>JAJHZJ010000266.1:8441294-9130113 GCA_023548195.1 Bettongia penicillata ogilbyi | reverse complement strand
GGGTGGAGAGGAATCTCAGAAGTCAGGTAACTGGCTGGGAAAATGCCCAGAAAAAGGAAGCAGAATAAGACCATAGAGAGCTACTTTATTGGGGAAGAGATGTTCCTTCCCCCCTTCATTTCTAATGATGAAGTACAATGCCTGCCATCGGAGAAAGATGTGGAGGTCGGAGCCTCTCTATCCCAGACATCTGAGGTGGATGTCTGCTGGGCTCAGGCCATGGAAGAGCTCAAAAAGGATTTTGAAAATCAAGTTAGGGAGGTGGAGGAAAAACTGGGAAGAAAAATGAGAGAGATACAAGAAAAGCATGAAAAACGGGTCAATACCTTGCTAAAGGAGACCCAAAAAAATGCTGAAGAAAATAACACCTTGAAAAATAGGCTCACTCAATTGGCAAAAGAGGTTCAAAAAGCCAATGAGGAGAAGAATACTTTCAAAAGCAGAATTAACCAAATGGAAAAAGAGGTTCAAAAGCTCACTGAAGAAAATAGTCCTCTCAAGATTAGAATGGAACAGATGGAGGCTAATGACTTTATGAGAAACCAAGAAATCACCAAACAAAACCAAAAGAATGAAAAAATGGAAGAGAATGTGAAATATCTCATTGGAAAAACAACTGACCTGAAAAATAGATCCAGGAGAGACAATTTAAAAATTATGGCACTACCTGAAAGCCATGATCAAAAAAAGAGCCTAGACATCATCGTCCATGAAATTATCAAGGAAAACTGCTCTGAGATTCTAGAACCAGAGGGCAAAATAAGTATTGAAGGAATCCATCGATCACTGCCTGAAAGAGATCCAAAAAGAGAAACTCCTAGGAACATTGTGGCCAAACTCCAGAGTTCCCAGGTCAAGGAGAAAATCTTGCAAGCAGCTAGAAAGAAACAATTCCAGTATTGTGGAAATAAAATCAGGATAACTCAAGATCTAGCAGCTTCTACATTAAGGGATCGAAGAGCGTGGAATAGGATATTCCAGAAGTCAAAGGAACTAGGACTCAAACCAAGAATCACCTACCCAGAAAAACTGAGTATAATATTTCAGAGGAAAATATGGTCTTTCAATGAAACAGAGGACTTTCAATCATTCTTGATGAAAAGACCAGAGCTGAAAAGAAAATTTGACTTTCAAACACAAGAATGAGAAGAAGCATGAAATAGTAAACAGCAAAGAGAAGTCATAAGGGACTTACCAAAAGTGAACTGTTTACATTCCTACATGGAAAGACATATTTGTAACTCTTAAAACTTTTCAGTATCTGGGTAGTTGGTGGGACCACACACAGATGTACACACACATGCATGCACAGACACACATGTACACGTGTGCACACACACACATACACACAAGCATGCACACACAGAGACAGAGAGCACAGAGTGAATTGAATAGGATGGGACCATATCTTAAAAGAAATTAAGGTAAACGGTGAGAGAGAAATGTAGTGGGAGGAGAGAGGGTGAAATGGAATAATTATACCTCATTCAAGAGGCAAGCAGGAAACTTTTTAGTGGAGGGAAAAAGAGGAGAGCTAAGAAAAAAACATGAAGTTTACCCTCTTCACATTTGACTAAAGAAAGGAGTAAAATGCACACTCATTTTGGTATGAAAACCTATCTTACAGTACAGAAAAATGGGGAAGAAGGAGATAAGCAGGGAGGGAAGGATGATGGAAGGGAGGGCAATGGAAGGAGGGAACAATTTGAGGTCAACACTTTTGGGGAGGGACAGGATCAAAAGACAGAATAGAAACAATGGGGGCAGAATAGGATGGAGGGATATACAGTTAGTCTTACACAACACGACTGTTATCGAAGTCATTTGCAAAACTACACAGATATGGCCTATATTGAATTGCCTGCCTTCCCAAAGGGAATGGATGGGGAGGGAGGGATGGGGAGAATTTGGAACTCAAAGTTTTAGGAACAACTGTTGAGTATTGTTGTTGCTACTAGGAAATAAGAAATACAGGTAATGGGGAATAGAAAGTTAACCTGGCCCTACAGGACAAAAGAGAAGATGGGGACAAGAGAAGGGAGGGATGATAGAAGAGAGGGCAGATTGGTGATAGGGAAAATTAGAATGCTCGGTGTATTGGGGTGGGGGAGGGGATAAATGGGGAGAAACTTTGGAACCCAAAATTTTGTGAAAATGAATGTAAGAAGTTAAATAAATAAGTAAATTTAAAAATAAAAAAAAAAGTAGCAAATAAGGGGAAATAAAAGCACTTCTACACCTTATTCCATATTATAAAGTCCCTATTTATACAAAATCATATGCTATTGGTTAAAAAATTGAGAAAGAAATCAATGGAACAAGGAGAATCAGAAACAATAGAACTCAATAACTGAGTTTTTCATAAACTGGAAAAGGTAAATTACTTAGGAAAAAACTCCCTATATTTATTTATTTTATTTTTTGCCTTCCATGATGATACCTTTTATTTTTGACAAAACCCTCTCTGCTCATTCACAAATGTTTTCTCCTCTATTTGGATGGGTCAGGAGGGAAAGATATTGCCATCCCTTTCTTACAGAGAGCTCAAGTAAGCATGGTACAGTAGAAAGAGCACTGGCTACAGTCCTGTCTGAGGAGGAAAATGAGACCTCTGTGCCATTTAACAGTGGATTACCTGAAAAACAAATGTATCTATTAAGTCTAGACAATCAATCAACAAAACGATAAACCAAGCCCTGCCAATTTCTGAACTATAATAAACTTATTCTGAAAATTTAAGAACTGGTTGGGTTTGAGTTGTCTCCAGCACCCCCCTGAGCCAAAAGTTCCAGCGTGATATGTAAGAGGCTTCACCTTTAGAAGACTTGAGTTCGAATCTCTCATCTAAAACTGTCCATGTCACCTTGGGCAAGTCATTAGTCCAATAGGCCTCCATTTCCTCATCTTTTAAAGGAATGGTTTCTACAGTCTTTTCCAACTCTTCCTCTATGGTCCTAATGTTTGATGACCAGCTGAAAGTCCCATGGCAGTGTGCAGAGGTAGAATAAAGTCCAGATGTCTTGCTTCTCTCTGAAGTATACCAGGCATTGGGTCATACAGCCTCTAGTTTAATGGGGCATCACTGAGGACATGCCTTGATTTGTCCTATCATGACCTCCCAGGCTGATCTGGGTAACAATCCACCTGCTAGTACTCCCAGTAGCTCAGTCTGGCTGAGGTCCTCAGTATCCATGGGAAATAATGTATCAGCCACTTAAAACACAGGAATGACTGAATCCTACTGTGGGTCATGAAAATTCCCCATTTTTAAAAAAAACACTAAGAAAACTGGAAAATGTATTTGACAGAAAATAAGCTTAGACCTCCATCTTGTGGTATATCCTACAATATATTCAAAATGGATATGTGATTGCAGTATTAAATATTATATCATTAAAAATTAGAAGTTCATTGCATATACCTTTTAAAAAAATATTTATCTTCAATTCACAGAGCAAGTATTTCCATAACACAGAATAATAAAAAAGATGATTGAACATGAAACTGCAACTCTGCCATGTACAACTCCAAATAGACAACAAAGTTAGTTAGCATGTGAAGTTCTTTTTTTTAGCTTTTTTTCTTCCCTCACCTCCCTTCCTACCCATCCTGATGACTACCATTAGATACAAAATTCTATCTCTCTGTCAGTCTATCTATCTATCTATCTATCTATCTATCTATCTATCCATCCATTCTTCCATGTATCTTTCTATATGTATATACACACATATATCCATATGTATATATACATATATACATGTAAAATTATTCTATTCATATTTGTATCGATCAGTTCTCTCTCTGGATGCAGTTAGCATTTTTCTTCACATGTCCTTTATTTTTAATTTGTGAATTTACAATAGTCAAAATGATTTAGTTGCTCAGAGTAATTCTTAAAACGATATTGCTATTACTGTACATAATGTTCTCTGAGTAGGAGATATATTCGTAACCAAATGATGAAAGCAAATACAAAAGATAAAATAGATTTAGTGCAGGAGAATTTGAATGAAAAACAACAGAGCCACTCAGGGATAACAGTTCATAAAACTTTATGACTACTCAGAAGGGGAAGAGGAGAGCAGATATCAACAACGGATAGTCATCTTGTGTTGCTTTCATTTCCCCTGGACAAAAACAGTGTGAAGTGAGGTGGGGTGGTTTTCTGAAAGTGAAACTGTGAAATGGCCTTCATACTTTAGTCAGAGGCCCAGAACTCATCAGGGTCCAAATTGTTAGAGAGTTTTAGACAGTCACCAGACACAAGACCGGTTGTCATCCATAAGGGAAGACAGTACTAGTGAAATGAAGTTTTCTAAATTGTCTAATAAGGAGTGAGGGTTGGTTGTCATCCATAAGGGAAGACAGTACTAGTGAAATGAAGTTTTCTAAATTGTCTAATAAGGAGTGAGGGTTGAGGGGCCAATCCAACAAGAATATAATGGGAGGTGTGCTAATGTCTACTTTTTGAGTTTATTAACCTTGACATAATGCATCCTGGGGGCCTGGAATTTTTGAGGTGTGGGGTGCTGGGGACCCCAAAATACCAATACACTGGGTCCTGCTCAAATGAATTCGACTCAAGCCCTCCCCTAGTCAAAACAAAACAATGTCCACTAAAGATTCGCCATATGAAGTTGACTCTCAAGGAGCCTAAGCATTTGTAACCCTTGTATTAACAAGCAGGCTAGATAGAATCTCAGAGAGACAGAGTCTAGATTGAGTCTGAGCACTTTCATGGAGGCGAGATGGAACTTAAATACAGAAAACTCTGTAGAAGAGATCTGGGAGTGATCTAGTAGTCTGGGGGTTCCAGGGGTGGTCTTAATGGGAGTGGTGAGTAGCCTAGGGTGTCTAGAGGTCTTGTTGGGAATGACCAGTACCCTGGGGTGAATAAAGATCAAATCTAGGGAGGATGATGATCAGAGTGGCCAGTAGTCTGGAGAATGGGATTTTGATAGGATTAAGGGTGGGAAGTATAACAGAGATTTGGGTATAGTGATAATGAAAAGCTTATGGGCCTCCAGAGACTGCCAGATCAAGTGGAAACATTCAAGGGGAGTTCAAGGAAGTTCCCAGAGTCTGTAGCCCATCATTTTCCCCCTCAAACAGATTGGACCCAAAATCTTTTGGGGTAAAGGGTGAAGGTCTTGTCTTCTGAAATTACTTTCTGCTGGCAAGGGGTGTAGAGCTGTCAGGTTCTATTTAAGGGATACATACCCTGAGTAGTCATCTGGAAGTTGATGGCTTGTACTCTGGAAAAGACAAATCTGGCAAGGAGGTTAGGCAAACAGGGACAAAACAGGTATAAAAGAACTATAAAGAAAAGACAATTTCTCTGGAGAGAATTAAAGATGACTTTGGCAAGGTCAAAACATAGAAGGCCATGTTTGATAGGGGAGTTTTTTCCTGATATCCCCTTTCTTTCCAGATTTCTCCATGGGCTTATAGAACAAGGAAAGCATATTTTGAGTAAATAAAAACATCAACTGGCCTGGGGTCAGGTGCTAAGATATGGGTTAAGACTCCCAAAGCCTGTCTTCTCCTTTCATCAACTTAAGGAGTGAAAAGTTTTTCTAGATTGGGTAGGGGTGGTAGTCAATTTAATTTTCAGAGTTTCAAAAGCTTTAGCCTAATCTGGACCCCATCCTAGAGGGAGTAAGTCAGGGCCTTGAGTAGAGTCATAAAGGGTCTTAGCAATAAAATCGAAGTTATGAATCCAGAGTCTACAAAATCCAGCCATGCCTAAAAAAACTCCAACTTGTTTCTTAGTGGTTGCAATGGGGATAGTCCTTTTGCTCTTGGAGGTTAAGGAGAGAGAGATGGGTGTGAGTTCATGGCCCAGATACTTTAGGGACTGGCATGCTGTCTGGACTTTGTGTAGCCTCGAGTGCCCAAGAAATTAAGGGCTTCTGTAGCAGCAGCTAAAGAAGCCTCCCACGTGGGGTTACAAATAAGAATATCGTCCACATACCGAATACTTCCTGGTAGTTTCATGTCCCTTAAATCCTTTCCCAAAGCCTGGCCAAATAAATGAAGGTAATTTTGAAATTCTTGGAGCAAGACTATCCATGTTAGCTGACATGGACTTGATTCCTCAAGACTCCATGCAAAGGCAGAAATAAACTGCAAGTCTTTGTGAATAGGTATACAGAAATCCCCAAGGATCTGAGTTAGTATAGTGTATGGGTTGGGGACTATTGGAATAACAGTTTCATTAATAGCCCTGAGGTCTTGAACCATTCAATATTCTACATTAGACTTTTTTTCCTGGAAGGGTTGCAGTGTTGTGTGGAGATGAACAAGGGACAAGGATTTTATACTTAAGGAATTTTTCAATTAAAGGTTGTAGTTCTTTCCAGGCCTCAGGCTTAATCAGATACTAGTTGAGATGGGGGAAACACTTCAGGGTCTGGGAGGCTAACATTGACAGGGGTGGCTGACGTCGCTTGGCCAGGAATTCCTGGACCTCAAACAATTGACTCAACTGTCTCCCATACTTTCAAATGAACATGGAGAGATCTGGTGGAACAGAGGGAAAAGAAAGATGGGAGGTTTAACTAGAGAAAATTGACTCCCCATTTTCACCATCAGGTCCCTTCCCAACAAGGGAACAGGGCCAGAGGAGGGCATAAGGAAGGAGTGTTTAAACAACATATCCTCAAACAGACTGGGAAGGGAGTATGTCTGGAGATATTCCTTAGTTTCCCCTTCAATGTCTATGACCTGATGGGTCAAAGGGTGGATAGGGCCAGAGTAATTAGTTAAAACAGAGAATGTATACATGTTTAAGTGGGCAACCTTACTTTCATTCTCAATTTTTGCCCAGGGTTTGGTGAGAGAGGTGAAGACAGTGGGAACATTGCCAAGTTCTAGGCTTCCCTGTCTTTCCAAGTCTTGAGAAGATAGGAGGACAGGGTGCTGGGGGGATGGCTCTACCACTTTTCCAACCTTGGAGACAATCCTTCTTCCAATGTCTCTTCCAGTCACATGGGCACAGTTCCGCAGGTGTTAGTTCCTGGGGCTCCCTCTGGGGGACACCCTGGAGAGCACGCCTTGGACCAATGACCTTCTTTGTGGCATTGAAAGCAGGTTTCCGCCCTACTCAAGTGTCAGCCTTCCTCCAAGGGAGTTCCCTGGAGGGGTACTCCCTGGGTCTTTTCCTGGCCATGGCAACAGCAAAGAATTGAGCATGTTCTCTGTCTCGAACTCTTGCCCTTCAGTCTCTTTCATCTGCTGTAACTAGGTCTCTGTTATTAAAAACTCCAAAAGCTGTCTCTAGTAATTGGGCCTGAGGTGTTTGGGATCCAGCTGTCAATTTCTGCAGTTTCCTCCTAATATCTGACTGATTAATAAAATACTCTATAGAGTCAGGATCCAAATTTGTATGCTTTTCAATAGTTTCTATTAGCTGATCTTGAAAAAGGGCAGGGTTTTCCTTTTCTCCCTGAGTAATTTCCCTAACCTCGAAGATGCTGTGGGGGCAGGGGCTTGTGAAGAGAGATAGGAAGTGTCATTTCTTGTGCGGTAGGGCCTTGTGAGTGCTGCCTGAACTGGATGAGGCTACAAGGTCAGAGTATCTGGCTGGTAAGGGGAAAGATCCATTGGCACCTGAGGAGGGGAAGGGGTAAAAGATTCCCCAGAGGGTACTGTGAGAGTGAGGCCTGAGGCCCAAGTGGGTGTTGCCTCAGGAAGAGGGGCTATAAAGGGAGGCATCCCAGCAAGACCCCTGATTAGGACCTGAACAGGGGTCACCAAGGGAGGAGGGACCATGGGAAGAGATATAGGGTAGGAGACATGGAAGGTAAATGAGACAGGAATTCAGGGCGGTTGGGCTAGAGGAAAAGGGAAGGGAAACCAAGAGAAAGAAGGAATGGCCAAGGAGGAAGAGGTATGGAAAACTAGGAAGACTGAGGGAGATTGGGGAGGGGGTAGGAGTTGGAATGGTGGGAACAGAAGCAGGGAAGGAGGTGAGGCTGAGGCCCTGGGAGCCATAAAAAAGGCTCATCCAAAAACAACCAATTCACCCCACTGCCCTTTTGTGGGGCAGCTCTAGCTAGAAGCATCTTACAATCTTTTCTGAGAATGGGGTTCTGAGAGAGCTTGACAAAGGCCATTATGGAGGGTGTTTCTATCCATTTTCCTTTTGGTGACAACATAACTCTAATTGTAAAAGATTATTACATTGTAAGGTCCCCAAAATGGGCCATACTCAATGGTCCTCCAGGTGATACTAAGGTCAAACAGTGTGGCAAAAGAACACCAACTTTTTCATTTTAAGTTCTTTAGGGAAGCTAAATTGTTTCCAATTTTGTAAAAAACAACCCAAAGGCGAATTTTTGGGAATTGAAGAGGATTGACTCATTACAGGCATGGGGCTGGAAGTCTATCCATCCATAAAGGAGGATCTGGGAGTAAAAATATGGGGAATAAAAACAAAAGGAAAAAAGTAACTGATGTTATCCCAGTTCTCTAGCACTGAAGGAATTGAGAGAGTTGGGCATAAACTTCCTGATCAGAATGTGTGCCCAGGTTTATGCCCTTGAACACAGGCACTGGACCAAAAACCTGAGAGTGTCAGGCTTATTGTAAGAGAGTCAGCCAGCTGTCTGACCTACTGGGACCTGAGAGGTCAGCCCAGAAACCCACCTCCAAGGTGTTTTGAGAAAGAGAAGGGGATAGGGAAAGGAGAAGGCTTACATACCTTCCAGTCTTGGCAGGAGAAGAATTTGAGATTAGCAGCTCTTCCTGGTCAGGGAACCAAAATGTTGAAGTGCAGGGTGCTTAGGACCCCAGAATGCTGGGTCTTGCTTGAATGAATTCGACTCGGGTCTTGCTTGAATGAATTCGACTCAAGTCTTGCCCCAGCCAAAGCAAAACAAAGTCCACTAAAGATTTGTCATGCTGGGTTGACTCTCAAGGAGCCTAAGCATTTGTAACCCTTGTATTAACAAGCAGGCCAGATAGAATCTGAGCTAGGTTGAATCTGAGCACTTTCATGGAGGCGAAATGGAACTTAAATACAGAAAACACTGTAAAAGAGATCTGGGGGTGATCTAGTAGTCTGGGGATTCCAGGGATAGTCTTAATGGGAGTGGTGAGTAGCCTGGGGTGTCTAGAGGTCTTGTTGGGAATGACCAGTACCCTGGGGTGAATAAAGATCAAATCTAGGGAGGATCTTGATGGGAAGTGGCCAGTAGTCTGGAGAACGGGATTTTGATAGGATCAAGGGTGGGAAGTATAACAGAGATTTGAAGTATAGTGATAATGAAAAGCTTATGGGCCTCCAGAGACTGCCAGATCAAGTGGAAACATTCAAGGGGAGTTTCCAGAGTCTGTACCCCAACAGGACCATATCAGTTAAACCAGTTTTCATTGTTTCACACAGATAAATAATTACATGAAGCTGAAAAACTTTTGTACTAGCAAAATAAAATGCATCTAGGATAAGAAAGGGAACAGTTGAATGGGGGAAAATTTTTCTATAAAATTTCTCAGATAAGGGTTTGTTATCTAAGACACATACATACATGTTTATATATATATAGAGTATGTACATGTGTATATATAAACACATATGTGTCTATATAATGTCCCAAAAGTCTCAGTGCAGTTTCATCTTTAAGGCTTGAAAAGATTGTCCTAAAGACTTTTTGGGACATTCTATATATAAGACCAAAAGCAGTTGATAAGTGGTCAAATGATATGAACAAAATACTCTCAAAAGAAGAATTACAAATTACAACCATATGAAAAAAATAGGGTAGCAATAGAGAGAATACCAGGCCTGGAGTGTGGAACATTCATCTTCCTGAGTTCAAATCTGGTCACAGACACTTACTAGCTATGTGACCCTAGATAAGTCACTTAACCCTGATTTCCTCAGTTCCTCAGCTATAAAATGAGCTGGAGAAGGAAATGGCAAACCACTTCAGTACCTTTGCCAAGAAAACCCCAAATGGGGCCATGAAGAGTCAGACATGACTGAAACAACAGAACAACAACAATAATGAAAAAATGCTCTAAATCAATAATAATAAGAGAAATGTAAATAAAAACAAGCTCATTTTAACCCCATGCTTTACAATTGCTAAATCTGACAAAAGATCGAAATAATGTTGGAGGGACTGTGGAAAGATAGGCACACTAGTAATTGTTGGTGGACCTATGAAATGACACAAATATTTTGGAAAGCAATTTGGAATTATGTAAGTAAAGTGACTAAAATATCCATGCCCTTTGACCCAGAGATTTCATTACTAGGCTTATACCACAAGGAGGTCATTGATAAAAAAGTCCAAAATATACACCATGTAAACATATACACCACATACACCAAAATATTTATAGCAGCACTTTTTGTGAATTGAAAGCAAAGTGGATGCTCATTGCTTGGGGAATGGCTAAACAAATTGTGGTGAATAAATAGAATATTGAAATGCTGTAAGAAATTAAGTGTTGAATACAAAGTAGAGCCAAGAAAACAATTTACCCAATGAGTACAATAATATAAATGGAAAAAACAACCACAAAATAATTAAAAGTGAATGTAAAATTATAATGAATAAGCATGGCAGAAGACATATGAAAAGGCACTTCCACCCCTCCTTTTCTCAGAAAATATGGGGGGGAAAATGTGGTAACAATGAACTGTGATCAAAAAAAGCTATCAGGACAAGAGAAATGAACTGGGCATTTATCTTGGTTCCTCCATGCTTTTTGGGGACATTGATGCAGAATGATGCTCCAGAAAGAGATTGATCTGATGGATGTGCTACCTTGCATGTATTTTCAGACATTTGTGATGTATTGGTCAGTTTTTGCTTATTGTTTTTCTCTTGTCTCTCTATCTCTTTCTGGATCTCCCCATCTCTTGTTCTTTAAAATATTAAAATAAAAAATGGTTATATGGAATAGCTGCCTTACAGTTGGAGTGGGAACACTGGTAGACATTTTGGTGATATTTCTAAAAACATCATAAAATTTATTTTTAAAATACAGTAATGAAGCTTGAGGGTCAAAGCTAGTATTTTGGCATAAAGATCCTGAGGAGGAAACATTTTGAGCCATGTCTAGGTGATTAATAATGATCCAGCTTTCAGATCCTATGGGTCTGAAGCAAAAGTGAAAAAATGCAACTTCTACTTCCCTTTGAGGTTCTTAATTTCACCAAATGTAAGAAAAAAGATGTGGTAATACTGTCATTTTTAAAAAAAGTGATAGTAGAATGAGTAATGAGGTTTACATTTCTTGAAGTTCTTTCATTCCCTGCAGGGTTTCTGCAGAATTTGCAGTGATGGGGAAAGAGCATGATCCAGTGGAAAACAGCTATGATCTGAGATCAGAGAATTTGAGTTCAAATCCCCCCTCCAAGGATTTCTACTTTTGTGACCATAAGCATATCACTTAACCTCCCTGGACCTCAGTTTTTTGTAAAATAAAGGAATTGAAGTAGATGGTTTCTGAATCTCCTTCAGCTCTAGATCAATGATGACTTCTGGTCCTACCTATGGGAAAAATGAATTTATGTGATCTCTTTCATTCTTAGGATTCTGTAGAAGTCTGTAGAATTGGAAGGAAGTTCAGAAGTCATGGAAGAGGACACAGTAAATGACTACGGGTGGATACAGGTAATAATAATAAGTTAGTATTTATATAGGTTTATGTAGTGCTTTACAAGTATTATCTCATTTGATCCTCATAACATGCCTGGGAGGTAGATGTTACTATTATCTCCATTTTACAGGTGAGGAAACTGAGGTGGATAGAGATTAAGTGACTTTCCCAGGGTCACACCTGGTAAGTGTGTGAGGCTGGACTTGAACTCAGGTCTACTTTGATCAATCTGGTTGTCTATGTGTTTATATACATAGATACTTCTTCCTACTTCTTGTCTAGTACAGAAGCTTTTAGGTGCTTTTATTGGGAAAACAATAAAGTGTCTGCAGTGCCTTCTCAGAATCTGGCTTTGAACTCTACTTAATATGAGAATGTCACTTTTCACACCTTCAATTTTACCTAATGACAGTGTGTACAAGTAGATCAGCCTCACTCATTATTTTGGGAAACCTTAAATTGAGGTTGGGCCGCCCAAGGTTGATGATGGATCATCGTCATCCCCCTTTTTTAATGAGGAAGGTATCAGCTTCAGCTATAACCTTTCTGAGACTGATGTTCTCCAGGAAAGGTAATAGGGCCCAAGTATCTTTTAGATGTTGGTCATTGGGGCACCTAGGTGACACAGTGGATAGAGTACCAGGCCTGGAACAAGAAGATGCATTTCCCTCAGTTCAGCTCTGGTCTCACACACTGTCACTGTGTGACTTAACTCATATTGTCTCAGTTTTCTCATTGTAAAATGAGCTGGAGAAGGAAATGGCAAATGTCTCCAGTGTCTTTGCCAATATGGAATCATCAAGAGTTGGACATGACTAGACAACAACAACATTGGTTCATATCAGTTCAAGAAAAGAATAGGAGAACACATCAGATTTTTTCCATTCAGGTGGCTCTTTCCTAAGCAATGAGTTAAGGGATTTTGTTTAGCCTCTCTCTGAGTAGTTATTGAAGTATGTTAGTACTTTGGCTCCAAGGTACTTGACTATGACTCAAGAGCTACGGAGTGAGGTGGATGGGAGGGAAATGCTGAGAATATTGGGAATTGCCTGAATACTTACCCTGAAAACATTAACATTTTTCCATCTTCAAAATCTATAACTTGGATTGTCCTCAAAAAGTGTGAAGAAATTATTATTCTTTTTTTATTTAATTTTTTAAAAATTTATTTATTTAACTTTTTGCATTCATTTTCACAAAATTTTGGGTTCCAGATTTTCTCCCCATTTGTCCTCTCCCCCACCCCAATACACCAAGCATTCTAATTTTCCCTGTCACCAATCTGCCCTCTCTTCTATCATCCCTCCCTTCCCTTGTCCCCATCTTCTCTTTTGTCCTGTAGGGCCAGATAACTTTCTATTCCCCATTTACCTGTATTTCTTATTTCCTAGTAGCAAGAACAATACTCAAGAGTTGTTCCTAAAACTTTGAGTTCCAACTTCTCCCCATCCTTCCCTCCCCACCCATTTCCTTTGGGAAGGCAGGCAATTCAATATAGGCCATATCTGTGTAGTTTTGCAAATGACTTCGATAATAGCCGTGTTGTGTAAGACTAACTATATTTCCCTCCATCCTATCCTGCCCCACATTGCTTCTATTCTCTCTTTTGATCCTGTCCCTCCCCAACAGTGTTGATTTCAAATTGCTCCCTCTTCCCATTGCCCTCCCTTCCATCCTCCCCCCACCACCCTGCTTATCCCCTTCTCCTCCACTTTCCTGTATTGTAAGATAGGTTTTCACACCAAAATGAGTGTGCATTTTATTCCTTCCTTTAGTCTAATGTGATGAGACTAAACTTCATGTTTTTCTCTCAGCTCCCCTCTTTTCCCCTCCACTGAAGAGTTTCCTGCCTGCCTCTTCTATGAGAGATAATTTCCCCATTCCATTTCTCCCTCTGTCCTCCCAATACATTTCTCTCTCACTGCTTAACTTCATTTTTTTTAAAGGTATGATCCCATCCTATTCAATTTACTCTGTGCTCTCTGTCTCTGTGTGTGCGTGCACGTGTGTGTGTGTGTGTGTGTGTGTGTGTGTGTGTGTGTGTAATCCCACCAACTAACCCAGATACTGAAAAGTTTCAAGAGTCTACAAATATTGTCTTTCCATGTAGGAATGTAAACAGTTCAACTTTAGTGACTTCTCTTTGCTGTTTACCTTTTCATGCTTCTTTTCATTCTTGTGTTTGAAAGTCAAATTTTCTTTTCAGCTCTGGTCTTTTCATCAAGAATGCTTGAAAGTCCTCAATTTCATTGAAAGACCATTTTCTCCCCTGAGGTATTATACTCAATTTTGCTGGGTAGGTGATTCTTGGTTTTAGTTCTAGTTCCTTTGACTTCTGGAATATCCTATTCCATGCCCTTCTATCCCTTAATGTAGAAGCTGCTAGATCTTGTGTTATCCTGATTGTATTTCCACAATACTGGAATTGTTTCTTTCTAGTTGCTTGCAATGTTTTCTCCTTGACCTGGGAACTCTGGAATTTGGCCACAATGTTCCTAGGAGTTTCTCTTTTTGGATCTCTTTCAGGAGGTGATCGGTGGATTTCTTGGATACTTATTTTGCCCTCTGGCTCTAGAATATCAGGGCAGTTTTCCTTGATAATTTCATGAAAGATGATATCTAGGCTCTTTTATTGATCATGGCTTTCAGGTAGTCCCATAATTTTTAAATTGTCTGTCCTGGATCTATTTTCCAGGTCAGTTGTTTTTCCCATGAGATATTTCACATTCTCTTCCATTTTTTCATTCTTTTGGTTTTGTTTGGTGATTTCTTGTTTTCTCATAAAGTCATTAGCCTCCATCTGTTCCATTCTAATTTCGAATTCTATTTTCTTCATTGAGCTTTTGCACCTCTTTTCCCATTTGGCTAATTCTGCTTTTTAAAGCATTCTTCTCCTCATTGGCTTTTTGAAACTCTTTTGCCAATTGAGTGAGCCTATTTTTCAAGGTGTTATTTTCTTCAGCATTTTTTTGGGTCTCCTTTAGCAAGGTGTTGACCTGCTTTTCATGCTTTTCTTGTATCTCTCTCATTTCTCTTCCCAGTTTTTCCTCCAACTCTCTAACTTGATTTTCAAAATCCTTTTTGAGCTCTTCCATGGCCTGAGCCCATTGAATATTTATTTTGGATGTTGGGTTACTACCTCTGTGTCTTTCCCTGATGGTAAGCATTGTTCTTCCTCATCTGAAAGGAAGGGAGGAGATATCTGTTCACCAAGAAAGTAACCTTCTATGGTCTTATTTTTTTCCCTTTTCTGGGCATTTTCCCAGCCAGTTACTTGACTTCTGAGATTCCTCTCCACCCCCACCTTCCCTCCAGATCCTCTCAGCTAGTGCTTGGGGTCTGAGATTCAAATGCTGCTTCCCAGCCTCAGGACTTTCAGTGGGGGCAGGGCTGCTATTCAGTGTAAGATTAAATTCAGGTGCTCAGGTGGGGGCAGGGCCGCTACCAGGGGCTCAGTTCCCTCAGGGGGTTTATGTGGAGACCTTCAACAATGGATCCAGCTTCTTCCTGCTTTGGGAGCTCCTGTCTGCTGTTGCCTCCACTGCTGCCTCCCGAGGGGGCCTGAGTTATGGAGACAACCTGCTCCCCTCTTGGCCAGCCTAAAAGGCTCTCTCACTGACCTTTGGAGCCTGTGGGTGGAGGGACCTTCTTGGCAGCTAGAGATTCTGTCCCTGAAGCCTGCTTGGATCTGCTCCTCTTGGTGCCATGCAGCCAAGGCAGGGCTGGGCTCTGCTCCAGGTCCGGTGCCCGATGGACCTTTGGTGTTGGTTTTTCAGGTCTCTCTGGAACAGAAATCTCTTGCACTCCTTTGTTCTGTGGCTTTCCCTGTGCCAGAATTTGTTGGGAGTTCTTTTTTTACAGGTATTTTATGGACTGTGTGTTAGGAGCTAGCATATATGTGTCTTTCTACTCCACCATCTTGGCTCCTCCCGAAGTTATTACTTTCTAAGAGATCAGAACATTCTTTTGGAGGAAACACTGTTTTGGTAGTGCAGATGCATGGAGCCCTGGGCCTGGAGTCAAGAAGACCTGAGTTCAAAGCTGGACTCAGACACTCTACTGATTATATGACCCTGGACAAGTCATTAACCTCTGTTTATCTCAGTTTCCTCAACTGTAACATGGAAGTAATAATAACATCTATACATCAGGGTGTTGTCAGGATCAAATGAGATAATATTTTTCCTTATTATATATCTTTATTTTTTAATAGTATTTCCCCCAATTATATGTGAAGACATTTTTAAACCTTTATTTTGTTTTCTTTCCTTTTTTAAAAAATTGATTATTTTTTAGTTTTCAACATTCACTTCCATAAGTTTTAAATTTTCTTCCCTTCCTTCCCCACTTGTTCTCCAAGATAGCATGCAACCTAATGCAGGCTCTACATATATAGACATATTTTCACATTAATCATGTTGTAAAGAAGAATTAGAGCCAATGGGAGGAACCATGTGAAAGAAGAAACCAATAACAAAAAAGAGAAAAAGCAGTATGCTTCAATCTGCATTCAGACTCCATAATTCTTTCTCTGAATGTGGATAGCATTCTCTACCATGAGTCTTTTGAAATTTTCTTAGGTCCTTGCATTACTAAGAAGAGGTGAATCTATCAAAGTTAGTCATCACACAATGCTACTGTTACTGTGCATAATGTTGTCCTGGTTCTGCTTGTTTCACTCAGAATCTGTTCATGTAAATCTTTCCATTTTTTTCTGAAATCTTCCTGCTCATCATTTCTTATAGCACAATAATATTCCATTACATTCATATACTGCAACCCTTGTTCAACCATTCCACAATGGATGGATATCCCCTCAATTTCCAATTCTTGTACTCCACAGAAAGAGCTGCTATAAATATTTTTGTACATATGGGCCCTTTTTCTATTTGAATGGTCTCTTTGGGACACAGACCTAGAAGTGATATTGCTGGGTCAAAGGATATGCACTGTTTCATAGCCCTTTGGGCATAGTTCCAAATTTTAACATTCATTTTTACAAGACTTTTGAGTTCCAAATTTTTCTCCCTTCCTCCCACATTCCTCTTCCCTCTTCCTAAAATGGTAAACAGTTTGATATAGGTTATATGTGTGCACTCATATAAAACATATTTTCATATTAGTCATAGTTGTAAAAGAAGAAATAGACCAAAAGGAATAGACTATGAAAGAAATAAAGTCAAAATAACATGCTTCAATCTACTTTCAGAGTCCATCAGTTCTTTATCTGAATGCGTATCACATTTTCCATCATGAGTACTTTGTAATTGCCTTGGATCATTGTGTTGCTGAGAAGAGTTAAGTCATTCATAGTGGATAATTGAATATATTGTTGCTGTTACTATGTACAATGTTTTCACTTTGCATCAGTTCTTACAAGTCTTTCCAGGTTTTTCTGAAATCTGCCTGTTCATCATTTCTTATAGCACAATAGTATTCCATTATGTTTGTATAACCATAACTTGTTCAACCATACCCCAATTGATGGACCTCCCCTCAAATTCTAATTTTTTGCTACAAAAAAGAGTTGCTATAAATATTTTTGTACATGTAGGCCCTTTTCCCTTTTCTATCATGTGAGATAATATTTGTAAGCTTAACACAGTTCCTGGCTCATAGTATAAATGTTCTATAATAATGCTCTATAAATGCTTCTTCCTGTGAAATGAATTGTGATTCTTACAAGATCAGGAAGGGTGGCTATATTTGACTGGCACACTTACATAGTAATTGCTAAAATGAACCTCTGAAGCCTGAGGTCTATGGATCCATTGTTCTCTTATTTCAGGCATCCTACAGATTTGGAATGTCCAAGTTAAATGTATAAATGTTGTTTTCCCTAATGGAGTATAAGCTTCACCAGAGAGAGTGACAAGAATTGCTTTTTTTTTTGTCCTTCCAGCCTCAGGGGCTAGCATAGTGCTTGGCATATAGTACTCACTTGGCCAGTGCTTGCTTGTGTGCTTGATTAGATGCAAATCTATAGAGCAATAAGTCTAGGGGGTGTGCTGGCAAATTTTAAAAAGTATGACCCACTTTAAAATTTAATCTGTGTTATTGACATTTTCTCCAGCACTTTTTCTTAAGTCTAGACAATCAATGAAACAAGATATCAAGGCTTGATTTATAGTGTTTACAGATTTACAGTATGTAAATGCTTACACTGAAAATTTAACAGCTGGCTCCAGCAGGTACGAGATGGGTCCAAAACATTCTTCAAAAAGTCTCATCTTTTTCTGTAACCACTTCAGAAACAGGATGATTCTTGGATCTGAAAACATATCAAAAGGATCTAGCCTCTGGTTAGCAGGTATGATAAAGACAGGTTACCAAGGGTCTAACCAAACAGGAGGGGCAGTTGTAGAAGATTAGATCTTCTTAATTCTACTCAGGCTCCATGTAAAATAATCATGGAAACATGGATTTAGAGCTGGAAGGATCTTTAGCAGCCATCAAGTCCAACTCCCTCATTGTACAGGTGAGGAAACTGAAGCCCGAAGCTATCCAATGATTTGCTCAGCGTCAATCATGTAGCCAGCAAATGTCTCAGGCATGATTCAAACTCAGCTCTTCCTGACTCTAATACTCTACCTACTCTTCCACTCTTGCACGGTTATTTACTGAGCTGACGACCTCAATGAGATTTATTTGCCTTGTTATTTATACTAGCTTATCAGGAGATCATGAAACTGGTCTGGAGACAAAACCTTCTTGTGGTAGAGACAATAAAGTGTGTGTGTGTGTGTGTGTGTGTGTGTGTGTAAACAGGGTGGAGAAGGGGGTGGTGGTTTCGAAACAGAACTTTACACAAAAATCATATTATCAATAGGGAAGTACCTTTCTTCACCTGATTGTTATACAGTAACCTTATAAATAACTTATTTAATAAATAATTATTATAAATTGGTTTTTATATATTTCATAAATAATTATTTATCAAATAACTTGTTATATAGTACTTTATAAATAATTCACACTTAAATAGTGTTTTAAGACTTAAAAATGCTTTCTTTATAGAAACCTGTGAGGCGGATAATAAGAACACTGAAGCACTGAGTGATTCATAATTAATCAGAGTAAGGGTTGAAATCCAATTTCCTGCATTGATTCTAGGTCCATTTTAAAAAGATTAATTTTTAATTTTTATTTTATGGAATAAAGCAAGCATTTCCATACACAGTATAATAAAAAAGATGATTGTACATGCAACTGCAAATATGTATAATTTGCTATTCCTTTTAAATATATAATAAATTTATCATGTAAATTTCTTTTTTTCATTTTGTCCTTCTTTCCTCCCACTCTGCCCTAGAGATGTCTATCATTAGACACAAATATATTTCTATATCTATCTACATATATGTAAAATTATTCTGTACATACTATTATTTAGCAGTTCTTTCTCTGGATGCAGATATCGTCCTTTTTTACTATACCATTCTGATCCACCGGTGGGCATCGTATAAAGAACTGCTGAGAAGAAACCTCTGTATTATGGTACCTGCAAAATCTGGACTGGTCTCAGCTATGTGAATTAGTGCTATTGGTATGCATTGGTCTGCCCATGAGACTGTGAGTCCCTTGAAGGCTGGGGTTGTCTTTTGCCTTTTTTTTTTTTATCCCCAGCACTTAGCATGGTGCCTTAACAAATAATAAATACTTTTTGATTGACTCCTCACCCTATTAAGAGTTGTGGGTTACAGTTTCAGTTTTAAGTATTTGTCAATTCATGTTTATGAGTCTTTTGTGGTTTAAGCATTTCTTTCAGGGTAGAAGAAATAGGCTGCTCACCATCAACTCGGTATCTGCTTGCGGCAAAAACACTCAGGATTTCCCCATAATGTAGTGACCTTTTTAGTCACTGACTAATTCTCTTTTAGACTTGATTTTGTTTACTGTTTCAGAATTGAATTAGGAGAAAGGGAGTGCACTCTGTGGGAAATGAACAATCTCAGACTGCTACTTGATGCAAAAAATTCATCTTTTTTTCACTAATGTTCTTCTGCTGTCTGGTTATAAATTTTGGAACACTGTAATATTTGAATGGAGAGATACACAGTGAACATAAATACGCTGTAGTTTTGCATTTTTTTTGTAACAGTGATTTATGCACACGTATAAGGAATATGGATCAGGGAATATATGTTTAGAAAAGGAGGCAGCCTGGTTATGTCATGAGAAGGAGGGAAATCAGACAGATATCCCAAGCTTCTTATTGATACCGCTGGAGGAAGGTACCCAGTGCCTTGGGGAGATCCTCTCAGGGAGATCTGCAGGAGAAGACAAGAAAAGTTCAGAATGAGAGGGCCAGTGTGTGGACTCCATGGATCTAGCTCTCCTTTGGTTTTCCTTTGTCTTTTTGTATAGCTAAATGTGATATGAGTAATCAGGAAAGCCCTTCCCATCTGCCAGACCAGGACTTGGGGCTTACTGTCCCATGGAGCAGAGGTAAGGAAGGGTCTGAATCTTAAGCAGCTTCTGGATAGACCTGTGCCCTCTTCTCTCTAACACTGACAGATCTGTGCTTTGAAAACAAGTCTTCATTGGTCTCTGTGAACTTGCTTTTTGGGATAAGGAAGCAATAACTTGGAGGTAAGCAGGTGGTGTGGTAGACAGAAGATGGGACCTGGAGTCAGGATGACCTGAATTCAAATCCAGCCTCATACTTTACTAGCTGTGTGACCCTGGGCAAGTCACTTAACCCAAACTGGCTCCAAAAAAACCCCAAAAAACAAAAACCTTACCTTGTAATAAATAAGCATGTTTTTCTACTTTATTTTTATTGCTTCCCCCCTCCCCAACATGCAATATGGACATACGTTTTGCATGACTTCACATATGTAGTGGGCATCACATTACTAGCCTTCTCAATGAGTGGGGGAGGGGCTGGAGGAGGGAGAGAATTTGGAACTGCAAAAAATTTTAAGTGTTAATAAATAAATAAAAACAAACTATAAACATTTTTAATAAAGACTATTCAATGGCTAGTTCTTCCTGGTTCAGTGGACGAGCCTTTTTGGCGCAGGCTCCTCTCCCATCCCAGGGACCGAAAGTTAATATGGATAACATGTATACGATGCCAGGCACTTTGCTAAGCACTGTACAGTTACTTTTATTGTCCCCATTTCACAGATGAAGGCTGAGTAAATTACGGTATATGAATGCAATAGAGAACTGTTTTATCACAAGAAGTGATAAAAGCAATAGTTTCAATAAAACCGGGGAAAACTTGTATAATGGATACCAAGTGAAGTAAGTAGAACCGGGAGAGCAGTTTGTAAGATAGCAAGTGTAAAAACAAATAACTGTGGAAGTTTTAAGGATTCCGATCGGCACAACGGCCAGCCACTTTTTTCAGAGGACTGATGATAGAACAGGCTAGCTCCCTCCTGATAGAAAGGTGATGAATTCAGCATATAGAATGAGACATAATTTTTGGACACGACTGGCACAAGCGTTTGTTTTATCCCTGGAATATGTGCACCCTTTTTTTTTTTTTTTTTTTTTAGTTTTTGTCTTTCTTTTTTTAATGGGGGGTGGAAGAGAAAATAAATTTTTGTCAATTGAAAAAAAAGCAATGTTAAAAAGTATATCAAGACATTTTCTAAAATGTGATAGGCATTAGAATATGGCATTAAGGACATGAAACAGACAAAAATAGTATTCATCAATCAAGAAACATTCATTAAATGCTTGCTATCTGCCAGACAGTGTGCTTGTGTGCTAGTGATGCAAAGATAAAAATGAAATATTACCTGTCTTCAAGGATCTTACATTCTAATGTGGAAGTCAACATGCACAGAGACATATACAAAACCTATACAAAGGTTGGGAGTGGGAGGTGGGGAGAAGCCCCTGTCATTTTGGTGAGAGCAAACTAGGAAAGATGTCATGCAGAAGATCTTTATCTGGGTCTTGGGGGAAACTAGGGATTCAGTAGAGGTAGAGGGGAGGAGGGAGTGGATTCTAAGTATGGAGGCCAGTACATTGGAGCGCTGTGTATGAGGGGTAGCAAGGTTCAGCAAACGGCGACAGTAAACAACAATGCTGTTTAATACAACAGCAGATAAATAACAAACCACAGCTTGGCAGTTGGGAAGGCCTTTAAAAGTCTAAAAGGGGAAGACTGTATATCCTGCATCCTAGGATAACCATTCTTGGCCTTTCTCTATTTTAACTTTAATTCAATTTGATAAATATTGGTTAAGTACTGATCACTTTCCAGGCACTGGGTTTCCAGCTGGGGGTACAAAGACAAAATCAGACAGCTCTTGCCTTCAAGGGACTGAGGTATGATATGTATACATGTAAATAGTCATGTAAAGTACTTTGAGGTTGAGAGACTAGTGGAAGGATTAGGCAATACTTCACAAAAGAGAATCTTAGTGGACGTGCAGGAAGGAAAGGACTCTGAGTGATCAGGTTATTGAGGGGTGGCGTTGGAGACATGGATGTAACTACTGGGAGGTTAGAGGAGGGTTGGCCACAAAACCCTCTGGGATGTGTAGTTCTTCACAAGCACACTGTCTGGCACGTAGCAAGCATTTAATGAATGTTTCTTGATTGATGGATACTATTTTTGTCTGTTTCATGTCCTTAATGCCATATTCTAATGCCTATCACATTTTAGAAAATGTCTTGATATACTTTTTAACATTACTTTTTTTCCACTGACAAAAGTTTGTTTTCTCTTCCACCCCCCATTAAAAAAAGAAAGACAGTTTAGGAAGAGAGGAAACCAAGGAAAGATCAGCCCTCAGAAGTGAGGAACAACGGAGGGGTGTGGTTGGTTGAGAGCTCATCACAGTCGTAGGAATACTGAAAGAAAACCTGGCAAGAGGAAAAAGTGGTTCCTTATTCTGCCCCTCCCTTCTACTTGTGTATTTTTTTAAAAAAATTAGAAGACTATATTTAGTAGATTTTTAATATCCACTTTACAAACACCTGTGACTGATCGTGTTTTTAAGTCACCTGGGGTCCTTTGTTTCCCACCTTAGATGTGGAAAAGCATCTCCCAGTGGAGAGAGGGGCCTTCCTTAGCACAGGTCTGGCAGCTAAAACCCCAGCTCACTGTTCAGCTGGGTTAGAGACTGGGGGAATAAGCAGGACCTACTTCATAATCATGGAGTCACTGCAAATCTGGGCCCTACTGCACAAATGTGCCTCATAGACTTGAGCCAAGCTTACATGGGTGATGGCCCCAGTGAATGCCAGCTTTGTTTGCCAGCTTATTTACTTGTTTTCTGAAAGGCACTGGGAGGAAGGAGCTTACAGAATCAGAGGCTACAAGCTGTGACAAAAGTGGATGGCCCTATCCCATGTCCTTGGCTTCAAATAATTGATATTCAACCCTAACTCACTGTCTGGAATCATAGTTTCAAGTGCCAAGAGAAAACATGATTTGAATTTGGAATGAAAGGGAACACTAGGAAGTATCATTGTCCAACTTTTCCCCTCATTTAGGGCACATATGGGAGTGATTTCTATTGCTTTGTTTGAAGACCACTTTTCATTGCTGGGAGTTGTCAGCAGAGCTATAATGAGAATTCTGGGGCCAGGAGCAACTTCCACAAATAGTGAGTTTTAGAAAACATGTGCCCAGTTGACAGGAGGTAGGGAGCAGGGCAGGCAGAGGACAGGAAGAACTCACCCCAGGCCATCTCTGGCTGGTTCCTAGAGTCAGTGGGGCATAGTGAATAAAAAAATCGGCCTTGGATCCAGGAAGATATGGGATCAAGTGGACCCGCTGACATATGATGGCTATGTGCCAACCTATAGCACCAATATAGCTCACGGTACCAATGAAATCACAGGACCAGTCCCTATCTCTAACTAGTGGCTCAGATCTGCTGTTCTAGAGTACTTGAAAGGGCTCTCAGTGCCCTCTAAATTCCGAACCCTGGGATAAAACCTGCGTTGTTGTACCCTGGTGATACAGTTCTGAGTATTGGAGATTCTCTTTTATTGTTTGTTTTTTTAAAAAAAATTTGGTGGTGAAGATTCTCCCGAGAGGGAGCTGGCATTCCCAGGGAAAGCGGAAGATTCTTTCTGCCACTTTTCTAAGCAGCTGAGGGTCAACTGCCTTCCACTGCTCTCCATATGGCATGATGTCATAACATTTGTGACACTTGCTGTAGGGTCAAGAGCTAATAAAAAAAATGAAACCCCAAAACCTTTCTCTTTCGAGTGCATTTGATGGAGTTGGAGTGCCAGCCTTGAAGACCTAAGGCTCTCTCTCTTTAGTCACAGGAGAAGAAGGCATAAACATTTATTAGGCACCGATTATGTGCAAGGCACAGTGCTAACTAAGTACTTTACAAATACTGTCTCATTTGGGCTTCATAATGACCCTGGGAAGAAAGAGCTACTATTGTTATCCTCATTTGTCAGGTGAAGAAAATAAGGCATAGGCAAGTTGAAGGGCAAAGTAGGAGTAAATCTCTGAGGTCAGAGGTGAACTGACTCCAGGTCCAACACTTTACTGACAAACACAGTGCTAGTGTGTGGTAGAAAAAAAGGCAAAGAACTGGAGACACACACATACACACACACAGAGCGAGAGAGAGAGAGAGAGAGAGAAAGAGAGAGAGACAGAGACAGAGACAGAGACAGAGAGAGAGAGAGACAGAGAGACAGAGAGAGAGAGAGAGACAGAGAGAGAGACAGAGAGACAGAGAGAGACAGAGAGACAGAGAGAGAGACAAAGACAGAGACAGAGAGAGAGGCAGAGAGAGACAGAGAGACAGACAGACAGAGACAGAGAGAGAGAGGCAGAGAGAGAGACAGAGAGAGACAGAGAGACAGAGACAGAGACAACAGAGACAGAGAGACAGAGAGAGAGACTGACAGAGCGACAGAGACAGAGAGAGACAGAGACAAAGACAGAGAGAGACAGAGAGAGGCAGAGAGAGGCAGAGACAGAGAGAGAGACAGAGAGAGACAGAGAGAGACAGACAGAGACAGAGACAGAGAGAGAGACAGAGACAAAGAGAGAGAGGCAGAGAGAGACAGAGACAGAGAGAGAGATAGAGAGAGAGAGACAGGGAGACAGAAACAGAGAGAGAGACAGAAAGAGAGACAGAGAGAGACAGAGACAGAGAGAGGGAGACAGAGAAAGAGAATGTATGAGGTGGTAATAACCAGAAGACTGGTAAATCCAATGCATCTTGGAGTACTCATGTCACCATACAGAAAATGTACCAACTCTAGGGGTTTTTGAGGGATTCATAAAGCAGTTTGGGAGCCAGTGCAATCTGCACATCTTGCACTTTTTGTTAAAGGATAGCTCTGAAAGAGGAACGCAGGGATTGGTAATTTTGGCCACGAAGGGAAACTGTTAGTATGGTAATTCCTCAGTGACTGGTTTTCTCACATGAACTCCATCTCCCGTGCCTCTGTGCTGACTGTCCCCCATTGCCTGGAATACACACCCTCCTCTCTGAAGCTTACTGGAATATTTAGTTCAAAGTTCAGTTCAAGTTTCATCTTTAACAAGAAACTTTCCCTGATTTCCCAGATGGTAGGGCTTTTCTCAACCCTCCTATATTTGTTTTGCATACATTTATGTATGTCTCCCCAGATAGGCCAGGGACTATTAAATTTTTGCCTAGTACTGGGGTGGGGGGGAACCTTTGGCCTCAGGTCACATATAACACTCTAGGTTACAAAAAAAAGTGCAGCTGCACTTGAGAACCTAGAGGGCTATACATGGCCTCGAGGCCAAAGGTTCCCTTCCCCTGGCCTAGTATAATGTCTGCTACATTGCCTCTTAATAAATTCTCCTTGATGGTTTGATAAAAGATAAATTCCAGAGAATTGCCTGATGCCTTGAGAGGTTACGTGTTTTACCCAGGGTCATACACTTAATGAATGTCAAAGGCTAGACTTGAATCTAGGTTTTCCTGACTCCAAGGCCAACGTAGTACCCATGAGTACAGGGTAGCCCACCTGGCCAGATGGATTCATGGTTTTTATGAATGTAATGAGACATTATTGCTCTTTAAGAAACGACACATATGAAGAATTTGGGGAAATTTGTTAGACTTGTATGAACTGTTATAGAGCCAAATAATCAGAACTGGGAAAACAATTTACACAACAATAACAATAACAAAAAGGAAATCAATGTTGAAAGACATCAGAGCTTGGATCATTGCCACCCCTCACTTCAGAGGAAGTATGCCTCCTGCCTCTTTACAGAGAGGTGGTGGACAATTGGTGCTGAGTTAGACATACTTTGTCAGACATGGCTGGTGTGTTAATTTGTTTAACTTTACTTGTTTCATTAGAAAGTTCTCTTGGGTGTGAGGAGACATTGGTAAATGACAACAACGGAATGTAACCTATTAAATTATATACTCCTTGAGGGCAGGGACTGTCTTTTGTCTCTCTTTGTATCCCAAGTGCTTAGCACAGTGTAGTAAGTAGACTACATGTTTATTGAACTGAATGTAAAAAAATAAGGAGTATTTTTTTTAAAAGAGGAGGAAAAAGGGAGGAAAAAGAAAGACTACTTATTGGTTTTAGAGACAGAGAATTTGAATTCGTATTGTGTTGCTTATAATTGAGCAGGTCATTTCTCTTCTCAAGGGCCTCAGTTTCCTCATTTGTAAAGTTAGGGCATCTAAGTAGTATAGTAGATAGAGCGTGGTGGGTCTGGAGTCCTAGCCTCATATTCCTGATTTCAAATCTGACCTCAGACACTTACTAACTGGGTGACCCTAGGCAAGTCACTCAACCCTGTCTGCTTCAGTTTCCTCATCTATAAAATGAGCTGGAGAAAGAAAGGGCAAACTATCCCATTATCTTTGCCAAGAAAACCCCAAATGGGCCATGAAGCATCAGACATGACTGAGAAATGACTGAACAACAGCAAAAATGGATAGGGTTTGAACGGATGAGCTCCAAATTTTATAATCTTATAATCTTATAAAAACCAGCTTGTTCAATAGGGGAAATTTCTATCTTTGCATTCACTTGGGCTTCCTGATAGATCCAGGAATACAGGTAGGGAGACTGTCTGACCTTTGGAGATCCTGCCTAAGAAGTCTCTTCTCCACCCCTCTAATGATTATGCAAATCTAATGATAATGAACCTCTCAGGTCAGTGGTTTCTTCCCTATGTTAATAAGACCAGGTTGTTTCCATATCAGCAGCCTTTTTATTGTTCAGTCATATTTGACTCTCCTTAACCCCATTTGGGGTTTTCCAGGCAAAGATATTGAAGTGGTTTGTTATTTCCTTCTCCAGCTCATTTTACAGATGAGGAAACTGAGGCAAGCAGAGCTAAATGACTTGCTCAGGGTCACACAGCTAGGAAGTGTCTTGAGGATGGATTTGAACTCAGAAAGACGAATCTTCCTGACTCTAGACCTGGCACTCTATCCACTACACCACTCAGCCGACCCAATCTTACCTCACTGAACTTTTTTAAACTTCTTGATCCCTTTGGTTAGCTCCTTGATGACTGTGAACCTGAGACTTGAGCCTTGCTCTTGATTTGTCTCATCAATCCTCCTTCCACCCCCTTGCAATGGCCATGACGACAGAGCACAGCTATATTTTTTGAAGCTGCTTCCTTAGCTCTGCAGGCACTTGAGCAAACAATGCCCCTCTTACTCATCCTCTGCATTATTTGCCTATGAGTCAGAACATACCTCAGCACTCAGCACCCCACTGATCTCCTCCATCCCTGGGTGACTCACTTACACAAACTGCACTGGTCTTCCCCTCTCTGGGCTCTAACATTTCGTGTAGAGCCAGACTCCACTGATTAGCTGGCACAGGGACTCTGATCACTGGCCCTGCCTTGGGAACATTGATGAGTGTATCATATGGCCCCACTTATGTTATTCCTGAACCCCTTTCCCCCGCAAAGAAAAAGACATTTCAGTGAGTATAAAAAGTAATACACACATTCTTGTTTACAAGAAAGGTATTTTGATTCTTGTGAGTTTATAGCTACACAGTCACATTTTGGGAGGAAAAGTGGAGCAATGATAAAAGTTTCTTAAATGATTCTTAAGCACGTACAGAAGCTATACCTTTTAATCTAAAAGATAGTAAATTGTATCCATGGAGGCAAGGGTGAGGTTACCTTGCAAAAAAACCCAAAAAACTGGTTCTTGATCCCCAGAAAAAGTTTTAGATCTCCAGTGAAAACGTCATTCGATAAAATGAAATAGACTTGGAGGTCACATGGTATAGGACAGGGGTAGAGAACCTGTGGCCTCGAGGCCACATATGGTCTTCTTGGTCCTTGGGTGTAACCTTTTGATTGAGTCCAAGTTTTGCAGAACAAACGCTTTTATTAAGGGGATGTGTTCTGTGAAGTTTGGATTCAGTCAAAAGGCTGCCCTTGAGGACCTAGAGGGTCACATGTGGCCTCGACGCCACAGGTTCCCCAACCCTGGTATATAGGGGAACAAGGCAGGCTGTGGATTTGAATTCTACTTCTGACAACTGGCTATGTGTGTGACCTGGGGCAAATCGCTTAATGTCTCTCATTCATGAAATGAGGGGGCTGGATGAAGTGTTCTCGAGATCCTGGCAGTTCTAGACCTGTGATCCTATATTACTAAGGAGTTTACAAAGGGTTCTGGTAAAATTGCTATAAGGTTCAATATCAGTGTGGTATTTTACAAGGCTCAGATAGGACTTGAACTCAGGCCTCCTGGCTCCAAGCCTAATGTTCTTTTTGGTCACTCAGTCAGTCAATGTGCATTTATTAAATGCTTACTTATGCACCAGGCACTGTACTAAGTACTACAGTATATTGCTTCTCAATAAAAAGTGAAAAATATATGTTGTTTTACAATTCAAATGCTCATATATATAACATATATGTGTATACACACACAAATATATTTATGTATTTGATTGTCACAACAGATAATGAGAAAAGGAATGTGTTGCCCCTCCCCCGCAACTAGAATGAGAATTCCTTAAGAAATCAGGGTACCTTACTCTTCTAATTGTATCACCACTGCTTATCATAGTACTTGGCGCATAGAAAGAGCTTAATAAATGCCTTTTTCATTCATTCATTCATTCATTCATTCATTCATAATGCAAATATTATCTGATCCTTTATATAGTTAAGCAAATAACAAAATCAAGCTCTTAGACTGGGAAGGGCTTTCTTTTCTTGCCTTTGTACCTCCAGAGCCAAATACAATGCCTGGCACATATGAAGCTTTTAATAAATGCCTGCTGAATGAAATTGAATGGAAGGGCCTAAGGTCACACGGAGGACCAGGGGGTGGAGCAAACAAGTGGTATTTTCTGACTCAACATCCATCCGCTTTTTACTGAAGTCATCATTGTCTGCTTTGCTTTATGAGTCAATTTGACCTTTCAATCAAACAGAAGTGGGCCATGGGACTAGATGGGAAAAATCCCTAGAAGTAATTCAGCTGTGCAGATTAAATAGTTCTTAATTCTTGCGGATCCCCGTATGACTTAGCTTTTTTTGATATTTGATTATGAAATGAGTTAAAATGGTTGCTAGTGCTGAGGCCCCACACCCCAGTCGTAAAGATCAGTACTTTGATGGGGCCAACCGCTTTATTTGCAGTCTCAAAGACAGTTACATCGAACAGAAGAGTTTACTAGGCCACCTGCCCCAATCCCCTCAACCTGAGCGATGCCAAGACCAAGTGAGCCCCTTTGCATGCCCAGGCTAATTTTCTCCTAGATACTGACTAGGTACTAGCTACAGAACTAGTTACAGAAATGTCATTCTGCTAGAGAAAAAAAATGCAACTATAGCAGTATTTGCAAATCTATAAGGTGACCCTGGGGCAGCTAGGTGGCCCAGTGGATAGAGTGCCTCAGATACTTACTAGCTGTGTGATCCTGGGCAAGTCACTTAACCCTGTTTGCCTCAGTTTCTTCATCTGTAAAATAAGTTGGAGAAGGAAATAGCAAGCCACTCCAGTATCTTTGACAAGAAAATTCCAGTGGGGTCATGAAGAGTTGGACAGGACTGGAAAAAGACTGAACAATATGACCCTGATTTTATATATATATATAATCTATTGGATATGTATTTTTGAGATATTTGATGATGCTGAAACCCCTTCATAATCTGCACCCCCCCACACACATACACACTTTGCCCGTCTTCTTATACCTTATACTCCTAAATGGACACCAACCTCCTTGCTGTTCTTTAAGCTAGGCCCCCCCATCTCCCAACTCTGGGCATTTTTACTGACTGTCTGCAATGTTTATAACTCTCTACTTCCTGATCTCCACCTAAATTCGTTCTTCCCTAAACTCCTTCAAGTCCCTGCTAAAATCTCATTCCCAACCCCTCTTTTATTCTACTTCTCCCTCTCTTAATTATTTCCAATTTATCTTGTATATAGTTTGTATATATTTTCATGTTGTCTCCCCCATTAGATTATGAACTCCTCAAGAGACTATCTTTTATTTTTCTTTGTATCCTCAAGCACTTAGCACAGTGTCCGACACATGATAGGCTCTTAATAAATCTTTATTAAGATATCAAAAATATAGAGCCTCAAAAATAGTTATTGCTTTTATTATGAAACCAACTCACAAACCAACTTACATATACATGAATGTAGATGGTATCTACTTTATGAATACTCAATGCTTTCCTAACATCACAAGAGGTCATTGGATAGTAGGATACTGAAGTGTGAGGACCTGGGTTCCAGTCCTTCCTCTGAGATTTCCTAATTAACCTTGACACAACCTGCCTGGGCCTGACTTTCTTCATCTATTCTATACAATGAGGAATTGGATGAGTCAGCTTCTGAAGCCATTTCAATCTCTGATTCCATTATCTACTATCTATGTGACCTTAGACAAGTCATTTAACCTGACTAGGCCTATTTCCTGCCTTGTAAAACTGAGGTGACTAGATGACCTCTAAGATGCCTTTCAGCTCTCTACATTCTCATCATTGACATATATCTATTTGTGAACATCTATAAGTTATATGCATTCTTCAAATGAATGACATTTTAAATCAATTAATTAATAATCATTTTTTAAGTGCCTGCTATGAACCATGTATTGGGCTAAGCACTAGGGACACAAAAGGAGCCAAAAGAGGGTCCCTGCCTCCAGGGACCTGGATTAGCAAGCACCCTAGCACACCCAGGATGGCCTGCTAGCACAGGCTCTTTGATCTGTTTTCCTAAAGGAAACACAACTTTTAAAGGGATTGACAATCTTACTTTAATTACACGAAAGCAGAATATACAAGTAGAGAAATTAGCGCAGAGATTCAACAGACAGGGATCCTACTGTCTGAACAAAGTTATACAACCACCCACATACCTCACTGGATGGGAGAGCACAAACCTCTGAGTAGTGGGGGGGGGGAGAGAGGAAGGGGAGGGGGAAGGGAAGAGTTCTTAACAAAAGGCTACTCAGAGTTCCATCCAGGGAATCAAAAGGTCCTTCTCCTAAGCAAACCCCCCAAAACAAAATCTTACCTCAGAATATGTATATACTTTTGTCTAATAGGAGCCAGAAAGCATCACAGCCTTCATGACTCAGTACCTAATTAACTTAGTACCAAAAGGTGTGAAAGCCTTCCTATAAGCAAGCCTCCTCCTTCTTTCCCCAGTGGGCTCTGTACAGTAACTCAGGATGTGTGCAAGCTGTGATTAACCTTTAGACCTGGGAACACTGCTCCTGTTTCAAGGGAAAAGGGGACACATGTGGTCACATAAGCCTATTAATGGATGGGGAAGATCATATTCCATTGACACTACAGGATCTCAGGGAGGTTTGGGAGAGACAGTATACAAACCAAAACAGTATATACGAAGCAAGCTATCTACAGGATAAATGTAGTTGTGGTTGAATCATTTTTCAGCTGTGTCTGACTCTGTGACCGCATTTGGGATTTTCTTGACAGAGATAGTACAATGGTTTGCTGTTTCCTTCCCTGACTCATTCTACAGATGAGAAACTGAGATAAACAGGATTAAGTGACTTGCCCAGGATCGAGGCCAGATTTGAACTTAGGAAGATGAGTTTTCATGACACTATGCACTTCAAAAAATAAGTGTCCCCTCACTCTGCAATACAGGATAAATAGGAAATAATTACCCGGGGAATTTTTTGCTTAATATTATAGTTTATGGGGACCAAACCTGTGATTTCATTGTTATAGGGAACATCAGGGAAGGAAATTCTCTCCACAAGTACAGATTGTCACCTACTTCACCAACTTATAGTCCAGACAGTTGTTGGAGGCATTGAAAAGCTAAGTGACTTGTCTGGAGGTTATAGAAACCAGTTTCTGTTAAGGCAGTTTTTCCCCATTGTGAGACCATTGTGGTTTAACATATATTATTTATATATTTTAAACATATTTGGAAAAAAACAAATTTTTCTTCCCCTCTACAGATGTTTAGGGAAATTTATTTTTGCAAAAGACAAGGTCAGTCTTCCTTTCCTTAAATATGGGCTTAACAGGTTTCCTTTTCCTTTCTGATAATACTATAAACCTGCTTTTACGTAATCAGCTGTCATGGTTACTTTCTTCAATCATTTCTGAAAAATTGATAACCACTGGAGCAAAATATGTAGACTTTTTGGTTTTTAGGGTGACCATTTGTAGGCTTTTGCCTGTGTGCCTGGGGTCACGTTCAGGATAATTATCCTCCACTGGCTTCTTGGCATGGCTGAGTCAGACCAACAGATCAGTCAGCCAGACAATCATATGGCAAAGATTATAAATTAATCATTAACCAACAGTGACCTCAGGAGGAGGTGAGCAAAGGCAGTGGCCCTCTTGTAGGATGGGCCGAGCTCATGGAAAGACCCTTGCTAGTATTCTCTAACAGAAGCCAGACCAGAGGTGAAGGTATTTTCTGAAAAGCCTTTTCAAGAAGAATTGACTTCTTACAAATAAGGCAAAGCACTATTCTCAAATCATTAGAAAAAAGCTATTGATTTTTTAAGAATCCCAACTTCCCCTCCGTGATTCAGCTAGATAATTTTTTCACATTTTGTAAAGGTGTAGACAAACAGGGTATAGACAAGTCTTTGTATGTTGTTATTAGTATTAGCATATTAATATTCCATTAACTGTTACTTTCTTCTTACCTTTTGCGAGTAATCCCAATCAATGAGTTGGGGGTGGTAGTGGTGGGGAGGACAAATATCTCCCCTCACTTTTATCTTTTGTTTTTTATACCTTCTTCATTTCCAGATAAACCCTTTATTCTTCCTCTGTTTAAAGGACTATCCCCTTTAACAAAGAATAAAAAAGAGAAAAAAAACCACTATTAATATAATATATGCAATATTGCAAACTTATAGTCCTTTGCAAAAAGAGGATGGAGGGACATATGTTTTCTTATCTCTTCCTTAGAATCAAGCTTGCTTATTAGAATTACACACATCACAATTTATTCCCAAATTATTGGACAGGAGTAAAGGGTAACATAATACCTATCTATTCAGCTTGACTTTCCAAGCAGAATCTCTTAGTTATGAGGTGATATTTTGAGAATCTGTTATTTCAATAGCTCCTTTGTCACTAATTCTACTATAATGTAGCAAAAGACTTTGAAATAATAATAATAAATAATACTTATATAGCACTTTAAGGTTTTTGAAGTACTTCATATATATTATTTCATTTAATTCTCACAATGATCCTGTAGGTGCTATTATCCCCATTTTATAGTTGAAAAAACTGAGGCTGTCTTCTATTTAGTTATTATCTATCAATTTTATCTAATAATCTCTATATAACTGTCTACTTAATTATCTCTACCTATCTACATTATCACTTATCTAATATCTATTTGATCATTTATCTAATTGTTCCTTGTTATCCAATCATCCTCTATCTTATCACCTAATATCTCTATCTTATCAATTACCTAATCATCTCCATCTTATTATTTATCTAATCCTCTCTGTCATTTATCATCTCTAATAATTTTTATCTATCCATCCATTCATCTATTCATCTCTCTCTCTCTCTCTCTCTCTCTCTCTCAGGAAGGTGCCTGTGATTGATGGTTTTTCCTGCTTGTTTCCAGATCTAGGGATTATGAGAAGCAGATAAAGAGAGAAAGACAGAGAGAGAAAGGAGACAGAGATGAGAGAGAGAGAGAGAGAGAGAGAGAGAGAGAGAGAGAGAGAGAGAGAGAGAGAGAGAGAGAGGCAGAGGCAGAGGAGAGGGAGAAACTGTGTGTGTGTACAGGGTGGCAGGGGCAGCTAAGGGATAGGAAGAGGAGGAAGACTTAAATTTTCTAGAAGGGTGTCACAGGTCTCCAGCCTCTGAGACTGAAAGTGGTGTGCTTCTGACAGTTTGGAAAGATGAGAGATGTGCTGCATTTCAGAGTTGCATATAGTTCCTGGTCCAGGCAAAACAGCTTTGGTAGCATCCCTTCGAAGTACCTTCTCAGGGAAAGAATTATCTTTTGGGGCCACTGAACTGAGACACCAGCCTGAAGAGAACAAGATCAGATATAGGAGGGAGAAGCTCAGATGAGTCCCCTTCCCACCAGGCTAAGCCACCTTCGAAGGGCTATTGGTGCCATCTGCTGGACACTGTTGAGGCTGAGTAAAGTAGACGCAATCCAATCTTATGGACTCCATAGCCTTCAGGATGGCCTTGGGTAACAAGAGATGACCATATTGAGACTGCACCATGTGCTAAAGGAAGGATTGCTCACAGGCTGCAAGGGTTATTTTTCTAGGGACTTTGGTCCGAGTCCCATTTGCTTTCCCCTAACACCACAAACCTATTCATTCTTTATGCTTGTTATATTTATGTGCTTGTAAGGGGAGCTTGTGATCACATGCTAGGTGTGGGGTGTTGAATGATTAAGTTCCTAGATTATCTAGATAGAAGCAAATGAGTCAGAGAAGTAGAATCCCCACAAAGTGACCCATGTTCCTATCAGGTATCAAGAGGTAGCCTCTGACAGAAAGGTTACTAGATATATAGAATCTCGCAGCTAGAAGACATTGAGGAGAATATTTAATCCAATTTCTCCTTACAATGGGCCAAAATACCCATCTAAAGCAAAGCTTAAAATGTGAATAAGGAAGGGTTTATCTTTGGGTGCCAACCACTTTTTCTTTCTACCTCTGCTGACCTTACTCCTGGTGAGGATCTTATGAGATAATATTGCCTCTCATCCTCCTAATCTTCAAAATGAGTGCGTTGAACTGTATTCCCTGTGAGTTTACTTTTAGCATTAAATCTATAATCCTATATGTCAATGACAATAAAAACTTAATACATGACCCTTCTGACAACTGTGGGTCTTTTAAAAAGAGGGTAGAATTTTGAGAAGTTTTGCAGTTAAGCTTATATTGGGGAAAGACCAGTTGGGTAGGGACAGACTTTTGGTAACTCTTCAAATGTAAGGGCTTGTATTCATGTGTGGGTGAGGCTTGACTCCTTTACAGGTGCTTCTTACCAAGGGCAGCTTTCTGTTCTCCTGTAAATCCGGAAATACTACTAATTTCTAATCTCTTCCTGGTCTACCAATGGCTTCCCAAGGGCACAGTATGCCTTTCTGTTAAATAAGTTGTGAATAGGTTAAGACAGGCAAATAGGATAGAACAGCATGTTTTGAAAATCCAAATAGAATTAAGCTCATGTTCCTAGTAACCTTGGTTGCTACCATTGGGTTGCCAAGATTCAGAATTCATAGCTACATTTAAATCTGTAGGTCTGTAGTGTTTCCTATGAACCCCAATTAGGGCAATAGTCCTTCTCTCATCCTGTAGGTCTTAGATAAACAAGGAGAGTGGGAGTCTCTCACCTGTCTAGGTTGGCCTCATTATATTGTGTTGGTGTGTGTTTGTCCTTCACTGTTGAAGAAGACCATGCCATCAGGGAAATAATGACATGACTTGCACTTGACTTTTTTTTGAATGAAGAAGGGCTGCTAGGTGGTGCAGTAGATAGAGCACCAGTGCAGGAGTCAGGAGGACCTGAGTTCAAATCTCACCTTACACACTTAACACTTACTAGTTGTGTGTCCTTGGGCAATTCACTTAACCCCAATTGCCTCATCCTGGGTCATCTTCAGTCATCCTGATGAATATCTGGTCACTGGATTCAGACGGCTCTGGAGGAGAAGTGAGGCTGGTGACCTGCACAGCCCTTCCTCACTCAAAACAAAGTCAAGTGCAAGTCATGTCATTATTGTGTTGGTAGTGTTGTGCTGGACCTATGGTCAGGAAGACCTGAGTTCAAATCCAGCTTCAGACACTTACTAGCTCTCTGACAGTGGGCAAGTCACTTAATGGCTCTCTGCTTGTTTCTTCATCTGTAAAAATGGGTTGTGGTGAAGACAAAACAAGAATGTTGTCATAGCACTTTGCTTTTAAAGGGCTCTATGAATGTTAATTATTATTATAATATTAGAGAAGAATATGGCAAGAAGACCAAACGTGACTTCTGCTGCACACAGTACTGGGATTAAATGGGTGCTTTTGCCTCTAGAAGCATTCATGTTTTGTGTGAAGTAGATACACTTGGGAAAAGTCTTGTGTCTGGGCAACATGTTCCCTGTCTGGGTCTCAGACAAAGATGACATCAAAGGGTTGGGCAACAATGACTGTGTTCCAAGGTCAGAAACAGCTTAGTTGTGCTTTAGGCCCCAACGCCTAAGCCCTTCCCTATCCTTTTAGGTTGTCTCAGTCAGAGGCCACAGGACTTCAGCAGTCAGCACTTTGGGGTGGTTAGCTATTTTGGGACTCTGTTGGCAAAGTAGATGGAGACTTGGGAGTCAGGAGTCATGGGCTTGATCTATTTCAGATACTTAATTCAGTGGACAAGAGACTTGGAAGTCAGTAGAAGTAGGTTTGAATTCTGTTTCAGGTACCCCTTCCAAATGACTTTGCTTTGCATGTATTGTGCATATCCCTGTACAGATCCATATTGTTTCCCTCATTACAACACAAGTTCCTGGAGTTCAAGGACTATTTAATCCTTGTCATTGAGTTCCCAGCACCAGTAAGATGCCTGGCACATAGTAAGGACTTAACAAATGCTTAGATTAATAGAAGGAAGCACAGGGCCAGATTTCTTCTTTTCGTCTCTCTTTTTTTTTTGTTGAAAAGTTTAAAAGGCTCTTACTATAAACTAGTAGTAATGAATAGTATTTGGCCCAAGGATCTCTGACTGTACAATGAACCAAGCACATTCTTTCTTCATTATCTTATTATATTTTATGTAGTAACTCTTTCCAAGGGATTTTGTGATGAAATATTGTTAGTTTCTGTCCATACATATTATGGATAGGAAAAAAATGAGGAAATTATGAAGGGAATAACCTGCTTTTCTTCTCTTTTAGAGGACAGGGTATGGGTTGTATTTATTTTTGATTTGTCTGTGTCTAGCAAAGTGCCTTGCATAGATGCTCAATGAGTGTTTATTGAATTGAATTGATTTAGGTGTATAACCCATGGATAAGGACCTCGATTGGGCCTGATCTTTGGGTCCATCATAATAATGATACAAATAATGGCTTTAGGAAGGGCATTGATAAACTAGAGATTTTCTAGAAGGGAATAACCAGGTTGGCGAAGACCCTTAAGATCATGTCATGTGAAGGTTTGCTGAAGGAACTGAAAATATTTAGCTTGGAAAAGAAAAGATAGGATTTCATTGCTGTTTTAAAGTAGGGCTTATTCCCGGTGGTGCAGTGGATAGAGTGCCAGGCCTGGAATCAGGAAAACTTGTTTTTGTGAGTTCAAATCTGGTTTCAGACACTCTTAGCTGTGTGACCCTGGGCAAGTCCCTTAAGTCTGTTTGCCTCAGTTTCCTCATCTATAAAATGAGGTGGAGAAGGAAATGGCAAATCACTCCAGCATCTTTGCCAAGAAGACCCCAAATGGGGTCATGAAGAGTTGGAATGACTGAAACAACTAAATAATGACAACAAAAGCTTGGCACTGCCTACATCAGACCTGTTTTTTTTTAGCCCTGGCACTGCCTACACTAGGCCTATTTTTTAGCCCTTTCCTGGATTTTAGTTTCCTTGTAAGCATTAAGCTAACAAGACATGAAAAACAAGTTTATTAAGTAATGAACAGAAAAGAAATGAATATCTTAGCCTCTTTAGCAAAAAAATTGTAAAATTTGATGCCACAAGTAAAATTTTCCTCCTCCTTCCTTCAAAAGGTTCAGTTAAGTCTCCACAAAGAAAAATAAAAAACAAAACCAGGTCCTAAACCTCAAATAAAATGAGATCTTACAGTGCAAATAAGTGAAGTTCCAGTAGTGTGAATAAAGTTAAAAACCTCACAGAAGAGCCGTATCTCTTCACTCATCGATTTCCATTTGCGATCATGGCTCCCAGAAACGTAGTCATGGCTGCCACAGCTCCCAGGCTTGCCCTTCACCTGGTTGTCACTGTCTGCACTGCCTCTATTTGCTACTACTGGCTCACATTCCTCATTGCTATGGTACCTTGGAAACTCTGCCGGCTTTCTTCATGGCTCTCCTTCCTTGCAATCCCTTCTCTCCTTTTTCTTTACACATTTTTCTCAGTATTAAGACTTTCTGGACAAGCTCCTTGACTTTTTGTGTAGTGGCTTATCCTCTCTTATGAATGGTACAACTGAGAAGGGAGGGGCTGCTGTGCTCTTTCTCTCCTCATTCCCTTTGCTGTAGAGACGTTATTCTTCTAGTTCAATGCCAGTAAGAGAACGGATGGGTCCTAGTCTCAGACAATTATTTAGGAGAATTTCACTTGTGAAGTAGTTATTAAATGGTTTATACTACCTTTCAAGTGGATTCCAGTAATAGATTTACAGGAAAACACTTCCCTTCACTAGCACCATATACATGTCACACCTTATGGTCAAGAATGTCATTTGCCATGAACTTGCCAACATGGCTGCAGCAGGAGAGGGCACTGTGCATCTCAAGGTTGGTTTAGGCAATGCTTTCCATCACCGTAAAGGGCTAAAGCATTGGGGAGCCAGCTTATTGGTGCTCCTGCTATATTGCTTCCTGATACAGTCTGCAATTACCTCCCTGGTTTGAAATCTCTGGTACCACCACTGGACTTCTTGGTGTTTCAGAAAATCCCAGATTTCTGATCCAGCCTCATCTACTTTCTGGTTTATGCTGTTTTAAATCCTGATGTGATTTCTGCCCTTTCTCTTTGCCCTGGGTGGGTTTCCCCTCCTCATTCTGCTTGATAGCTTGTCCTCATCATCAGTACATATGGGTCTCTTCATGGAGATACTACCAAAAGAATAGAAGTTTTATTCTATATACCAACCAAAAAAGAAAAGAGTGTGTCTTACCAACTTCATTTTCTCCTAACAATACTGTGAAAAACCATTCAGAGAAGGAAGAAACAGTGGATATAATTTATGTAGAACTAAAAAGGCTACTTTATTTTAGTTGAGCTGCATTTTTTCTTCGGTAAAAAATTTGTCAAAAGAGAAGATTGCTGGGGAGAGAATACAGGTAGCGCAAAAGTAAAAGGAACCTACAAAAATTAGGGGATAAGTGGAAAAATAAAGAAGCAAATAGATGCATTAAATACAAATTGGGAATAAAAGTGGCTGGTAGGAAAGCCACCCTGAGGAAATGATGTAAAGGAAATTATGCAGTAGGTCTCTATGAAAAAAAAACCAAAACAAAACACTATGCCTTCCAATGAGTCCCTTACAGGCCATCAGATAGTAATTAAAGGCAGCACATCCCCTGTAGCACTATTGCAATTAAGTATGAACACTTCAAATGCAAACTGGAAGTTGGAATCTTATACCACTTTACAGATACTTAAAAAAAGACCTATTATGAAAGACGTTTTTTCGGAAACAATCTCCTGAAATCAATAAATTAATTTCTACACAGCAACTTACAAAAAAATAGCCAGCAGGGTACATATGATTTACATTTAAACACATAGAAGACATCTGGTTTTTTTTATGAGTCAACATTTGCGCTTTTTTCTTTTTTGGTTCCACATGTCATTCCCATTGACAAGAGAGCTGTGACTATGTTCTTGACTATTTTGTAATTAGAACAATGAATATCCGAGGAACTAGGCATAGTTATCAATAATTTGGTATTAATGGTAATGTATCAAGTGATGTTTCATAGGGCTCATGATATTCTACAGACCATTCTATTTCTTGATGAGATATCTTTAGTGGTGAGAATTCACTTATCTCAACATGGAATTGATATTAAATTACATTTATTGATATTAAATTAAAATAAAATGAGATTTTCAGTACTTGAGTGGGCAAAGGACTGCAGAGAACCGAATTACCACTTGTTGTCTGATGTTATAGCTGATAGGACTGTTCATTGCATGAAGATAAAGGAACTACAGGAAATCTGGACCTCGGACTTCTGGTATTAGGCAGAGGTCCAGTGGACTGAGAATTAGCTTCATTCATTCACTCATTCTTCCTTCCTTCCTTCCTTCCTTCCTTCCTTCCTTCCTTCCTTCCTTCCTTCCTTCCTTCCTTCCTTCCTTCCTTCCTTCCTTCCTTCCTTCCTTCCTTCCTTCCTTCCTTCCTTCCTTCCTTCCTTCCTTCCTTCCTTCCTTCCTTCCTTCCCTTATAGCATAAGAACACAGACTAGGCCAAGATAGAAGCTCCTATGGCCATTTTATTTTTGTGTTTTTGATCCTGGAAGTCCTATCAGTAGCAGGGACCTCTCTTCTAGCTGGAGCTGGTTCATTGCTCCCGTACCCAACTGTTGTATTGCTCCAGCAAAAGAACTGATACCACCATGCCCTTTTGGTATTCCCCTTACCTTTCACCTTGGCATCCCTCTCTCTTCCTGACTGATCACACTTCCTGTCACTCACTTCTCTTCTGATTCATTACCAAAGCTCTGCCACTCCTATTTGGGTGAGGAGATGAAGAGGATTAAGTGATTTCTTCTAGTTTTACTAAACTCTGCCATCTTCTGATAAAGATATTATTTCTGGTCAATGTTGGGTGGTTCTTTCCCTTTCCCAACATCACTCTGCTCTCAAAATGAGGGTTGGTATAACTTCTAACTTTAGGGGATATTGCAATAATTCAGAACCTTTTCAAACCCTTTTAACCCAAAGTCTTTTAGTATTTCTTTTACATAATCATCGACAAATAATCTGCTCTAGTAGATGCACACTCTGTTTCCAAGACACTTAGACCCTAGAACCTCTTAAAAAAATTTCAGAAATGGTTTCGGTGGTATTCATAAGCCCCCTTATGTAACTAATTTCCAGTCTCATGGGAAATAGAATTCTAATCTCTTTGTAGTAGTCTAGACAAGGCAAGCAAGATAAAAAAAATCATTTCTTTTGTTTTAGTTAAGCACCAGGAAATTAGACCACATTATCCTTATGAGAAGAACAAAGGTTGAGCGTCAACTGTTTTTCCATTATTTCTGTTCTCATCTTTATTAGTAATTAATGTGTAATTCAATCTCATACGCTTCTTAATGAGTCAGTTCACAGAAATTTCAGAGTTGGAAGACACTCAGATGCCATTTAGTTCAAACCACATCTGAACAAGAATCTACTCTACAATATCTAATATAGCTGGGAGAGTGAGAGGGAGCCCAATTCCTGTAAGAGATGGGCTTTTTTGTTTGCCTTATTTAAAAATCCCCTCTCAGCAACACCGTTCTATTACTCCTAATTCTGCCTTCCCAGGACAAACAGAACAGTTCCTTCACTTCATGTTATTTTTTCTGTCATGTTTTGACCTCATTTAGGTTTTTCTTCGCAAAGATACGGGAATGGTTTGCCATTTCCTTGTCCAGCTCATTTTTACAGATGAGGAAATGAGACAGGGTCAAGTGACTTGCCTGGGGTCACGTAGCTAGTAAGTATTTGAGGACTGATTTGAACTTAGATCTTGCTGACTCCAGACCTGGTACTCTGTCCACTGTGCCACCCAGCTCCCCCCTTCCATGTCATAATCCTTCCAATACTGGAAAACAGCTCCTATGTCTTCCCCCAAATTTTTGCTTCTTTAGGCTAACTGTCTTCAGATCCTTCAATCAATTTTCAGTTGACATGAAGGCCTACTTAGCACTGATTTCTTTATTTGTCTTTCCAAGAAGAACATATGAGCCATCTTTTACTTCTTTCATTTGGTTTTATTTATCGCAAGAATGCCAAGATTGATTAGATTCAGTTCCTTTGCTAGTATGTTGGCATTTTGGTCATTGGACAAGGACCTCACCTTTAGGCTAACAATGACAAAGTCCTGTCTGTAGATGGTGATTTTTAACACCCTCATCACCCCTTTTCTACCATTCTACCATAGTCAATAGAGAAACAGAAGAGGGGAGAGAAACATTTTGTATTTTGCTTTGTTTCGGTGGGACGTGGCAGCCAAAAAGCCTAAAGGAATTTGGAGTATTAATTCTAAATCAATAGAAATGTACTGTCCAGAATAAGGGAAGTGATAGTGCTGATCTACACTAACCTGGTTGACCCTGTCTGGCATCTACATGATAGGGTTTAGATGTTACATTTGAGGAGGGAAATTGACTAACTACATAAAGAACATTTTGTTCAGTCATTTTTTCAGTTGTGTTTGACAGTTTGGATACTATGTGGGGCTTTCTTCGCAAAGATACTGGAATGGTTTACTATTTCTTTCTCCAGCTTATTTTACTGATGAAAAAACTGAGGCAAACAGGATAAAATATCATAGCCCAGAGCCACATGGTCACATGAGGCAAGATATGAACTCAGGAAATGGAGTCATCCTGACTCCAGGCCAGGCACCCTCTCCACTGTGCCACCTAGCTGCCTCCAAAAAGTGCCTTAAGAGGAGTCTTACCAGAATGATGAAGGGATTTGAATCTTTCTGATTGGATGAACAGTTGAAGGAACTAGGCATTTTGAGCTAGGAGAAGAGATTTAAGCGATATATTATAGTCCTTTTCAAGATCTATCATATTTTAGGGGGTTTACTTACAGTTGTACAACTTAGACCCAGAGGGAAATAAAAGAAAGAAGGAAGTTAGATGAAAGCAGATTTCAGATCAACATAAGGCACAGCTTCTTAGTTATTAGGGCTATCTAAGCCAAGAAGTGAATTGTCCCATCAGGGAGCAAGTTCCCCGACCCCTGAAGTCTTTAAAGTGACAAATGCCCACTTGTCAGGTATGTTCCAGGATGGTTTGGTCTAAATGACTTCTGAAATCTCTTCCAGGGTAGAGATGCTATGATTCTAAAGAGTCGGAGAAGGATCTTGTCACATCCTACCAGTAGATGACCAGCCTAGGAAGGGAATAGGACTTGCTTGAACTAAGAGCTTCATAGAGAATCTTGGAAAGGAGGAATTTCAGAACTCAGTGATGAGATGGGTAGCTGGGTGTTACAGGGGATAGAGTTCAGGGCCTGAAGTCACTCAACTTCTGGGAATTCAAACAACAGCAACAGAGATGAGATTAATCAAGTCCTGATTTGTAAATGCTCACACTGAAGTTTTAGGTGGACTCTCACAAGTCACTTAGAACTGGTTCCAGCTTACCTCTGGAAAGGGGTGAGGGGGTGATGTACAAAAAAGAATGCCACTGATGGTGAAGTTTGAGCTGAGACTCAAAGAAAGAGATAAAAAAAAAAAGAGAGAGATCATTATAGGCATGGAGGATAACCAGTGAAAGAAGTATGGAGTTGGGAGGTGGCGTCTTCTATATAAAGAATAGCAGGGGGGGGCCTATGTTACTGTATGGTGCAGTATGTGGAGGGAGCAAAGTGTATCGAAAAGGTAAAATGGGGATTTAAAAGTTAAACAGAGGATTTTTATATTTGATCTGAAAAGTAGTAGTAATAAGTTTATTGAGTTTTGGGGAGGGGGTGAGGAAGGGAGGGTGACGGTCAGAACTTCCATTTAGAAAAGCACTCTGAGGGGCAGCTAGGTGGTGCTGGCGGTAGAGTATGGGCCATCTGAGCTCAGATTTTAATAGCTGTGTAGCCCTGGACAAGTCTCTTATTTATCACAAAATAAACAAACAAACAAACAAACAAACAAACAAATAAATAAATAAAGACACTTTGGCCGTCAAGTGGAGGATGCTCTGGAGTGGAGAGAGATTTGAGTCAAGAAGACTAAATAGAAGGCTATTGCAATAGTTGAGGCATGAGATGATGTGCCTGAGAGATGTTGTAATGGTGGAATTGACAGGGGCAAGCATTGGGTTGGATATAAGGAGTAAGTGAATAAGGGGAATATAAGTGCATGTGGGGAATAAGTGAATGAGGAACCAGGGATGACATCTATGCTACAAGCCTGAGTGACTGAGAGGAAAGGGAGAAGGAAATGAGTTCAGTTTTTTAAGACTTGCTGTTCACTCTCTCGTTATTTCCTTTTCATCTATACAACTTGGTCCTTGAAGTTACCACCATTATGGCTAGCCTACTCTACCTCTACACCTTAGTCTCAGGTGCAATGGATAGAGTATTGGACTTAGAGTCAGGAAGACTAGAGTTCAAATTTGGCTTCAGACACTTAGCAGCTGTGTGACCCTGGACAAGTCACTTTACCCTGTTTGACTCAGTTTCCTGATCTGTAAAATGAGCTGGAGAAGGAAATGGCAAACCAGTATCCAATATCTTTTCCAAGAAAACCCCAAATGAGACTGCAAAGAGTCGACTGAAGCAACTCAACAACCACAAAAATTAGAGGGCACATTATACAGCAAAAATAACAAAGGACTAGAAATTAGTCATGAATTCATATACTGATGCTCCCACTTAATTTACTATCTCTTCACCTCTCTAGGCATTATGTGTAAAATAAGGGATGTGTGTGATTAGATGATTTTCGAGGGCAATTGCTGCTCTTATAGGCTATGCTTCTATTCTCTTTAGCTCCTTAAAACAATTTTTTTTAGCACTTCTGAGGAATCAGATGTCTTCCTGCTTGGACCTCAGATCCACTTCTGTTTGGATTTTGATCCAAACTACTTTCAGCAAAATCACTTACTAATTCCAATTTGGCTAATGGTTCTCCCTAAGGAATCCTCTCTTATGATTACATCCTCTTTCTAGGCTTTGCTGCTGACCTAATGGCTGTGATTAATCTCTTAAGGTCCTTATTTAATTAAAGAATCACCTGTCTTCTCTCCATTTCTCCTCGTCTTAGGTGATTCTAAGAGGTATTGCTCTGGGTACCTGAAATGTGAGTAACTGATAAGCTAAGAAGAGTTACTAAAATAATAATGAGCCATAAGATTATGCCCTTGGAGGAGCATTAGGAGTACTGGTGATGTTTAGCATGAATAAGAGATATGATAGAGACAGATGTCAGTCCCTATCGTGACTGAGAGATAAATACCTATCTTCAGGCATTTAAAGGGCTGTCATGTGGAAGAGTGATTAGAGATGCTCTACTTTCTCCCCACCCCCACCCTCACAAATGAAGAACAAGGAGCAATAGGTAAAATTTACAGAGATGGAATTAACCTTGATGTAAGGGGAGGGGAGGGGAACTGACCAATCACAAAACTTCCTAACCATTAAAGCTGTGACAGGAGCTTGGGTTGCCTTGAGAGACAGTGGGTTCTCTCTTCCTAGAGGACTTCTCTCCAAGCAAAGAAAGGCTCATTGCACAACTGTCAGATAGGTTGCAGAGGGCATTCTTGATCAGGCGCCTATAGGCTGGATGAGAGGACTTCCGAGGTCTCTTCTAATGGAATATTCTGGGATTCTGTAAAGCTGAACTTTCTTTATCTCATTTTATCTTCCAATTGCAGAATCATGGAATGTCAGAATAGGATTAGAGGTCATCCGGTTTGTCCACCACTACCCCTTGTTCCCATTTTCCTCCCTGAAGAGAAAACTGAATCCCCAGAAAATAAAATAACTTAGTTCTGATCCACCCACTGCTGCCAAAATGACATTATTAAAACACAAAATTGACCATGTCACTACCAGTCAGAAATGTTTCCTAATAGGGAGCAGCCTCAAGGATAAGTGAAGAAGCACTTATTGAGTGTTTACTGTGTGCAGGCACTGTCTTAAGCCTTCACAAATATTAGATCATGTGATCCTCACAACAACCCTGGGAGGTAGATATGATTGTCCCTATTTTACACATGAGGAAACTGAGGCAGAGAGCGGTTAAATGAAGAGTTTCATAGCTAGTAAGTATCTGAGGCAGGATTTGAACCCATCATCTTGATTCCAGATCCAGTACTCTCTCCACTGCCCTATCTTGCTGCTTGTTTAGCATCTTGCCCTAGGTCAGGGGTGGGGAACTTGTGCTTTGAGGCCACAAGTGGCCCCCTAGGTTTTCAACTGGGGCCCTTTAACTGAGTCCAAGTTTTACATAATAAATCCTTTTTGAGGCTGAAGGTTCCCCACGACTGCCCTTGGAGGATACTTAATAAATACTTGGAGAATTGTTGAATTACAAAATAAAGAAATGTTGCTTAGAGTGTCAAAAATCCCTGCAGGTTTTGTGAACTTGCTGTAGGAGCAGATACAACTGGCTTAAACGATAGGCTTATCTGACCATTTAGCATGGAGTTGAGAGAAAATAGCCCCATTAATTTATTTCATTTAATTAAAAAAGTTTAGCAAGCATAATTTATACTCATAATGTCGCCAGCTAATAAAATGTTTCCCAGGGACATGATCACCAGTTTTCAGGTTTCTGATTTTGCAGTCACAATTTGCCACTCTGAGAGGCACCCCAGTATAGCAGAAATACTATTGGCCAGAGAGCTAGAGGACCCACATCACCACCGTGATCCTGAGTAAATAATTTCATTTCTCGGGCACTCCCTTCTTTTCCTCATCTGTAAAACTAGGGGGATGGTGTCTAAATTAGAAATCCTCTGACCTATTGCTTCTTATTTAGGAGTGATCCTTTTAAGCATTTTAAACTGATTTTTCCCAATATCCACATGCAGGAGAAATGTTAGTTTTCTAGATCATTATTCTGGACCAATCTTCCCCAAACCTCTGCACGAATCCAGATCAGCATGGGGCTGATGTGTTCCTAAAGACCTCCAGGCAAGATGATTGCCAAGACTGCATTATCCCATTGGTAGCCAATTTCCATCATCAGTGATTTTTCCTGACACTTCAGCAATCGCCCCCTCTTCTGCTTTTAATGGACATGTCAATTTTATTGCTATCTTCTCCAATGAAGGTAACATTTCTGATTCCCCAACTGTAAAACTGTTTTGTTTTTTCAGGAATGGGGATGATTTTACTTGGATCTGACCACATGCCTACACTCTTTCACCTAGCCCAGAGATGATAACTGTTAGCAGCTGAGCAAGGCTAATTGACCCACGTGGCAACTGAACTAACAACATGCACTTAAAAACAGTAGTTAGGAACTGAGCAAAGTTAACTGACCCACTGGGCAATTGCAGCCTTTGATTTTTGTGCTGCTAGAATGGAATTGGGAACTAGCCTATCAGGAGGCTTGAGTTCAAGACCTGCTTCTGCTGCTAACTAGATATGTGACTTAAGAGAAGCCATTTAGACTCTCAAGATACAGCCTGGTGGGATGTATTAGACCAATGGTCTTGGAGTCTGAAGATTTAGATTCATATCTCATATATGGTGCTCATTTGAGGCATCTATGTGGCATGAGTAGAAAATTGGACTTGAGTTCAAATTTGGCTTCTGATACTTTGGCTGTGTGACCCTGGGTGAGTCATTAAACCTCAAGAATTTGAACTCGCTTGTTCTCCAAGTCCAACCCTCTAGCCAATGAGCCACCTTCTAGCTTTAATATGTGATAAAAAAAGCACAGGATTGTGAACTATTACAGCCAGGAGACCTGTGTTCTAACCTTACACAAGTCATTTAACCTGACAAAGCTAGTGTGGCACAGTAATATTCTATAATTATTTGTTAGGAAAATTCTCTAAAGAAGAAACATAGTATAGGGGTAGAAGGACTGCCTTGGGTAGTGTGGTGAAACCTATAAACCCGTTCTCAGAATAATATTAAAATCTATATATCAAGTACTTAAATATAAAAATGTTAAAAAAAAAACCCCTCAAATTTACAGATCCCAGGTTAAAAAATCCCTAGCTTAGAGGAAAGTAATGCATTGATTGGCCAGGGGCCAGCTGTGAATGATGGATTTTTTTTTTTCTGAGTATGTAACCAACGTTTCCATTTACTGTTGGTTGTCATGCCCTGGAGGGTTCCTTATGATTAATGGAAAGAGGCCTCTGTGATTTGCCTAAGCTTTTCTACCATGGGTAGGGATGGATGGGAGAGGTTTGACCTGACTCGTTCCCTCCCCGCTCCTTTTGTTCTGAGAAGACACAGGTCATCTATCTGGATGTTTAGGGGTGTGTGTGGCTGATGAAATGCCTTAAAAGTTCTTGATTTAACATTTTCTCATTCTCACATCACATTTCCTTCTCCACTCATCACAAAGTGGGAATAGATAAAGGAGAAACTGATTGATGAGTGTTGAATTAGAAAAGTTTCTAGACACTTTAGTATCCCTCAGATCTTAGAACTAGACATGGTTATAACTCCCTAAGAGCTCAAGGGTGGAAGAGGCGTGAGGAGTATTTTTTAAGGTGTCTGTGATTTCATCGTTGTAGCAACTTCAAGTGAGGACATTCTTTCCACAAATGCTGATTGACATCTGCTATATGGTGAGCCTGCTTGCATTCAGGTCCCACCTCAGACACATGAAACAAACCCACTGACTCTAAGTACCATAATATGATTCTAGATATGAGCATACTTAATGAGTATTTATGTGTCCAAAGGACTTTCTGGAGACTCCTCTTAAGGCTATATTAAGCTTTTCTTCTTTTGGAGCATTTCTTCTGTCTAAACCACTTTTTGCAAAGGTCACCTCCATTCAGAGGATAAGCCTTTGGAATAGGACTTCTCTAAGTATTACCTGTTCATATTCATGTTAACTGGGCATGATGACCTTTCCACAATAATTTTTCCCCTAGTAGAATATAAGCTCCTTGAGGGTAGGGACTTTTTATTTTCACTTTCGTTTTCCTAGCGGCCAAGCATACTGCCTGGCCCATAAGAGGTTCGTATTAAATTGACTTGTGTCTGCTTTTCTTTTTTTCAGTTTTCCCTTTTTCTTAGGAACTTATTAGCAACAATCAAAAACATTTCAGCTACCGAAACAAGCAAGAAACTACGAACTTCCATAGGGAATGCTTTGCCAGAAGTGATTACGTATGTGTAGACATATAAGGATGAGGCTGAAATCATCCATTTGGCTTTGGTAGCTTGATGAAGTACAAACTTTTTTCTTTTCTAATCAGACAATCAGAACTCAGTGTGAATGGGGTCTGTACATTTCCTTGAATCAACCAAAGCGATCGTGTGAGAGGTGTGGCTCATATTTAGTTTATAAGAGGAGATACTATCTCAGACCGATGAAGAGATTCCAAGAGTTTGGAGTGAGCATGGAGTAAAAGTATGAACGAATTGTGTCAGAGAAGGAAAATATAAAGAAGAATCCTTGACTCCACTTCCATCATGGAGAGGGGGATTTGAACTGAAGTTTTCCTGACTCTGAGGCCAACTCTCTACTATATACTATGCTGTGCCATTTCTCTTTCTATACATGGATGTATGTGTGTAACTGAAGTGTATATGGCACTGTATACACAAAAGGAAGCTGGAAAGGGGTGGGGAGAGGAAGCCACCAAGGAATACCCGGTACAGGGGCATCTTGTCGCATGGAGTTGAAACCAAGCCGACCTGCGGATGGACAGCAGTGAGCCAGAAGCCCAATTTCTGCTCTCTATAAAGGAAGGCTTTGGAAATTTAGTGCTCCATCCTCTAGCCCTCCAGGGACCAAAGGAGGTTGAAGGAGGTGGGAAGGTAGAAAAGAAGGGTCTGTCTATGGGTTTTAATAACTATTTCCATAAAATTAATTTTCTTTGCAATCTCATGTCTTTTATTTTACACATTTAAAAGACATTATTCTGAGAAGGATTCCAGGGATTTTACTAGATTGCCGAAGGGGTCCATGACATACAAAAAAGATGAAGACCCCCCCAGGCATTTAGCCTTGTTGAAACAGACTCCTCCAAGTACATATGCTGCTTCTACTTTCTATCCTATCTTTGACGTAAGTTAGGTCCTTTTATAGATTACAAGAATGCTTTTGCATACTACAGTATTTATCCCAGTAGCCTGAAAGAGTTAACTAAGTGTCTTAATTTGTTTCCAAGGATCAGCAACTTATGCACAGGCTCAGCTTGTGAATCCCGACTGACCTTCCATTCTCATTAGGTGTTTGAATTTGGTTTTGTCTGAACAAATTTGTTTTCAGTGCTGGCAGTGTTCATTGCTTTCACAGAATAAAAGAGAAAAACCTCCAAGACAGTAGTTTCTGTGTTTTAGTAGGATGACTTTTAAACTATTTCTGTTTGATGGGGTTGGGGAATCATATCGGTCCTCTTTAAGAACAAAGGACTACTACAGCCACCACCAACCCTTATGTGCAGCTGGCGTTAGACCTGTTTTCTGGAGACATCTTGAGGGAAAGCTTACTGACCTCCTTGCATTTATAGAAATAGAATTGCACTGTCATAACTCCTTGCTTGTATAAAGACTTGACCAGACTAAGAGAGTTATGTTCTTTAGATAGCATGTAGCAAAGATGCTTAAGAGACTTTCCAATGGACCAAAACAGAAATCCATCTTAGATTTCTAGTGAAATGTTTGAACTACTTCTCTTTCATTTGCATTGATATCTAAGGTATTATAGTAAAAACTTCCAATGGAATATCCATTATTTCTACAACTTTGCTTTTAGAAAAAGCAAACTAACCCACGAAGGCAGGATTGTTAAGCTCTTAGAGCAGAAAGATAGAAGACATTACCAAAAACCCTCAGAAAAGCATCAGCCAGCCTCCCTCCCACTTAGAATCTGCCTGTAGTTAGCAGAAAAAGGGCAGGGGCCAAGCCTTTGGGTTGGTGTTCATCAACTGGCACTCATACCATGACTTTAGGAAGAACAAGGAAGTCAGGTAAGACTTCTTCATGGCAGAGTATGAAGTGAGACCTCGGGCTAGGAGGAGAGAGGAGAGGGTCTGCTTGAATGGGTGGCTTTTTCTGTGTTTATTAGCTGTGACTAACCTCCTGGGCAAGGTCTTCTGCATTGGTCTGTGCCACAAACTGTCTGATGTCTTAGGCACAGAGTATACTCATGGTCTATGGAGTGATGATTGTGTCACCGGACCAGACACAGCCATGTTTTCATCCTTGACAACACCTTCTGAGGACTTCCCTGTTCTCTTGAGTGTACTGGTGACAGAAGGCTCAGGATCCTAACCCTGGTCCAACTGGAATTGGATTTTTGTTCTTGCCATTGCTTTTAATAGGATGTAGTGTCATTTATCACTTGAAGTTGCTTAGGGATGTTTATAAGCATAATCTGATGTATATTCACAGCATCTATTAGATAAAGAAAGGAAATCTTTCTATTTTACAGAAAGAAAAATAGTTCTCACAGAGAAATAAAGGGCTTTGCTTTGGTTTGCTCATTAGGAGATTCAAGGAAGAACAGAGAGGAAGTATGGTGTATGCAAAATGACTGGCTTTCTAACACCTGCCTAGATTTGACTTCCAGTTCCACTTCCTAATATTCTATAACCCCGTGCAAATCACTGGCTAGAGTTGTGGAGCACAGAGAGTACTGGGCCTAAATTTAAGTTTGGCCTCAGACACTTACTAGTTGTGCCACCTTGGGCATGTCCTAGAAGATGGGATAATAATAACATCTACCTCTCAGGGTTGTTGTGAGTCTCAAATGAGATAACACATGTAAAGCACTTAGCATGGTGCCTGGCACTATACATTAGTTATTATCAACATCATCATTACTATTTGTTATTGTTAGCGTTGTCATTTTAGTTGTATCCAACTGTTCATGACCTCATTTGGGGTTTTCTTGGCAAAGACACTGGAGTGGTTTGCTATTTCCTTCTCCAATTTATTTTCTAGATGAGGAAACTGAGGCAAACAGGGTTAAGTGACTTGCCCAGGGTCACACAGCTAGTAGGTGTCTGAGGCCAGATTTGAACTCAGGAAGGTGAGTCTGACTGGCTCTTGTGCTCTATCCACTGCACTACCTCCTGACTGCCCTTGGTATTGTCATTTTGATATAACCTCCTTGACCTTGTATGTCCATCTGTGAAATGGGGATAATACTATTTGTACTAGTTAATTCACAGGGTAATTGTGAATAGCAAATAAAATTACATATATATATGTATATATGATTTTGCAGAATGATAAAACCCTGTGGAAATATGTAGCTAGCATTTCTACAAACTTTGCAAAGTACTTTACAAATGTCCAATTTAAATGTAAATATTAACCTATTAATTAAATGTAAATATTAACCTATTAATTAAATGTAAATATTAACCTATTAATATTCATCAAATTTTCTAAGTTTTTTTAAATTAAACATTATCTTTTTTAAATGTAAGCCATGGTTAAATCAGACCTTTTAATTCTGAATTCTGTCTCTGTTTTCACGGTTGAATCACTGGAGGAGTGGAGCTCTTATTTTTTTAATACTGTCCAAATGGGGCTCTGGGCAAATTTATTTCACCCGACTATGTAGAACATTGTCACTTGGCATTTGGCTTCCTAAAGGGAGTGAAGAATGTGGAACTCCCAAGACTGGTGGCATTCTCAAAGAAAACCAGGCAGTAACCAGCTTTATTTGCTCATTAGGAGATTCAAGGAAGAACAGAGAGGAAGTGTGGTGTATGCAAAATGACTGGCTATTTTGGCTAAGTTATTCCATTCTCTCTCTTTCCCCTTTCTCTTTCCCAGAGAACCCTTACTCACTCCAACTACCCATCACGCTTTACTATAGAGATGTCTATTCAAGGTTTATTTTCTTGTTCCTTAGATGAACTGTTCTTTGTGAATGGGGCCTTTCATCACAGCTGTGGTCTCTGATCAGAGTCTTTTCAGAGGATTTTAAAAAAGATCTCCATGCCTTGTAAAATTTCCGCTGGCCCATTCACATTCCTCTACTACCCTATCTCAGCAAACTCAATGGACTTAAGTGCAATGCGTACAGTATAGTAATCAAGAAAAATACTCATTAAAGCATCAGAGTGATAACATTTAAATCTTTAAAAATTTGTATTATGTTTTATTTTATATTACCTTCATTTCTGAATATTAGGGTCACACTAGAGCTGGATGGGTCCTCAGAGGCCATGGGATCATAGCTGGAAAGGACATTGGAGATTATCTAGTCGATTACCTTTTACCTCCCTGGGCCTCAGTTCCTCTCCTGGAAAAAGAGGGGAGTTGTACAGGCAGTATAAGTTTGAACAGGTAGTAATCATTCAAGGTGGAATTTGAACCCAAGTTCTTATTCCAGAGCCAGTGTTTATTCCACTGTATAGTTCTCCCCCTTCCTCCTTAAGTGAACCATCCCTTGTAGCAAACGATTTTTTAAAGAGAGGAAAAAAAAACAGTTCAGTAAAATTAACTGGTGAAGGAAATGGCAAACCACTTCATTATCTTTGCCAAGAAAACCCAAAATGGAGTCATGAAAAGTCAGACGTGTCTGAAATGCCTGAACAACCACAAAAATTAACCAGTGCAGCAACTGAGTACAGCAGTCTTTAAGGGTCTATCCCCACAAAACCCAACCTTGCAAAGAAGGGAGGGAGGTCCATTTTCTTATCTCTTCTCCTGAGCCAAGCTTTGTCATTATAACTACATAGAATTTAGTTTCTTTTCTTTCTTTTTTTTTTCCCTTGTTCTTTCCATTTACATAGTTATAATTGTACATATTGTTTTCTGGTTTTACTCACTTTGTCTAAGTCTTTCCATGCTTTTCACAACTCTTCATTTTCATTGTTTCTTGTAACATAGCAATATTCTATTACATTTACAGACCACATTTATTTATCCGTTCTACTTCATTACCAATTCATTCTTACACTAAAAATTTTTTCTATTAATATTAATCACTATTAATATTTTAGTGCATATGGGACCCTTTCTCTGTCTTTGGCCTCTTTGGGATAACATAGTAGGATAACTGGGTCAAAGGGTTTGGACGTTTTAGGAAAAAGGGCAATCGTTGTAGAATTTATTAAAATTATCTTTGCTTAGCTGTCTGACTTCTTTTAAGCTTCTGATAAGTGATAGAGAGAAAGAACTGGGTGAATCTCCAAAGATATGGAGCTCTTTTTTCCTAAGAAACTCTGATAGTACACCAAGTAGGCTTCTCCCAACAGGCTAATCATTTGGGATGCCATTTGGCAGTTGTAGGAATCTATAACTGGGTCGTCTCAGCAAGGAGTAAGTCTCTCAGTTAAGGCCCAGAATATACATGTAACAACACTCCCCTTCTCAACCTCAGTTGTGGCTAGAAATACTTAGCAGTGGGACTATGAAGTTGCCTAGGTGGGCTTGAATCCCTGATTTCTTCTGCTCTCTGGGATTTCTTTCCCTTCCTGAGCATCAGTTAATGACCAACAATCCTAAGACATGGATATTTTTCAGCCCTGTTAGTAACTCCATGAGTTGAATCTTTTTATCCAGGTAGGCTGAGTTTGAGAAGTCAAGTCTCTGCTGTTGGCACCCCAGCAGGGGGTGATTTCATCAACAGTGTTGCTTCTCAGAGCAGAAGAGTACCGCCATTGACAGGTCAATTCAGCGGCAGAAGGTCTAAAGTCGAAGACAGGCCCAGTTGGCCCGGAGATCTGGATCTTGTGAGCTGCTTAGACAATAAGGATATGAGCTAACAATGGTATATCTCTTCTGCAGTCCCACAAAGTTGCCTTTACCTCCCTTATCCTGCATTTATGATGAAAATTTTTTTAAACTTTTTTTCTTAACTCAAACAAGAGTGTGGTTAATTGATTCTTCTTTCCTTCCGTCTGTATCTTTGTGCTTGGCCTACCTTCCCCAGTGGCACCCGAATTTAAAGGAATATCTTTCTTTAGGATTTGTTTTTACAAATCTGTTTTTTTTATTTCTTTGAAGATTCTTAGACTTGGGATTCCCAAATGACAATAATGTTTTCTCCCTTTACAGTTTATAAGCACTGACTTCTCCCTTAGTCCTTTCAAGCAATCCATATTTTTATTTTTAACCTTTCTTAAGTTACTTCTGTGTATTGTTTACTTCCAATAAAGCTTAAAACTCTTTTCCTTTGTTTTTATGTTTTTCTTATCAGCCTTAGTTTACTTGGAGCTCTTAATAGTGTTAATAGGACAGCCCAGTAATTTTGTATGTCATTGATGACATGCCCTTGGTTCTGTTTAGCAATGTTCCATTTCTCTGAACACATGGAGGCATGCAGCATGTCTTTTGGAAACTTCCTTTTCCCCTCTATTTCCCACATTTTGTGTACTGTTTTGGTTATGACTGTCTTTTTGGACATTGAACAACTGTCCTTGCTTACAGACTTCTTCCTGTGTTACACTTGCTCTTCTCTGTTGAATTGACAGATTTAAACCTTTCACTTTCATTTTAAAATCTTCTTGATCAGATTTCTAAGATTCTAGACAAACATAACTTACTGGTTCTTGTTAAGTGCCTTTCTTTGGCTAAGACACTATTATTAGATTTTTAAGTCAGAAATAATTGGCCCATTCTCAAAGCCCATCTTAATAATCCACTATTTGTTTCTCCATTCTGTTTCTGCCATCTTTGCCTTTATTTGACAGCAGCGATGAAAATACAATCTAGTTTTTGCCCATATCTTCATAATCCTTGGTAATGCTTTCTAATAATGCTCTATTTGTCCCCACAGGAATCATCAGTAATGGGTAGTAGTCTTTGGGATCTGACAAGTTTCAGGATGCTCTCTCTCATGTCCAGCAGACATGCCTTGAAGTTGATGAATGAGGAGGGCATCACCAGTCCCTCCATCTTATTCCTTTCACCCTCATCAGATGGCTTCTTTTCTGATGACATGGGTGGCTCTTCACTGACATTCATTAGAGAATGACAATATGTTTCTTCTGGGGAGGGTCCAGCTTTCCGCTCTGTGGAAAAGAGACTCATACTTGAACATAACTTCAAAGGTAGAAATATTTCTAATTCCCTTTTTTGCATTTTCATCCTCTAGTCCCATGAAATTTGGTTAAGATCTCCTTCTACTTCTTCAGATCATTTTGTTTTCCTCTGAAACCTTTTACTCTTTCTAGCTCTGCAATTTTTTTTGAGAAAGTGGAAAGTTCTAGGATTTTTATTTCCTCCAGAAGGGACACAAACTTCTACTAGGGGAAGAAACCAACTATTTCTTGTCATTGATAGACATATACACATAGTGAATTCTTTGAAGGTCACTTCAAACCAGTCATCATAATAGCTAGCATTAATACCTACTACATACCTATTAACTGTGCTAAGTGCTTTTCAAATATCTTCTTGTTTTATCCTCATAACAATCTAAGGAGAGGTAGGTGCTATTATCATCCCCATTTTAAAGTTGAGGAAACTGATGCAGACAAAGGTTAAACAACTTGCCCAAAGTCACACAGCCAGTAGTAAGTATCTGAGGCTGGTTTTGAATTCAAGGCTTCCTGACTCAAGGCCCAGCATTCCTCCTGCTGGGCTGCCTAGCTGCATTTTCTTTTGGTGCTTGCTGGAAGCAAGAGCCCCTTTCCTTTTCTTATTCTTGTGATGCATTAGAAATACCCCTGAGACTTATTAACTCCAAAGACTACCTACCTCTGGTGATTCACAAGGGGACAAATGATGCTATGAGAAGAAGTTATGTTGTATTTCTAGGGATTATGAAGTCCTGGGCGAGGAACTGAAGACTTAAAGGTCAATGGCGGTGTTTCCATAACGGATTTCAGAAGGAGAAACCATTTTGGAAAGTAGCTTTGGTTAAGAAGAATATCTTAGTCTCTAAGAATAAGACTTGGGTTTCTGAATCATAGATTAAGAAATAGGGATAATGGAAAGAATTACACGGAAGAAATTACCCAGTGAAGAAATTCCTCAATGGGTTGCAAGAATTGAGAAGTTATATGGGAGGGGGAGCTATACTGGGGGCCTTCGATGCTATAAGTGACTGAGATTACAGTGGTCTCTGAGGAACATTTGCTCAGTTGTGAGTACTGTTATTTTCTATAGGCTCTGACATGAACTCTGTTTCCTTTAATATGCAAAATAAACCTGCTTATGATTTTAACATGTGAACTTAATTTCTTCTTCTATGTGAGCTGTAGTAGTGAACCAGAGGACTGGTTAATTCCAATCCTCTCTGCCAAAGCATACCCAGATTTTTCCCATCAGCAAGGGGCCTCTGGTTTAAGGGTTACACAAACATGAAGGCAAAATTACAGAGTATTGTGTTCAGTTTGATTTATGAATTAAGGGACTTGAATCCATGTGACATGAGGATCAGTTGAAGGAATTAAGAAGAGAAGACTTGATGCTACCCTTTAGACATTTGAAGGGATTCTTGGATCGAAAAGGAGCTAGATTTACTCTGCTTAGTTCCAAAGGATGTAAATAAGACCAGTGAATGTAAGACACAGGGACACAGATTTTGACTTGATGGAAAAAAAACTTTCTGACAAATACAGCTATCCCCAAATTGAAATGAGCTGCTTTGGGAAGTAGCAAATTCTCTGCCACTGGGGTCATTTAAATGGCATCTGGATGACCACTTGTTGGGCATGGTATAGAAGGGATATTAATCCATAATGCCTGAGATAGGAGGCTACTAGACCAGATGACCTCAAAGGTCCCTTCAAACTGAGATTTCATAATTACAAGATAATTAGTAATTACAAAACATGCATATATATATATAATGTGTGCATATAATATGCATATAATGAATAATATATAATTTCAAAAGAAGGTGAAAGAATTACATCAACTATAGATGAGGGAAATGGTGTATGGTATAGTGGGAAAATCATTGACCTTGGAATCAAAAGATCTGGGTTCATGTGTTGACTCTGTCACTAATTGACCATCTGACCTTGGGATAATGAGTATAGCTTCTCTGGGACCTAGTTTCATAGGAAAAATTTGAGAGGTACCCCAAGATCAGATACTTATGTTATCAATGAGGAAATGTACTTAGAGCTATACATGCTATCTCTCTTGACTGATTGTGAGCCCTTGAAGGCAGGAACTACTACATTTTTCTCTGTTTCCCCAGTATCTAAACCAATCTCTGGTACATAGTAGGGTTGTTGACTAGAGAAGGGCAAAATGCTCTGATTTATTTAAAAAAGGAGGCGGAGGTGGGGAAGAAAATGGTATATGTGAATTATAGGGGCATCTAGGGGGCACAGTGGATAGAATCCTGGACCTGGAGTCTGGAAGATCTGAATTCAAATTGAGCCTCAGATACTTACTAGCTGTGTGACCCTGGACAACCCTTGTTTGCCTCAGTTTCCTTATCTATAAAATGGGGACAATAATAGCACCTACCTCCCAGGATTGTTGTGAGGATAAAATGATATAAAAATTGTAAAGTGCTACATAAATGTTAGCCACTATTTGTATAGCAATAACTATTATTATAGCATATAATAATATATAGTATTACTCTATATTAATAATATTAGTATATTGTTAACATTTGTATAGTATATTATTACTGTAATTATTACTGTTAAATACCAGTTAACCCAACTTTGATATAATAATAACTTTATATGTCAGTTAGTGCAACTTTTATTCCTGGCATAATTTAAAATGTATTAATGTTAATAAATTTAAATTTAATTTTAAACTTCATTTTGATATGTTTTGTTTTCATATCACTTTCATTTTCAAATATCTCTGCCCTTCCCTAAGCAGTGAGCTATCCCTTGTAACAAAGATAAAATGCTTTTGGTTCCTCTTTCTTTGTTTTTTAACAAAACCATCCAATACATTGATTATGTCCAACAGTATATGCACTATTTCGCACCCATAGACCCCTACTTCTGCAAAAAAGGGGAGCTGAATTTTTTAAACTCTTCTCTGGATCCAAGCAGGGTTGCTATAATTATATATCAACATGAAGACATTATTAAAGTTGGTTAGTGAAAATCTGGAAAAGATAACTATCGTCATAAAGAGTCAGCATGACTTCTTCAAGAGCCATGGCAGAGTATCCTGATTCCTTTTTTTTCTGACAGAATCATAATCCATCAATAAACATTTATTAAGTACCTACTGTTTGCCAAGTATAGTGCTATGCTCTAGGGATACAAAGATAAAAATGAAACAGTTCTTGCCTTCAAGGAATTTACATCCTATTAGGAGAGACAACATATGATGTAAGCATATGCAGGATTTAATCGAAATAATTCTTTGGAGGGTGGAGAGGTCGCTACCTAGACTGTTAGGATGAACTGAATTAAATTAAATTTAATAGGGATATATATATATATAAAGTTTTATGCACATCTCAGCTCTAATCCTATGATCCTATGACTTGGCACAGTCTTGCACATAGTAACTTAACATTAAAGCAAATATAGCATTACTAATTTAAAGAAAGAACTATTCATTGAAGTAATTCTTATTAGCCCTGATTGGCAAGTGAGTATGACTTTTCTTTAACTAAGAAGTCAAAGAAAGCTTAGATGGTTTGAGCCAGCTTAGAGCTGTGTGCATGAATGGTGAAATGGGGATTTGAATTTACAACCTGGGTTACTTTCCAGGACCCTTGAATAAAAATCGTTGCACTGCCAAATGGAGTTGCCGATACTGGCTGGCCTCCCAGAATAGTTAGCCATGCCTAAAAATCAGCATACACTTTGTGTTATTTTGGAATTTTCCACCATTTTTGGTTCCCTGGAGCAAGGGTCTGTAAACACAATGGATTATTGTGTTTTTCTTATGAGCTCTGTCTGGGAAGAAACAGTTGTTTTGTCTTAGAAAAACCACATGAATACCATTCTGAAACCACCCTTAATAATACAGGCTTCTCTTTGATTTTATGTGACCAGTGCTTCCTTTACCCATCTTGGGGCAAGGTTGCCATTAAAAATTTTTCATTTTTTACCTGGCATGCTTTTTGTTGAAGTAGGTCATGGGTGTTGGATAACAATGTTGTAAACCCAAGAAGGCAGTAGGATGAGGCAGGTGGACATTGATGCGATTAGAGAACAGTGGATTAACAGTGGCCTTCTAGGTCCTTGGGTGTGGCCTTTTAACAAGTTCAAGTTTTACAGAACAAATCCTTTTATTAAGGGTATTTATACTGTGAAGTTTGGATTCAGTCAAAGGGCCACACTTGAAGACCTAGAGGCTGCAGTTTTCCCACCCCTGACCTACATGGTACAGTGGTTAGAGCATGGGGTCTGCAATTAGGAAGACCTCCATTCAAATGTGGGCTCAGACACTTACTAGTTGTGTGACCTTGGGCAAGTTACTTAACCTCAGTTTCCCTTCTGTTAAATGGGGATACTAATAGCACCCACCTCCCAGGGTTTTTATGTTGATCAAATGAGATAACTGTAAAGTGCCTGGCAAATTATAAATGCTATACATTATGTATATAATATATATAATACATATGTCATTATATACATTTATAAACACTATATATACTATATTCAATGAACATTTATTAAGTGCCTACTATATACCTGGTACCATATAAATGTTAGTAATTATTATTATTATACCTGAAGTTAAAAAATAATGCCAGTGAAGTAAGTAATTTTTCTTTGAGGTGATTGACCAATTTTGCTCACTGCTGACTCAGTCTCCCTTCTGACCCCCCAAGCCCCGAAAGAAAGGGTCTTCAGGTTGGTAGAAAGGCAAAAATAAAAGCTAAACCCCCACAGGACTGTCCCCCTTCCTCTCAAAACAACCCAACAACCCTGTTTGGGAAGGTTGTCCAGGGTGATTTTCACAAGTGAGCCTCAACCCAAGGAAGCTCAAAAACACCCCTTTGATGTCAGCTCACCCTTACAGCAATCAGGAGACACTCAGAGTGTTGGGCATTGGTCATTATCGCCAGCCAACAGTGGGGGGGTGGGGTGGGGCAGGGAAGGGGGGAAGAAGGTTTATTTTTTCTCATTCCCTGGACTTTTTAAAATTAGCCACAGTAGTTTCCAATTTAGTGGTTCAAAAAAGCCTCCCATTAAGCAGAGAGAAAGGAGAGGGCCGATGACTTAATAGGCTGGCTTCTTTTTCCTCTGGGGCTTCAAGTTTTCATGCTCTGTTTGAAATTAAATTGATGCCTTCTCTCCAAAAAAAGAGGGGAAAAAAAAGCCACCCAAGTCTGAAAAGTAGTTGCTGTGCTGCCTTTTGCAGGGGACTTCCTGTCATTGGGGATGGGTGAGGCAGTTCACTGTGTCCTCGGTTAACCTCTGACAGGGCTAAACCATATGCAAATAATGGGGCATTTCAGTGTCTGCCCAGAAAAAACAAGAAGAAACAAAAAAGAAAGCCCAGTAAATTCCGGTAGATAGGCAGCAAAGCGGACAGCGATGGTAAGCAGACATCCTGTTTTGCCACTCACCTGTCAGATGCTGGGGTACCGAATGGTAAAGGAAGCTGGGGGCGAGAAAGCATTCAAAACATTGGCAGGACAGGCTCCTTAGACCTCGGTCATCTGTAATGCTACTCTGGGAGTTAATTAGCTTTGGGGTAGGGGTGGGGGGAGACAAGAAAGAGAAGTAAGCTCTGTCATATTCTTACTGGAAATATTTCGAAATGGAATAACTGTTTATTTTTGAAAGAGCCAAATAAGTGTTAGCATAGCCTTTGTTGCTGAATGCTCAAAGTTCTGGGGGGAAGAGATACTTTTAAGTTGTACTGACTTCAGGAAGAGGGAGAAAAAGAGAGAGTTATTACCTGCCACAGATAATACAGACCTTGGAGCTGCTTTAATAAATCAGTCATTTGAATCCTGGTTCCCATTTTCTAGCTTAAAGATTGTATCTTTTGGTTAAAAGGGGAATGATCTCTGGGGATTTTTCCATTTTAACCAAGGATAGAATGAGAAGCATAAAACTTGGTGCAAGGGGTTTTGTATGGAGGTTATTTTTAAAAAACTTCATGTAGATCATAATAATAGCTAACATATTTACATTCTCTTTCAAGTTTTCACAGGGTTCCACATATATTATCTTACTTGATCCTTACAACAACCTCATGAGAATAGGTGCTATTATACTTATTTTACAGATGGGGAAATGGAGGCAGATAGAAGTTAAGTGACTTTGGCCAAGGTGTCATAGCTATCTGAGGGAGAATTTGTATTCCTGTCTCTCTGAGTTTGAGTGCTTGAACACTTTGCCACCTAGATGCCTCAAAATGTTATGATCTCCTTACTTAGGAATGTTATAAGGTGGTAGGGTAGGAAAAACACTGAACTTGGAGTCAGTAGTCTTATGTTAAAAGCCTAGTTTCATCCCTTACAAGCCCTGGGAACTGCATTAACTTTTTTTAGCCTCAGCTTTCTCATTTGCAAAATGGGGATGATAATACTTGCACTTAACTCAAAGTTTTTTCGAGGAAGAAATGAGATAATATATAAAAAGCTGTCACAATCAAAAGGTACATGAAACTCATATTTATGAATCAGACATATTTTTGCTCTGGACTTGGAGTTGGGAGATGCATGTTGGAGTTCATAGCTGTAATCCTGTATGGAAATGGTACTGTGCAGAATAACAAGGTTCTTCCCTTTCAGGTCTCTGGTTCTAAGGATGCTTCCAAGTTTACCATTGTGTTAATTTTTATTGGTAAACATGAGTGATGGACATTTATAGATTAAAAAAAAATTAAATATGCTTAAGCCAAATAAAACTTCTCCTAGTCCCTGGAGTTAAATACTATTGAAAGAATGGTTAGTTGGCTTTGGAAATGTATTGGAGAGTGATACTTTTATTTGTTTACATGAAATCAATTATAGTACAAATAAAGCATTGGCATCACATTCTATAACATGGCTATATTCATGTACATATATGGTGTGTGTGTGTGTGTGTGTGTGTTTGCAATGCTTTGTCCTGCCCCAATATGGTATGATAATTATAAATGTTCCGCAGGGTAGCCATCAAGGATGGCTTTGGGGTTTCATGGTTTCTCCAGGGCTTCTCAAGGCAAGTGTAGACATGCTAGGACTCCAGTGAGGATAAGTATGGTGTTAACTGGGCTGCTAAGTGTCATAGAAAGAAAAGAAAAAGGAAAGTTACATGATAACTTTATTATATATTTAAAAGGAATAGTAAATTGTGTATAATTTACAGTTCTACGTACAATCATTTACCCCCCTTATTCAACTCTGTTATGGAAATGCTTGTTTTATGTAAGTTCAGGATGTAATAAATAAAATTTTAAAAAAGGGAACCATCAACTTGAAAAAAAAAGAAAGAATGCTGGATTTCAAAGTCCAAGGACCTGGTTTCAAATACCAACTCTGCCATCTATTCTATGTGGCCTTGAGAAAGTCTTAATTTCTCTGGACTTCAGAAATAATTGTACTAAATGACTTCTAAATCACCTTTCAGCCCAAAATCAACTCTTCAGCGCTCAGTACTTGAAGTTCAGTTTGCCTCCTTGTCTTGTAGAACATAGGTCATTATGATAATCATAAGTCACCTTTTGTAGGGTTTCATGGTAATGATTCATTTTACTTACATTTGAGTGTAAAGACCCTCAGAAGCTACCAAGTCCACTTCCTTCAGTCTACAGATGGGAAAACTGTAGAATAGAAGTTTTGACTTGTCCAGCGGGCTCTCTGAGGTAGAATTTGAAATCATGTCCTCTGACCCCAGAGGCAGTATTTTTTTCTCCTATGTCAAACATCTGATTCTCATGTGGGGAATCACTTTTTAGTACTACTATATACCAAGTTCATTTGCTTCAGTCATGTCCCATTTTCCATGACTCCATTTGGAATTTTCTTGACCAAGATACTGGAGTGGTTTTCCATTTCCTTCTCCAATTCATTTTACAGATGAGGAAATTGAGGCACACAGGGTTAAGTGACTTGCCCAGGTCATACAGCTAGTAAATGTCTGAGGCCAGATTTGAACTCAGGAAGAATCTTCCTAACTTTGGACCCCGTACTCTATCCACTGCATGAATTATGTAGTAAAGAATAAATCCTCCTTTAATTCATACATTTCATTTGTAGTGAGGCAGTCTGGTTGAAATAGAATCCTTGTCTTAGAAGGACAAAGGGAAACAGACAGCTCGAAAGGAATGATGAATCTTTAAGATCTAACCACTGAACATCAAAGAAAATTGACCAACCCTTGCAATCCTTGTTAACAACAAATTCAGCTGACAGACATCAAGCTCTTACTAGGTGCAAGATAACTTGCAATCTACTGGGGGATATGAAAGCAATACAAGTAGTCCTTATTCTCAAGGGGACTTCACAAGGTAAGTGGAGTGGCGAACATTAACTGGGAGGATTGGTGAAGACTTCCCAGGGGAGATCTTACCAATTTATCTAAGCCTTGATGGAAGTCAAAGATGTTGAAGTGGGAATAAAAAGTGAACAGAGCTAGGGGATAGTTTGTGCAAATACATGGAGATGGGAGAAGGAATGCTGAGTTTGGGATATAGTTAGCTGTCCAATTTCTCTAGAACATGGAGCTTGAAAAGGGAAATATTATGAAGAAAGTCTGTAGAAGTAGACTGGTGGCAGATTGTCAAGCCCTCAAATAGCAGACTGCAGAGTTTTAATTTTATCCTATAGGTAGTGAGGAACCACTGGAAAATTTTAAAAAATTTATTTTATATTTTTACATTTAATAACCACTGAACATTTTTGATATACTCAGATCTGTGCCTAAGAACGATTGTTTTGGCGGCTTGCGGAGGATGGAAGCAGGGAAACCAACCAGGTGGCTTTTACAATGATCCAGGCAAGAGGTAACGAGGACTTGAATTAGTATAGTGGCAGTTTATGTGAGAGATGAATAATCAGCTAGACATTTGCTCTGAGTGTGTGTGTGTGTGTGTGTGTGTGTGTGATAGCTGTTTTTTTTTCTATCACTCTAGGCAGTTAGGTGGTGAAGTAGACAGAGTGCTATCCCTGGAGGCGGAAAGACCCGAGTTCAGGCACAGCTGTACGATGCTGGGCAAGTTACTTAACCTCTACCTGCCTCAGTTTCCTCAACTGTAAAAGGGGATAATAACAATACTTGCTGGGTTGTGAGGATCAAATGATAATATTTGCAAAGTGCTTAGCGCAGAGCCGGGCACTTAGTTGGTGCTATATAAATGCTTCTTTTATCTTCATGATACTCCCCCCTCCCAAGTCAGATCAGACTTGACAACTGATTAGTTATGGGGATTAAGGGAAAACCAAGGATTTCAATTCAGTGAGTATTTGTTGTGTGCCTACTATGTACACAAACACAAAAATTAAAACCATCCTTGCCTTCATAGAATCTTCACTTTACTGACTGGCTAACATTTAACCACTAGATGGCATCGTTAGCCTCAATCCTGATTCTTTTCACCCAGAGATACCAGTTAACAATTGTTACCTGTCAGTAACATACTTCCCCCACTCCATAGGGAAGGAGTATTAAGGCAGTCCCAAGCGTCCTATGATTCTCAGAGAATAAACGACCTTCTACTTCTACTTTCTGTAGGGCAACATCATTCTTACCTAGGGGAATGGGGAATGTGGATTTTAATTAATCCAAAATCAGTACTTGAGCTCCTGCCTCCGACCAGCCCATGCTGCCTCTTTCTAGAACTGCCTCTGTCTTACGGATTCCTAGTCATAATGGACATAATGGAGTCAATCCCACAGGAGCAGTCAGGTTTACTTAAATAACATTATATGCAACACTGACTTTTAGTGTAGGGAGAAAAAAAGGACAATACCAAAATGCACTGCGTCTGTAGACCCTCTCAGTCCATCTGGTAATTCCCAGAGAATAGATGGTATGAGTCCATTTTGAGAATTTCTAGGAAACACAGTTTGAGTGTCTTTGTTTCCTCGCATTCATGTCCTATGCAAGTAGACAAAGAACTCTAGATAGACTTGATGCTTGACTCTCCCATCCAATAGGTCCTGTCATTAAATGGAAGCTCAGCATCAGGGATATGGTATATAGAAGACTCAGGGTTTGACTCCTAGAATGAGGATATGGATTCAAATGAAGAAAGAAGCCTCCATGGAAGGTGTTTTTCTTGGTTATATATATCCTTATATAGGGACTTAGGATCTCTTTATTGTTTGTGGGCATGAGGGGTAGAGCTTATGGCTGACCTGAGTAAGGAGATGCCTACCTAGTGTCCCTCTCTGACCTTGAGCCTCTTCCCCCTATTTGAAGTTCTGTCACGTCACTTCCTCTTTCTCTCCTTCATTAGTAACCATACTTAAGGTGCAGCTAGGTGGTACAGTGGATAGAGCACCAGTGCAGGAGTCAGGAGGATCTGAGTTCAAATCTCACCTCAGACACCTGACACTCACTAGCTGCGTGACCTTGGGCAAGTCATTTAACCCCAGTTGCCTTATCCTGTGTCATCTCCAGTGATCCTGATGAATATCTGGTCACTGGCTTCAGATGGCTCTGGAGGAGAAGGGAGGCTGGTGACCTGCATAGCCCTCCCTAACTCAAAACAAAGTCAAGTGCAAATCATGTCATTATTTCACTGATGGCATGGTCTTCTTCAGCAATGAAGGACAAATACACACAGTAACCATACTTGACCACTTATTTCTCCTTCTCCAACCTCATATGGAGAGGGGGAGTGGAATGAGGTGATGGATAAGTAACTACAAATGTAATAAGAAAGGATCAGTGAACCTCCTGACCTGGTGATGTTAAGGCACCTTCCTTGGAACAGGGCATGCATGCTCTAACTCTGTGGGGATGGATGATTGCTCCTATTTCAGCACTAAAGGACCTTTCACTTTGGGATGGTGAAGCAGTCCTTTATTGGTGCCCCATGACCCACTCAACAGGCTTTAAAGAGAGAAAGACCATTTTGCCATCCCACCCTTCTCCTTTTTTGAGTGTATGACTTGGGGCTCTGCCAGTTTTGTATTAGGCAAAGCAAGGGATGAAAGGAGAGGGTTTTCTCATCCTTCAGGCCTCAGCAGTGATGACAGTTAAGTACACATGGCAGCAAGGACATGTAAGCCTGAGGCTATATCTCAAGTCCATGGTTGCCTTTTCTGCATAGTATTTTTTGCTCTAAGTACAGATAATTGAACAGTGATCTAGATATACGTGTTTCCAGCCTAGGTGGTATTCTCATGAGTTAGAGAGTTTCTGGGTTCCTAAGTCATTGATAATTGCCCAGTAAGAGGTACTTTCCACAACTACATCATTTCTTAGAGGTGAAGATGCCATACAGGGAGAAATTGCTGGGAGGGTATTGGTGATAAAAGTCCTAGGAAAAGGTCACATCATGCTCTAGCTTGCCAGGAAATCTAGACTAAGTTTCATGGACAATGCAGGTCAGAGGGGAGAGTAAAATATCTTTTCAGCAATTTCACAGAGTGATTTTACTTTTCAAGAGTGTATCCATAGAAAGGATGGGTTATTATTTCATGTTTTAAGTATTTCTAATGCATGTTTTTCAGTCTTTTGTGTTTTAAGTATTCCTTTTGTAGTAGTAGAAATACCTGTTATCTGCTTTGTACATTGAATACCTTTTCTAGAAGGGATATTCTTCATCCTTTTTTTAGAAAAGATTCTATACATTAGCCATACCTGAAGTTTTCCCTAGAACTCTGAGGGTATGGGCAGTGAACTAGATTTTGAGAAAAGCAAGCCTTCCCTCTCTTAAAGGTTGGGTTTCCCCAGTAACAATTCTGGGATCCTATAGGTCCAGAACTAGAGCCCTTTATTCTAGGAGAGAGTCCTCCTTTCTTGGGCTACAAGTATGAACTCCTTATATTCCAGAAGAACCACCAAGATGTCACTGGTGGCCTAGGAGATCCCTCATCTCCCATGGATGAGTGTCAAAAGCTACAGATAGGTCAAGAAGAATGAAAACTGAGAGAAGTTAATTAATTTAACAGTTTAAAACTATTGATAAAATGAGAGAGAGGACTGTGAGTAGTGAGGAGGAGTTAAGGCAAAGAAAGCAATAAGTAGAGAGGACTTTTTCTAGGAATTTGGTTACATAAGAGGGAAGATGTGGGGATGGTAGCTTGAGATTGTTAGGATCAAAAGAAGACTCCTTTAAATGAAGACTTAAGAATGCTTCTAGGTATCAGAGAAAGAGCCAGAGAATGAGAGACTGAAGATGATAAAGAAGGAATGTTCAGATGCTCCCAAGGGAATGAAATGGTTCAAGATCAAGAATATAACTCTATGAGTTGGCCTTGACAAGAAGAAAGACCACCTTTTCCTCAGAAATTGGAGCAAAGGTGGGAGACTAGGGGATAATGTAGACTTTTTTTTCAAGGTGTGGGACAGGGGAGAAGAGATGGGATCAAGATGACCCCTTTGGGAAATTACTCATGACTAATATGTTGGAAGATACCTGGGGTCTGCTTACCTATTGTCGTAGAGTTGGAAAGAGGCTCCTGCTCCCTTTGTCTATCTGAATATAAAATAGAATAAGTTCCAATATTCAGGAGTCACTTAGGTTTTGAAAGAACTTACTAGTTTCTGGCTAGACTTCATGTGGATCTGGCTTGTCCCAGATCAAGGCAAAAAGGTCCTGGGTGATCATATCATTGTGCACTTCACTGAAACTCTTTGTCCTAAGTATATCCATGAATGCTTCCCTATTTTGTACTATAGTAATAGCCCTTAAATTAAAGCCTTAATTTACTATTTTACTTGGATGAAGGTAATAAGGAATGCTGATTTGTGGGAGCCCAGACTGTGGTTAGAATGTAGCCATGTGGTACCATGGATCATTCTTCAGGATGCCAGGTCAGTTGATCCCATTATAGCTACCTTAGCTTGGCCAAATTGCTTTCAGGAACCAGTGAACCAGTCATGAAACAAAGAACCTTCCCAGACAGTCTAAATACAACTGGCTCACAGACTTGGTGTCATCTTCAACTATTCAGTCTCACTTACTCTACCTATCCAGTTTGTTGCCAAATCTTGTTTCTGCCTTTGCACTCTTTCATATATGTATTTATGTGTGTATGTATGTATACATATGTATATGTGTATGTGTGTACATACATATATTCCCTTCTCTCCAATCACACAACCAACCACTCTAGATCAGTGAAAAAACATTTATTAAGTGTTTACTATGTGCTAGGCACTGTGCTTATTATAGTTCAAGACTTTATTACTTGACTGAATAACATCCATTGTTTCCTAATTACTGTTGTCCCACTTCAGTCCATCCTCCACTCAGCTGTCAAATTTTTTCTCTTTTTTTATATAAAATATATAACATATGTATAAATTTATTTTTATTTTAATTCATTTAAACTTTTTTTGAGATCTGAATTCTCTCCATTCCTCCCGTGCCCTCTCATGGAAAAATCAAGAAATTTGATATGTTATACATGTACAGTAATACAAAACATTTCCATATTAGTCATGTGAAACAAACAAAAGAACAAGAAAAATAAAGTAAAAAAGCACACTTCAAGCCATTCAGATTCCATCAGTTCTTTCTTTGGAGGCAGATTGCATTTTTCATCTTAAGTCCTTTAGAATTTTCTGGGATCATTGTATTGCTGAAAATAGCAAAGTCATTCACAATTCATCATCGGACTGCTGCTGTGTACTGTATGATGTTCTCCTGGTTCTCTTCACTTCACTTTGTGTCACTTCACGTAAGTCTTTCCAGGTTTTTCTAAAGGCATCATTCTCATCATTTCTTCTAGCGCAACAGTAGTCCTTCACAATCATATACCAGAACTTGTTTAGCTATTTCCCAATTGATGGATATCCCCTCAATTTCCGATATTTTGCCACCATGAAAAGGGCTGCTATAAATACTTTGCACATGTAGGTCCTTTTCCCTTTTTTATGATTTCTTTGGGATACAGTCCTAGAAGTGGTATTGCTGGGTCAAAGGGTATATATACACAGTTTTGTAGCCCTTTGGGCAAAGCTCAAAATTACTCTCCAGAGTGGTTGGATCAGTTCACAACTCTGTTAACAGTGTACTAGTGTTCCAATTTTCCCATATCTTCTCCAACATTTATCATTTTACCTTTTTTTGTCATACTAGTCAATCTAATAGGTGTGGGTAGCACCTCAGAGTTGTTTTTATTTGAATTTCTCTAATCAAAAGTGAGTTAGAGCACTTCTTTATATGCCTATAGATAGCCTTGATTTCTTCATCTGACAAATGCCTATTCATATCCTTTGACCATTATCAATTGTGGAATGACTTCTATTCTAATAAATTTAACTCAGTTCTTTGTATATTTGAGAAGTGTGTGAGCAGAGACATTTGCTATAAAGATTGTTTTCCAGCTTTCTGTTTTCAATCTAATCTTGGTTGCATTAGTGTTGCTTGTGCAAAAGTTCTAAAATTTAATATATTCAAAATTATCCATTTTACATTTCATAATACTCTCTATCTCTTGTTCACTCATGAACCTGTAATTCACTGAACTTCTCCTTCAAAAATTTGGATGCTATACCATTTGGTACATATATGCTTAATAGTGATATTACTTCGTTGTCTATGGTATCTTTTAGCACAGTGTAGTTTCCTTTCTTATCTCTTTTAAATATATCTATTTTTGCTTTTAGTTTACCTGAGATCAGAATTGCCACTCCTACTATTTTTTTACTTTAACTAAAGCATTATAGATTTTGCTTCAGCCTCTTACTTTTACCCTGTGTGTCTCTCTTTGCCTTAAGCGTATTTCTTAAAAACAACATATTGTAGGATTCTGGTTTTTGATCCACTCTGCTATCCATTTCTTTTTTATGGGAGATTTTGTTCCATTCACAGTTATGATTTAGTAATTGTGTGTTTCCCTCCTTCCTATTTTTCCTTCTATTTGTCCTCTTTCTCCTTTCATCCTTGCCCTCCTCGACAGTATTTTGCTTCTGTCTACCACCTTCCCCATCTGCTCTCCTTTCTGTCAGTCATCCTCCCCCAACTTTTACTTAACCTCCTCCCTTCCTATTTTCTTGTCTGGCAAGACAGATTTCTATATTCAACTGATTATGTGTATTATTCCCTCTTTGAGCCAATATTGATGAGAGTAAGGTTCATGCCCACCACCCACCCTCCATTGCAATATGTCTTTCATGTCTCTTTATGTGAAATAATTCACCCCATTCTACTTCTCTCTGTCTTCTGCACCCAGTGTACTCCCCTTTCTCATTCCTTTTTTTAATGTCATTCCCTCAAATTCACATTATACCCATACCTTCTAAATACATATATTTCTTCTAGCTGTGCTCCTCATGGCACCATTTTTAAGAGTTACAAAAATCATCTTTCCACATAGGGATGCAAACAGTTCAGCTCTATTGAATCCCTTATGTTTTCCGCCCCCTTTTTAGGCTTTTCTTGTGTCTTGATATTGGAGATCAAATTTTTTATTAAATTCTGGTCTCCTTATGAAAGCTTGAAATCCTTCATTTCATTGAATGACCATTTTTTTCCTCTTGGAGTATTATGCTTAATTTTGCCACGTTGGTGATTCTTAATTCTAGTCGTAGCTCCTTCGTGTTCCATAACCTTTGATCTTTAAATATTGCAGCTGCTAAGTCCTGTGTAATTTTGATTGTGGCTCCCTGATATTTGAATTGTTTTTCTGGCCATTTGCAGTATTTTTTTCTTGAACTGATAGTTCTGTAATTTGATGTTCTCTGGACTTTTTATTTTGGGATCTCTTTCCTAAGATGATTAGTAGATTCTTCCAATGCCTCTTTTGTCCTCTGGTTCCAGGATGTCAGGGCAGTTTTCCTTGATAATTTCTTGAAAAGTGCTGTCTAGGTCCTCCTTTTGATTATGTCTAATGTTTCTCTCATTGTCTCTCCTGAATCTATTTTCCAGGTCAATTGTTTTTTCCGTGAGGTATTTTACATTTTCTTCTGTTTTCTCATTCTTTTGAATTTGTTTGATTGATTTTGAGAGTCATTAGCTTCCACTTGTTCAATTCTAACTTTTAAGAAGTTCTTTTCTTCAGCAGATTTTTGTATCTCTTTTTCCATTTGGCCAATTCTACTTTCAAACAGGTGCTTTCTTTTACCTACCTGTTGACTCTTTTTTCATAATTCTCTTGCATCACTCATTTCTTTCCCAATTTTTCCTCTATCTCTCTTATATGATTTTTAGACTACTTTTGCCATTGTTGTCCTCTTCTGAGTTTGTCTTGGTCTTCCCTGTCACAATAATAACTTTCTATGGTCATATTCTTGTTTTTTTTTGCTTCTCTCTCCTCTCTCTCTCTCTCTCTCTCTCTCTCTCTCTCTCTCTCTCTCTCTCTCTCTCTCTCTCTCTCCCTTTCTTCTCTTCCTCCCTCCCTCTGTATCTCCCTCCCTTTCCCTTTTCCTTTACTTTTAAATTCAAGCTCTGCTCCCAGGGTGTAGGAGGGATTGTCTCAGGCTTATTGTGCTATGGGCTACAGGCCCTGGCTATTTACCTAGTGCTATACTGATGTTGCCTTGAGGCCCACGGGGGACCCTTGTGTCTGATGCTGCTGGGGGCCATAAGGTTCTGGCAGCTTATCTGGAGCTGAGCTGGGGTCTTTGTGGTAGTGTCTGATGTGTGCTGAGGCCAATGGATGGGTATGCTGAAGCTCTTGATGGTCTGGCTGCTGATCCTGGGGCTGTACTGAAACATGTAGAGGTCTGATTGCTGGTTTTTAATTTGATGCAATTAAAATCATTCATTTTATGTCCTGTGATGTTCTCTGTCTCTTGTTTGGTCATAAATTTTCCCCTTTTATCCATAGATCTGACAGGTAAATTGTTCTATGCTCAACTAATTTGCTTATGATATCGCCCTTTATGTCTAAATTATGTACCCATTTTGATCTTATCTTGGTATACAGTGTGAGGAACTGGCAATTCTGTCAAATTGCTTTCTAGTGTTCTCAGCAATTTTTGTCAAATAGTGAGTTCTTATCCTAAGAGATTGAATCTTAGTGTTTATCAAACACTAGACTACTATGGTCATTTACTATGCATTATGTACCTGATCTATTCCACTGATCCACCACTCTGTTTCTTATGCAGACTGTTTGATGATTACTACTCTGGGATACAGTTGGAGATCTGGTAAGGTGAGGCCACCTTCTTTCATATTTTTTTTGTTTGATTCCTTGGATATTCTTGAACTTTTGTTCTTCCAGATGGATTTTGTTATTCTTTTTTCTAGCTCTGTAAAATGATTTTTCATAGTTTTATTGGTATGGCACTGAATAAGTGAATTAGTTTAGATAGGATTGTCATTTTTATTGTATTGGCTTGGCCTCCCTGTAAGCAGTTAATGTTTAGATCTGACTTTCTTTGTGTGAAAAGTGTTTTGTAATTGTGTTTATATAATTCCTTGGTTTTGTCTTGGCAGGTAGACTCCCAAGTACTTTCTACAGTTATTTTAAATGGAATTTCTTTTTGTATCTCTTGTGGTTGGACTTAGTTGGTAACATATGGAAATGTTGATGATTTATGTAGGTATATTTTATATCCTGCAACTTTGCCCAAGTTGTTAATGATTTCTTCTAGTTTTGGATTGATTCTCTAAGATTCTCCAAGTATGCTATCCTATCACCTGCAAAGAGTGGTAGTCTTGTTTTCTCATTGCAATTCTAATTCCTTCTACTTCTTTTTATTCCCTTATTGCTATCTAAGTGATTTTCCTAAAGCATAAGTTTGACCATGTTAATGCCCCACTTAGTAAACTCCAATCACCTCATGTTATGTCTAGGGTCAAATATCAGATTTGTTTGGCATTAATCGTTATTCACATAGCTGTTTTCCTTTACTCTCACACACTTTATCATCCAGTTGTACTAGATTACTTGCTGCTTTTCACCATGACACTCCATCTCTGTCTCATACCTTTTGCACAATGACTTTTCCTCATGCCTACCTTCCCTTATTTTCCTTGACTTCCTTCAAGATTAAAATCGAACTTTTCATTCTGTAGAAGGCCTTTCCTGATATTCCCCTATTCCCCTCCAGCTTCTAGTATCTTTCCTTTTGATATTACTTCCTCTCTAATCTTTACTCTACTTCGTAAGTACCTAATTATTTTCAGGTTTGTCTCCCCCATTAGAATGTGAGCTCCTTGAGGAGAGAGGTTCTTTTTTCTTCTCCTAGACTCCCCAGGACTTACCATAATGCCTGGCACCTAGTAGGCACTTTATCAATGCTTGTTGACTGCCTGAGTGGGGTCAGGGTATTGAGACTGGTTTAGGTGTTCTCCCAGGTGAAGTAGGACAAATTAGGACTCCTGTCTTTGTAACAAGATGATAGATTTCCTACAAAAGGCCACAAAGTTCTGGGCCTGAGGAGAGGAAGCAAAGTATACCCACAAGAGGACCAAGACCAAAATGTCAAATCATGCAAGTCTATTTCCTAGCGTCTGTCCGTGTACCACAAAACAACTGGCTGCACCACAGAATAGTTCCTTCTTGTGGGATTTGGAAGAAGTCTCGGATTGGGCATGATTTGATGGTCATTCTTTCTTTTAAGTCGGATGGTGGACTATTCTCTGCATGCCAATGGGGTAGCAGTGGGAAATAGACTGTAATTCTCCTGATGTTGAGGTTAGGCATAGTGACCAATAACTGCACCCATGAGGTACATGGAAATGATAGGCGCAGTGATGTGATGGATGGTATGTCTCAGTGTTGACAATGGTCTGCATTGTTACGGTTGTGCCCTAACAAGGGGATAGAAATGAAAATGAGGGGAAAATGAGTCATAATATGGGGACATGATGAGATCTAGTGTTGCCTTACTGGGAAGGTAGCAATGAAATTTGCAATTTGCCTTATGTATCTTTGGACTAAACCAAAGAGGAAAACTCTCCATCAAGTGGAAATTTACATTTTTATTTTGGAATGCAGAATGTGAATTGAATAACTAGGCACCAGGAGATGTCTGGCAAGGTGGTCTCTTTGGTGCATCCCTTCCTCCTGGAATGTTATCTTGCAGATAACATGAGATAGTAATAGACACTTTGAAGCCTGGCCTGACATCAGTGACAAGACGTTGATTGAACTCTTGCTTTCAGTGCAAATTGTACCTGTGATGTACCAAAGACAACAATTCTACCATTACCTACAGATTATTTGCTGAGTCTTTGCTTTGGATTTGATTAGGCGGTCTTATGGATATTTTTTGCTTATTTGAGTGTATGTGGCTTATTTATGATGAGTATAAATGAAAGTAACTTCAAGTGGCTGTATTTATGTATATCAGTCAAGAATTGGAATAAGGCAGTCTGGTCAAATTATACTCCTGCCCTAGAAGGAGGGAAAACATGGAGACAGAAATAGCTAGAATGACTGAGGGGTTCATAAATCCTCTGAATTCCAAAGGAATTTTACCAACTGTCTATGAGAATATGCAGCATTCCCCACCCATAGTCCCACACATCTGCAAAGAAGAGAGGAAGATTCATTTTGACCTTGGACCTTTTTGGAGCATTGTTTTTCCCTTTTTTGTCTTTGTGTTTGTTCTTTCCTGCTTTAGGTAAAGGAATTCTGGAGATGTCTATGAACTTATGAGCTTCTAAAAGATAAGAATCACCAGATATTTGGGATTGGAAGAACATGCTGGGATTTGCTGGAAGCCAACTGGTGAGAAGTGAAGTTCCCAAGCAACCAGTTTGTCCCAACATAGCTCAAAGGCTACCAAGAGGGAGCTACAGTGAATCATCTCTCGACTATGCCAAAATCAGAAGTGGATTTTGGGTCACATGCTACTGCTTTAAGTTTGAGCTCACTCTCCCCAGGGACCAAAGTGCTACAGGGCAGTGTCACTGCTATTCAGTTGTGTCTTCTTCATGACCCCACTTGCGGTTTTCTTGGCAAAGCCACTGTAGTAGTTTGCCATTTCCTTCTCCAGCTCATTTTATAGACGTGGAACTGAGGCAAACAGGGTTGAGTAACTTGACCAGGGTCACACAAACTAGTAAGTGTCTGAAACTGGATTTGAACTTAGGGAGATGAATCTTCTTGGTTCCAAGCCCAAGTGCTCTATCTACTGTACTACCTTTACGCATGAGTCCAAAAGGCAGTGTATACTCTCAGGTTTCTTGAGGGGATGCTTTATAACTTATATTTCTGATATATTTTCCACACTAAAAGCTATTGATTTTAATTGATTAAATGAAACTAATCAGTGGTAGAACAGGAAGAACTTGAGCAAATAGCATTAGAGAAAGATACTCTTGACCCCTTATGGGTGTCCTTAGAACCCTGAAAGAGGTATAGTTAGCCTTGTTCTGGGAGAGTAAATTCATTATTTCTATTTTTTTTTTCTTATTTCACCATGTATCATTTCATATCCTCATCTAGAAAATAAGGGGGATGGACTCAATGGCTTCTTTTTCATGTATAAATCTATGCTCTTAAGATATTTCTTCCTATTCTCTGTGTTCTTCACTATTTCTTAAGGCATAGTAGCATTTAATAATACTCATACACCACCATTTGCTTAGTCACTTCCCAGTCTAGGGGGGAGCTTTGTTTCTAACTCTTTACAAAACAAAAAAATCAATCACTTAATCAATAAGCATTTTATTAAGTGATTACATGTGCCAGGCAGTACATTACACACTGCAGATACACGGAAAAAGCAAGAACTATCCCTGGCCTCAAGGACCTTGCATTCTAAATACATACAAGATAAATGCAGAGTATATGGCAGATAACTTTAGAGATGATGACAGTAGTTGAGGGGCAGGAGGCTAAGAAAGACCTCTAGGAGAAGTTAATACTTGCATTGTCTTAAAGGAAACTAGGAATTCTGAGTGAGAGGTTGGGAGAATCAAGATTTCAGCCATGGGGCCAGTCAGTGCAACAGAGCCAGGAGATGATGTGTGTTCATGAAATGGGTGTCTCATCCAGGCCAGTTTGGTTGGATCAGTGCAGTTCTTTGTTCTATAGAGTGAGTGGATAGAAGTAAAATGTTAGAAGAGTAGAAGGCCAAAGGGACCAGGTTTTGAAGAGCTTTATATGCCCAATAGAGGACTTTGATCCTGGAGCTGGCCAAGGAATCTTTGGAATTTATCGAGTAGGGGGCTGCCCTGGTTAGATGACATTTGAGGAAAATGACTTTGGCAGCTGAGACAAGGAAACCAATAAGTCTATGGTAAAGTCTATGGCAGAGCTGACCAACTTCTGGTTGGTATATGTCTGCTATGGGATGTCTCAGAGGTCTCAGATCAGGACAAAAGAGATTTAGGTGCTCTGTTGCAGGTGGGTTCATGGATTCCTGATTTCCTATGTTGTAATGTCAATGCCATGACCAGGTAAATTCACAAAGAGTTCTGTCTCTCTCTTCCTTAGACCCAAAAAGACTGGGATAGGTAGGTTATTGTTATCTCCTTTCTCAATGATGAAATTGAGTCTCCAAGAGGTGAAATATTGGCTCACTATTTCACAGCAGAATTGGAGATTGAATTCAGGTCTTCTGACTCTCAGTCTAATGTCCTTTTCATTAAATAGAATATAACATTTAGTTGCCATTGGGCAGGACAGTCAGACTAATGAACAGAAATGTGTTTGTCTTCTAAAAAGCCCTCAGAGGCTGAAGCAACAGACAGTTGTGTGTCCTTATCTTCCCATGATCTTTAATTTGTAAGTCTGATTTTAGCCCAACAGCCAATCTTCCTGGGTTTGTATGGGAACATAATGTATTAAAAGTAAATGCAATGTCTGCAAAGTGTCATCTAAATGCTAATTAACAGTGATATCCATCTGAGGCCGCTCTCTATGGAGGTGATGGGTTTGGCAAAAACTTGATACCCACTACATTTTGATGAGTTAATCTGTCCAGACCCACAGATTGAGTTTCCCTTAAATACAGGGCAATTTAAAATGCCAGAGGAAAGAGGAGGGAAAACAAACAAACAAAAAAACCCACTCTTATTGGCAAAGGATTAAAAAAAATCTGCTGGATTCAAACCACATGAAAACTAGTTAGAACCATTTTTGGAGGCACTAAACATGCCTGGATCTCTCATCAGAAATCACAGTTTTATATATTTCATGGGATTTAGGATAAAGAAAACCTTAGAAATCAGTTGAAAATGTGTAATTGTCTCAGTTAAGAACAAAATTTATATGAACAGTTCTAGCACAGTGCTCTATACATGGTATGTGTGTCAATAATTACTGGTTCATTTGTTTTGAATAAATTTTTGAAGAAAGGGAGAGAGAAAGGGAGGGAGGAAATAAGAATGGAAGATAGGAAAGAATGAAAGGTGAAGATTCAGTTGGTTCAGAAGAGGTCTCAGGCTAAGATTTCTAATCCTATCTTTACCCATGGCTTTCTGTGTGACCTTAGGCAAGTCATGATAGTTTTCTGTGTCTCTGAACCTTCATCTACAAAAAATAAAGGATACCTACCTACCTTACAAGGAGGATGCCAAATAACAGCTTAGCCTGCAAGCAACATTTCTCAAGCATTTACTGTGAGTAAAGTGCCTTGGGGACTTAACAGAATGTACAATACTTGTGTTTAAGAGGCTTACAGTCTTATAGAGGGGATGGAACAAATACACATGAATACAAACAACAGAAACTAATAAAGTGTGTAGGCCTGAGGTAGTGGGGAGGTACTTGGGGCAGAAAAACAATTAGGAGGTTGTTTCAATAATCTAGGCTGGAGGTGATGAATGAAGATGGGTGAGCAGAGAGAATGATTTGGATGTAAAAGATGCGGAGAGGTAGAAACAGAAGATTTGGCAACTGATTGAGTATGTTGGGGGAATGAGAGTGAGGAATTGAAGATGATGCCAAGGTTACAACCATGAGAAAATAAAAAGCTGGTCATGAGTTTCATAGTAATAGGGAGGTCTGAAAGAGGGAAAGTTTGGGAGGAAAGAGAGTGTTTGATTTTGGACATGTTAAGTTTTAGATGTCTCCAGGATTGAATGGTCTGTCTGTCCATCTCTCTGTCTGTTTATCTGTCTGTCTCTTTATCCATCCATCCATCCATCCATCCATCCATCCATCCATCCATCCATCCATCTATCCATCTACCTATCCAGTCTCCCAAGGGTGATATATAAATCTGGGAGCCATCTGTGTTGAGATGATTGTAACTTCATCAGCTCCTGTGGATTTAACTAAAATAACATTGAGGGAGGAGAGAAGGGACCCTAGGACAGAACCCTGGGGATGCACCTACAGGTAGGAGGGGGAATATGGATGATGAGTCAGCAAAGAAAACTGATAAGAAGCAGTCAGACTGGTAGGAGAAGTAGGAGAGAGGGTGCCACAAAAATCCAGAGGAAAGAATATCCAGGAGGAGGGGGCAGTCAACAGTGTCAAATGAAGCAGTTCAGTCAACAAAGATCAGGACCAAGAAAAGACCACAGGACTTGGGGATGAAAAGATCTCTGGTAACTCTGGAGTGACCATTCTCAGTTTAATGTTGAGGCCAAAGGTCAGATTTCAAAGGATTGAAGAATGAGCACAATGAGAGGAAGTCAAGTGAGCAAATATAGATAGCTTTTTAAAAAAGGAGTTTAGCTGAGAAAGGGAGGAGAGATGTAGGATGGTCACTTAAGGAAAACATAGGGTGTAGGAAAGGTCCACTTGTTTGTTTATTTTGTTCACCTTTTATTATTTTGTTTATTATTAAAGATTTGCTTTTTAATTTATTTTTTGTTTATTTTATTTATTCATTTATTCATTTATTTGTTGTAGGTTGGGGAGATGGGCATATCGGAAGGCAGTAGGTAAGGAACCAACACGTAGTGGGGCTTTGAGAGATTTGAGAAAGTGGGGATGACTGAGGATGCAAACTTTTGGAGAGGCTAACAAGTGATGAGATCAAGCACGAAAGTAGAGGGTTGGCTTTGGCTTCTTTGTCAAAGAGCAGCCATGTTTATGTTCCTCATTTGCATTCCAGAGTCTGGAACCCTGGCTTCAGTTTCCATGGAAAAAGGGGGAAAAGATTCTGAGTGCTTAGACTGTGGATGTGCAAGAGGCTTCCCACAGACAACAAAGTTGTTATTTCAGTCATGCCCAACTTGGTGACACCATTTGGGTTTTTCTTGGTGTGGTTTGCCTTCTCCTGCTCCTTTTGCAGATGAGGAAACTGAAGCAAACAGGGTTAAGTGACTTGCCTAGGGTCACACAGCTGGTAAGAATCTAAGGCTGTATTTGAACTCAGATCTTCCTGATTCCAGGCCTAGCACTTTATCTATGGTGCCACCTAGCTGCCCACAGACATCATAGTATAGTGGAAAAGGCATTTGATTTGGAGTCACAAAGCCTAGATTGGAGTCCCAGGTTAGCCACTGTGTGACTTCTGGCTTTGAACCTCAATTTCCTCATCTGTAAAGTGACCAGGATGAAATATGTCTTCTAGGGATCATAGGATCAGAGATCCAGAGCTGGAAGATACAGTAGTCCAAACCCATTATTTTACAGATGAAGAAATGGAGGCCACCAGAGGTTAAGTAACCTGTCTGAGGCCACCTCTAAGATCCCTTCCAATGCAAAGTCCTATGATACAGCAATGCGAGATTTGGAAAATGCTACTTTCATGTATATGCTATGTCTTCCTTTCCGTTCATCAACAGAGTGATTTTAAAGAAAGCACCTTGTCATTTGTGAGGCTGTCAACAAATACCAATGATTAGCAAAGCAACAGCAACAGCAGTAGTAACTGCAGGGATAAGTCACAGCAAGGACATCTCACTTAAGCATGGCTGGCCCTCTGGTCACAGTTAATAAACCATTTTATTTTTATTTCCTTTTCCACCCCAAGGAAACCAAAGTCTGAAGAGGACTTGTTCATGAATTGAGTGATGAATTGGGGTCAATGCCAAGAACATGGACTTCTGACTTCAGGGCTCTCTCTGTTTAAAAACAAATATTCCTTTCCTGCCTCTGAGGGATCTTAAAACTGCTCCATCTTTGGACCACAGGTCAATAGTGTGGCAGCTGGGTGGCCCAGTGGATAGAGTGCTGGACATGGAGTCAGGAAGACTCCTCTTCCTGAGTTCAAATCTGTCTTCAGACAGTTTTTATCTGTGTGACTCTGGACAAGTCACTTAACTCTGCTTGCCTCAGTTTCTTCATCTGTAAAATGAGTTGGAGAAGGAAATGGCAAATTATTCCAGTATCTTTGCCAAGAAAACTCCAAATGGAGTCATGAAGAGTCAGATACAACTGAACAATGACTGAATGGAATGGTTCATTAGAGTGTTAAGATGTTGTTGGTTGATGCAGGGCAACCTTGTAAATCAGTTTAAGAGTCTATCATCCCAAACTCATTAAAAAAATACAAACTGTACCTTTCTCAAGGACAAGCATGGCCATCTGGCTCAAGGGTAAGAGCCAGAATTTAACCAGTGTCACTTCTAGTTAAAATTTTGGAAATAATAATAGAGAAGTAGTTGCTAGTTATGGTGTTTTGACATGTCTCTACACTGAGGTCATTTTAGGTCTTTAAAAGGCACAATGTTATTCCTGACCATTGCAATGATTCACTTTTTTTTAAAAAAATTAATTATATTTTATTTGTTTCAATCAGCAAAAAAACCCCTACCTTCTTTCCCTCCCACCCCCACTGTCAGATGAGAAGAAAAGAAAAACAGAACCCATTTTTAAATGTGTAGTCATTCAGTCAATCAAAACAAATTTCCACAGTGGCGTGTCCAAAAAAAATATTTGTCTCATTCTGGACTCTGAGTCTTTCACGTCTCACAGGAGGTGGCTAATATGTTTCATTATTAGTCCTCTGGACAATATTGGCATTTTAATGTTAATTTAATCTATTCATGGTTGCTTATGAGATCCATGTGTGAATATCTCTAGGCCTATGGGTTATCTTCTGGGATTTGGGAGATAAAGAGATGATAAAATTATCATTTTCTAGTCCTACTCCAGAATCAGTACCTGCCTGATATATGCAAGTGACTCAATGAGATGATAGTGGAGTGCGTGGATTTCTCTTGACCATATCTATGATAGAATCATAGGATGCTGAGATGTGTAATGATACTTAAACAATTTTGTCTCCTTGTCTCTTTACATAGATGAGGGAAGAAGTTGTCAAAGACATACATTAAATAGGAATGTTGGAAAATCTTGGTTAAGGAGAAAGAAAAAAGTGAAATTGAATGCTCAGTAATTATAAAGAACAAATATGGCTTCAGAGAAGAATTAAGACAACTTAGCTTCTCATTGCATCACCTTTGGGGAACTATTGGTATAGAATGTTGCAGGTATCATTAGATACAGGTGTTTAGGTCTGTATTGGTTCCCATAAAAATTGTTGTCATTGGTTTCAGAGTTCCTGGGGTTGTCTTGGCAGGTATGCTGTCTGCTGTTATTTTCAATAGAATTTTTCTTTCTCTACCTCTCCCTGCTGAGTTTTGTTGCTCATCTAGAGAGCTGATGATGCGGGTAGGTTATTTGATATCTTGTAACTTTGTCAAAGTTGTTAAATTTTTTCAAGTAGTGTTGATTTGTTTTGCTGAATTGTACTGATTTCTCTTTCTAACATACTTGTTACAAAAGATGGCTTTCTGGGTTAGCAGAAGAGAGGAACATATTCAGAAATGATGGGATGGACTAGATCTATGATTTCATCGATGTAGGAAACTTCCCAATAAAAAACTCCATCTACTAATGCAGGTTGGCACCTGCTATGCAATTTATATTTTTAGAGTTATATGGGCTTACACAGAAGTTAAATGACTTGTCCAGGGTCATATAATTAGTATGTGTCAGAGACTGAACTTGAACTCAGGTCTTTTTCTCTCCAAGACTATCAAAACTACCATGCTGCCTCTTAAGGAAAAATCATAGCATGAAAATTCACTTCCGTTAAAAGAGAAGTTGAGGAAGCATGAATAATCTGCTCTTGGTGGACAAGACTTACCAGACCCTCACTGTGAAAGCTGAGAGACAGTAGGATTACCCACCTGCTCCTCAAGTAAATACAGTACAGTCCAACCTCTTCCCTAGCCAGTGCCATATACCTCCATTGCTTTTTAGAACAGAAACTCTCAGATCAAGGAATAGTTTATCTGTCACATTGATGGAGAGTGGAGGAAGAGCTAGAGCTAGAGAACATTATGAAATGCAAAATAGATCATTTTGATTACATTAAATTGAAAAGTTTTTGCACAAACAAAGCCAATGCAACTAAGATTAGGAGGGAAGCAGAAAACTGGGAAAGAATTTTTACATCTAGTGTTTGTGATAAAGGCCTCATTTCTAAAATGTATAGCAAACTGAGTCAAATTTACAAGAATACAAGTAATTCCCCAATTGATAGATGATCAAAGGATATGAACAGGAAGCTTTCAGAGGAAGAAATTAAAACTATCTATAGTGACATGAAAAAATGCTCTAAATTGCTATTATTAGAGAGATGCAAATAAAACAAGTCTGAAGTATCACATCACATCTATCATACTGGCTAACATGACAAAACAGGAAGATGATAAATGCTGGAGAAGATATGGGAGAGTTGGAACACTAATACACTGTTGGTGGAGATGTGGGCTGATCCAGCCATTCTGAAGAACAATTTGGAACTATGCCCAAAGGGCTATATAATGCGCATACCCTTTGACCCAGCAGTACCACTTCTAGGGTTGTATTCCAAAGAGATCATAAAAATGGGAAAAGGACCCACATGTACAAAAATATTTATAGCAGCTTTTTTTGTGGTGTCCAAGAACTGGAAATCGAGGCAAGGCCCATCAATTGAGTAATGGCTGGGCAAGTTGTTGTCTGTGAATGTAACAGAATACTATTGTGCTATGAGAAATGATGAGCAGACAGACTTCAGAAATACCTGGATAGACTTATATGAACTAATGCTGAGTGACATGAGCAGAGACAGGAGAGCATTATACACAGTAACAGCCACAATGTGTGAGACCTGTTTTTGATAGACTTGGCCCTTAACAGCAAGGCAAGGACCTAAAACGTTCCTGAAGGACTCATGCAAAATTCCATCCACATCCAGAGAAAGAACTATGGAGTCAGAATGCAGAATGAGGCAGACTATTTTCTCTTTTGTTATGTTTGGTTTTGTTGAGTTTTACCCATGCTTTCTCTCATTCATTTTAATTCTTCTCTACAATATGACTAATGTGAAAATGTGTTTCATAAGAATGTATGTGTAGAACCAAATAAGATTGTACGCTGTGTTGGGGAGGGAGAGAAAATTTAAAATTTATGGAAGTGATTGTTGAAAATTGAAAATAAATAAATATATGAATTTGGAGAAAAAAAAAGAAACTCCCAGGGGTAGTATACTGGGTCAGATTGTCTGAGGCTAGTCTAACTCTAGAACCTTGGAATTGAGAGCTGACCAAAATGAGGCACCTGTAGTTCATCCAAGAGTTAAGGAAAGGAGGTTGATTTAACCACAACAGGAGAAAGTTGTTCAGCCAAGATTCATCATTGGCTTCAGCTGAGCAGTTTACCCACGTGGGCCATGCTGCTGGTCTGCCAGCCAGAAGTCTCACAGAGGAGCCAGAAGCCTTGGGCCCTGGCCCTTGTGTCCCGGGAGCCAGGAACTACATCAGTGACCTGTGTCTTCTGAGTGAATTGTGTCTTCAAGATGATTTCACTGTCTTTCAAGGTAAAGAATTGGCCTAGCCTACATGGCAGGGGACCCTCGTGGCTCCTCACACAAACAAGTAAGTGCCTTGTTGACAGAGTCTAAAACGTATTTAATTTTTTGTATTTCCCAGCACTAACACAGAGCAGGTTCTTAATACATGTCGTGTTGCATTATATTGTACTGAATTTAAAAAATATTCAAAATGTCTTTATGTCCAAATTGAGTGATTAAGGGGCATGAAATTTTTTTTCTGGAAGATCAGTTACTAATAGTCAACCAACACTTATTAAGCACCTACTATGTGCCAGGAATCATGCATAGTGGTGGATCACTTACCGAGTCCTGAAGGGACTGTGATCTGCACCAGTGGAGGGAATGTTCACATTGATGAAACTATGGATCTTTGAGGTACTTAACTGCCAGGATTTCCATGTTCCTAAGTTTTCCCACCTGCCATGGGGAACACATGGTTACACATTTCAATCAGCTGGTGCCGTCCTTTATGAGAGAGAGGGTGGAAATCAATATCAGCACTGACACAGTTGAGTTTCCTTAGTGTTAAAGTTTGTGAAGCTTTAAACAAATACTATTGCCTCCTTACTTTCTGATGTGTGTGGCCCTTTAGTACAAATTCATAGAATCCAAAGTCTAGAAGACTTTAACTCTATTTTTCTGGTGTCTGGCATAATAGCATTTAAACCAACCCAATGAGATAATTGCACATCATTCACAGCATGTGCACACACATTATCTCATTTGATCTTTATAAATACCTTATGAACCCTGTAGAGCAAGTCATCTTACATATGAGGAAACTGAGGCTTACAGAAATAAAGTCATTTGACTATGGTTTTATAGTGACAATCAATGGGATTTTGAAGTCTGGTTCATAGAATTATGAATCCAGAGCTTGAAGGGACCTCAGAATTCAACTGAGAACAACACCCCCAATTTACAGATGAGGAAACAAAGACCCTGGTTCTCACAGGGAGGGTTCACTAGGTTTTAACCCAGATCCTCTGTCTCCAAAGCCAGTCTTCTTTCCTCAGTAATTCTAGCACTCTTTTTGCCTCTTGATGGATGTCTGGTTTATTTTTTTTCAAAAAAAAAGACTATTAGTGAAAGGAACATAGCCTCAGCAACCAGAAGCAATATTTAATTTAATTGAATTATCTTCACTTGATTTAGTTCCACTGTTAGGAAATTTCCCTAAAATGGAGAACAGTGTGGGATTGGGATGTGGGCAGAGTGAGAGAGGTTATAATGAAGAATTACTGGAAATATTTCCACCGAACACTCAGGATATAACAGCAGAGAACCTGAAATTGGCATTTCAGGGAGCGGAGGTGTGATTGTCTTTTGGTATAAATGGATCAAAATTCTATTCTGGAGGCAATCCATCTGGTTCTTTGTTTTAGAGGAAATGCCATGTCCTTGCCAAGTCTGAGCCTCCTTTGTTTTATCCCTGGAGAAAATATCATCTCTGTCGTTTCTAAGAAATTGGCTTTTGGTAAAAAATCATGCTAGCTTCAGTGGAACCCAGGCAAGACTTTGAGCCTGAACAAAATGTTCCATCATCTTATCGGCAGAACTAAGTTTACCACATATTCATTAAGGCTCTCTCCTTCCCTGAAAAAGAGAGATCATACAGTGGATGGAGAACTGGACCTGGAGTCAGGACAATCTGAATTCATTTAAATTTAGCCCCAGACACTTGCTAGCTGTGTGACTTTGGGCAAGTCATTTAACCTCTGTTTGCCTCAGTTTGCTCATCTGCAAAATGGGGATAACAATAGCATCTACCTCGGAGGGTTGCTGCGAGGATCACGAGATAATATTCACAAGGTGTTTAGCACTGTGTCTGGCACATAGCAGGTGCTATGTAAATGCTATTGTTATTATTACTTAATGGCTATTGACAACTACTGCATGGGATCACATGACCATAGATTTAGAACTTGAAGGGAACTTAGAAGTCATTGAGTCCAACTCCTTTGTTTTACAGATGAAGAAACTAAGCCCCAAAAGAATAAATGATTTGCCCAGGTTTATATGGGGTCATAGTATCTGAGGCAGTATTTAAACTCAGGTCATCTCGATAGACATGGGAGTCCATTCAGGAGATGGGAGATGGGGAAGACATTTCAGTAGTACAGAAGAAGGTGGAAATGAAACAATAGGAGTGATCTTGGGAAATTCACTTTCCCCTTTATGTATCTCAGTTTCCTCATCTGTAAAATAAGGGTCAAATTATCAATGCACAAACATTTACAAAGTACCTACTATAGGAAAGAGCAATTCTTTAAAAAATGAAAAAAGTAATTTTAGTTTTCAATATTCACTTTTATAAGATTTTGAGTTCCAGCTTTTCTTCCCACCTCCTCTCTGTCCTTCCCAAGATGGCATGCAATCTGATATAGGCTACACATGTACAATCATATTAAACATGTTTCCACATTAGTCATGTTGTAAAGCAGAATCAGAACCAAAGGGAAAAACCATGAGGAAGAAAAAACAAAACAAAACAAACCAAAAGAAGAGAAACTAGTATGCTTCTAATTGCATTCAGATTCCATGGTTCTTTCTCTGGATGTGGTTAGCATTTTCCATCATGAGTCTTTTGGAATTATTTTAGATCATTGCATTGCTGAGAAGGGGAAGAGCAATTCTTTTGTTTTCACTACATGATTTGGAAAGAGAGCATTTTTGTTACAGAGTTCTTTCTCTAGGTAAAAGAGGTAGGTGAAGAGAGGAGAGCTATGAAGGTTAGATGATGGCTATTAAGGCACCAGCCGAAGAGTTCAGGTTTAAACGCTGTTGGAAATAATCCAAATTGATTCATGAGTGTGGCAAAGTGGAGGCAATAGGGGAAGAGTACTGTCTTTCTTGATCCACTAGATTAATGCAATTTTGGCCCAACTTCACTCCAAAAGGAATTTTGTGCATTATGGCTTAAGGGTATTCCATAAATGGAAGAAACTATTACGGAAAAACCTGTTGATTATTCAGTGGGGAACTTGAATACTAATTCTCTGGACAGCTCTTCTACCTTGGAAGCTCAGTCTCTAAGTTCTAGAAAAGTTGTGTTGACTTCTCCCAACTTGATCTTCAGTCAGAATTAGCCTTCTCCCTTTAAAAATGCATAAAAGTCAGTCACATGGACTATTCTTTGCCAGCAGGATTATAACTAATGACTAAAGAGTTGGATGTGTATTGTTTATAATTTTTTTTGCCCACAGGGGACCAAAAGAAAAATTAGCTGTGGGGTATAGTGGAAAGAACACTGAATTGGAGTCAGAGGTCATGGGTTCAAACCCACAGTCTCTTGGGAAACTCATTTGCTCTTCTGTGTCTTAGTTTAAAATTAGGATGTTGAATTATCAATCAATAAGCATTTATGAAACACCTACTATGTGTTTCATAGTGAGCTCTGGTGATACAAAGACAAAAAAATGAAACAACCCTATTCTAGAGGTTTTGTTTTAACTGAAGAGATAAGAATTAGGAATGTAAACACATACAAAATGAATGTTAACAAATCTCCATAGTCCTTTCCAGCTTTAAATTTTATCTAATTCCCAAATATTGTGCATAAATGCCAGGAGCAGAACAGAGGGCTGTACATATAGTTTGTAGATCTGACCAAAGTCTTTGACATTGTTAGTCATGAAGGCTTATGGAAAATTATGTCAAAATTTGGTTGCCCAGAGAAGTTCTTCAGTATTGTACATCAAGTTCATGATGGCATATTTGTCTGGGTTCTGGATAGTGGACAATGCTGTCATGCCTTCCTGGTCACCAATGAAGTGAAACAGGGCTGTGTGCTTGCTCCCATGCTTTTTAGCATCATGCTTTCAGTTATGCTGTCAAATGCTTTCAAAGAGGATGAACACGGCATCAAGGTCAACTACCATACTGATGGTAAGTTCTTCAATTTGAAAAGGCTACAATCAGACCAAAGTGGAGGGAGTGTTGGTGCATGATTTTCTGTTTGCAGATGACTGTTCACTCAATGCAGCCTCTGAAGCTGAGATGCAACAAAGTATGGATCAATTCTCTGCTGCCTGTGCTAATTTTGGCCTAATAATTAACACCAAGAAAACACAGGTGCTCCATCAATCACCACTACACCATGCATATGTGGAACCATTGGTTACAACAAATGGAGAAGTTTTGAATGCTCTGGGTAAGTTCCTTACCTTGATAGTGTACTTTCCAGGGATGTATACATTGACAATGAGGTTGACACAGGCATTGCCAGAGCTAGCTCATTGTTTGGGAGGCTCCAAAGAAAAGTTTGGGAGAGAAGAGGCATTAGAGTGACTACCAAACTGAAGGTCTACAGAGCCATTGTGCTGACCTCTTTGTTGTATGCTTGTGAAACATGGACCAGCACTATGCCAGGAAACTGAATCACTTCTATTTGAACTGTCTTAGGAAGATTCTGAGGATCACCTGGCAGGATAAGACACTGTACCAGTACCAGACAACGAAGCCAAGCATTCAAACTATGCTTCAGAGAGTGCAACTCCAATGGACTGGCTATGTTGTTCGAAGGTAAAATGTAGGCTTGCCAAAAAGACTATTTTATGAATAGAATTTATTTATTTATCACATGGTGGTCAGAAGTGATACAAGGACACTCTCAAGGTGTCTCTCAAGAACTTTGGATTTGATTGTGCAACATGGGAGTCACTGACACAGGACTGCTCAGCATGGTGTGCCCAGATCAGAGAAGGTGCTGTATTCTTTGAGCAAAGCAAAATTGAGACAGCACAAATTAAACGCAGGATGAGCAAGTTTGGGACACCCACCCCAAATAGTCACACAGAATATCTATGCCCAATCTGTGGTAGAGCATTCCGAGCTCGTGTTGGTCTGATCAGTCACAGTCGGACACACTGACACTCCACTTTATCATGGTGATGTCAATTTGGTCCTCTTATAGAATGAAGGACAGCAACCAACCAACTTTCATCTCTTACCACTTGATGGTGATATAGAGCAGAGCCCATCTTTAATCAGATGGTCACCTACCGTGTGCCATGGACTATGCCTTTCTTAGTGAGGTTGCTGAGCAGCAACTATTTTTGCCTTTTTTTTGCATTTCTAGCTCTTATGGCAGTGCCTGGCAAACAGTAAGCTTTATAGATATCAATAGCATTAATAGATGCTTCTTGACTGCCTGTCTAGGGGTAGGGAGCAGGAGACTTGTAGCTATGATTTAGGAAAGTTCTAAACTGCCCCACTTGAAACAAAACTTATCTTTCTCTTCCTTTAGGCTGAACTCCCTATACTTCAGTATTTAGGATCATAGATTTAGAGCTGGCCAATAAGTCCAATCCTATTGTTTTAGATATGAGGAGGAAAGTGAAGGTGAGTAGTTAAGGGACTTGCCCAGCGTGATTCAGCTAGTAAGTGTCTTGAACTGGGTCTTCCTGATTCTGGGTTCAGCATTCTATACACATGATACTGTGCAAGGCAACCTCTCTGTGCCTTCTTGTCCTGTATCTCATCTTGTCCTTGTCCTGCCATCAGTCCTTCACAGAGAGAGGGGAGCTTCCTCTAGCTCTTTTGACCAGTGGAAAACACAAGCTGCCCTTATTTCATTTCCACTCCATAACCAGCCCACCTCCTCTTTGCAGTCACACTGTTGCCTGAAGATGTCCTTTCTGACACTTCTCCTGTATAATTATTCATTACTCAACTGATAATATTCTTTCCAAAGATTCCGGTGTTCTCTTAGTTGTGAAATCTGATGGCCCTTTGTTAATCCTTATCCTTCTTGACTTCTCTGTACCACTTGCATTTGACACCATGAGCTAAGCTCTTCCCCAGGATACCCTCTCCTCTCTGGAAAGGGCACCCCTCCCTTACAGTTGTCCTCCTATCTGTTTGACTCTTAGTCTGCTTTCCTGGATCTTCATCCATGCCATGTGTTCCTTGTTGTTCGGTCACTTTTCAGTCATGTCTGACTCATCATGACTCCTTTTGAGATTTTCTTGGCAAGGATGCTGAAGTGGTTTGCCATTTCCTTCTCCAGCTCATTTTATGGATGAGAAAACTGAGTCAAGCAGGGTTAAGTGACTTGCCCAGGGTCACATGGCTAGGAAATGTCTGAAGCCAGATTTGAGCTCAGGAAGATGAGTCTTCCTAACTCCAGGCCTGGAGCTCTATCCATTGCTTCACCTAGCTGTTCTGTCATGTGCTCTAACTGTGGTTAGCTCCAAAAGATCTATCTTAGACTCTCTTCTCTTTTTTCTCTCTACTCTCCCTTAGTGATTTTATCAATTCTCATTGATTAGCATCTCTGTTCAGATGACTCTGAAGCATAGTGTATAGACCTAGCCTAGTCTGCTTCCAGAGATGCAAACTTCTTTTACTAGCTGCCTACTGGACATTTCAAGCTGAATGTTCTGTGAGCATCTCAGACAAACATGCCCAAAACAGAACTCCTTATCTTTTCTCCCAAACCCATTTCTCTTCCAGGCTTTCCTATTGTTGTGGAGGGTACCAGCATCCTTCTGGTCACATGTGTTCAACTTCTGTGTTCTCCTTCATCTCACATGTTCATTCAGTTGGTCAAATCTTATTTCTATTTCTACAACATCTCTGGAGTCACTTTTCTTTTGTCCATTCCTACATCTGCTGTATTAATTCAGGCCTTCATCACCACTCACTTAGACTATAACAATAACTTCTCCCTCACCTTCCCTCCCCATTCATTTTCCACACAGGCAGCAAAGTGGTTTTCCTAAAGAAAGCATGAATCTGACCATGTCATTCATTCATTTATTTATTCAATAAACATTTATTAAGCACCTACTATATTCCAGGCATTCTAAGTGTTGAGGATTCAAAAAAGGCAAAAGACAGTTCTTGCCCTCAAGGACCTTCCAATCTAATGGTAGAGATGACACACTATATGCAAAGCAAGCTATATATAGAATAAATAGGAAATCATTAAGAGAGAAAGGTACTGGAATTAAGAGGAGTAGGGAAGACTTCCTGTAGAAGGTGGGATTTTAGTTGTGACTTGTGTGATCATCCTTCGTTACTGAAGAAGACCATGCCATCAGAGAAATTATGACATGACTTGCATTTTGTTTTGAGTGAGGGAGGGCTGTGCAGGTTACCAGCCTCACTTCTCCTCCAGTGAATCCAGTGACCAGATATTCATGAGGGTGACTGGAGATGACCCAGGATGAGGCAATTGGGGTTAAGTGACTTGCTCAAGGTCACACAGCTAGTGAGTGTCAAATGTCTGAGATGAGATTTGAATTTAGGTCCTCCTGACTCCTGCACTGGCGCTCTATCCACTGTACCACTTAGCTGCCCCCAAAACCAAACTACTACTATGATTGTGGAGAAGGAAGGAAGGAAGGGAGGGAGGGAAGATGGGACATTTATTAAGTGCCTACTATACATTTACTGTATAAAAATGTTTTTAAAATTATTAAGTGTCTACTACATACCTATTATATACTCAATATACCCAGGGCAGCTAGGTGGCACAGTTGATAGAGAACCAGGCCTGGAGTCAGGAAGACTCATATTTCAGAGTTCAAATCCAGCCTCAGACATTTACTAGCTATATGATCCTGGACAAGTCACTTAAGCCTGTTTACCCCAGTTCTTCAAAGGAAACCAGGGAGGTCAGTAGTCTGAGGGGAGGAGGCAGAACATTTCAGGTACGGGAGATGCTAAAAAAGAATGCCCAGAGAGGGAACGTCTTATGCATGCAATACCCAAGAAGCAATACCCAAAAGCCCTTTCAATAAATGCCAGTGGCTTCCTTTAATCTCTAGGATCAAACATAAATTCTTCCATTTGGCATTTAAAGTCCTTCACAACCTGGTGCCAACCTACTTTTCCGGGTGTATTGCCCATTACCCTCCTTCATGCATACTATTTAGCGTCAAGTCGAACTCCGTTTCCTCTTCTTCACAAATGACACTTGATCTTATGTTTCTCTGCATTTGGACAGGCTGGTCCTTAAACCTACTCCCTCTTCACTCCCACGTTTTATGATTCCTAGATTCTTTTAAGGCTCAGTTCAAGCCTTACATAGCTTCTCCTTCACCTCCAGGTGCTCACGCCTTCTCCTCAAGCTGTCTTGTATCTAGTGGGCACAAATTTTGTATGGATCTACATAGATCCATGGGGTCTCTCTCTATACAGAATCACTTTAGAGTCATTTAGGAAAAATCATAATATTCAGTTGTCTTTTTGAGAGCAAGGACTATTTCAATCACATAGTTCAGTATATCTAGCTGCCAGCAGATTGGGCCAGGCTTCATTCACATCCTTTCTAGCTGTCCACCATGGTCATCTTCTTGTCACCTGATGTCATGTCTTCATTGCCCTCCCATTTTTACCTCTTATTCTGGGAATAGTAATCAAACCAATAGTATCACTACTTCCCAAAGGGACTGTCGTTTGACTGCCCTACTGTTTGACTCAGTGCAGCTAAGTGGCACAGTGGATAGGGTGCTGGGGCCAGAGTCCGAAAGATTTATCTTCCTGAGTCCAAATCTGACCTCAGACACTTAACAGCCTGTGTGAACCTGGGCAAGTCACTTGACCCTGTTTGCCTCAGTTTCCTCATCTGTAAAGTGAGCTAGAGAAGGAAATGGCAAACCACTCTAGTACCTTTGCCAAGAAAACCCCAAAAGGGGTCACAAAAAGTCAGACACAACTGAATAACAATGCTCTACTCGCAATCCTTATGATTTCCCAAACCAAAATATACTTCCCTGGTCACCACTATTCTTACCTACATTATCTCCTCATAACAGAAATCAAGTTTGTTGAGGAGAAGAACTGTCTCACTTTGGTATTTGTATATCTAGACTTAGCACAGTTAATAGAAGATAATTAGTGCATAATAAATGCTTTTCATTCATTCATTCAATTACATCTATGTATCCCCAGTGCCTGGCATATAATTGGTCCTTAATAAATACTTATCGACTGAATGATTAGTAATGCTTGTAGTCTATTCACAACTATCTTTCCATTCAATCACCTACAACTTGTTCGGAGATTATAGAATTTTTGTGAGGGAAAAGCTTAAAATCATTGAAGAGACCATATAATTTCCTGAGGGCAATCTGGCCCACTCTCCACCTCCTATTCAATTCTGGGCCCTAGTACATTGTCCCTCTGTAAATGTTGGACCAAGATACATAGACTGATGGACCAGATGTATGGTTTGTCCATTAAAGTACATATAATGTAATATGGACAATGGATTTTCTTCATCTTTTTTTTCCTACATGACTAGATATGTTGAGCTCTTTTAAGTGATTGTGGATCTCATTTAGGAAGCTTTGCCATGTTCTGGGTATTGATGCAGTAGAACAATGTAATCTGCTACCATGAAGACATGGAACCTCACCATCTATAGGGAATCCCTGCTTCCTTTGGACTGTGCACTGCACTCTCCACGTCAGTAGGAAACACTTTTGTTGAGCCTACACTTTCCATTTATATGCCTACTTTGGTTTAATAATTAGAGGGTCATTGAACATTAGTTATCTATGTCATTATATCTTTCAAGGGATCTTTTATCAATTTAACATCTGTATGGGAGACATGTATTCACTCATTTCACAAGAAAACTTAAAATGAAGATGCCGCTCTGAAGCCTACTGAGAGATGTAGCACATTGATTCAAATTCGTAGAGGAAATTTCTGAGGCAAGGTTTTTCATTTAAAAATTTAATTAAATTTTTAAAATTTGTATCCTGAAGACTTATATGAACTGATGATAAAAGAAAGGAGCAGAACCAGGAGAATTTTGTGCACAGCAACAACCACAGTGTGTGAGGATTTTTTTCTGGCAGACTTAGTACTTCACAGCAATGCAAGGACTTAAATAATTCCCAATGGTCTCTTAAGGCAAAATGCCTTCCACATACAGAGAAAGAACTATGGAACTCGATCACAGAATGAAGCAGATCATTTTCTTTTGTATTATGTTTTGGTTTGTTTCATGATTTCTCCCATTCATTTTAAATCTTCTATGCAACATGATTAAGGTGAAAATGTACATAATAGGAATGTATGTGTAAAACCTATATAAAACTGTATGCCATCTCAGGGAGGGAGTGGGAAGTTTCAGGGGGAGGGAGGGGAAAAATCTTAGATATATGGAAGTGATTGTAGAACACTGAAAACAAATAAAATAATAAATAAATAAATAATGGATTTCATGGTATCTTTATTTCCCAGTATATCCTCCCTCTTTTCTTCTTGAGGACCATCCCATATAATAAAGAACAAAAAAGAAAAAACATTGAACGAAACTTATGAGCCTATCAGCCAACTTCAACATGCTATACAGGGTTCCACATCTATAATCTCCCATCTCTGTTAAAACAAAGAAAAAGGGAGGGAGGCACTTTCTCAAATCACTTTTGGTTAGGGGTGGTGGGATGGCAGAGTTTGAAACAGCTAGATGGTGCAGTGGATAGAGTACCAGGACTGAGTTATGAAAGACTCATCTTCCTGAGTTCAAATCTGACCTCAGACACTTATTAGCCTCCTGATCCTGCCCAAGTCACTTACCCCTGTCTACCTCAGTTCCTCATCTGGAAAATAAGCTGGAGAAGGAAATGGCAAATCACTCCAGTGTTTTTGCCAATAAAACTCCAAAAGTGGTCACAAAGTCAGGCAACTGAAAATGACTAAGCAACAAGTTAGGAGACAGGGAGAAAGTGGGAGAACAGACTAAGATGGAGGTGGGAAGGGGAAAGGGAAACAACTCAGAGATAAGGGGCCTGGGAACCAGCAGTGAGAACGAAGGACACTGGGGCTCTTCTCTTATTTTTCACTTGTTTCACAACTTTGCTCAGGTCAGAGATGCTCCGTTGCTCAAAGGAGCACACAGACTTAACAGGAATGTTTGCCCATAGCCTTGCTATTACAGCCTATATCCCACCGGTCTGCCCACCCTCAGGGAGCGTTAGTGGCTTTTTCTTGCCTTTGAATACAAAGTCCTTATTTTGATATTTAAAGCTCTTTCCTTTTGGCTCCAGGCTACCTTTCCAGACTTATTGCATGTTACTGTCCTTCAGCCTCTTTATGGTTTTCCCCCAAATAGCCTCCTAGCTCAGGCATGCCATTTTCCATCTCTGTGCCTTCAGACAAATGGAACCCTGTCCTGGAATGCACTCACTCCTCCCATGCACTGAGAGAAGTCCTGGTGTCCTTTAGGGCTCTCTTATGTCCTACCTCTTGCAGGGAGCCTTACCAGATGCTAGTATCCTCTCTTGCTCCTAATTATTTTAATTTATTTATCTATATACCTTTGGTTACACACATCCTCCCTTCCCACCCCTTTGTAAACTTCTTGAGAGTGGCGGGGGAGGGGGGGAGACTTTTCATTTTTACCTATCTGGCTTTAGACATTTACTAACTATGCAACCCTGGGCAAGTCATTTAAACTCTGTTTGCCTCAGTTTCCTCATCTGTAAAGTGAACTGGAGAAGGAAATGGCAAACCACTCCAGTATCTTTGCCAGGAAAACCCTAAATAGGGTCATAAAGAGTCAGACACAATTGAAGTGACCAAATAGAAACACCAGTAACATCCTTAGTGTGTTACACAGTACCTGGCATGCAGTAAGTGCTAGATAAGTGTTTATTGAATGACTATATTGTGGTGATGTGTGTATAACAAGGCTTCTGCCAAGGCTTGAACTGGGTGGCTTGTGAGAGCATCTAGGTCTCCAAACACCCTGGAAGTTGTATTTCTTCAGAACTCTGGAAGAGAGGGAATGATCCAAGGACTGGGATAGGTAGGCAGATTTTTTCTGCCAGATCAGCAAGTTGTTTTTTTTTTTTTTTAAGTTCCCCAGAGGGGTAACTTGGTGGTGCAGTGAATAGAGCACCAGTGCTGGAGTCAGGAGGATCTGAGTTCAAATCTGACCTGAGACACTTGACACTTACTAGCTGTGTGACCTTAGGCAAGTCATTTAACCCTACTTACCTCACCTCCCCCTTCCAAAATAAAATAAAATAAAATAAAATAAGTTCCTCAGAGAGAATACATGTAGAAGAATGGATTGTCAGGCTTCCTCCAGTCATGAGAAATTTGCCACAGCAGGGTGGTGACATTGGAAGTCCATCCCAACCCCATCAATCCCCCAAGCCTATGCCTCCAGAAATACTGGAGAGGGGAAAGCTAAATGGGCAAGCAGCAAGGTGGTGGTGGTATTTGGAGCACCTGTTCATAGACTGTGAGCAATATGGCAGAACTGGCCAGTTTATCCCAGTTTCTATGAATATCCTTTTATTCTGTTAAAGACTATATCTGACTGCCCTAATCCTATTTCTCATAAACACCTATGGTTGAGTCTGTCTTTCATGTTTCTTTGAGACTCATTTTTGTGGCAGGAGGCCAAGAGACACCTTTGGGAGCCAAGCAGAGGAGCATGATCTTTCCTATTCCATGCCTAGGACCCCAAGTCCTCGACCTATTGTTGAAAGGTTTTTTGTATCTGGAGGCATATTGTGAGTCATTCATGTTTTGTAACTTCCCAAAGGCCAGATGACTATGAACCTGAACCTTTTCGTTCTGCCCCATCATACCACAAGCAAACCTAACCTATGATGACATCTAGTGCTAAAGGGTAGGAATGTTCTGGTAAATGGTTAACTGACTCTTGGAGACAAAAAAATGTACATACAGCACACTTTTAAACTTAATTTGCTTTATTAACATTTTCTCTATCATTTTAAACCTAGGCAATCTATGATACAGCAAATTGGACTCTGTATTATTTCTGTAAGAGCTAATGGAAAATTTGACAATTAATGCATTTTCATTTTTCTTGACTTTCCATTAGAATATAACCTCCTCAAGTCAGCATGTATTTAACACCAGCAAGTGCTGGGGATACAAAAAGAGGTAAAGAGTGTCTGTCCTCAAGGAGCTCACAATCTAATGGGAGTGGAGAAAGGAGAGATAGAATGCAAACAACTAGCTACAAACAACTTACATGCAGGATAAATTGAAGGTAGGCACTGAGATGTATCTTCAAGAAAAAAAGCAACACTAGTCTTCCTCTTCTACATTTCCCCATATGTTCCATACATGCTGGAGATTTAATAAATGTTGGTGGCTGACAGCCAGAGAAAACCAGTGGAGAAAAGAGATGATCAGGAGGCAGAGTAAGGTGCAGGTAGGCTAAAGACCCCTGGTTTTAGAATCCTTAGAAATGAGTTTAGAGCCTGGCTCTGTTGTGTCCCGACCACATGACCCTGGACACTTCCTCTCTCTGGTTCCAGTTCCCTCATCTGTAAAAATGGCAATGGTACCCTTTATTAATGTTCTCCGAAGGGTCCTTCCAGCTCATCACTTTGTACCTGGTCTATTGTGAGAGCTTGCTGGTTGTTCTCCCTGGGTCAGGTTTCTCCCTATTCTAATCCATCCTCCACTCAGCTGTCAAACTGATCTTCCTAAAATACAGGTCTGATCCTATTACCCTCCCCTCCGTTTAATAAATTTCCAGTGGCTCTCTGTTATCTCCAGGATCAAATACATAAAATCTTCTGTTTGGCTTTCAAACCCTGTGTAGTTGGGTCTCTTCCAGTCTTCTTTTGCCTTACTACCCTCCAGGTATTCTGATATCCAGAGACACTGGCCTTCTGGCTGTTCTTGGAACATAACGTTCCATCTCCCGACACCAGCCGTTTTCTCTGGTTGTTTCCCGTGCCTGGCTTTCTTCGAGTCTCAGCTAAAATCCCATCTGATATAGGAAGCCTTTCTCAATTACCCTTAAGTCTAGTGTCTTCCCTCTGAAGATTATTTAAAATTGTCTTATATAGCTGTTGTGGTTCAATAATTTTTCACTTGTGTCTGACTCTTTGTGATCCTGTTCGTAGTTTCCTTGGCAAAGATATTGGAGGGGTTTGCCATTTCCTTCTCCAGCTCATTTTACAGTTGAGGAAACTGAGGCAAACAGAGTTAAGTGACTTGCTCAGGGTCACACAGCTAGGAAGTGTCTGAAACAGGATTTGAACTCAGGAGGATGAATTTTCCTGATTTCATGCCTGGCACTCTATCCACTGAGTCACCCAGCTGTCCACTTGATTGTACATAGTTGTTTTATACTCTCTCTCTCAGAGTATACATTTGAGAGCAGGAATAGTCTTTTGTCTTTTTTTGTGTATCCCTAGCCCTTAGCACATTTTCTGACACATAGTGGGCATTTCATAAATGCTTATTGACTATTGCTCCCCTCTATCCTCTTTCCTCTTGTGAAGGGGTCACTTTTCCTGACTGTTAGGTGTGGAAATAAAAGTTGTAGAAACCCAAGACTTTAAAAAATAAAAATAAACAATTCCTGAACCCAAAGGAAAGGACTGAGCTAGGGAAGAGTGACATCTGGTGGCTTTTAGATTTGCTACACTCAGCCACAGGAGGCTCTGCCAGTCGTTGCCAGCTTGACATTGGACTTGGACTCACCTCTGCTCTTTCTTCCCTTTAGAGTTTGAACCAGATAAGGAAGGAGGGAGCAGTGGAATAAAATATTTTCAGGGAAGATTATGTTTTATGGAAAACTAAAAACATGACTTGCAGACAGTGGACAAGAGTGGGATGGAGGAAGGTTCATCTGTAAGAGAGTATGCTGCTAAACTCTGCAACATCCTGCCAATAATAACAATAAGTATGATAGCAGCTAGCATTTATACAGCCCTTCTATTTGCCCGGTATTGTGCTAAATGCTTTACAAAGCATCTCATTTGATCCTTATGATAACCCTGGGAGACAGGTGCTATTTTATCCTCATTTCACAGTTGGGGAAACTGAGGCAAATGGCGGGTTGCTTGAGGTCACTCAGCTCGTAGGTGGCTGAGGCCCAAATTGGACTGAGGTCTTCCAGAGTCCAGATCTAGCTATTTCACCATTAGGGTCACCTAGCTGCTAATAGAATGCCCACAGCAGCCATCAGAATAACAAGCTATTATCACCCACAAATAATAGCCTGCACTTGACTATTGTACATTGTCATTGTGTTATGTCTAGAACAGATTCATCTTATAGACCTCTGGCTCAAGTGTTTCTGTTACCAGTTTAGAAGGTGGTAATTCCACCTTCTAATTTCTTTTTTCCAACAACAGATTACTGCATGTATTTGGCCAACAGGACCTGTGCTATTTTAGCAAGTTAAGACCAGATTGATCTGAGTCATAATGATGTTATGTTCCCTAGAACATAGTCTCTCTGACCAAAGACAAGAAAGGATTTGCCCTGTGGGATTCTTTGGAGTGGAGTTTTAGGAACTCGAGCAAGGTTTCTTCTCAAACCTCTACTTTTATTTTGAGATAAATTTACCCCAGTCCAGTAATTCTATAGCAGCAACCCAAATGCCCTTTGCCTCCTCAGATGCCAGGATCTGACAGTGTCGAAATCCTAAATTGGTGTTGGTAATAGCTGTAGTATCTGAGTACTATAGTTTGGAAAGCTAAATTCTATAAACATAGTCTAGAACAGGCCACCTGCAGCCTCGAGGCAACATGTGACCTTCTAGGTCCTCAAATACAGCCCTTTGACTGATTCCAGAAGGTTGTATTTGAAGACCTAGAGAGCCACATGTTGCCTCCGAGGCCCAGGTTCCCCACCTCTGATCTAGAATAAGTAGATAAATCTTTAAATAGCATCTGAGGAATTTCAAAGCACTTTATGTTGTTATTTCCTAGGTACTATTATAATCTCCATTTTACAAATGAGAAAATTGAGACTGAGAGAAATAAAGTGACCTATTCAGGGTCATATGGGTAGTAGGAACTTAGGTTTCAAAGCTATCTTTTTGATTGCAGGTCTAAAACTCTCTACTATAATTAATGCCCAGCCTCCTAGCTATAGAAAATAATTTCACTTTTATAAATCTTCATTTCCTCAACAGAAAGATAACAGTTGATATGGAGTGTCCCCCCAAATAGCTTAAAATCACCCTAAGACTTTTGGGACTCCCTATATAGAACATTTCACTTCTTATTTCATTTGAGAACCTTAGCAGACCTGTAGGGTAGCCAAGGTAGGGATTACTGTACTTTAATGTTGGGTGAGATATTTAAAAAATTATATATGTGTGTATACACACACATGCTCATATATATATGTATTGTGGATATATATGTACATATATAGTACACATACATATATGTACATATGAATAGATAAATATGGATATGTACAGTATATATAGATATCTACCTGTAAGAATGATGTAAGAAATATGAGTAAGATGTCAGATAATGGAACAATGTTTCCATATTGTTAGGTCACTGTGTGTCCTGGTGCAGAACATTGAAATATTCAAACTGTGGGTTATTTCATAGTCTACTAGGTACAGACTCAATTCTCTTTGCCATATATGTATGTATGTATACACACATATACATATATTTATATGTGTGCATATGTGTATATATACACACATATATATTATAAAAATGTCTTCCATTTCCTTGTCTATAAAATGAGGGGGGTTGAACATTGTGTGAGTGTGTGTGTGTGTGTGTGTGTGTGTGTGTGTGTGGTGTGACCCTGTGTGTGTTTGAACTGAAAGATAACCTTAGAGATCAAGGTCCCTCCCTTCCCCTCCACCCCTTTATGGATAAAGAACTGGAATGTCAAAGAGTTTAAATCAATCACCCAAGGTCGCACAGTTAATTTATGGCATGGTGGCTTGCTGACTTCAGTGCTTTTTCCACTCTATGAGGTTGCTTGTCCACAGTGGGTTAAAAGACTTAGTCCACAGAACTCAGTCCATAAATGTCCTGTCAGTCTAATAGTCAATGGGCTTACTGACCCAGGGAAAAATTCTACCCTGAAAAGCTATGTGTCAAGAGAGCAGTAAGTTCCCCATCACTAGAGGCACCTAAGAACAGGTTTGATAACCATTTGTTGGGTTGGCTATAGATAGTATTCATGCCCATATTTCCTGGTAAGGTTTTGACTAGGTGGGTTTTAAGTTCAGCTGACAAGAGATGTCTACTGTGTTTCAGACACTATGCTAAGAACTGGAAATAAAAATAAATGGCAAAAGATATAGTCCCTGCCCTCAAGGTGCTTATAATCTAATAGAGGACACACTATGAGTGATTCTGTAAATAAAGGCCACCCTGGAACACGACAGGAATCCATGAAGACTTCACCAAGACAAACTATGACTCATAGAAAGCCAAGGCCAATCTTCTCCGGCCATAGCAAGCTGAACTTGAGGTCTGGTTCTCTCTAAAGGCTGGGGGATGCTTTTCTCTTGAGAACATCTGGGAGCTAAGTTTTTCTTTCAACAAGCAGACTGTTGTAGATTGGCACGTAGGCAAAATGTCAGTGCCTGTGGGCATGGGCAGGAAGGAAACCTTTCTCAAGTCCATCAGAGTGTGTCTGCATGACAGCAGCACATTGAGTTCCCCCTTTTTTCTTTCCTCTTTCATTTCTGTGTGTTTTTTTTTTTTTGGCAGAGTTATTGCTCAGCTGAGATTTCAGCTTGTCCTTGACAGAAAAGGAGACTTTTAAACTAGAGTCTCCACCATGTTTGGTTTGGTAAATTGCTTTGTTTCTAGTTGGGTTCCAGGTCTACAGGATGGGCTTTTGCTCTCTCCAGGATATGCCAAAAGGGGCTTGAGGGGCTGGTAACTTGTCAAAAGGTTTCTCACCTAAGCTAACAGTTTAAGATGGGAGGAGACAGTGGGACAGTACAAAGTCAGTGTACCAGGGTCTTCACCTGCCTCTCTTACTTACTTGGTTGGTCTTGGACAAGTCCGATCCCCTCTCTGTGCTTTAGTTTTTCCATCTGTGAAATGAGGGGGAGGGATCAGACCTAGCTCTATGATCCTAAATGAGCTGAGAGTCAGGAGATGTAGGTTCTAATTGGAATTCTGGTCACTTGTAGAGTAACTTTGAACAGACAATTTCATTATTCTGTACCTCAGTTTCTTTTGATGCAGATTTCACATAAACTGTCGCAGGACCGTGGTAAAAAACAAAACAAAAAGCCCAAAAACATCTCTTACCAAACCTGGGGTCAAACAGACCTGAGTTAAAATCTGATCCTTGAACACTAACTAGCTGACCCTGGGCAAATGAATTAACCTCTGCCTACCTCAGTTTCCTTATCAGTAAAATGGGCCTAATAATAGCCCCTACCTCCCAGGGTGGTTGTGATCCTAAAATGAGCTGATATTTGTGAAGTGCTTTGCCAACCTTAAAGGTGCCATGTAAATGCTAACTATTATTATAAATAGCACAACAAGGTGGTGCAGCTGGACTTGGAGTTAGGAAGTCCTGAGTTCAAATCCAGCCTCAGACACTCACTAGCTGTGTGACCCAGGGCAAGTCACTTAATCCTCTTTCCTCAATTTTTCTCATCTGTAAAATGAGATGAAGGAAGAAATGGCAAATGACTCTGGTATCTTTGCCAAGAAAATCTCAAAATGGTGTCATGAAGACTTGGAAATTACTGACAAACAACTAAACAGCAGCAATTATTATAAATTCTAGCTCTTTTTAAGTTCTATTTAAAAGTCTGTAAAGATAATATATTGCTACAGTGCTTTAACATTTCCAAATCACTTTATACATATTATCTCATTTGATGAGATTTGATGGGATGAAATGCACATATTGAGATACATTAAAAAGTGAATATATTATATAAATTCAAGTATTTTCAAGGTTATGCCCACCACCCAAGGACTAGTCTAGATGAGTGTGTGGAAGCTCATCCCTACAAAGCTGACTATGAAATTGGATAATATGGAGATAGATCAGACCTAAAAAATCCATTGGCTAAACTTAAGTAGGAACTGGAGCCACTGAATCACAAATAAGGACCTGCTGCATACTGACTTAGAAAACTACACATTAGTATTATCTATGTCCTATTGTATTTTTATAAATTGTATTAAATATTTCCCAATTGCATTTTAATCTAGCTCAGGCTGCCAGGAGTGCTGTTGGGCATTCTGCCTGTGGCTAGGACTTTGTTGCCTCTGAGAATCTAACCATATATAGACCATGAAGCCCAGTTAAGTTGTCTTCTAATTTAATACCCCTTGCTCTTTCCACGGTACTACATTACTTCATCACTAGGTTTTTAACTACAGCAGTTCACAAAGTCCATTCACTGTGGTACAGATCGGTCATGACCTACGGTGGAAGACATGCCTGTTCTGATGTAACACGAATTCACGAAGTATATATTGCTCTTATTATCCTGAATTTTTGAAAGGGAACAAGCCAGCTTCCAAGGGAGCCAGAAGCATTTAGTGGAAAATTGGATTTTTCCATTCTCCCTTCCCCCACCCCATTCCACTCCTACCTTTGTTCCCTCACAACCTGATACTGAGACATTCTGAAATCCTGTCTCCCCAACCCACCATCCATATACTTAGCTTCTTCTCCTGGGATAATACTAATAGTGTTGGAACACATTACTAAATGATGACTAAATCCATACTACACAAACAATTGTGTTATGTAACCTCAACTGGGCCCTTGCTCCCACGATCCTTTTATGGATCTCCCAAGAGTGACTGCTCTAAAGCTTCTCTGAGATTCACAAAGCCCCCAACTCTACCCCCAGCATCTCTTTAGCAGATGACTGAATTTTCTACTAATTGAGAAAAAAATTGAACTTATCTATTATGTTTATTATTTCCTCTCCTCCCTATTTTAAACCCTCTCCAACTTTACCTTTCCTCTCTACCTTCTCTCCTTGTTGAGGTTAATCCTTCCATCTGTGCACTGGATCCCAACACCCTCCACTTCCTTGCCTTGCTGTCTCACATCTTCAATTCCATCTCCCCCACCATGTCCCATAATAACTCCTTCCCCTCTGTCTAAAGATACATTATCTTGGCAAAAACTTCTCTTGCCCTGCTACCAAATCAAGCTTGTCCCAGTTAAGCTGCTAAACTTGTAGAAAGAAGTTTCATTTCCTGCCTTTACTTCATCAGTCACTCTCTCGTATCCCTACAATTTGGCTTTTATTCCCTTTTACTGAAATTTTTCTTGCTGAAGTCATTGAGGACTTTTTTATCACCATCCCTTTCAACTTTTTCTTAGTTCATGATCTTAAGCTTTCTGCAGACCCTGATGATGACGATCACGCCTTCCTGATTCTCTCTATTCCCTCACTTCTGTCTCTTAGAATCCTTGGCTGCCTTCAAGACTCAGCTCAAATTCTATCTTCTTCAGTTTTTCTGTAGTCTCCCTAGTTGCCAATGCCTTCCCCATCAGAGTGCCTTCTATCTTGCTGTTCAGTTGTGTCTGACTCTCCATAAGCCCTTCTGGAGTTTTCTTGGCAGAGAGATGGAGTGGTTTGCCATTTCCTTCTCCAGTTCATGTTACAGATGAGGAAACTGAGGCAAACAGGGTTAAATGACTTGCCCAGGATCACACAGCTAGTAAGTGTCTAAGGGCAGATTTGAATTCAGGAAGATGAGTCTTCCAGGCCTGGCTCTCCATCCACTGTGCCACTTAGCTGCCACTATTATCCCCATTTTCCAGTTGAAAAAACTGAGGCAGGCAGAGATTAAATGACTTGCACAGGGTCACACAATTAGTAAGTATCTGAGGCTGGATTTGAACTTGTCTTCTTTGACTCCAGATCTGGTACTGTAGCAACTGCACCACCTAGCTGCCTTTCATCTACTTTGTATATATCTTGTTTATACTTAATTATTTGCATCTTATTTTCCCCATTAGAATTTAAGCTCCTTGAGTGAAAGAATCATTTTTCTTCCATTCGTTGCATCTCAGTGCTAACGGGCAAAGCCCTGGAGTATAGTAAGCTTCATGACTGACATACTCTGCCCTGTCTCCTGATTCTCTTACCTGTCTGACTGCTCCTCCTTGGTCTCATTTTCTCCAGTGTATCTTTCTCTGCCTGTCTCCCAAGTGTGGAGGAACCTCATGGTTTTGTCTTTAGTTCTCCTTTTTCTTCCTTCTATGATCTTTTATCTATCTATCTTTCCATTCATTAATGTGTTTTTAGTTTTTAACATTCACTTCTATAATATTTTGAGTTCTAAAATTTCTCCCCCTTTCTCTCTTCCCCCTCCCCAAGATGGTGTGCATTCTGATATAAGCTCTACATATACATTGATATTAAACATATTTTCACAGAACTAGGGAGAGAAACCATGAGAAAGAGCAAACAATAACAACCAAAAAAAAAAGAGAGCAAATAGTATGCTTGCATCTGCATTGAGACTCCAAAGTTCTTCTCTGGGTATGGATGACATTTTCCATCATGAGTCTTTTGGAGGTGTCTTAGATCCTTGCATTGCTGAGAAGAGTTAAGTCTATCAGTCAGTCACCACACAATGTGGCTGTTACTGTGTACAGTGTTCTCCTGGTTCTGCTCATTTCACTCAGCATCAGTTCATATAAGTCTTTGCATGATTCTCTGAAATTCTCCTGCTCATCATTTCTTGTGGAATGTATTTCATCCCATTCATATTCCACACCTTGTTTAGCCATTCCCCAATGGATGGCAACCCCCAATTTCCAATTCTTGGCCACCACAAAGTGTTGCTATAAATGTTTTTGTGTGTTTGGGTCCTTTTTCTCTTTTGATGATCTCTTTGGGATACAGTCCTAGAAGTGATATTGCTAGGTCAAAAGGTATGCATAGTTTTATAGCCCTTTGGACATAGTTCCAAATTGTTCTCTAGAATGATTGGATCAGTTCACAACTCCACCAATAAAGCATTTATATTCCAACTTCCCCATACTTCCAACATTTATTATTTACCTGTTTTGTCATGTTAGTCAATTTGATAGGTGTGATGTAGTACCTCAGAGTTATTTTCATTTGCATTTTAATCAATAGTGATTTAGAGCATTTTTTTATATGGCTAGAGATAGCTTTAATTTCTTCATGTGAAAACTGCCTGTTCATATCCTTTGATCATTTATCAGTTGGGGAATGTATTATCTTTCTTAATAATCTTATTTCCTCCCATGGCTTTAATGATTACCTCTATTCAGATAATTCACCAGTCTACAGACTATAAAACAACCCTGATTTGTTAGCTGCCTACTAAGCACTGGGAGGCCATTCATTAGATGGCATGGTGGGTAGAATTCTGGACTTGGAGTCTAGAAGATCTGAGTTTGGATCCTGCTTCAGATATTTACTAGCTGTATGACCTTGGGCAAACCATTTGACTTCCTGCAGCCTCCGTTTCCTTATTCGTAAATTGAAGGAGTGGTTCTCTAAAGTCCGTTCTAGCTCTAAATCTGGGAGGCTGTGATCTCCTTTCGAGTGTCCTGCCAGCATATCAAACCGAACACATACAGAGCTAAACTCATCCCCAAAAATGCCCCCTTTCCCAGCTGCCCTGTTTATCTTATTGTCACCATGATCCTCCACACTACTGAGGCCTGAAACCTTGTGGTTGCCTTGGAGTCTTTCTTTTCCCCTCATGTTTCTATCTAGTCAATTGATAAATCCTATGATTATTCTACTTTTATATTAATGGCAATGTCCATCTCCTCCTCTTCCATTGGACCGCCAAGCCCTAATTCAGGCCCTTAGGGTTCTGGACTGACTGCTCTTCCTGACTCCAGTCTGTCCTCCACACAGCTGGTCCCTAGTCTTGCCCTTCTTTCCTTCTCATCCTTCAGTGTTTGCCTCAGATGCAAAGCATAAATCTATCCCTAATCTCTCCATGGGGCAGCTAGGTGGAGAAGTGCATAAAGCGCCAGGCTGGAAGTCACTAAGACCTGAGTTGAAATCCAGCCTCAGTCACTGTGCAGCCTTGGGCAGGACCCTTAACCCTGTTTGCCTCAGTTTCCTCATCTGTAAAATGGGCTGGAGAAGGAAATGGCAAACCACTCCAATATCTTTACCAAGAAAATTCCCAAATGGGGTCATGAAGAGTTGGACATGACTGAAATGACTTAACAATAACAACAAAAATCTCACCTGAGAAAAATCTTTTTTCTTCAAGTTTCTTTATTGCCTTTTGCCTGGGTCTCTTTTGCCATGATCACATTCTATATAGCATCAATGAACAAAAGAATGAATAAGCATTTATTAGGTGATTATTATGTGCAGAGAACTGTAATAAGAGAGGGATACAAGCAGATAAGATCATCCCTGTTCCCAAAGGGCCCACATTCTGAGAGAAGAGTCATTGCATATGGAGGACTTTGGCTCCAACTCTAATAGAAAGGACTGAGAGGGCAGTGGCAAAGCAGACAGTAAAAGCTCTTCTTTCATGTTATTTCCACTGATAAAGTCCTATCCGTTTCTGATGATGGTGACAATGCCAAGGACTTGGATGGCAAGAACTTTTTTCCCTGCGTCCTTCATCACTGTGTCAGTGTGGGATCACAGATTTAGAAGTGGAAGGGAACTTAGAGACTGTCATCGAGTCAACCACGCTAGTTTTTAGATGAGGAAACAGATGCACTAAGAGACTGTTCCTTGTCCAGGTCACACCATATTAAGGGTCTAAAGTGGGAATTGAACCTAGTATTCCTAATTCCAATCTAGTGCCCTATCCATTATACCATGCTGCCTCTAAATGACAGTATAATATTTATTTACATGTGCCTTCTCTTGTTGTTTGAGTTATTTCAGTCACTTCCAACTCTTTGTGACCCCATTTGGAGTTTTCTTGGCAAAAGACACTGGAGTAGTTTGCCATTTCTTTCTCCAGCTCATTTTACAGATGAGGAAAAGGAGGCAAACAGGGTTAAGTGACTTGCTCAGGGTCACACAGCTATTAAGAGTCTGAGGCAGGCCTTGGCACTTTATTCACTGTACCTCCTAGCTGCTCCCTTCTTATCGAAAGAGACAAAAATTACAGAGAGAGCTGTGGCATGCTGGAAAAAGCATTAGATTGGTAATTAGCATTCTGGTCTTGGCTCGGCCCTGTACAGGCTGTGTAACCTTCAGGGATTTGCCTTCTATTGAGGGAAACAACATAAATATATATTTTTGTTGTTTAGTTGATTTAGTCATGTCTGATCTTTGTGACCTTGTTTGGGGTTTTCTTGGCAAAGTACTGGAGTGGTTCATCATTTCCTTCTCCAGTTCATTTGACAGATGAGGAAACTGAGGCAAACAGATTTAAGTGATTTGCTCAAGGTCACACAGCTAACAAGTGCCTAGGGGCCAGATTTGGACTCAAATCTTCTAACTGCAGGCCTGGTATTCTATCCACTGCATCACCTAGCTACCCCATAAACCTGTGTATGTATATATATATATGTGTGTGTGTGTGTACCTATATCTATGTGTGTGTACACACACATATGTACATATGTATGTACACACAAAATACACAGAAGATAAATAAAAAGTAATTTCAAGGGGAGGAGAAGGCATTATTTTATTTATATCTTTGTAGAACAGAAACAGATCAAGATGCTAAATATAAAGGTATTGGTTCTCTCAAGTTTTTGGAATAAGATCAATTCTGTCAATTCAAGGAAGTACATAAGGAGTCTTAGGATCTGGGAATGGGAAGGGAACAGGTTCAGAAGAGAAAGCTAGATTGCAAGATTATGGTCTCTGTTTCTGGTCCTACTAGGGCAGCAAGACAGTCAGAAACAGTAGCCGAAATGGAGTGGGGGTAAAGGTATATGTGAGAAGGAAGTACAGTCTATAGAGTCAGCCCTGTGAAGTAGCCATGTTCCCTTGATCAACTGTAGCATGTGAAGAGATCCCAAGGACATCTCCACTGGGCTGCACCAGGCTTCCTACCACCCCCTGACCCTGAGGCTTCACTGGTTGGGTAGAAGAGACCCCACTGACTCAGGCACTGAGTCACTGAGATGTCAGCATTTCTCTATCAGGCAGGTCTTTATACATTTTCTTGTTACTTGGACCGAAGAAGCAGCTTGGGAAAGTAAAGATGCTTGGGTTAGCATCACCCCTTTCCCGGGATCTTTGATGAGAGGAAATTATACTTTGGGAAATAGGTGGTAGGATGGTATATGGCCTAAGTTGTGTTCCTTGCTATTTACCTTCAATTTCTATCTTAAGTCAATTATCCATGCCATGGGGTGTCAGATCATTGATAGTAAAATGACTTGTTCATTCATTTGAGGAAGAAACTGAAAGGGACTGGGGGCTCAGTGCTATTTAATTTTAGGATATTGAACTCACATTAGACTTTTTAGCTTGGAAGTAGCTCAGGGAAGCTACAAAGTTGAAGCTGACTTTCTGAACCTCAATTTTTCTCCATCTGTAGAATGGTAGCTATCCACCTTTACAATTTATATTTACCTCAAAGGAAACTCTGAGAATTAGATAATGTGTTTGAAGGACTTGAAATACCTTATGATACACATTTTTGCGCTCACATTTTAAGTTTTAGTTCTATTATTACACAGTTCTTAAATTTTGTATTTATTTTGAATAAACATTTAATATCTTCTCCTCAAAGTATTATGGATTTGGAGTTGGAATCTTAGTAAAATCCCCATCTGTCTAATACCCTCATTGGACAGATGAGGAAGCTGAGGCCATGGAGTTAAGTATCTCAGAGTTAAGGTCACACAGGAAACAAATGGTAGGGCCACCATTTGGACTGAATGTACTTTCCATTGCACCATGATATTGATAGAATCTTGTTGGGGTCATAGCCTTTCCCTGTCCTTATGGGCAGGGACACTATATTTTATTCCTTCTGTAACTTGAGTTTCTGGTCCAGCCTGGGGCACTATTCATGAGACTCTCACAAGCGGTAGAGAAAATATTGATCTATGACGGTGTAGAGTTGGTGTGAGAGCTTTGGCGAAAACAGACATTCTCTGTGCTGTCATTGTGAAGATACATATAGTGGTGCTAGGTATTCTTGGTGACTTACTTCTGACATTTGGGGAGGGCATGGAAGAGAGAGAGAGAGAGAGAGAGAGAGAGAGAGAAGACAGAAACAGAGACTGAGAGAACAAGTCAGTTACAAAACATGTGGCAAAGCAGGTAGATAGCTGGACTTGGAATCAGGAAGACCTGATCTTTGAAGTCAGAGGACCAGAGTTCCAATCTCCTAATAGCTACTTACTGCTTGCATGAATCTGAATGAGTCAGTCATCTTAACCCCTCTCTGGGGTCCAATTTCATCATCTGAGAAAACGAAGGAGTTGGACTAGAACGAACTTCAAGGTGTCTTCAGTTCCAAAATCCACGACCCTAAGATGTGGCTTAAGTCACTGTCCTTTTTCAGTCTCAACGTCTTCATCCATAAAACTAGGATAATAATAATGATAACTAGATAACTTTCAAGTTGCCAGAGTACTTTCTGTCCCCATTTCATTTGATCCTCCCAACAATCCTGTAAGGCAGATGCTAATATTATCCCTATTTCCAGATAATGATAATAATACCTCTAATATTTACCTCACAGGGTTTTGTAATGGTCAGATGAAATTATATTGTCAAAGACTGTGTAAGTCCTTAAGACACCATATCGTATAAATGTCCATTTATCAACTGGACCACACCAGCCTCTTACCTGTGGACGATCAGAGCTGCCCAGAGCAGGCTAGAGACAGGGGAGTGAGACTTCAAAGTATGGAAAATGGCTTGTAAACAAGGACACGTGTGTTGGGGTCTTTCCCCTAGTTGGGGAACCTGATAATGTGTGGGGAGAGCTCAGTACTTATATTTGGGTATGCAGTGACCTGTAACCCTAACAATGAGCGGACAAGTTTGATTCATAGCAGGGCTTCATGATGAAAACATGGATACTGTCTAAGCTTCTCCGAGCTTGGAGAACACCTCGTGCTTATCAAAACAATACAATAAATATATGATTTTACCAGAGAATGTGACCATCCAGAGGGTGAGCACAAAGGATTGTTGTTATGCCAAGCTCAGGGGATAGCTTGCTTGCTGGGCCTTTGCACTGGAAAATAGGGTGTCTCCTCATATTGTAACAGTTATTATTCCGTCTCAGTATGAACTTGTCAGTTTCAGGTGTCAAAGATAGTTGTGTTTTAAGCATAATTCTAATTATGCTGAAAGTTATGCAATGATAATTGCATAATTTATTAAATTAAATTTATTATTAAATAAATTAAATTATTAAATTTAATTTATTAAATTAAAATTATGTCATGATAGACTGTCCCCTTGATCAAGTGGGCAGATATTTGGAGGCAAAGGGTAGACTGATATATTGGAAAAAAGAGCTGGCAATCAGTGTTCTGGTCCTGGCTTTGACCCTTACTAGCTTCCTGTACTTCTTGTCCTAGCTAAAATCCTGCTTGCTACAGGAAGCCTTTCCCAACCAATCTCCCTCAATTCTAATGTCTCTCCTCTCTTGATTATTTCCAATTTATCCTGTATATAGCTTGTTTGTTCATAAGTATTTGCATGTTGTCTCCTCCCATTAGATTGTGACCTTCTTGAAGTCAAGGACTGTCTTTTAGTGTTCTTTGTAGCCTCAGCTCTTAGCACAGTGCCTGGCAGATAGTAATCACTTCATAAATGTTTCTTAATGGACTAACTGTGTGGCTTTAGGCAAGTCTCTTAATTTTACTGGGCCTAGATTTCTACCTCTGTAAACTGAGGTTGGATGAGGTTTTTCTAATGTCCCTTCCACCTCAAAAGTCCTCTGTGATTCTATGAGTCTGTATTTATGAAATCACCAGACCTTATAGCCTATATGTCAGGCAGTCAGCTAGAGTTTATTAAACACCCACTATTGTTCCAGACACCTTGCTAAGAGCTATTGACAAACTGGGTGAAACTAAATCATAGGATCATTGAGCCTAGGCAGCAAAGGCTCTTAGAGACCCTTAAGTGTAATCCCCTCATTTTATAGATGTGAAAACTGAAGCTGAGAGAATTTAAGTGACTTATTAGGGGTAACCTTGGTAGTAAGTAATAGATGAGAGATTTAAATCCAGCTCTCCACTCTCCAAAACCAGGCTCTTTTCATTACAGATTTCTGCAAGGAACCCTTTCCACGCCTATTGTCTGGAGGGGGTGTGGTGTAGTGAGGGGATGAGAGTTAGACTTGGGTTCCAGTTCTGCTTCTGATATTTATGGACTGTGTGAACCTGGGGCAAGTCATTTAATCTCTTAAGACCCCAGGCAATTCTATAAACCTAGACTCTGCAGAGTAAATGCTGATCTTCATGGGTCAGTGGAAGTTTCCTCACAAATAAATAAAAAAAATCACAAGCCTGGTACAAAAAAAAAAAGACTCAAGTTTTCATGAGAGACCTTAGGGTGATTTATGAAACTTGTTTCCTACTTATCAATCTTGTAACAAAATGCAACAGTATTTCCTAAAACTCAACCAGACTCTCTACCATCTCAAATAGTCTTGCTGAGTCAGAAATGTTGAAAGTCTGGGGACCAGGAGGCTGAGGATGCAGCTCAGAAGTCATTGCAGTGAGAGCGAAGCTTCTAAAAATGTGTACTGTTATGTAATCCAGGGGAATGGATGGAAAAATACCAGCTGGTGTGAGCTGGAGTCCCTCCCTGCCTCTGACTCACTTAGGCAGCCTTTTGAGTTAAAGATGCTTCTCAAAAAAGCCAGAACAAAACCCATTCATTCTCCAAAGTTTCTAAAACATAGGACAAAGACCAAGTTCCCCAGAGAAGGCCTAGAAAAGATAGTTCCAGCATATTGAGACCACTTCACGAGTCAGACAGTTTGTTTTGAGTTGCCTTTTCTTTTCTTTCCTTTCTTAAAAATATTTTTTCTTCCTCTCCCTCCTTCCTCTATGAACAAAAGTCTATTTTCTCTCCCTCTCTACTCCCCTCCTCTCATTGAAAAAGAAAAGAAAAACCCTATTCTAAGTGTTCACAGTCAAAATAAATTTTCTCATTTGTCTCATCCAAGACAGGTATTAGCCTGCATTCAACACAAGTTCACTATCTCTCTGTCAATAGGTTACCTTCTTTTTTCAATACCTTTCTGGTGTTTATTTTCCTTTTTCTCAGAAACCAAGTACAAGTATGCTATGCCTTGTTGTCCAAGGACATAAATTGTGCTACAACCAGCACTTGTGTTTCACATGGTACCCTAGTCCTCACCTGTCTCCTGATACCTTCCTACATCATCATCATCATCATCATCACCACTACCACCACCATCACCACCACCACCACCACCATCATCATCATCATCACCAACCAAAACATCGCTAGCATTTTTATAGCACCTACTTATGTGCCAAACACTGTGCTAAAAGCTTCACAAGTGTTATCTCATTTGATCCTCATAGATAGCACTCTTAGAAATAATCTAGCCCAATATCCTCCACGTACAGATGAAGAAAAATGAAACTCACAAACCTTAAGAGATTGCCAAGGACACAGGACTAGTGCCAGAAACAGGGATTTGAACTCAGGTCTTCTGATGCCCTGTACCTAAGTTCCTAAGTTATTATATGCTATAGCATTTTAAACTTTTATTAATTTTTATTTTCACTTCCAAATTCTCTCTTTTCCTCTACCCCCTTCCTCACCCACTGAAAGGCAAGAAATATGATACCTATTATACATAGGAAGCTGTGCAAAACATTTCCACATTAACCCTCTTGTGGGGAAAAAAGCAAGAAAAACAGAAAGGAAAAACATACTTCAATCTACTCTTAGTCCATTAATTTTCTCTCTGCAGGTAGATAGCTTTTATCATCATGAGTCCTTTGGAATTTTCATGGATCATTATACTGATGAGAGTTGGTAAGTCTTTCACAGTTTGATTATCATTACAATATTGTAATACAATATAGTAACACTATCTGTAATATTCTCCTTTTTCTGCTTGCTGTTCTTTGCATCAGTTCATATAAATCTTCCCAGATTTTTCTGAAAGTATCCTGCTCATCATTTTTCAGAACAATAATATTTCATCACAATCATGTGCCACAAGTTGTTCAGTCATTCCTCAATTGATGAGCAACTCCTCAAGTTTTGATTCTTTGCCACCACCAAAGGAGCTGCTATCAATATTTTTGCATGTATGGATCCTCTTCCTTTTTCTTTGATCAATTTGCGGTATAGACCTAGAATGGTATAAACATTTTGAGAATGCTATAAGAAAGGCAATGTGGTGCTCCTTGAACAGGGGTCTGGTAATCTGAGTTCCAGACCCTCAGCTATCACTTGCCACCTCTATAACTGAGTTTAGGCAAGTAAGTAATTTCCTTTCTCTGGTCGTCTGTAAAAGGTAGACTACAGATTAAAGGATTTATCTCTAGGGTTCCTTCCTGCTTTACAATCTATTATTCCTTCATTATAATTTTGTCTGTTTTCAGCAACAGGGAGGCCCAAGGCAATATGAAAGCAGTGGGTTCCCAGAGAAGAAGGTAGCTCTCTCTAGGTACGTACGGAAAGGGGGAGAGTTAGGGTAAGGAAAGAGGACTCAAGAAACTTCTTGTAATTTTGCTTAGGACTACTGGGATTAGATGTTTTGGAGAAAGATCTCAGTTCTCCAGTCTTGCCTTTGGAGATCCAGCCTCGGGAACCTGGTGTTCATTAGTGTTTGATATTCATGGGATAATAGCATCATAGATTTAGAGCTTAAAGGGACCTGAGAGGCTGTCTAGTGCAATCCTTTCACTTTACAGATGAGGAAACTGTGGTTCATAGAGAGGTTAGGTGTATTGCCTAATGTCACACAGAAAGCAAGTAGTAGGGTAGGGATTCAAACTAAAGTCTTCTGCACCATAATCTGGCACCCACTGGGGAGAAAACTGAGAGTCAGAGAATGGCAAAGGGACTTGCCAGTAGTTATTGTCCAAAGTGGAACTTGAACCCAGATTACTGTGTTCAGGTCCAATACCTTCAGGTGGAGAGGAAATTCCCAGATACTTAGATGTTAGGTGCAGGGCGAAAGCTTATTTCTAAAAGTTGATCTTCCTTCACTGTCTTTCCCCTCTTTCTCAAGGTTTATCTGGGACTTACCAAGCAAAGAGGTCAGTGTTGTTGTAAATAACATACAGTCCCAGTCATTCATGGGTGCCTGGGAAGTCACCACAACTGCAAAACTACTGGGGATACAAAGTAACATTGTTGCTTCCCTCAAGGAGCTTATATTCTAACGGGAAGACAACACATGAAAGGGAGATGAGAAGGTGGGGGAGCATAGTGCCACTAAACTAAGAGTATATAAAAGGTATTGGTAGGTTCCATCCCTGTCCTCAAGGGAGCTAACACTCTGACCTGCAAAACAGGACAGATCACGAGAAGATGGGCAATCTAGAGACCAGGAACCAGAGGGACAAGAAGCTGAAAAGGGCAAAACTGCACATAATATGGGGAGTGTGCAGGTAACTGACAGCTGTTTCTACTGGCACCTGTGACACCCCTGGGGAAGCATACCTGGCTCACCTGTCAGTAATAACAGAGGCATTCCTGAGGGAAGAACTTTCACCCTCGACGTGTTGGACCCTTTGCAGATGCTGGCTTTTTAAGTATGCTTGGAAGACTCCACTATGTTTTAGCAGTAAGAATAGGGCAACAAGTCACAGTCAGAACTATTCAGGAATGAAATGTACCTTCCAATGTATCTAAATTACTCTCAGGGAACAATTTGTGCCTTGGGAAAACTGGACTGATTTTCTGGGAATGGTGAAGGTGAAACTTGGCAGATTTAAAGGCCTAATAAATACGGAATTTTCTCCACTCTCCTTTGCCTCCTTCAGTCCTTACTTGGGATCCACTGGGTTCCTGGGATGGTGAGGCTAGAGAGTCATTATTACCTGAGGTCAAGCATTTATCAAGGGTCTATTAAGTTTCAGGGACTATGCCAGATACTGAAGATAGGACACCTTTCCCCCCTCTCCCCCACAACAAACCAAGAGATCCCTCCTGACCTTAATGATCTTAATTCTATTAGAGGAGATGGGCATTTGGGGGAGAGGGAGAAGGGAATTTGAGGTCATTCTTAACTCGACTTGTAAAATCCAAGCCAAGAGTACTACTTCAGTGACACTGCCTTGAGATGCTAGCAGGTACTAAGTAGATGTAATTGAGCCATCCGGCAACTTCAAGATTTGTGCAAACTTGACACACAGATAAGTAGGTCAGAACAATACTTCTAATATATAAATAATAGCTAAACCATTTGCTTATTTGTCAACAAATCAGTTAAGGATGAGAAGTCTCCAATTTGCAAAGAGCTTATGGTGTAAAATTTCATTTGTGCGTTGATTGGAAGTCAGAATTTATTTTCTGGTGGAGGGTTGATAAGTGAAAGTCTGACTGGAGTCATGGACTCTTCAAGGACAGTTAATTTATCCATGTCTCTCAAAGATTCTTTCCAATGCAATTAACGGTTCAAATCTCAAGTAGAGTCAGAAGACCTGGGTTTGAATCTTGGCTCCTCTACTTATTTCCGGAGTGACCCTGGGCAAGTCACTTAACCTTTCTGGGGCTCAGTTTTCTCATCTTTAAAATGAGGGAATTACACTAGATGACCTATTATTAGGTAGGTCACGTCTCTTCCAGCACCTCTCTCCACAGTGCCACTAACTGCCTCCCAGATCCATAGCAAGAAAATGCCCCCAAATCCATGGCAAGTCTACGACCCTAGTAGAAATCAGCTCTAGGTTGTCTTGTCTCCTAAGTCCCACTGCCTTGTCTTCACTGCTGAAAGAGATTTCTTGTTCCTCAAATACCTCACAAATGCTTTGTTAGGACTTCTTTGCAATTATGTCATTATTTCTTGCATCATCATTACTGGTGTGCAATTTTCCTCTGTAATACATGGTAAACCTCTTAAAAACAAATTCTTCATTGTGTCGCTTTATCCTAGCACAGTGCCTTGGAGACAGTAGGTACTCAATAAATGTTTGTTAAATCAAAAAATTAATGATTGAATAGATCAGTGCTTTTACCCACCTCTCTGCTCATCACTTTATAGAAATGAGAAGGCACAATTCAGACAGCTAGGAGGAAAGGCACACAAGGGAAACAGAGCTGAGTTACTCAAGATTGGAAACACTGACATTGTATTACTGCTAAGTCATATGTACGTAATTAAATGGTTTGCACAATGGTGGGACCAGAAATGACAGGACTGTTTATTTTACAGTAATTATAGTAGGTCAAACAAGCAGCAGTCTTAACCTCCCTTCTATGCGAACCTTCTCTCAATTAGATATTGCATATTTCTTACAACATTAACTTAGAATAGTAGTTCTGAAAAGGACGTCAAGAAGCTATCTATTCTGAGCCAATGTGTATTACTGGATGTGTAGCCACAGCTATGGGTTGGGAGGGTTGTGGGGAGGCAGTGCTAGTGTGGCCATTGTCCTCAAGAATAGGATTCACTGTTTGAGACAAGCTATCAGTCTACTGATGATGAGTCATCCCTTTTCCTCTTTCGTTCCTGACCTTACCCCTCCAAGACTCTTCCTCCATTTTCTTTTGGCTCTTGATCTTTGTTTATAACCAACTAGTCCTGGATTGTTTGCCTTTGTGATTTCCTGGCTTTGACCTTTGGCTGGTCTTTACTTGACTCTAGCATTGAATCATTTCCTTTATCCCCCTCTACTACACCATCCTCCCTAGAACTGCTGTTTTTTTCTCCCATATTTTCAAAGTGTCTTTATTCCAGATCCAAGCAAATGCCTGGACTTAGCATGGTTTTAGAGGCACGTATTTCTTTTTTCCTGAAGTTATTTTTTTCATTCATCCAATTTTCTTTTTTTGGTTTGCTTTATTGTGTTTGGCTTTTATATTACATTTTCAGACTACCAACACTCGGTGAGCGCTATCTTCTGACAAAATACTATAAACATTTAAGCAAAACTATGGTGACCTCATCTGAAAGTGCATGCAGCGTTCCACAGATGGAGCCCTCCTACCTCTCTATTTCAAAAAGTATTTTATTTTTTAATGAACAGATGTCTCTTCTTGCCATATTTCACTCCATTTAAAAAGAGAAAAGAAAAACAAAGAAAACAAATTCTTCATAACAAATATACTGTAAAGGAAAATACAAAATTGTGTTGCTTGAATATTCATATATATATTCATATATGTATATGTGTATGTATGTGTACACACATCTACTTACATAAATATATACATACCTATACATCCACCCATGTATATACGTGTGTGTGTTTGCTTCATTCTGCATTCTAAAGCCATCATCCATCAGTCAGGAGATGGAAAGCATATTTCATCATTACTCCCCTGGAATCAGGGATGGCCATGGCATTGATCATATTTCTTCAATCTTTCCAAGTTGTTTGCCTTTACAGTGTTATTATTGTATAAATTACTCTCCTGGTTCTGCTCCTTTCATTCTTTATAACTTCACAAAAGCTTCAAAACTGTCATGATATTGATATCAATATTGCTATTTTATTATATCTATGTCAGTATCAATATTAATGTTTTGTTATATATTATTATAATTATATTGTATATTACCAATATCTTATTATATTGTCAATATTAATGGTCTATTCATATGCCTCTCTGTCTCTGAAATAATTTATATCTCCCAACATTATAGCATTCCATCATAACCATATAACAAAATTTATTCAGCCATTCCTTGAGGGACATCCCTTTAGCTTCTCTTTTTTGCTACCATAAAAGAACTCCTATAAATGTTTGCACAAATAAAATATTTTCCTATTTCTTGGATATCTTTTGGGTACAGGCCTGGCAGTGGTATAAGATGGGTTAAAGACATACAATGTTTAGTAATTTCTTGCATATAATTTCAAGTTGCTTTCCAGAATGGTTGTACCTATTTACAAGTGCACCAACCATGTATCAACTACTCCACTATTTGTCATTTTTCTTTCTGTCATCTTTGTTACCCTTATAGATATGGGGTGGAAACTCAGAAATACTTTAATTTGCATTTCTTTAAATAGTAGTCATTTTAAAAATAGTAGTGATTTGAAGTATTTTTTTATATAGTTATAGAAAGACTATGTTTCTTTTCTTGAGAAATGCCTGCTTGGACCATTTATCAATGGTGGAATGACTTTAATTCTTATAACTTTGAATTGGTTCTTTATATATATCTTGGAAATGAAACCTCTATCAGAGAAACTTGTTGCAAAGATTTCCTTCAATTAATAGCTTCTCTTTTAATCATAGCTTTACTGGATTTGTTTGTACAAAAAGCCTTTTTATTTTTATGTAATCAAATCTATTCATCTTAATTTCTGTGAGCCTTTCTATCCCTTCTTTGGTCATGAAATTTTCAGCTATTGAACTAAAAGGTATTTTTTTATGTTTCTCTAATTGTTTGTGGGGTGATCCTCTTTATTTAAGTCATGTATCTATTCAGAGCTTCTTTTGGGATAAGAGGTGAGTTGTTTGACTAAATCTATCTTCTATCTTCTGTTCAAAATTCCTGGCAATTTTTTCTCTTTTTTAATCACAGAGTGAGACCTCATGTAGTAGCTGGTGTCTTTGTGCGTACTAAATTGCTAGATTGAGTTGCTTCTGTGTGTGGTGCATCTAATCTGTTCCACTGATTGATCTATTTTTAATCAGTACCAAATTAGTGTGAGAATTACTGTTTTGTAGCTCGAGATGTGGCCCTTTCATTCCTATTTGAAAAAATTATTTCTCTTGAGATTCTTGAACTTTCTTGCCTCCATATTCTATCCATTTTAAAAATTCTTTATTTTTTCATGAAATTTTGTGAAATAAATATTTCATATTTAACTTTTATTATTGTTTCTCTAGTTCTATAAAGTACTCCTTTTGGTAGTTTGAGAAGGCATTAAGTATAAATTCACTAATATTGTCATTTTTACTACATTAGCTCATTCTATCCATGAAAATTAATATTTTGTAGTTGTATATTTATAGATATATTTTGTTAAGTAGATTCTCAAGTACTGCATATAATCTGTAGTTCTATCTTTTCCGGCTGCATTTTATTGAAGCTATATAGAAATGTGGATTTGTGTAGTTTTTTAATATCCTGAAAATTTGCTAAAGTTATTATTTCCATTAACTTTAGTTGATTTTTTAAGAGTTCTTTAAGTATCCCATCATGCTATCTGTGGAAAGTGATTGTTTTATTTCTTCTTGTGTTTATTACTTCAATATCTTTTCCTTGTCTTGCCGTAGTCAGAATTTCGAGTGCTATGTCCAATAGAAGTGGTGACAATGGACATCTTTATTTTACTTCTGGTTTTATGGGAAAGGATTCTTGTTTATTTCTCATATATAAAAGTAACTCTTGACTTTAGATATATACTATATAGAATTTTAAGAAAAGGTTCATTTGTTCCCTTTTTCTATTGTTTTTAAAACAGAAATAGGCATATTTTGTCAAAAGGTTTTTCTTCATCTATTGATATGATTGTATTCTATATGTAATCATGTTCTCTCTTCATGTTTTGTTAATGCTGATTGTCTTGAGTATATGTCAGTTAGTAGAAAGATTAGGGCAGATGTCATCTTATTAGCTTTCTCTTCTTAAGGCTTAAAAGTTCTTTAAAGGTCTTCCTGGGAGAGACAGAGTGGTAAAATGGAAAGAAGAAGGGACTTGGAGTCAGAATGCCTGGGTTCAAATCTCATCTTTCTTATTTATTAGCCATGTGACCTTGGCCAAGTCATTTAACCTGAATATCAGTTTTCTCATTTGTAAGGCAGGAAAAATAATACACGCACTATTTATCCCACATATACTGTCTATCCCAATTGAGATGCTTGTTTATCACTTTATAAACCTGACGTACTATATAGTAGACTATTATTATTATCATCCTTTCTCAGCCATCATGGTATGGCAGTAAGAGGGATAGGCAAGTTCTAATCACTTTTGTACCACATTGGACAAATCACCTTATGTTTGTGGGCCTTCGTTTCCTCATCTTAAAAGAAGATGATGACTAGCGTTCCTTTCATCTCTAAAAGTTTATGACATTAGTTAAAATAACCATTTAATGCCTTTTGGAGCCATCTTATGGAACCCCAGCTCTTAGTGTTTCTTAAGTTGTTGAGACTAGACCTTACAATGTGTATAAGATCTTATTGTTTGACAGAAAGATGTCCTACAATCTTTTTAATTTCTCTAATCACATTCTGTATCTGTATTTGATTTGTATATATTTCAATCAAAACAACTGCATTTATCATTTACATTTGCTTATGACTCCCTGAGATCAACATTTTGCTTTCCTAGTCTTGAACCTTCAATTATCTAGATCCTTACCTCTTTGTCTTTCTGCCATTTGTGCCTTGCCAATTTTCAGTTCTTATCCATAGTCCAAACTGCCACCATCCATTTACCTTCTCTGCTCCTACTCCACCCTGCCGAACACTGCTGGAGAAAGTTATACCATCATGATGACAAGATCCACTGTATAGTAATATTATCTTATTTCTACTAAGCCATCAGTATTGCACACCAATCTTATTACTCCTTAATAGAATTTTGAAAATGTCTCACTCCAAACCCCAACTCTTCCAACTCTCTCAGTAGATAACTTTCCCTCTTACTTTCCTGAGAAAAATGGAAGTCATCTAACTAGCACTTCATTTTCCTTCCTCCACATTGAAATTCTTCTCTATTCTTTTACTATCTTCTTTTTCCTTTTCTCCAGATTCAGAAGATAACTGGAGATGGCCCACAATGTAGTGGGAGATCTAGGCTTTTTTTAAGCTAAGGTCTTTTAAGCTACATTCTCACTTACATTCTCAGTTTGAGGCAATTTCCATTCAGTGATTAGGGCTATTTAAGAAGTGAGCCAAGGGTTGGCCCCTTTAATCCAAAAGAACAAAAACAAGAAATCAGACTGGGTGGGGAAGTCACTCAAGGTTTCTGGCCAGAAGAGAAACAATTACTGTTTACTTTCCCTCTGAGTCATCAGGGCCCAAATAATAACCAATTAAGTGGTACTTGGGTAGGGACCAATTATTGGTCAATCCATGAGAACCAGAGTGAATTGGATTTGAAGCACAGTCTTTAAGAAAGAAATTTAGCTAGGAAACCCCAAGATATCTAGGTATGTTTCAGCTTTCAAAATTTACCTTCCTTTGGGCAGATTATCCTCAGTTAAGGTCATGATACCCCATGTGGAGAGAGGACAGCAGGGCAGAGAAGAGGAGAGGAGAGAAGAGGAGGAGCTGAGTTTGCCCAAGTGAAACTGGTCAGTTGGGTTCCCAGAGGTCAGCTTGGACTACTCACAGGTTGTGGTTAAAAAGGCCAAGGTCTAAATATGAGGGAATGATATCTAAAAAATAAAATTAAGGGGTGAGAGAGGAATGTACTGGGAGAAGGAGAAAGAGAGAGGTAAAATGGGGTAAATTATCTCACATAAAAGAAGCAAGAAAAAGCTTTTATGGTGGAGGGGGGAGGTGAAAGGGAATGAGTGAACCTTACTCTCATTGGATTTGACTTAAAGAGGGAATAACATACACACTCAATTGGGTATGGAAGTTTATCTTACCCTACAGGAAAATAGAAGGGAAATGGGGGAGGGGGGAGGTGATAGAAGAGAGGGCAGATTGGGAGAAGGGGTAATCAAAATGCATGCTGTCTTGGGGTGAGGGAAGGGAAAAGATGGAGAGAAAATTTGAAATTAAAAATCTTGTGGAAGTGAATGTTGAAAGCAAAAATGAATTAATTGATAAAAAGATTTTTAAAAAAAGAAAAAAAAAGCCAAGGTCTCCCATTGCATTTTGGGACATCTTCAGTTGTGCTGATCTATATCTGGCTACTGAATGACTTCAGAGATGACTCTGGAGGAGAAAGTGAGGCTGGTGATTTTGCCTAGCTCTTCCTCATTTAAATCCAATTCATTTGCAAGTCATGGCATCATCTTCCTGATGTCACTGTCCTCTTTGAGAACAAAGGAGAAACCACAACCTGTGAGTAGTCCAAGCTACCCACAGGGGACCCAACAGTCCAGTTTCAGTTGGGCAACTCCTCCCCTCTCCTCCCCTCCTCTCCTCTCCTCTCCTCTTATATCTGGCCACTGGATCCAGATGACTCTAGAGGAGAAAGTGAGAATGGTGATTTTGCACAGCCCTCCTTCACTTAAATTCAGTTCATTTTCAAATTATGGCATCATTTTCCTGATGTCATGGTCCCCTTCGAGAATGAAGGACACACCACAGCCACAAGATTAAGAGGATAAGGTTGCCCTTCTTTTTTTTTAAGTCAAAACTCTCCCATTATGTCCTTGATTCCTTTCCTTCCAGTCTTCTCTGGGAGTTTGTCATATCCATCAGCTCCCAAACACATAATCTTCAATATCTTCCTATTGGATTTTCCCCTGTTATGTACAGACAGGCTCATATCTCCTCCATCCTCCAACAACCTTCATTCAATCCTGCCACAATCTCAAGCTATCATCCTTTACCTTTTCTCTCTCTCTTTTTTTTCTGCTAAAGTATTAGAAAGAATTGTCTATGCTTTCTGCCTTCACTTCCTCAGAATCTAGCCACCTCTTAACTCCTTGCATTCTTCAATTCCATTGCTCTACTGAAACTGTAAAGCTGAATAATCACTAAACTGCTAAATACAGTAGTCTTTTCTCAAACCTCTTTCTCCCTGATCTTTCTGTAGCTATTGACCATTTCCTCTTCTTGTACATTCTCTCTTCCTTTTGCTTCATGACCCCACTCTCTCCTCACACTTCTCCTACCTCTTTGACAGTCTCCTTCTTTCCATCACCATCCACCCCTCCTGTCCCTTCTGAGCCCTCTTCTTCCTGACAACACCCTATCCTTTGGTGATCATGAATACTCCTGTGGGTTCAATGACTAATTCTTTGCCTATGGCCTCAAAGTCTACATGTTCAGCCCTAATCTTTCTACTAAATTTCATTCCTGAACCTCCAGTTCCTTGCTGAACAACACCATGTAGAATGATGTGATTCTGGTACCCATTCCTCAGTGCATTCAAAACTGAGCTCATCTCCCTTCCTCCAAATTTCCCTATGTTTTGAGGCACGACTGTTCACAGACACCCAGATGCACAACCCTGGCATTGTATATGATTCTCCTATCTTATGTGTCCTCCAGATTGCATCATTTTTCAAGTCTTATTGATTTTTCCACACCATCTCTCATATCTGGCCCCTGATCTCCACTCACATGGCCACCTCTTACCTGAGCTTCCATAACAGGCTCCTGTTTCTTTAGTCTGTTCCTTCCCCAATTCAAGTATAAAACATTGGGTATTGGGCTACATGACTTTGAAGATCTCTTTCAACTCTAAATCTTTGATCCTATTTGTTTGACCAGTTAATATTTCTGATTCTTAGTTTCGTCATCTGTAAAATGGAGTTAATAATGCCCCTTGCAGCAAACTCATTCATTCTTATAGGGTTGTTGTCAATATCTAATGAGATAATGGGAATAAAGTGCTTTGTTAAAAAAAAACATAAAAGAGGAATACAAATGCTAGTTATTATTATTTTTCAGCCCCATTATACTTTTGTCAGGGCAAGGTGACTAGATATCACAACTCATGAAACGTCTCTATGATTGGGAGGGTTGTAATCTACTTTAGTAGAAGCAGTATCTGCAATGATGAAATTATGACTTATTGAAGTGTGTGAATATATTTATTTTATATGTGTGTACTATCTATATTATATATTTTACAAAATATAAATTTTATATAGAAAAATATAATTATGTACATTATATATTATATGTAAAAATAAATAGACTCCTACTTTGGCACTGTACACACATATATCTCCACACACATATGAAATAGCACTTTTAATATAAGAACATTTACACATAATTTTCCTAAATTTTCTGTGTCATTTGGATGACTCTAAACTAGATCACCCATTGAGCTTTAGCACTTCATAAAGTTGCAAAGGCCCACTTTAGTGTTTCCCAAAAAGCCTGCGTTATAGCCACCTTTTCCATCATGTCCTGGGCCTTTCCACCTCCTCCTGCCATTCTCCCCCCACCTTTCTCAAACAGCACCAGTGTAGGTCTCAATTTGAATTTTGATTTTGTGAGTAACTGATCATCAACATCAGTGTGTGGTTAGGACATAACACAGGCCCTTCTGGGGGACTATTTTCAGTCCTAACTAGGTCTCTGTCATCTAATGGATAATGCTTTTTCTAGGCCATTTTTCCCTAATAAAGGATTAATGACATAGTAATTAATAATAATAGCTAATATTTATAAAGCAGCTGCTATGTGCCATGTACTGTGCTAAGTGAAGGAGATTTTAGGTAGGCTTTGTAGTTTAACAGGAAAAGTATGGAATTGGTAGTCAGCGTCAAAGGATTAAGAGATCATCTCGTCACAGGCAATATAACGGAAGTAACACTAGCTCTGGAGTCAGATCTGGGTTGAACTCCTACATCTTTTTAAAAGTTTTATTTATTTATATTTTTAGTTTTCAACATTCTCATCTATAAGATTTTGAGTTCTAAATTTTCTCCCCTTCCCTCTACTCATCTCTCCCCAAGATCACATGCAATCTAATATTGACTCTGCTTGTATAATAACATTAAACATTGAAATCCTACTTCTGACACTTCTACCTGTGTGGGTTTAGTTAGGCAGGTCCCTTCACCTCCATGGGTCTCCTTTTCTCTATAATAAAAATCAAGGCTACTGGACTAGCTGGCCTCTATGGTCTCTTCTAGCTCATCATGATGCTATCATGATAATTAGATTGATAGTTTCACAAACTCATTTGGCAAGGAGCTCAGAAACCATTTGGTTCAAGCCATGTCTGAGCAAGAATCTCTTCTATAATGTATTGCCCTGAAGACTCACATCCTCCTGAAATAGCCCATTCCAGCTTTGGAAATCTCTAATTATTAGGATGTTTTTTTTTTGTTCAATTGTTTTTCAGTCATGGCTGACTCTTTGTGACCCCATTTGGGGTTTTCTTGGCAAAGACACTGGAGTGGTTTGCCATTTCCTTCTCCAGCTCATTTTACAGATGAGGAAACTGAGGCAAACAGGGTTAAGTGACTTGCCCAAAGCCACACAGCTGGTAAGTATCTGAGACTAGATTTGAAATCAGGAAGATGAGTCTTTCTGACTCCAGGTTTGACACTCTATCTATTGTGCCAACCTCACACCCTGGAGACTTTACAGTGTTATGTAAATACTACTTGTGTGTGGCAATCAACTGTACTGTACAGCTGGGGTACTGCCTTTTCTTCTCCTGATCCTTATGAGTCCCGTTTGAAAGCTGTCTTGGCTTGAGCATCCTCCCCCTACTATTGCTCCCGTGATCCATCACCATTCATTTCCGGGCTAGACCTCTTATGTCCCTATCCTGCTCTTCCTTCCTTTTACTTTGTACCCTCTGAAGCATCTTCTATAGTTAACAAATGACCTGCATATAAGAACTCCTTTGTACTCCTGCCTCTTTAAAGTCATGGAAACCTGGCTCCTCTTGAAGACAAGGCTTCCCTGGCCATTCATCCTCTCTGGTAAAAACTTGTTGCAATGCTAAATTGCTTCTCTATTTTTTGGAGTTACTGTAATTCTTCAGCACCAGAGCCTTTTGATGGCCTTTTGGTATCAGCATATCAAAAAAGCTGGTCCCTTGGGAACGTTCACTAACCTCCATTTTCTCCTTGTCACCGCCGCATTGTCTCTGTGGTATGACCAATCCTGGACTTGAATGCACCTTCAGTGCCAGTACATTATAATCTTCCTGACAAGAATTAGAATTTTTCCATAGGAAAATGATTTCTTTGGCATGGACCCCGGTTGCTCTTTACCTCCAGATGTTAACTTTATCTCATATATTTGTTGGATAGCAGCCTCAGACAGTATTTCCCTTTGCAAGATCGATTTGAGATTTATTACTGTCTCTGTGTCTCTTCCTCAGTGAGGTCAAATAATTAGATTCCAGGAACTTTTCCTGACTTTAATAAGAAGAAAGGAAGGGAATGAGAATTTATTAGCTTCCTATGATGTGCCTGACACTGGGTCAGGTGCTTTATATCTGTTATCTCATTTGATTCTCACAAGAAACCTAGGAGGTAGGTGCTATCATTAACCCCATTTTACAGTTGAGGAGATGGGGGCAGTCAGAGATTTGGTGACTTGCCCAGCTAGGAAGTGTCTGAGACTGGATTTGAACTCAGGTCTTCCTCACTCCAGCCAGGCCCAGTCCCCTATCCACTGGGACACCTAGTCCCTCTCTTTCTCTAGGGTGTGCCACCGAAGCTAGATTGTGGAATCTTCTCCCAAGGAAGGAAAGAACTGCCCATGAATATGAAAAAGGCTTGGTTGTGATCCTTTCTGGAGATGAGGAAGTTAATGAAATTAATGAGAAAGATATAGGTGTTTTATCTCTGTACCTAGGAGATTTCACAGAATGTGACATCCATGCCTTTTTTAACGTGGTGGAGGTTGCTGCAAAAGCACACGTTGAGATTTCACGTAGGATTGGCCCTGACATTATTGTTGGTGTTTGCGGTTCATTCTTTGTTATGGAAGAGGACCAGTAACTTCAGGAGGGCGATATTTTGACTTGCAAGTGAACTGGATTTAAGTGAGGCAGGAATATGTGACGTCACCAGCCTCACTCTTTCCTCTGGAGCCTTCTAGGTTCAGTGGCAAGACATAGGTCAGGACCACTGGAGATGGACCCAGATGGGAGTCCCAGTGGGAGGCCTTGACCTTTTAAACCTAAGGTCTCAGTTTGTCTGAGGCTATATTCAATTCATAGTTAAAGGCCAGGTAAGAATTGAGGGAAATGATGGCATATTTTGTCTTCATGAGAAAGAAGGAAGACCCTCAGTTTTGTTATCATGTACCTAAACAAGGCTTAGCATCTAGTGGTTTTGCTGGATTTTGACACCCACTCCTTTACTTTTGAGTTGCATTGTCTGATGGTAGGGTCCATTATATAGCTCCAGGGGAACATAATCTCAGAGACAAGAGTATATTATTTCTGTGCAATACCCATTGTTGAACTGTTGAATCACTCTGTAACAACACTCAACAACTGAGGTAGAGGGGGAGATGGTGAATCTCGACTCAGCTTAAATTCTAGGTCAATCCTTTTATCTCTTACAAACTAGGAAGAAAACAGTAATAACATTAGTCGACATTTACAAAGAACAAAATAATGGTTTGTATTCCTGAATCCTTTTATGGTTCCTTTCATATCAATTATGTCAAGTGACTGTCACAATCATCCCACGAGGTTGAGCCTCACCTGAAAAACCTCAGAGACTTGCGTGAGTTCACAGAGCAAATGATGGAGCATGGTGTTCTTCTGATCTAGGCATTTCTCAACCAGTGCTCTTCCCCAGATATACTCACTAGACTTCGTTTTCTCCTCCAATTTATTAATTTATTTTTAGTTTTCAACATTCACTTCCCTAAGTTTTAAATCCTCTCCTACCCCCACTACCTCCCTCCCCAAGATGGCATGCAGTCTGATATGGACTCTGCACATGCATTCCTATTAAACACATTTTCACATTAGTCATGTTGCAAAGAAGAATTACAATGAATAGGAGAAACCATGAGAAAGAAAAACAAAAAAGAAAATAGTCTACTTCATTCTGCACTCCTACTCCATAGTTCTTTCTCTAGATGTGGATGACATTTTGCATCATGAGTCCTTTGGAATTATTTTAGGTCCTTGAATTGCTGAGAAGGACTAAGTCTATCAAAATCAGTTATTGTACACTGTGGCTGTTATTGTGTACAATGTTCTCCTGGTTCTGTTCACTTGACTCAGCATCAGTTCATATAAATCTTTTCAAGGTTTTTCTGATAGACTTCTTTTTCTATAGAGAAATTGTGACCTGACTGAAACTGACCCAACATGAACCTTTGCAAACTCCTTGTACCATTGGTGTATCAGAAACTTTCCCCAGATTCCCAAAATAAACTTCAAGTTAAAGGAGTTTCACTATGAACACGGTGAAATATGCCAGCTGAAATAAAATGAACTGATCCATAAGTCACAGCCTGAAAAGATAGAGAATTGGTCTTGTTACCAGAAAGACCTGAGTCTAAATCTTCTTCTGACATATATTGACTGTGTCATTCAGGATAAGTCACTAAACTCTAAGTGTTCCAGGCAATTGCAGCTATATGGTGCAGTGGACAGAACTCTGGACCTGGAATCAGGAAGACCTGAGTTCAAATCTGGCCTCAGATACTTCCTAGCTGTGTGACCCTGGGCAAATTACTTAACCCTGTTTACCTCAGTTTCCTCATCTATAAAATAAGCTGGAGAAGGAAATGGCAAACCACTCCAGTATCTCTGCCAAGAAAATCCCAAATGGGGTTATGAAGAGTTGGACACGACTGAAATGACTGAATAACAAGAGTAAATTGCAGAGAAGGTACAGATTTACATTAGGAGAGGAAGACCATTTCCTTCCTAAATCACTGAAATTACAGGACCAATTCATAAGTCACAGCCAGAACTCAGAGGGAAAAAGAATAATGGTAAATTGAGCTGTGACTCAGGAATGGAAGGAGCAGCTCTGCAGTTCAAGTCCCACCCCTCAAACTATCTGTATAACTTTTGCAAAGTCCTTTAACTCTCTGAGCCTCAGTCCTCTTTAATGAAAGGGTCAGACTGGATGGCTTCTGGGGGTCCTTCTGGACTCTGGATCTGTGATCCTCAGTAAAGTTCATAGTGTCTTGACCAGTACGGTTTGGAATAAGTGAATTCCCCTTTTGCATCTCATTTTCTCCTAGTGCTTAGTGCCTAGCACACAGTAGGTGCTTAATCAATGTTTATTGGCTTATAGAAGCGGGGTGGTTGCTACTATTATGTCTCTTGTGAAAAGGTAGCAAGGAAAGTATCAAATGCCTGACTTTTGGACATCTTGCATTGAATGTCTCTTGGGCATCTTAAATACAGTAGTCCTAAACAGAATTCTTTATTTTCCATCTATTCTGAACATATATGTCTATAGCCATTTGCAGGTCATCTCCTAAATTAGAACAAGAGCTCTTTGAGGTCATGGACCGTGTCTTTGCCCTTCTTTATATCTGCAGGCTTAGCTTAGTGCTTGACACAAAGTAATCACATAACGAATATTTATTGGCCAACTGGCTAGTCAAATTGGCCCTCACAGGGCATCTGTACTTGGATGGAACACCAGAGCAGGAGTCAGGAGGACCTCAGTTCAAATCTCACCTCAGACACTTGACACGCACTAGCTGTGTGACCTTGGACAAGTCACTTAACCTCAACTGCCTCATCCTGGGTCATCTCCAATCATCCTGATGAATATCTGGTCACTGGATTCAGATGACTCTGGAGGAGAAGTGAGGCTGGTGACCTGAACAGCCCTCCCTCACTCAAAAGAAAGTCAAGTGCAAGTCATGTCATCATTTCTCTGAGGGCATGGTCTCCTTCAGCAAAGAAGGACGAACATACTCAACACTTGGGTGGCATGGCCATTGGTACAAAATCTAGAGCTCATCTTGAACATTCAGGAGCTTGGTGTTATCAGTTGACCTAAACCTCATTTTACTCTGGGTTAGCTATTTTAAGAGTAGGAAAAAAAAAGAATAGAAGCAAGGTGATATAGAAGGAAAAAAATAATTGGATCTGGTGTCAGGGCAAATTCAATTTGAATCCAGCTCCATTCTTGGCTAGATAAAAAAAAATACTTAACCTCTGTGACCCTCAGCTTTTCCATATTGTGATCCTCAGCTTTTCCATATGTAAAAAGGGATTTGACACCTCATAAAATTTTTTTTCAATAGGATCATATATTCAAAATTGGAAAGGAGCCCAAAGGTTTGCTATTATAACAACATATTAAAGATGATTAATTGAGGTTTAAGAAGTAAAGTGACTTGTCCAAGATCACACATTACACATCCAGGATCAAATTATTGTAAGAGCTAAGTAAATAATGTATGTGAAAAATGATTTGTAAGTTGTTATACTGACCACATGTTCTAGATTTTTGAGACTGTCCCAATTTCAAAAAAAGTCAAACATTGCTTTATCAAGGCTTCCCCAAAGAAACAATGTTTGTCAGAATGTGTGTCCTGATTTTTGATTTGGAAAATATGGTCACCATATGGTATACCTCTGGAGATACAAAGACAAAATAATTCACATTATATTGCACTTTAAGATTACACAGTGTTTTCTAAACAGCAGTTCTGAGAGAGAAGTAATACTGGGGGTTATTAGCTCCATTTTACGAATGAAAAAACTGAGAGTCTGGGAAATGAAGGTGCCTGCCTGTGGTTATACTGTTGGAAAGTCGTAGCTGGAATTCCAGCCCAGGTCTCCTGAGTCCAAGTATCTGATATGCAATATCTCCTGATGGTGAGATTCTCTCTTCATGGAATTTACAACCTAATCTTGTCACTTACAAATGAATAATTAGTTGTTTCCTAGGCATATTTTAATAAGAGTCAGAGAGTAAGTCTCTTGCTTTATCCGCCAAACTTTTTCCTTCAATACCTTATCTGTAAATATGGTAAAATTAAAACTTTATTTTAAAAATAAAATATTTTACATTTAGTCCACTTTTACATGTTTGGAGATGTTTTGAGGCTTTAGAAACTTACTTTTCTGAGGGCTGGACAACCTTCTGTCTTAGAGAACAAGGACATAAAAGGTCTTGACTCTCTAAATATAAGATACAGGGCAATTTTAGGACAAATTCTCTCACAGATCAGTAAACAATGGGCTGTTCAAACTTGGGCTGAGTGCTCATAATACCTCGAGAAGTCCCGTGTCAAAAAATCCTAGAGTTGTAGAATATCAGGCTTAGAAGGGGATTTAGTAACCATTTAATTCAATTTTTTTAACAGCTGAAGAAATTGAGTCATTATGGGGCAATAAGCCATTCCAACAACAAAAAAACCAAAATGCTTTTTAAGTACCTACTGTGTTCTAAGTGCTACATACAAAGAAAGGTAAAAGATATTGCCTTCTCTCTAAGAATTTACAGTTGAATTGGGGAAGATAACATGCAAGCAACAATGTATGAACAAGATATATGCAGTATAAATTGGAAATAATCAACAGAGGAAAGGCACCAGCATTAAGGGGGATCAGGAGAGATTTCTTGCAGAAGGTAGGATGTTGGCTGGGACTTGAAGGAAGTCAGGGAAGCTAGGAGACTGAGATGGGGAGGGAGATAGTTCCAGCAAAGGGGGACAGTCAGTAAAAATGCTTGGAGTCAGGAGATGCAGACATGTTCAAGGAATGGCAGGGAGGCCAGTGTTTAGGGGTAGGGAGAACATAAAGAATAGATAGATAATGGGGAAGACAGGAAGGTGTCAGGTTATGGAGGACTTATGCCAAAACAGCTATCTAGCTATGCATGCGTCATGCATGTATATATATACATATATGATATAACACACATGAATATATGTATTTTATATCACTATTATTTATATTTTAATTATTTAATTTAATTCACTTATTTTAATTAATTAATTTAATTTTTTATTATTATGTTTATCATAAATCATGTGTTTATATATAAAAATATTTGTATAAAAATAAAATATATATTTATTTTATTATATCATATAAATATATGATACACAAACATACGTACGTGCATGTGCATATATGTACATATATCTACATTCATATATACATACACACTTATCTATATTTATGTATAAAAAATAAGATCTTGGAGGCAATTGTACTCACTGGAGTACAATGGAGAATACTGATCAAATTCAGAGGACCTCCACTCAGCCTCTGCCTAGTTCCTGGTGAGCCCCACCCTTCTTGGGTCTCGGTTCTTTTAATCTATTCAATGAGTGGGTTGGACCATATGGTTTGTGAAGTTACCCTCTAGGCTTATGATCCTAAGAGGACCAGAAAGGCAAAGTCACTTGGGTGAAAACTACAGACATCACTCAAATCTAAAAACTGCAAATATCAGAGCTATATGATTTAAAAACTGGGCGTTGACCTGACTCAAACTTGAAGATTTCCTTGTATAAACTTGCCAGTCTCTCAGCTATCAACACTGTTCTTTTCATTATCATTCTGTTGCTCAAGAAAGAAAGAAGCTTATATTTTAACTCAAGTAGACATTTGGACTTTATTTGCTATTTGAGGCAGGTTAAATAAATGTCTGGAGTCCTGCTAGCATCACGAGAACAGGAAAAGCAAGGATCTCATAGGAAAGAAAGGAGAGTGGGTCACACAGGGATCCCAGTCTTGAGTGGCTGAATCAACATTTTTGGGGATGGGGTAGAGATAAGGCAGTAGTAGTTTTAGTGACTCCAAATTGGGGAAAGCCCCTTTGCTCCCACCCACAAACCTTGATTCTTTTCACACTGTGTCATGTCCTTCTTACATAACTAAAAGCTCAAAATTTACTGGAGGCTTTGGGGTCAAGCTCTGGTTGTCAGTGGTCATGTGACAAGGAAAGTCTCTTTACCTTTGTATCTCTTCATCTGTAAAACGGCAATAATATGTAATTATCTCGTAAAGTTGTTGAGCATTATTACAGGGTGTCTCAAAAGTCTTAGTGCTGTTTTAAGATTTTTTTAAAGTTTAAAATGATCCCAAGACTTCCTGGAACTTCTTGTATAAATGTGATTTTTGGGATGCTCCACTAGGTAGTCAAGCAACTTCATGGGTCCTGACATGAATTACTGATTTAGTGTGGCTCATATGTCATCTGGGACCTGGCCCTTGACAAGGGTGGATGTCAGTGTAATTTGTTGGGACTCTCTCATGAAATCTTTCTGGATTATGACTCAACCCAGAAAAACCTTGGGCAAAGAGAATAAGCATTTATACAGGGTACACTTTGTGCCAGACACTGTTCTGAGAGTGGTACAAATATTATCTCATTTGATCCTTACAATAACCCAGTAAAATAAGTGTTATTGCCATCTTAATTTTACAGTTGAGGAAACTGAGGCAAATAAGGCATAAACAACTCACCCAGGGTCACATAGCTAGTAAGTGCCTGAGGCAGGATTTGAACTCAGGTCTTCCTGACTTAAGTCCTGGGAGGGACTCTATCCACTATACCACTTAGATGCCTAAGATCATCAATATACACTCAAGCCTTTTATCAAGCACACAAAAACTGAGTCATGCCTCCACCCAGGGAAAATGCTAGAAACATTAGTTTCTGGTTCATTTTTCTCACCCAAAAGTGACCTCAGTTTTCCTGAAAGTACTAAGGCATCAAATACGGAATAGGCTTTGTTTAACCTGATCATCTCCCCTCACCAAAAAAAACTCCAAACAAACAAAGAAAATAAAGCTCATCCCCCTCTGGTGGGTGATAAGGAATTCTGCACTCTGTTGGATGCTGTTTTCAGTTGGCATGACTTGCAATATCAGTGAAAGGATAGGGCATCTTTGCTTTTTTGGGAATATGGTGCACCAATCTCCACTATTAGAGAAGGGGGAAAATGAACATTTATATATTGTGTGTCAGGATCTATGCTCAGCACTTTTTACAAACAATATCTTGTTAGATTCTCACAACAACCCTTTGAGGTAAGTGCTGTTATTATCCCAATTTTACAGTGGAAGAAGCTGAGACAGACAGAGGTTAACTGATTTACCCACGGTCACATAACTAGAAAGTGTCTGAGGCTAGATTTGAATTCAGGTCTTTCTGACTTCAGGGCTAGACCTTTATCCACCACACCACCAGCTTCCTCTAATTCTATTGCTATTACTACTACTACTATCACCACCACCACCACCATTATTACCTCTACTACTACTACCACTACCACTATTATTACCACTACTACTACCACTACTGCTACTATTACCACCACTACTACTACTACTACCATTACCACTATTATAGTCACCACCACTACCACTACTAGTATTACCACTACTATCACCACTACCACCACTATCATTACGGCTACTACTACTATTACTACCACTACCATTACCACTATTATTACCACCTACTACTGATGGGGTGCTGGGGTGCATGTACTTGGGCCCCAATTCTAAAATCACATTTCTCTTTAAAAATCTCATTTCTCCCTAGCCTCAGAATACTATCTCAGGTAGTTTCTCCTCAGCCCAAGGCCACAGCCCACCCTAGCAACAACCGTTAGTTTGAACCAGCTGTATACTGGCTGAATGGGGTGTGCACTGGGTCATAACAACATTTACTGCTCACTGACCAGTCATATGTATCTTAGACTTAGACATACCTATACTCCCTTATATTTATCTTGTCTAACAAGACTTTGACGAGAGCAACCTGGTATTTCTGAGCCAGCCCTGACAGCTAGTGGACTTAGTGATGGTTCACGCCTAAAACCACACCTCCAGGTGGCACCCCCTTGGGCTATTTCCTGATGAATTCTGGGTAAAATACCTGTGCAGTAGATACCAAAAGTGCCTGCTCCTTTAAGAACTGATCACTCCTTAACCTCTCCCTAATACCATCCCAAGGCACCTAGTTAGCATATTTGGCACAAGCAATACTATAGAATATCCTACATAAGCTTTCCCTGTACCCTTTAAGGTTGCAGGTTCCCTAAGAACTCTTGCCTGCTGAAAAGAGTAATAAATCTTTACCTTAACCTCAATAATGCTTGAGTCTGTGAATTCTTCTCCAGACGACCTGCCTCTGGCACTCCGGTCTTTGTGGGGGTCTCACACCCCCCTTCCAGTCCTCATCACTACTACTCCTACTACTACCACTACCACCACCACCACCACCACCACCACCTCCACCACTTTTATTACCACCACTACTACTACTATTACCACTACTACCACTACTGCAGTTATATATATAGCACTTAAAAGTTTGCGAAGCACTTTGTAGATGTCATCTCATTTAATTTTCTCCAGAATTGTTCAAGACAGGCTGTTGTTCTTAGTCATTTAGTTGTGTTTAACTCTTTGTGATAACATTATGGAGTTTTCTTGGCAAAGATACTGGAGCAGATTGCCATTTCCTTCTCTAGTGGATTAAGGTAAATAGAAGTTACATGACTTGCCCAAGGTCATACAGCTAGTGTCTAAGACCAGAGTTTAACTCAGATCTTCCTGACACCAGACCTAGCGTTCTAATCACTGAGCTATCCAGCAGGCACTAGAGGTGATACTATCCCCATTTTATAGCTAAGGAAATTGAGGCCACCAAAAATGAAGTGGTTTGTCTTTGGTCACACAGATGGGATTTGAACCCAGGTCTCTGAGTGATTATGATGGAAAAGAAAAGCTTCTATGACTTTATTTTCCATGATTCATTGGTCCCCCAGAGTGTTACTGATTAGGAGAAACGCCTTGGATTCCTATTTCCCTTTATGTCTGACTACACCAAGTGTGAACTCTGATTGGGGTTTAAGGAAAATGGGGTAGCTAGATATGGGAATGAGCAGAGATTGGGAAGGAAGTTATCCCCTTCTAATCCTGTAGATGAGGAAATGTAGGTTCTGAGAAGTTATGGTCACACAGCTAATGAATATATCAGGAAAGACATAAGCCCGATCTTAATTCTGTGTGCTCCAAAAGAAAACATAGTGTGGTGGATAAAAAGCTGGCCTCAGAATGAGGGAGATCTGAGTTCAAGCACCACCTCTGATACATATTGACTGAGTGACCTTGGACAAATCACTTAACCTTTCAATGTACTTGGCAGCTCTGTAAGACTACAAGTTCCAGAGAAAGTTCTGACTTGTATTGCTAAAGGGAACTCTCTCTCTGGGAAATCATAGGCCCAATCACTAGCCTCTATTTCTTATTATGTGCAATTAATTTCTTCTGCTTTTTTAAGACATTAGGATATAGTTCATTCAATTCTTATGACTTTAAGTCATTGACAGCAATTATGTACTGTTAACTCTCTTTTTTTTTTTTGGTGAGGCAATCAAGGGTTAAGTGACTCACCCAGGGTCACACAGCTAGTAGGTGTCAAGTATCTGAGGTCAGATTTGAACTCAGGTCCTCCTGACTCCAGGGTTGGTGCCTGGAGTCTATGCATCTAACTTCCTTTAACTATCTCTTCACTTATATTTGGTTTCAACTCCCATTTAACCATTTGGATTTTCTCCTTCCCAATCCAAAAACCACTTTTCTTGACAGAGAAAATGAAAATAAACCAATAATTGAACAGTTATGCCTTCTCCCTATTATCATCTCTTATCATCATATTTCATAACATCATGAATCATGGTTCCTAGCAACCTCAAATTGCAGTATGAACCTTTCTTTGATCTTTCTCCTGACACAAAACTGTGAAGATGTTCCTTCTGTAGTCGTTAGGATTCGTTGATCTCTTAGCTCCTTGTGGGCTTTGGGTATTCTTGATTATATTATTACAGGCCCATTGTACTTTTGAGTGTTCATTCCCACTGTTTGTCTTTGCTTCCATTTTTTTTTACATTTTGAAATCTGTGTTAATGAACTCAAAACTCCTTTTCCTTCCCATTGGACTCCCTGAAATCCATGATTTTAAAAATCCTGGAAATAATATTTCCAGAAATTATAAATGAAAACTTTTTTAGATTTATTAGAGTCTGAGGGCAAAGTGAAACTAGGGCGAATCCATCATTGGCTCTGAAAAGGACCCTAAGAGGAGAAGTCTCAAGAATATCACAGCTGAAATCCAGAGCTTCTACGTCCAAGAAAAAAATACTATTTCCAGAAGTGGTTCAAAAGCCGAGGAATTACAGTCAGCATCGCAGAAGACTTGGCAGTATCTACTTTAAACAAGAAAAGATCTTGGAATACCAGAGGGTAAAAGAGAGAGACTACAATAAAGGATAATCTACTCTACAAAACCGAGTATAATCCTACAAGGAGAAAACAGGGTCTTTAATGGAATAGGAAACTAAAACATTTCTGATAAAAAGACCAAAGCTGAGGAGGAATTTTGGAATACAAACAAAAAGGTCCAGAGAAACTAGAAAGCTAAGCCTCTTTGAATAATAAGAAGGAGCTGCATGATAATACAGTGCTAATACTTTAAAAGGAGAAGTAACAGGTTTTTCAGAACCTTTATGCTTTCAAAGGATATGGAAGGAATTACATGAGAAAACCAGAGGTCCTAGGAATGGATTGATTCTGTTCTAAGGGTTGAAAGTAAAAAAGGGTAGGTAAAAGAAATGCATTAGTGTAAAAAGGATAAAGGAAGGGAGTATACCTTGTTATTTCTCTTAACTGTGCATGAGTGCATGAGGAAAAAAGTATACAAACATGGGGAGTGAGTGTCAGATGGATCTTATACCTTGTCCAAAAAGCATATAAACATGGGGAGTGGGTGTCAGATGGATCTTATACCTTGTCCAAAAAGCATATAAACATGGGGAGTGGGTGTCAGATGGATCTTATACTTTGTCCAAAAAAGGTTGAACAAACACATACACAAGGTTAGTGTAGAAACATATCATACTCAACAAGCAAGGACAGGGAGGGGAAAATTAAGAGGGAAGTTAATGTCAAGAAAGGAAAAAGCAAGCAAAGGAAATTCTTTATTCTCAAGGGGATTAAAAGGAGAGGAAGAGGAGCAAAGAGTTAGAATCTGGTGGGGGGAGAGATCATTCCTCAGATTTCCTCTTGCACAACTGGGGAATGACCTAACAATTACCATAATTTTGTGGTATATAAATGTCATTGATTATTATGCCATAAGAAATGCAATGAGACCATCTGAGAGTATCTCGGTTAGTATGTGGTAATGCAGTGTAAAATAAGCAGAACAAGAGAATAATTTATACAATGATGCTAATTTTAATCTATGCAATGACTAACCACAGTTCCAGAGAATCTAAGAGGAAACGTTATTCAAGTCCTGAGAGAGAAATGACGAACAGAAGACGTAGAGACATTTTTGGATACAGTCATCGTGTAAATTTATTTTGTTTGACTATACTTGTTTAATTAGGAGAGGGTCAGAATGAGGAGTGTGTAATAGTAACGTCAAAAAAGACCATTGTGATATTAAAAAATGCATAGAAGAGAACAGAAGGAAATCCAAAAGGAAGCATAGACAAGTAGGATGGTTTTGAAAATGACATCATGATTTCGTATATATATATATATGCACATATATTTATATATATGTATTTATATACATATTTATATACACACATATATTCATATCTACATACATACATATACATAGATATTGATCTTTTGGTGTTCTGCCATGTATGTGGAAATATTCTTTTTAAATTCATAATTTAAAAAAAAAACTTAAAAGTTATAGTAATCCAGGGCTGCATTTCAGTCTTAATTCCTTTTATATCATGTCTCAATGATTTTTATGGTATCAAATATGTCTTTGTCTATTTTCTAGTTTATTTCTAAATAGATTTTAAATTATAAATATATAAATAAATTTCTATTTTATTTGTTCTGTTATCCAAAGGACAAAAGGAAACTATGGACTTCGTCACTGGCACTTTTCTTGGATATTATTTCCTATTATTTACCAGTTGTCTATTCTAACATTCTTTCTCCTAAGCTGTCCCTGCTTTTCTCTTTCTTCTCTGATTTGGCGGGGATATGTAGATAGTTTCCTCTACCATTTTCAACTGGATGTCTTCTTGAACAGATTTGCAGTACTCCAGGGAAATGTATTCTTACTGGCTTTAAGTGTACTCTATCATCATCAAAATAGCCCATCATGCTTATATTTTAAATCCAATTTCTGTTCTCATATTTAACATTTGTTGTTGCTGACTCTACGTTGCCCAGTGGACTTTGTCTATGGAGTTTTCTTGGCAAAGATACTGGAGTGGTTTGCCATTTCCTTCTCCAAGTGCGTCCCCCATCGTACAGATGAAAAAACTGAGGCAAATGGGGGTTGACTTGCCCAGAATCACACAGCTGGTGTCTGAGGCCTCATTTGAGCTCAGATGTTCCTGATTGCAGACCCAGTGCTCTATCCGCTGCACCAGCTACATTTGACATCCAGAAACTCAAATTCCATTGTCAGATAACATCCTTTTAGCTTCTTAGTTCATAACAGTTTGCCTTTTTTCTTCTGAATCTCCTAGATCTAATTGGCAGCAGTGATGAAAATACCTTCTCTGAACCTACAAATTTCAGTTCTTCCCCTGGGCTTTAATATTTAGCAGTCTTCTAGGTTTCCTCTGGCAATATCATTTGACTCACCGGCAGTGCAATTTCACTTGGGTTTACTAAGGCTGGAGAAGGTCTCTGATAAGTCCTAGACATAGCCTAGGAAGACAACAGAACTCTCTATTGCATTCTTGGATCTGCATTTAGACTCCATAGATCTTTCTCTGAATGTGAATAGCAGAAATAATTTTTCTTTTTCAAAAAAAGCTATAAACTTAATAGTTAATAACAAATACAGACATTCAGATATTCACTGAATAATAGCGGCTTCTAAAGACTGATAAGGAAACTCTCCCAGCCTCTCCCAGCTTGGTAGAGAGATCATAGGACCATGGAAGCATAGATTTGGATTTGGAAAGGACCTTGGAGGTTATTGAGTCTAATCTCCTCATGTTACAGAGAAGGAAAATGAGACTCAAAGAGGGCAGGGGATGTGCCTAAGGTGGTGACTATAGAAGCAAAGATGCCTCCTTTCCTTTTCTTCCTTCCCACCTCCTAATAGAGGGGAAAATTCCCCATTCCTCCTCCACAGTCTTTTCTCCTTTGTTTCTTCCTTAAAGACACTTCTTCTACTCTTTTAAGGAACACTTTATTCTCTGGTCATCTACAAATGTACAGTCTTTTCTCTGACCCTTTGATCCTCTCCTATAGGTCCTTCTTCTTGGAGGTCAAGGTAGATATATTTGGCTATTATTTCATACTGGAAGAAGCAGAAATATTTCATATTCCTCCAAATTACCACAAAATTCTTCTTGCTCTCTCTATATTTGCTTAAAATGATATTTCTCAGTACTTTGTCATTAGAGCTGTAACTGGGATGGGGTAATTAGAAATTTGTGTCAAGGTGCCCCAGGCTACTAGAACACTGGAAGACACATCATTTCCATACCTTTGGCAACATGGAAACAAGAGAGATTAGTCACTAGTTAGCAAGGGTAACTTGTGTGGTTTGTCCTTCATTCTCAAAGAGGACCATGACGTCAGGAAGATGATGCCGTGACTTGCAAGTGAACTGGATTTAAGTGAGGCAGGGCTGTGCAAAGTCACCAACCTCACTTTCTCCTTTGGAGCCATCTGGGTCCAGTGGCCAGAAAGAGAGCAGGCCCACAATGCAGTGGGAGACCTTGACCTTTTTAAGCTAAGGTGTTTCTGAGTTCTCACTTTGACTGAGATAACACCAATTGAGTGATTAGAGTTGTTTAAGAAGTGAGCCAAAGGATGACCCCCTTTAATAATAACAACAATAATATAAATTAGGGGTGACTTATTAAATAGGAGGCTACTAAGTGGTAGCCTGAGTTAAGCTTCTCCCTCATTTTTCCTGAATCTTCAATCTCTCCCTCTCCACTAACTCATTTCAGTTTTTATCCCAATGCTAATCCTCCCCTTTCTCCTCCCTCTGACCTTTCCGCCCTGTTCAGTTATTGACCCATCTCAGCTTTATCCCTTACTGTGAGCTGGTGAAAATCAAATTGACTGGCATGCCCCAGCCTCCAGAGATGCCTGCATGCTAATGTTAATAAACCCAGAGGCAGGTGATTATGCTTCCCACCCTTAACCCAACCCAGTCTCTTGTTTGAATGGCATAGGGTTAAGTTCCCTGGGTCCTTGACCCTTATTCCCTATTACTTATTAGACCTTTAAGAAAATATTCTTATCTCCCTGGTCCTGATTTCCCCATTACCATTGGTTGGGGGCAATCTTCCAATTAGCAGCACATCTTTTTTTTTGGCTAAAAATTGATATAAATTTGAACCATGCCTTCAACTAGAGTGTGAATAGCTTTGCATGGTTATTCTTTGTAAGTCATTCCACTGTGTGCTGCCCTTGGACTAGGGGCAATGGAGGTTACATACCAACATACCTGTTGGCATCTATTCTCCTCCCCTTGTGAGGAGCAATAAAGTTTTGCTAACTGCTCTCTATGTATGACACTACTGCTCTTTATCAGAACCTTTCCTTTCCTCTCCGAACTATATTTACTATGGATGCCACCTTGGGCAAGAAACCTAAATTCCCTGAGCTTCAGTTTCCTGTGTTGGCGATAGTAGTGATGTGATTGTGAGTGAGGTACTAAGCAGGAACACAAGTGCTTAAGAATTGTGTCACACAGTTTATTTCTCATAGATGTGACAATTTTCAGCTCCCCAGACCTTCAGATCTATGTGTAAACACAAAGGTATGGATTCCAGATAGCCCCAAATTCTGAGTCTCAGAACTGACATCTGATTGTTGTTACTGGGCAGATTCACAGAGACCAAGTGGGAGGAAGATTTTAGGGTCAATTGGTGGGTGGCCCAGAAGCTGATCATTATTGACCAGAAGGTCATTTGATTAGGCAAGTTTGCGAACATTGTATAACTGGATTAGATGAAGTTTGCTAAACTGATTATTATCAGAAGAGTCTTACATTCCTTGCCTAAATGAAGCTAACTAAATCAATTATTAGTACATAGGAACTTCTCAGTACTTAGGAGGGTGAGTCAGTGGTTGAACATGAAGCAGTTTCTACTACGATCTAGCCTAGCATGGATCCAAGATGTCGGACTTAGAGAATGAGTAACTGTTGGAACAAAGGCTTATACTTAGTGAATTATAGAGAGAACTCTCCTTTAGCCTAGAGACAAAGGACAAAGATGTTCAGCATGCTTAATGTAAAGGACATACAATATACATAGTGAGTCTGATTATACAAAATAATATGTAATTAAGTGGAATTATGGAATTTCCATCTCTTTAGGTAATCAGAGAATTATAGAATTTGTAAGTTGAAAGGGACTTTAGTAGCTGTCAAGTCCAACCCATACATGAAAGAATGTCTGCCATAACATATCCGGAAAGTGGTTGTCTAGTCTTCTTGAAGACCTCTAGAGAGGGATCCCAGAAACTCTTGAAATAAGCCATTTCATTTTGGACAGCTTTACTTGTGAGGAAGTTTTTCCTGACTTCAAGCCTAAAATTACCCCTTTACAACTTCTATCCATCCCTCTGGGATCAAACAAAACACGTCTAATCTCTCCTGTACCTGATCGCCCTTTAAATATTAGAAGAGACCTATCAGTCCCTCCTGAATTTTTTTCTCTAGCCTAAAATACCAGATTCCTTTAAATGACCCTTATATATTATCATGAACCGAAAGCCCCTTAACATGTTCATTAGCCCTGTCTGGATACTGTCAATTTTATCAATGTCCTTCAAATCACCCAGAACTGAACAGAACACTTCAGATATGGTCTAATGTTCAGAGCATAGTGAGATTATCATCTCTCCACTCTTGGAAGCTCAGTCCTTCCTAATGCAGTTGGAGACTAGATTAGCATTTTTTTAATTTTTTTAGCTGTCCAGTCATGCTGATTTCTCAAATTGTTTCCAGCCCACTAAATTTCCGCCCCGCTCAAACGTTTCCAAAACACCCACTATCTATCCATTTGTCCCCTATCTTATGTTTGTGAAAGGTTTTTCTTTCTTTTTTTTTTTGATGCCTACATATAAGAGTTTACATTTATCCCTACTGAATTTCATTTTATTAGATTCAGGCCCATATTTGGGCCTGTCAGGATCAATTTGAGTCCTGACCGTTTCATTCAGCATATCAGTTTTCCCTCCTAGTTTTGTGTCATCGGTAAATTTGATAACTAAACCACCTATGCTTTTATCCAAGTCATTGACAAAAATGCTAAATAGAACTGGGCAAATGCAGATCCCTGTAGTACTCCACTGGAGACCTCCAACTGTCAATGTTGACATTTAATTATTAACAACTCTTCTGAATCAGGTTGTTCAGAGTAGCTGTTCTTGTCTAATCTGCATCTCTCCATTTTCTCCACAAAAATAGTATGAAACAATTAATCAGAAATTTTGATAAAAATTTAAGTAAGCCTTATTCACAATGTTCCCCTCATCTACTTGTCTGGTATTCCTGTCAAAAAAGGAAATGGAAATTAGTCTGGCATAACCTATTCTTGAGGAAACTGGACTGGCAATTTGTAATCACTGTTTGCTTTTCTAGACAGTCACCAACCATTTCTTTAATGATTCTTTTTAGAATTTTTCTTGTAATCAAAGTCAAATTCACTGACCTATAGTTTGCAGGCTCTGTTTCCTTCACATTTTGAAAATCAGGACATTTTCTTTCCTCTGGTATATCTACCACTTTCCAAATTTCAAACGTCATTGAAAATGGTTCAGCAATTGCATTTATCTGTTATTCTAATCCAAAGATGTTCATGTAGGCCAGGTGACATGAGCAGGTTAGAGTGGATAGTTCCATCTTGGCCCCATCATCGTAGACTCATTTCTGTCATTTTTTATTAGTCAATATATTAACATGATAAAATCATGTTAAATATTTCATCTTCACAAACCTGATTTCTCAAGTGAGTTTTCTTCATCAGCTCTCTAATGGGTAGAAATGAACTGTTTTCAAAAGATTGAGATAATCCTTTGAATCAATCAGTTGAAACCATTTTTCTGATGCCCAAAGCCAGGCCATGTTTGTTTTTGTGATTCTGCATGCTTTCCGGTGCAGGCAAGTGCTGTCCATAGTACAAGGGCATCAACCTTACAACCTTTCCTGGGTATTTAGGCTTGCTATCAGGACAAAACTTTGACCAAATTTAATCTATTCTACAAGAGTGGAAAAGGCTACCTTGGGAGGTGGTGGGTCCCCTTTCACAGGAGTTCTTCAAAGAAAAACTGCATGACCAGCTGTCATATATGATAACAAGGGCATTCTTATTTAGTTTCAGTTTGGACTAGAATCAGAGGTGGATATGTTCTGTGAAATTTGGATTCAATGAAAGGGCCACACATGGCCTTGAGGGTGCAGGTTCCTTACTCCTGGCCTAGATGGTCACAAAACTCCCTTCAGACTGAAATTCTGTTTTCCAATTCTGATTAGTGTTCTTCTGCCTCCCTCTCGTGGCTGAAGCTTAAAATCACAAATGTCTTTATTGCAAGCAACCAAGCTCTAAAGGGCTATTATGCCTTGAATTCACAGGAATGTGAAGATAGAGCTGGAAGCTATTGCTTCTGTCCAGGCTAACTCCCTCAGTTCCCAGTTGATGGGAGACTCTTGGTTAGGAGAAAGACTTTAAGGAATTCTTTTGTCTTGCTGAACTAAGTGCTTTAAAAATAGTAACCAAGAGTGAAACCTTACATTCTGTATGTCTTGTAGTCAGTTGTGTGATGGTAAAGTGGTGGTCTACAGGAGAATATCATCTGTGGAAAACTTGCATGTTCCCTACTAATACCCATTCTCGCAGTGAATGTGTAGATTACTTTATAAAGTTGGGAAACTAGACAAAGGTTGGAAGTTATTGTTATTGTGCTCTTTTTTTGGCCAGTTTTGTTTTTTTTTTTAAAATCAGGTCAGGTCTGATGAAAAATTTATAAGAAAAATCTTTGCAGATTTCTTCATCATCCTCCTTAAGTTTCCTCCTTAAGTGCCCTCAGGATGACTTTGCATAGTTGGATTTCTCACCAAGGTTTTTAAAAATTAGTCCTACCCTGTGCTCCTCTTTACTTTATGCGATCAGCTAAATTATTCATTTAATAGACTTTTGTGGATTGGCATGGGAATAAATCCACCACTTATAACATTTTTTCTTGAGTGGATGATTCAGTGAGTATAGGATTATTAAACTGATGTGACCAGGGGAATTCCATATAGAGTACCTACATTTCAGTTGCTCATTTGACAAAGTTTCTCATATCATATGAGTGGGCATGAGGTAGAGAGATGGGAGCTGGATGATAAATTTGAATAGAATTGATTGAGCAACAGGAATGATTCTGTGTTCCTAGGATTTGATTGTATGGATTTTTAACCTGGAGAAAGTTCCCCATGGGAGAGTTACACGACTCTCTCCTTTAAAGAACTTGTCCTATTAAATATTTTTATCAATGAATTTAATATATGCATAGATCCTGTGAGGCAGCTAGATGGTGCGGTGGATAGAGCCCTGGGCCTTGGGTCAGGAAGACATCAGTTCAAATTCAGTCTCAGATACTTATTAGCTGTGTGACCCTGGGTAAGTCACCTAACCTCAGTCTGCTTCACTTTGCTCAAATATCAAATGGGGATAATAAAGCCCCTACCTTGTAGGGTTGATGTATGATCAAATGAGATAATATTTGTAAAGCTCTCAGCACAGTGTCCAGCACATAGTAGGTGCTTAAAAATGCTCACTTCCTTCCTTCTATCTTTATCAAATTTGTAGGAAATCAAAATTGTTTTTTCATAATTAATACCTTAGATGTGAGAACTGGGATTCTAAAAGATTTCAGTAATGGACTGAATTTCATAATATGTATGTGTATGTATAATTTTTTGGGCAGTCAACATAAGTTAATGCATTTTTCGACTGCATTAAAAGAAGCCTAATCAGCAGAATAAGTGGTTGTAGTCTGTTCTATTTTAACTCCACCCTGGTTGAAGCACATTTGGAACATTGGGTTCCATTTGGGGCATCTCATTTTAGGAAGGACAGGGATGAGCTGAAGCATTTTGAGAGAAGTGTTATCAGGACAGTAAGTGAACTTGGCAATTAAAAGAACTGGGGGTGTTCATTCTGGAGATGTCTTAGTGCCTCTCCCTTTACCTAGAGAAGTCAGGCTTTCTCTTGGGTTGGGATTTGTAGGAAATAATTTAAGAGTCAGTCAATAAGCGTTTATTAAGTCCCTACAATGTGCCAGGCACTGTGCTGAATGCTGAAAGCAAACACAGTACCAGCCCTCAAGGAGCTTTTAAATTTAGGGTTATAATGTGTAAATAACTAGGTTGCTATAAGATATAAACAGGATTGATAGAAGGCACTTTGAAAGGGGAAATCATTAGCATCTGGGCAGGGGGTGAAATACAATACAGAAAAAGGCTTGTTCTAGAAGGTGGCATTTGAGCTGAGTCTTGTAAGAAGTCAGGGAAGCCAGAAAGAGAGATAAGAATTGAGAACCTTCCAGGCATAGGCACAACCAATGAAAATGGGAAGTGGAATGGTATGTTTGAGGAATTTGGAGTAGGCCAGTGTGATCGGTCATAGAGTGGGTGGAGGCAAGAAATGCCTAAGCCTGGAAAGAAAGGAAGGGACAAAGTGATGAAGAATTTAAAATGCCAAACAGGGATCCTAGAGGAAATAGGACCCCCTGGAAGTTCACTGAGCAATGGGGTGACATGGTCACAAATATGCTTTAGGAAAATCACCTTGATAGCTGAGTGAGGAATGGACTAGAGAGGGAAGAAATGATTCAGGGAAATCTATTAGATGACTGTTGTAATTGAACAAATGAAGGCAATGGGGGCCTGAACTAGGTTTGCATCTATGTGAAGGGAGAGAAGGTAACATATAGGAAAAACATAATGAAGATAGAAATTACAAAACTTGGCAATGAATTTGTTTTGTGAAATGAAAGAGAGGGGACAAGGATGCAAGTGAGGTTATAAGAAGTCATAGGAAAGACTGGCCAATTTCTCTTATATTCACATGACTTTTTGCATTTAGCAACATTTGCCCTCTAAATGAGTGATGTATGACAAACTAACCACCACATTCAAGGGAGGGAGAAATAGGGCCAAGTGCATAAAACTTAGAAATCTAGGAAGTTTATTGAAGGATATTCAGTCTAGTCAGTGGAGATCTTAGCTATGGGAGGGAGATATGATATTTCTCAGGTCTGTGTCTTTCTGGAGAGCTAGGTAGCATAGTGGATAAAGTGCTGGGTCTGGAGTCAAGAAGACTCATCTCTCTGATTTCAAATCTGGCCTCAGATACTTCCTAGCTGTGTGACCCTGGGTGAGTCACTTAACCCTGTTTAACTCAGTTTCCTCATCTGTAAAATGAGCTGGAGAAGGAAATGGCAAACCACTCGAGTATCTTTGTCAAGAAAACCTCAAAAAAGGATCACAAGAATTGGACATGACTGAACAGTCTGCTGAGAATCTCAGTTGAACAGCTGTTCTCTGCTTCCATCTTCAGGTCTTCAGATTCATTGCATCTTTTTTTTTTTTTTTTCTGGAATGGTAGGGAATTATAGCTCTTAAGTTTATATCCCCAGAGTTTTTCTTTAGCTCTTTTATGTTGCAGTCCCCACTCAACTTCACCCAGTTAGCTAACCAGAAAAGCCCTTAGGCTTAAACTTAACTCAAATTCAAGTTGATTCGATCAAAGCGTTTGAAAACTACACCCATATCTGCTGACTAATTCTATCACTTGAGGATTAATTCCATCTCCCAACCAGGTAGTGGATGGGAGGAACCAAGGTGACTCTTAACCAAAATCCCTTTACCAGTCAGAACTGTCTTACCTTTGCAATGATAGGTCCAAATGATATAATGTCAGGTCAAATAGAAGGAATACACACCTAGGTTTAAAAGATGGTTTAAAAACCCTGTCAACCCTCACTCAGTCTTTGGTCACTGAGAGAGGCCATTAACCCAATATATTGGTTACTGCTAGCTTAACGAATTGATCATGTTCAGACCAATGTTCAGCAGTTCTCAGTTTATCTTCATTTTCAAATGTAACACCAGCAATTGCTTATTTTGAAACTCTTATCTACCAGCCTCTTTACCTGAGCTGCCTTAAAGAAAGTAAATAGGTGTCATCTTCCTAAGTAGGTTGTAACTTTTTTTAAAAGTGGGACCCAGGAAGCTGGTACGGTAGAACACACCTTGAGTCCTTGTTGCTTGGGGAGGCTGAGGTTGATAGCTTGCTTGTCTGAGCTGCAGTAAGGGCTCAATCCAGGAATTTGCTTGAACTAGAAAGAGAACTGATTGTTAAATTTCCAGTATAAGCATTTACGCTTGGGAATCAGCAAATGCTACAAATCAGGGTCTATTTATTGTTTCGTTGCTTATCTAGACTTAAGGAAGGGATGGGGAAACGTTAAGAAAGCAAATTAAACTTAAAGTATATCATGAACACAATTCTGTCTTTTTCCTCCAGAGACCTGGTTGTTAAACATTTACCAACACACCTCTGGCTTAAGCTGATCGGGTATCCTCACTAAGTCTAGCACCAATATGGTGAGCTTCTTGGGATTGGGGCACCAGATTGGATCACATCAGATAAACAAAACACATTAAAGTTTCTGTACTGATCTGTATTGGGTTTAGATCTGTGAGTGGCTGGGGGACCCGGTCTTATGGGCAGGATACATGAACTAAATTTTTCTTAGTATCTCCCACAGAACTTGTATGTACATAGTAGAAACTGAATTGTATTTGTTGAATTAATTTAAAAAAACCAGATTCCTATACATTGAACCATTATTTTTGCAGGTAACTACATGTGATATAAACAGGTGGAATGTATATGAGAGGGTAAGCACCTCTGATAGGGCATTTGCCTATAATATTAGCACATTTGTGCAGTCACATAGGTTAGAAAAAAATTTAGTCAAAGCATTTGAATGAGCATAGTGCAATATCTGAGTTAATTGCTTCTCTCTCTGCTGCTTGTCTATACTACAGGTAAACAGCCTGAACAAGCCAGAGGGGCTTTCCTGGCATCTCTGACATTTTCACCTTGTTCCTGGGTCTAGGAGATGAAATTGTCATTTAGTCGTTTTTGTTGTGTCCAGCTTTTAGTGAACCCATTTGGAGTTTTCTTGGCAGAGATACTGGAGTGGTTTGCCATTTCCTTCTCCAGCTCATTTTACAGAAGAGGAAACTGAGGCAAACAGGATTAAGCAACTTGTCCAGGGTCACACAGCTAGTAAGTGTCTGAGGCCAGATTTGAACTCAGGAAGGTAAGTCTTCCTGCCTCCAGGCCCAGTACTCTATCCACTGTGCTACCTACCTAGTTGCCCCAGGAGATAAAACACGGATTGTTTAAAAAAAATGAAATTATATAAAAAATTTATATAACAATGAAATTTACTATTTTGTGAGTTTAACTCATTGCTCTTCTGTGAAATATTTCACTCTCTCAGATGAATTCCCTTGACATTTATAGATTTAGACTCTCAGTATGTATTCGCATTGCTTCAATTAGAAAGAATTAAAATGAAAAAGAAAATATAAACTTTCCTTTGTCACTACCTTTCCTTCCAGATCTTGGGTGAAGGCTTGGAAAGTTCTTGAGCAAGCCTCCTTTTGCCCTGTGTGGGTAGTAGGGAGGGAGAGACTGGCAGCATTCCCCACGGGCAAGGAGCAAAGATTCATGGCACACCCAGCTGGAGCCTAGTTACCGCTGAGCAGGTCTCCTCGCTGCTCTCTATGGCATCTCCACAAATCCTGGCCGATGATTTTATCTTGGCATTTTTTTTTCTCCCAAGTCTAGTCTAGGTAGGGATCTGATCCCACATCCTGCCTGCCTCTTGTCCTTTGGGGCTGCCATCTCAAATCCCTCAAAGTCCCAGATCAGAAGATGTCACTAACGACAACTGAAGCATTTTGTATACTATTGTACAACTCCTGCTTTTGTTACAAAAGGATGATTGGGACCTTGGTCACGAAGGAAGTGTAATCCATTTCCTGTGTCAGAATCTCAGAATTTGTTCTACCATTTTTCTTCTGCAAATAATTTCCTCAGGCTCTGAAAATTTCTACAGAGACAAAAAGACAAGAGTCTCCCGGACTCCCCCTCCCCCCATGTCCTCTCCTTCAATTGTTTACTATTTGGATATTTTCCTCAATAAAATTTCTTGGGGCTTTATGTTATCTGGGTAGAAAAGTAAACTGTTTGCAAAATGGAAATATAATTTTTATTTGTAATAGCACTGTTTCAGACATACCAAGAGCCTTATTATCTGAATGTAGGTTCTATCATACATAGTATGTCCATTTAATAGATAAGTATTTCAGGCCATGTGTTGACGATTACCCAAATGAACAAGAAATGATCCATCTTCCCAAATAAAAAATCAAAACTCAAACCAAAAAGAAAAAAAAACCCCAACCCCAAACAAATCATGCTTATCCACAGAAACTTTTAATCCCAGATCACAGGTTTCATTGGCTAAAGCAGGGGTGGGGAATCTGTGGCCACTTGTGTTCCCTACCCCTGGATTGTAAGAGAATGTAGCCTAATTAAAATGTCTGGTGGGAAGTTAGATAGTATATGTTTGATGATTAATCACAATTAATCACACAATTAACACGTGGGGGGAGAAACCAAGGCAATTAGAAAGTCATGTACTTCAAAAACAGGAGAATTTGATTTGAAGAGATAATGAGCAGTGGAAATGAAGGAATACACTTCAGATATCTAAAGCCCAGTGCAGCGCTTTCATTTCCTGGAGGGCAGGAGGAGAAGCCCTTTGGAATGATTAGTTAAGCTTAATTTAAAAAACCAGAGGCGAGGCTGCGTCTGTATTACTAACCAAAAGACAATTGTGAGTTTTAGCAGATCATTTTAAAGAAAACCTCAGATAACTCGCCTATTTGAAGATTCAGCTGTTAAAATGATTTGTAGGAGAATAATTGGGCAAATGAAATAGCTTTTGCCGAAGGTATTTTTGTAAAAATCGAACATCTGCTATGCTGTTGATGAATTAGAGAGTACGAACGATCTCTCCTTGAGGCTTGGTGCCTTGGGGATTTAGTGAAAGGAGAAATTGAAATTTTCTTAGGGTTTAGAACTGATAGGCATGTTAGAAATTATCTAGTCTAAATGCCTTATTTTATAGAGTTGCTGTTCAGTCAATACAGTTGTGTCCAATGCTTTGTGATTCTGTTTGGGGTTTTCTTGGCAAAGATTCTGGAACGGTTGCCATTTCCTTCTCCAGTTCATTTTACAGATGAAGGACTGAGGTGAAGGGACTTGCCTGGGATCACATAGCTATGTCTGAGGCTGGATTTGAACTCAGGTCTTTCTGACTCCGGGTCTGGCACTCTATCCACTCCACTCCACTACCTAGTTGCCTTTTTTTTTTTTTTTTAACAGATAAAGGCTAAACAATTCAGAAATTTGGGACTAAAGATCAAGACAGTGATTAACAGAGCAAGGTCTTTTGATTCTTTATATTCTCTTGTCCCATAATTGGCAGGTAGGGTAATGAATAGGGCAATGGACGTAAAGTCTGGAGGGACTGAGTTCAAATATGATCTCAGGTACTTAGTGGTTGTATGAACCTAGTTAAATACTCTAACATTCTTAGCCTCAGTTTCCTCAACTGTCAACTGTTAAAGGGGAATAGTAGCAGCAGTATCTACCTCACAGATTGTTCTGAAGGTCAAATACTTTGTAGCGTTCACTATATCTATATAGATCTATAGATCACTATATGATCTCTAATTATTATTGTTATTAATTAAACTATATGCTTGACAGTATCACTAGACCATATTCTGAATCTTTCTCCAGCCTCAGCTTAGTCTGAACTTTTAAACTCTAGACATTGTTTTTATAGTACTAAGACATACTCTTATATTTATCCTTCATTTTTTTTTTAGGATTTCTATTAAAATTTTATTTTATTTTTAGTTCCAGATTCTTCACCTACTGAGAAGTCAAGAAAAAACAAACCCATTACAAATATGTATAGTCAATAATACAGCTAGATGGTGCAGAGGATAGAGTGCCAGGCCTGGAGTTAGGAAGACCTGAATTCAAATCCAGTCTCAGGCATTTATTAGCTGTATGACTCTGGGCAAGTCACTTAACCATGTTTGCCTCAGTTTCTTCATCTGTAAAGTGAGCTGGAGGTCTCTAGGCAAAGCACTCTAGGATCTTGGCCAAGAAAATCCTAAATAGCATTATAAAGAGTTCGTGATTGAAAAGACTGAATGACCATAAAATAGTCCATATTAATGCTTTGTTATTGGCCCTACTGCACATATCTTTTAAAAATCCAAGTTGATTGGTGAGTTTCCTGTACATTTGTATTAGTCTCTTAAGATAAATTCCATTTATTTCTTCTTAGTCATTCAACAAGTTCTTATTAACATTTAACTGTCTCGTAGATGCTATGCTAAGCAAAGTGTTTATTGGGATAATTTCCTTTTCTGTCTTCATTATTTTATTCTTAAGCATTTCTCATCTTTTCTGGGCTAGCTTACCCTCAAGAATTTCAAGTTAATGAGATTCAAACTATCCTTCTTTTCAACTCTTTGAAATTTTTTTCCTTCCAAATCTAGGTTTCATGACAGACCCTGTTCATTTTTGTTCTCCTTTATCACAGACTCTTGTAAGATTGTTCATTTCCCTCAAGATTCCTATAATTTTTCACCCTAGGAAATAGTTCCTCTTTGTTAATGAGAATCAGACCTAGAAGAGAATTTCTCCATTTTGAATCGTTCTTTTAAAGGATTAATTTATCATCATCAGGTCAAGAAATTATTAGTTTCCTGTGCCAATCTCTAACGCTCAATTCATGCTATGTATAGTAAACATGTTGATGTTCACTCAGGTCTTTGTTGCAGTATATCACATATTGGGTCATCTTACATGTATGAAATTGACTGGTCTGCCATTTTCCCCTTTGACCTCACTAAAAATAATCAAGACCTTCTTAGATCATTAAATATTTCATAGGACCAGAAATTTAAAGCTGGAAGAGACCTTAGAGACAACCCTATCATTTTATAGATGAAGTTAAGTCTAGGGTCATATAGCTAATAAATGCCTGAGGCAGGATTTGAAAGCAAATTCCAGACTCCAGACTCTACACTCAGATTCTTTGCACCACCTAACAGTGTCATTTCTTCAAATTACATATGCCATATACAAACCTCTAGACTTCCTGTCACACCTATTAAGAAATCTGGAATTTCCAGGACTGTGTTCAAACACCAGTAATGGCATATGAATATCTAACCTTTTGGATTTTGAAGGGTTACTGCTTCATGACTATTGACATATAATACTAAAACCCCAAAACCCCAATACTATCATTATGATACTGACATTGTAGATTACAGGAAGATTCAAGAGTAAAGGGGGAACTGAGAATGCAACAAATAAAATGTCATTTTTAATAGTTAGGCAAAATTACAAATCTCTAAGCTAATAGGAACATTGAAGTATGAAATACCCCATGAAGTATGCTGAAATGGTTATGGAGACCAAAACAAATTTACCAAAATGACACAACCTTTTTCGAGATTATCTTTCATTATAAGAAAGTTGGTAGAACAGTAAAAGCAGTAGTATTTGATGATGAACTATGAACGACAGCTCTTCTTAGCAATACAATGATCCAAGACAACTCCAAGAGATTTATGATGAAAAATGCTACCCACTTCCAGAGAAAGAACTGATGGAGTCCAAATGAAATGGAAGAATCTTTTTTACTTTCTTTATTTTTCTTGTTGCTTTTTCTTTTTTGGGTACATGTCCTCTTTTGCAATATGTTAATATGGAAATATGTTTTATATGATTACACATGTATAACCATGTCAAAATGCTTGCTTTCTCAAGGAGACGGAAGGAGAGAGGCGGGAATTTGGAACCCAAAAATTATAAAAAATAAATGTTAAAATTATTTTTACTTGTAATTGAGAAAAAATAAAAACATTCTTAAAAAAAGTTGATAGAAACCAGAGTAAGTAGCTTGAGGAAAGACTTTGGGGCAACAACCCAATCCATCTTTTAGGAATTCTTTGGAACTCACTGCCCTCAGTATATGTCCTCATTTACCTCTTTCCTAGTATTTAAGATAGTGAGGTGTTTGACTTCAGGTTATTGCCTCACTATAGTAGTCTCACTCAGCAATTGCCAGACCTCCCCATAAAGGTTCCTTTTTTCATTCTAAGATGATTTGACACTGCATTGAATATGGAGGTATGCAAAACTGATAAAGTATAAATAACTAAAAGATCTGGGGGAGAGGTTTACATTTTTTGAAAGAATAAAGCCTCAACTTAAAGGAATGATGATATAATAATGGTGTGGTTTCATGGTATGTTGTGGGGATTGTCTCAAAGAATCCAGAGTCAGACCACCTTTAATCCAAGTATAGGCATTTATTGAGTATTGATTCACCTCAGAAGGAAAATAGTTTCTAAGAGGAACCAGAAACTTAGTAAGACAAGACAGGAGATTTTATAGGGTAATGATGCTGAATACACAACAGAAATTATAAATATTAAAATGGCAGGAGGGATTTGTTAAGAGATTAGGCAATGGTGAGGAGTCCCTTCTGTGACTGGATGGTCAAACATCCTGGTTTCTTATTGGCTAGCCATTGGGTTTCTGTCTTGGACTAAATGGATGACTTGATTGTGGTTGAGTATATGGACATACCTGTTCAAATATGTGAATTGGATCTGGGTGGGAGGCAGTCTGGGGACCTGAGGTGTGGTTAAAGCTAGATCCTTGTGGTTAAGTCAGGACATGCTTGCTGTTCAGTGGGGCTTATAAGAAGTTAGAATATTGGGGTTAGGGGAAGCTTTATTAGGATTCCATCAATGAATACTGGAGATGAGAAAAGTGTTGGAAAATTGAGGTTAGGGAGGGAAGATTTTCCTTAATACCATCTAGCAAGACCATTTAAAAAAAGTATTGATTATCTTGTTGGGAAAGAGCTAAGGAAGGATCAGCCATCTTAAATCACTTGTTTTTCAGTTCTGGGATGGCAGGAGCCAAAGTACAGGGAGATAGTATGTTATGATGGAAAGAATGCCAAACCTAGAGGTGAGATTTGACTTTATTTCTGACTCAGCCATGTTCAACAACTATTTATTTACTGACTGCCTGTGGGGCTAACGGGATGACTTTGAGTATGCCATTTTACTTACCTGAGTGTAAGTTGCCTTCCCTGAATGAAAAGGTAACAATGGCACTTGGATTAATGACTTTACAAGAATAATGTGTGACAAATGCTTTGTAACTACTAAGGTACTATAAAATAAGTTGGTATTGTTTGGTAGGATGTGACATTTTGATCTTTGGACTTGATTTAAGCTCTCCATTAATAACAGGAAGTGGTCATGGAGCATGGAAAGGGTTTCTAGTCAAAGGTGCTAGCATTAAACTTTGACTCTGATACTTCCTGTATGCCTTGAAGTGCTTAACCTTTCTGAGCCTTAGTTTCCTCATCTATCCAATGAGGGTATTGGACTACAGGACATCCAATGACCATCCATCCTTTAACACTTGTCACTTAGCTGTGAAGTGATTTTTGCCCATATTTAACCAGATTTTGTTTTACCCCACTCTTGGACGTAGACCCTGCCCTATTTCCTAGAAGTAGATGGGATAACAATTATTAGAAAAGACTTTACCATCATTAGATGTTTCTACACACAATGGGACAGATGTCTTGGTGCCAGACCACTGAAAGAGATGAGAGAAAGGTTGCAGAATGGCAAGGAACCATGGCCTTAGAGTATCCTGGATAATGAATTTCATCTATCTCTGAATCTTAGCCAGGACTCTCTCTCTCTGGGACTCTAATTGGAGAATTGCTATGCATCACTTGAAGTAACATGTAAAACATTCTGCAAACCTTAAAGCAGTATATAAGGATAACTATTATTGTTAATATTGTTCATATTATAGCAACCGGGGGCTATTTCTGGTGACAATATGATAAACATATCTTGCAGATGGGAGTAAAAATAAAGAGATTGTTCAGGCTGCACTGTGGATGAAAAGGGGAAGGAAGCATATGGTATGAAATAGCTATAGGGCATAGTAGCCACAGTGAAGGAAGTCAATCAACCAAGCAATAAACACTTATTATGTCCCTACCATGTGCCAGATATCCATGCAAACTTGGGTTTGAATCCTGCATTTGCAATTTACCCATGAAACATTTAGAAAAATCATTTTGCCTCTATGTGCCTCAGTTTCTTCTTTTATAAAACAAGGGACAAGTCTTGACTTCAGAGGACAGGTGGCAAAGCATGCCTTCCTCTCTCAGCAGAAAGCTAGTAGACTTTAAGTGTGAACAAGCTTTTTTCCTGTTGGAACTGAGAAGGTAGACTATGGGTTGGCATGAGTTTGATGACAGATGTCCAATATTACCTTGTTTTCCTTAACTATATTTCTTTATTATAAGGATAGGTTCTATTGGGGATGGAAGGAAGATGGAATTATTGTTAAGTGGAAGCAATTTTTTTTTTAAAGTACCAATAAAACAATTATTCTTTAAAATGATTTAAGAATAAAATGAGAGAATTAAACTGAGCTAATGTCTCTTCCAGCCCCAAATTTTATAAACTTCGTCACAGAAAATTGGTTTCCTGAACATTTAATAGCTAAGTAAACATGTGAAATTCTCATTTTGCTTCCATTTTGTTCTCCAAGAATTTTAGAACCCCAATAAATCTATTGGGCACTATTACCCTTACATAAATTGAATGGATGCTGCTCTCCTCTGGCAAATTTTCGTCTGGAACACTAGAGGGTGCTACAGCACCACACTGGAAAAGTCCCCTCCAGCAGCATCCATGGAAAAAAATCAGCCCAACACAGTAAAGTGTTATGGCTATGGTTGTTTTGTACTTGGTGTAAGGAGGATTGGGGTGGAGACCAAGTTCAAAACGGGCCCTTTATAGTGTTTGCTGTGTGGGTGTCTTACTGTAAGATGTGCTAGACAGATTTTCCAGTAATTTTTTCAGATTCGAATATTTTGTCTTTTTTTAAACTTTCAAAGATTAAAACCTATAATTTGTGGGGAACATACACATACACACACACACATGCACTCTAATAACAAAAATCACAACACAATAATAGTAGCAATAATGTTGGTACATCAACCTACCTTTGCGGAATATTTCCTTTAAGGGGAAGGTGCTCATAGCTCTGAATTTTATCTTTTACTGCCAGAATAGAGGTTGTTAATTAAAGTGAATGACTGGAGTTTGAATATATGCTTATGTTGATCCCCAACCTACCCTGCAATTTCTACTTTTGCTCAGGTATGACGTGCACTAAGGTGATGCATGTTGGAGGAGGGAATACATAGAATTCTCACTATTGTTACTATAAGCAGTGTCCTTCCTGGCTTATCAGATATGTAGACAAATGGTAGCAACATTTTTGGCATCTCATTCAAGAATTTTTGCACCTTTCTGCTCTGTAGTATATCTTTACCCAGATGAGACCAGCTGAGCAACCTGCCCAGAAAAGATAATCGTGTAGAGACCATGGGAATTGAAAGGATTTGGGGGCCATGTAGTAGCAGATCTACATGCTTTGACCATGTATGTGTATTCCCTATGAGTGGTTCTCTACTAATGAATTCTGTGTGAGACCCTATTCTCACTGGTGCTGTGTTTGTGGAATAATGTATTCCAGGGGAGAATTCTTTGTTACTATTATGCTATATCATTTCATCAAATGCCATTGTTTTAAACTAACTGTATACTCTTACTGTAAAAGGTAAACATTAGTGAAGGTTGTGAAGGTAGTTCAAGGAATATAGACCCACAGAAACTGGGGCAGTCATTTCCTAAGGCACCTAAACTGTGAATACACATGTATTGTAGCAGACTTTTAAATCATATGCTACAATGTTTTGTTTGGGGACATGATCTGCCCCATTTACATCTGAATTCATGTAATACTATAATGCTATAATGTTATAAGCTTCACCATCTGTAAAAGGAGGAATTGGGACAAAATATTTTAATTTTTTTGAATTTTGCAAGCATAAATAAATACCATCATTTCAATAAGTGAAAAGGAATAGAAAAATAGGATTGTACATGAAAGGGAATTTATGAACAGTTTTTAAAAGTTTATATTAAATCCATCATGGCAGTAACAACTGCTTGTCTTGGGTAAAGCTTGCTTTGTATATATTTACATGTATTCCCCATTAGATTACAAGCTTCTTGAGGGCAGGGGCTGTATTTTATCTCTTTTTTGTATTTCTAGTGCTTAGCACAGTGCCTGGCACATAATAGACATTTAATAAATGTTGACTGATCGATTTCCCAGTTAACAGTTTCTCTTTTAATTTTATCTGCTTTGATTTTCCTCACACAAAAGCCTTTTAATTGTATGTGATCAAAACGTTACATTTGCCTTTTGTAATAATTTCTGTCTCTTGTCTAGTCAAGAACACTTCTTCCACCTATAGTTGTGAATGGTATCGCCTTCCTTGTTCCTCTAATTTGTTTATAATATGACTTTTTATAGTTAACTCATATATACCTTTGGACTCTATTATAGCATGTGTTGAGAGATTTTTTTTCCTTTCTCTGTATCCCCAGTACATAGCACAGTATCTTGAACATAGTAAGTATTTAACATATTCACTGACCGACTAACTGATGTCTTTCCATTGTCCTTAGAAGATTTTGTCCTTCATCAGTTGATATCCAGTTTACTGACCATTATGCCACCATGTTCTGTTGCTTCTCAGTCTTGGCCTAATCTGTTGTATTGGTCATCCTTTCTATTTTTTAACCAGTGTCTACTATGTAGTACAGTTTGAGATTTGATACTACTAATTCCCCCTTTTTTCTTACTTTTTCTTTTTAGTATTTCCTTTGACTGTCTTGACTTTTTATTACTCTAGATGAATTTGGTTATTACTCTTTCTGATTTTACAAAGTCAGCCTTTGGTATTTTATAAGGCACTAAACCTGTGAATTAATTTAGGCAGGATTTTCATTATTATCATATTATCATGGCCCAACCATGAGAATCAAAGTTGTTAGGTCTTTATTTCTTTAAAGAGTACTTTGTAGAGTTGTCTGTCTTTGTAGGTGGAATCTCAAATATTTTATATGTCCTGCAGCTATTTTCAATGCAATTTCTTTTTTATCTTTCTGGGTTTTATTGATCATATGCAGAAAGGTTGATCTATGGGGGCTTATTTTTTATTGTGATTTCTGCTATCGACTAGCATGTCTAGCACCATATCAAATAACAATGGTAATTGATCACAGGTATTTTTACTTTACTCCTGATCTTACTGGAAAGGCCTCTAGCATTTCTCTATTACAGATAATACTACTCCTTGATTTGAAATACATTTTACTATATTAAAGAAAAGTCCATTTCTTAGTATTTTTTTCCAAAATAGAATTGGCATTATATTTGTGGAAAGCTTTTCCGCCCCCTCCACCTCTTGAGATAATTATACAATGCCTTAAAATATAGTCTATCATTTTTATAGTTTTTCTAATATAGGCCCAACCTTGCATTCCTGGTATAAATCCAAACTGCTCATAATATAAAATCTTTTTAGTATATTGCTATAGCCTTTTTGCTTGATTTCTATTGAATATATTTGCATTGACATTCACTGGAGAAATGCAGTGTGGTATAGTAGATATTAAGTCAAGAAAATGAGTTTAAATCTCTCAAGCCACTCACTAGCTGTGTGAACTTGGGTAAATCACTCTCAGGTTCAATTTCCTCATTTGTAAAATGTGGATAATAGCAGTACCACTCTTAAAAGACTGTTGTCAGGATTAAATGCAATAATGTCTGTAAAGCACTTTGAAAACCTTAAAGTATACATAAAGGTGAGCTTTCATTATTATCTTTTCTTTGTTTTGTCTCTCCCTGGTGTATCTATCAGGAAGGTATTTTTCTCAATACTTAATTTTCTCAATCAGAAGCAGTTTGCTAATATAATTTTTTTTCTATTTTTTGTAAGCAATTTATGTTTTGGAATTAACTGTCCTTTGAATGATAGAATTCACTTGAAAATGTGTCTGGATCTGTGTCTGTTTCTGGTTGTTTTTCCCCTGTGGAAGTTCATAGATAGTTTCTTTAATTTATCTTTCTGAGACCATTGTTTTAACATTAGTATTTTAAAAATGTATAGCTACTTCCTTTAATTTATTGGTTTTATCAGCATGTAACATGTCAAAATAATTTACATATATATGAAACCAGCCCATGTACCTGTGAAAGGTGGTAATCCTGTGATCTCTTAATTTATTTCACTAAAGTCCTTTATCCTGAAAGCTACTATAGTATACTCATGAAATTTCTAAAGGAATATCACTTGCCTAAACTAATACTCATGTGTATTTTCTCATGTACTCTGTAGTACAGTAGAATATACCTGCATTTGGCTGAATGGTCCTTAAAACAAAGTCTAAGATGACCTAACCCAGAAATTTATTTTGCCCTGGACATCTGCTTGGATGTATTTTTTCTTATAATTTAATCTCACTAATAAAGAAAGAGCAGCTAGGTGGCACAGTGGATAAAGTGCTAAGCCTAGAATAAGACTCATCTTCCTTAGTTCAAATCTGGCCTCAGACACTTATTACCTGTGTGACCCTAGGCAAGTCACTTAACCCTTTTTGCCTCACTTTCCTCATTTGTGAGATGAGCTGGAGAAGTGGCCAAGAAAACTCTAAGTGGGGTCATGAAGAGTTGGACATGACCAGAAGGATTCCACAACAAATAAAGAAAAACAACTAAGTGAAACTTAATTAGTGACATTTATATTTCTATTTTCCCCATAAAAAAAACACTCTAAAACCCCCCCAAAAGAATGATAAGACTCAATGTTGGAAAAGGTCTGAGAAGACAGGCACACTGATGGACTGTTGGAATTGTGAAATAGTCCAACTATTATGGAATTGTTTGAAATTATGGAGGAAAAGTAGCTTTTACACAACTCCATTACTGAACATATACCTTAAGAAAAAATAAGGCACACAAAGTTCCAATATAGAACAAAAATTTCATCTTAGCACTATTTGTGTAAGGCAATAACTGGAAACAAAGTGTGTGCCCATGTATTTTTAAAATTTTTATTAATTTTTAAAAAATATAATACTCATAGATTGTTCACACTTTGTGAGAAGTCTCTTTTAACAAATTAAAGTAGTTAAGTCAAAATAATAATACAGTGACTTCATCTGAGAGTGCATGCAGCATTTCACATCTGTAGCATTACTCTGCCCCGTTTCTCTCTTAAATCTCCCTCCCCAACTGCAAAAAAACCCAAACAAACCATAAGTCCATTTTCTCTCTCTTAAGTGAAAAAAAAAGAATAGAAAAACAAATTTCTTGTAACAAATATGCATAGTCAAATAAAACAAGTCCCTCCATGACCACATACAAAAATACATATAAATCATTCTGCACCCTAAATCTATTGGGGAATGGATGAAGAACGATGGTTTATGACTGCAATAGAATACTATTGTGTAGTAAGAAATGATGGATATGAGGAATTTAGAGAAACATGTAGAGATAAACAGAGTGAAAAAACAGAACCAGGGAAATAATATACTAAATGAAAAGATCCCTGAAAGGAATTTGAGCTCTGAGTAATGGAAAAACCAACAAGTTCCAAGAGGAGAACAAAAAAACACATCCCCTCCTTCACTGCAAAGAAGTGAGAGAGTACAAAGATCAAATATCATGTATGTTGTTAGACAACATTTATGCATCAGGTGTTTTAATTAATTCAAAAGGGAGTATGGAGGGGTGGGCATAAAGTGACTGTTATGAAAAGCATAAAATCTTAATAAAATATATTAAAAATAGAAAGTGCTGGATTTTTTGTGTTTATTCAAGTGGTTCAGTGCCTTAATTCTTATAATTGATTGCATCTGTAGCAGATGTGCTAATGTTTTGGTTAAAGTGTCTTTTTCTGTAGACCCACTTAGCAAAACACTCTGATGGCTGCAACATATTCAGAAATGGGAGAATCCTAAATTCAAGCAGTTTTTAAGAATTTCCCATGTACTAGATACTTTATTGGGCAGCAGTGTTATAAAGACAACAATGAACTTTCTTATTCCTTCAGGGAGTTTACCTTTTAGTTAGAATAGAATATAATTATACAAATTAATGAACACAATACTTTTTGAAGAGGAAACACTCACAAAGAAAGGGGTTTGATTTTCAAAAGATTTTGCATAGGAAGTGTCATCTAAGCTGAGCCTTGAATGGAGTTAGGGATTCTAAGAGGTGTAGGTGAGAAGGGAGTGTATCTTAGGAATGGAGGACAACTGTGTGCAAAGGCATGGAGGTAGGTGATTGAACATTGAGTTTAGGGGATAGTTAGTCCATTTGGCTAGTGTGTGAATGAAAGTAATGTGAAATAAGGTAGGCTGATATCAGACTGTGAAAAGACTTTGAATTCCCAGCAAAGGAGTTTTCACTTGTTCCAATAGGTAATAAGGATCCATTGAAACTTTTTAAGAAGGGAAATGATCCAGTGAAAGTGTGCTTTAATGGAACTACTTTTAGTCAACAGTAATCTGTAATGTCACCCATTCTCCAACTTGACCCCTGCGTTCATTCCCATGATGTTGTATAGAAAAAGCACTGGATATGCAACCTGAAGCTCTACCTTCAAGTTTGGGGTTTGCCTCACTGATTCTGTGACTAGGGGCAAGTCACTTAACTTTTCTGAGCCTTGATTATCTCATCTGTGAATTGGGAATACTGATGTACTATTTGCCTCAGAGGATTGTTGTGGGGCTTTATTAACTGTACAATGCCAAAAAAAGTGTTGTTTTTTTAACCCATCTTTACTTTTTTACTCTTTCTCTTTCCAGTTTTTCTGTCTCTTTTCCCTCTCCCTTATTCAATCAACAAAAACTTTTAAAGAGGCTACTATGAACTTTAGGCACCCTGTAGAATATTTGTAAAAGTGTATTATGAAGTCCCCACCCTTCAAGGAGTTAACATTTTTGATGGCTTACAAGTCACACAAAAAATAAAAGTTAAACCACAATGTAAGATTGTATGTAAGTAAATGTCTAGCGAGCAGGGCACGTGGTAGACTACATTTCCCACAATGCTTTGAGCTGGGAGAACTTGAAGCTCTGGTGGTAGAGGGGAGATTGTTTGTGGGCGACCTCTTCCAGAAGGTAGTGTATGAATAACAAGGTTGGAAGCCAGATTGTGAAGGGTTGAGAAATGAGTGAGAAAAGTGGAAGTGGAGTTTTTTTCTAAGAGTTTGGCTTTGAAAAGGATAAGAGTAAGAACTTGGAGGGATGCTCGGTCATGTGAGAGTTTTTTAAGGACTAGGCAGACTAGGGCATGTTTGTTGATAGCAGGGAAGGTACAGAAGAAATAGATTTAATGAGCTACTGTTTGCTATTGCAACCTGCTTCTCCTCCTCCCCTCCCACTCCAGACCCTTCTTTACATGGTAGCTAAGAAGGAAGGGTTGCTAGTTGGATTTGTCTTCTCAAGAAAGTGATGGTCCCCTCTGGGCTCAGCCCATATTGTTTGCAAAGAAAGACTGAAGCATTTGTTGAAGAGGGGTAGCATAAAGTTAGTGTTTGAGATAATGGGACAGCTAAGAGAGAGAAAAGGAGAAAAACAGCTCACTGATAACAGAGTTGGAGAGAAGAGCCACCTAGCACAGCCACCCAGCCTGCTGATACTCCCTTGGTTCTGTTTGTCCTTCATTCTTGATAAGGAATGATGACATGACTTGCACTGGACTTTGTTTTGAGTGAGGTAGGAATGTGCAAGGTCACCAGTCTCACTTTCTCCTCCTGAGCCATCTGGGTCCAGTGGCCAGATATCCTTCAAGATGACTGGAGATGGCCCAGCTGCTCCCCAGGTGGTAAAGTACTGGAGATAATGACCCTGCTGGTGTCACATCAACCATGTCACTCATAATCATGTGCTTGGGCACCTGGGAGTGCCATATGTTCCCTACACTATAGAGCTGGAGAAATGGCAAGAAGAGGCAGAATTTCAAATATCAAAGGTGTAGGTCTCCTGACCCATAGACTAATGGGAAAGCCTTGTCCTGTCCTCCAACATCATCCACTCTGGATTCTATATATTTGGTTTGGCTGACTTGAGGCTGTAGGGCAGGTTGCACAATCTGTGGACAGTGGGCTGTAAATGGCCTGCAGACACACCAAAGGATTTTAGGCACTTTTTGTGGGCCACCTGAGATCCTTTGGAAGTGGCCAGCAAGCAGTTTGGCTGTAGGTTCTGGAGGCCTGGTGTAGGGAAAGGATAATAAACTATTTATTGAATTTCCCCCAAATGGACTAAACTACAGGTGCGTGAAATTAGAGGGAACAGGCATTGAATCTGGCAAATCTCTATCCATAAAGACTTAAAAGATTATAGACTCATAGATTTAGGATTGAAGGGACCTCAGAGCCTATCATATCTGATCTGATTTTACAGATGAGAAAACTGAGGTTGAGTGACTTGCCCAATGTTGTACAATTGGCTAAATAACCAAAGGCAGGATTTGAACAAAATTTCCCTGACTCCTGGTGGAGTGCTCTATTCATGTGACCATGCTGCCTTTCATGGATTTGTTGATTCCATCTATCTATAACCCAGCTCCTTTCTCCAATAGGACCTCCTTTCATCATTTCATCAAGAATCTTCAATCCCTCCCTTGCCTTTGGCTCCTCATCTCTAATCATCTTTAATATTTTTCTACCCACTTGATCTACCAGCTCCTCATATTTAAAACCAAGCTCATTATCTTTCCCCTTAAACTTGCTCTTTCTGAATACTATATTTAAATCTTTAGTACCAGTATTCACCCGGTATTCATAATTTTGGAGGGTCATCTTCTACACTTTCCACTTCCTCTCCTCTCACATTAAATCAATCATAGATCCTGTTGATCTAATATCTCCAACAGCTCTCCATTTTATCCCTTTCCCTCTTTTCCTACTGCCACCAAAATTGTATAAGCCCCTATCTCCCCCTTTGTGGATCAGTGCCATAACTTAGATCTTGTCTTTAATCTCTTTCCTGTTTGAATTTATCCTTCACATATTACTTGCAGAATAATCTTTCTTATACAACACATAGATTTAGACATATCACTTGTCTGTTCAAAGGTTTTCAGTGGATCCCTATTGCCCATCAAATAAGGTTTATCCTTCTTTGCTTGGCATTTAAAGCCATCCACCACCTGGAACCATCCTGTCAATCCAGCCTTATCTCAGATTACTCCCTTTGATGTATCATATACTCCAACCAAGATGGACAGCTCTTTCTCCCTTAAAAATCTGCTACATTCTCCATTACTTGCTCAGATTCCTGCCATAGGCTCCCAATTTCCCTTACCTGTTGAATTCCTACAGCTCCTTTAAAACCTAACACAGCACATTTCCCACAATTCCCTCCCCACCTTGGTAACTGTTCTTCCCATCAGACCTTATTGCATGCAGTTTTCGAACTATTTACTACATTCACAATCTAGTATTATGCATTATGGTTATTGGTGAAGGTGTCTTATCTACCTCCTAAAGTCCAGGCTCCCAGAGGGTAGGGAACATATTGAAACTTCTTTGTCACCTAGCATAGGTGACACTGCACACAGGTGTTAATTTCATAAATCAGATGCAACACTTGGATATTTAGTAAAGTGGGACATCATAATTTAAAAATTATCACAGTTTTTGTAGGCCTGCATCTAATCCCATTCAGGTCAGTGTCTATGGACTGGAAGGGACTTCAGAGACCAAGTAGTTCAAACCTCCTCCTCCTCCACCCCGACCTATGGACGGTCTGTGGAATCAAGAGACAAGGTGAAAATCTTGCTTTAGGTCCCTACTAGCTGTGTGAGGCTAGACAAGTCATTTGACTTCTTGGACTTCAGTTGTTCTCCTTGGTGAAATGTAGGATGCAGACTTGTTGACCTCTACAATCCCTTCCAGCTTGAAATCTGTTATCCTAGGATCCCTTATTTTTTACATGAGGAAACAGAAGTCCAGATATTCCCTCTGCTCTCCCCCCACACATATACACACAGAGCCAGATGCCATAGATAGTACGATAGTGGTAGAGAAGTCTAATAATTCAAAAGGAATAAACTCTAGAGAATGAGTCTGATATAAAACTCATTGCCTTACATTTCTTTACACAATTTCATGAAATATGCATAATAAAGAGTGAAGTGGGAATCCTAAGTCTAGTGGGTAAATTTGATCTCAGAGGCATTATGGAATTTGTGATTGGCATATGTCTCTGAAAGGGTATACTTTATTGAAAATGCGTAAAAGAGATAAGAAAGTCATTATATATATTATCATCAACTAGATCACAGTATATTATTCTATCACCTTCTTATCTCTCCCATTGTGTGTGTATGTGTGTGCATGTATAAAATCATCAACTACATTGTAATATATTTTTCTATCACTTTCTTATCTCATTTACTCATTGTGTGTATGTATGTATAATACACATGTACATATATACATACCTACATGCATACATACATACACTCACTCACATGAGAAAATCCAAAAACCAGAGGGAGGACATATGTCAGTGAGTACATAGATGATCAAAGTACACAGAGTATACTATAGACCACTTGCATAGGAAAAAAAGAGATTGGGCATTCTGGAAACAGGTCGTATGACTGCCACAGAGTTATATAGTAGGTTTTGGGACACTCACCTATCTGGACATCTACTGGAGCTCTCCCTCTCCAGTTCTCAAAAGTAGACCAATTAATACATTTCTGCACTGTTTTAATGAGAATTTCATCCCTCAATAGCTAGAGAAAACTACCCATCCTGAAGAACTCTTCTGGATCAAGTTCTGACAATTAAGGAAGTAAGGAGGAGAAGGGAACAAGCATTTATTAAGGGTCTACTGTGTGTCAGGCACTATGTGGAGTGTCTTACAAATATTATCCTATTTTATCTTCTTAGCCTTGGGAAGTAGGTGCTATTATTATCTTAATTTTACAGTCGAGGAAAGTGAGGCAGACAGAGATTAAGGGGTTTGCCTAGGCAACTACTCAGCATCTGAGGCAGAATTTGAATCTTCCTGATTCCAAGACATGCACCCTAGATTTGGAAAGGATCTTTTTCAAAGGTGGAAAAGTAGAAACCTCATCACTGGAAGTCTTTAAGCAGAGGCTGAGTGACAACTCGTTGGGTGCAACAAAGGGGATTACTGAACAGGAATGTACTGGCCTAAATGGTTGCTGAGGTAGTCTAGGTCTGAGACTCTGGGATTCCGTAATGTCTGAATTCATTTCAGCCTAACTGTTGGGTTATATATTTCTGCTTTGATTATCATTAGCACCTCCTTGAGATGATCATGCACCTTGACAATCAGCTTTGGCAAAGTAACATCATAAGTGGGTGATGGACCAGAAAATATGAAAGAGCCTGGATTAGTGGCAAATCTATCAGGGAAAATGTTTCTAGCTCCTTCCTTAAAGATGAGATTGAGCTCCATCTTAGTCTCTTTCCTATATACCACCTTTATTCAAGGACCATGTCTACTATTATCCATACAAATGAACGTTTGGAATAACTTATACACGAACTGAAAATATATGTGTTTATAATTTTGTGTTCTGTCAGTAGTTTGATTACAGAGTGAACATTTTTGAATGGATGGCTTTCTTCCCTTTCATTTTTTTTTACCAACAAATCCTAATTAAACCCATCTTCCCCCAAATTATGGCAACTCTAATTGAAGAAAAGGTTTAGATATCTACTAGAGGTCTAAAGGATCTGGTCAGCATATATATTCCTCAAGTGTACAGAATTAATCTCTATCTTTCTAGTGTTTTTGATAAAGTACTAAGAAATATGTGCATCTGTATGACTGGGTTGGGCCTCCCACTAAATGAAGATGTTGAGGAGAATTTCGGGATGGTAAGGACTTTCCCAGCCCTCTGAAACCACAGGGTGTTTCAACTGCCATGCCCCTTTCTGGGTGTCACAATCTCTTCGGAACTCAAGAAGATATTAATGATATGAACTTGACTCAGATTAAGGATGCAGATTTTATTCAGACTTTGTCAACAGGCAAATAGAATTCCCTTTCATCCTCCTCTTTTCCTCTTTCCTTCCTTCTCTATTTTTCCTTTTGTATTAAAGGGACCATCCCCTGACTACTTTTTAAAGAGGCCTATTCACTGAATGGGCATTACCTCACTTTAAGTGAGTACTGAAAAGGCCTTAGCCTGAAAAGCCAAAGTCTCCCGTTGCATCCTGGGCCATCTCCAGTCATCCTGATGAATATCTGGTCACTGGATCCAGATGGCTCTGGAGGAGAAGTGAGGCTGATGACCTGCACAGCCCTCCCTCACTTGAAACAAAGTCAAGTGCAAGTCATGTCATCATTTCTCTGATGTCATGGTCCTCTTCAGAAAAAATGGAAGATGAACACATAACCCTCTTTCACTAAAGATGTCAACAAAACAGAGTAAAAGAGATAGTGTTTCAAATGACATCAGGAGGGCAAGTTCTGTGGATAGGCACACACTGGGCTTCCTATGTGGCAGAATTTGAAGAGTGTAAGAAGCTCCCCTCCCCAATCTCTTTGATTATCTTGCCGTAGGTGTGATAAAACTGTCACTAGCAGTTATCCACACCCCATGTTGTAGATCATTTTGTCGCACATCCCTCTCACTCTCCCCTCTATCATGGACACTCTCTTTTCTAATGTGGAGACTTACAGGGAGCTTAGAAACCTGTCGTTCAGATATGTTGATATTAAGGTATTGACCCTTTCCCCATTTATAAGTCTAGACAGTGAACAAAACTGTAAGTCAAGCTCTGATTTATAGCATTCACCAATTGCTGAGGTCCATATCACTTCCAGTACAACTTTGGATTTATGGTCCTCTAAGTCAGTGCTATCAAATTAAAATAGAAACAGATCCTTGCTTATTGATTTAGAAAATCAGAAATTAACGTTATCTGTATTGCATTGTATTTTTTTATTTTATTCAAAATTTCTCATTTACATTTTAATTCTGATCAGAAGTTTGATACCTCTGGTCTAAGATGTTTTTAGAGTTGCCAAATTGTTAAGCAACCTACAGATGACAAAGAAACCTATCTTGGAAATGTTGAAGAAAATAAGCAAAAATACAATTCAGTACAGATATGTTAATTTATGAATTTTTAAGTCAATATGTTGCCTCAGCAGAGATCAGTTTCTATTTGAGTTTGCCACTACTGCTTTGGATCACAGTTTAAATCACCTATCTCTGCTCTTCTTGTTCCCATTAATAATAGATTGATGATAGATCAATCATTATATTAATAAATCAATAATAGATTGTTGATTATTATTGGCTGTTTCAGGAAGAGAAGGTACTACATAGATCAATACTGTCTCCTAGTTAGCCCTGTTCTTGATCTCATAGAACTGTCTCCATAGAATGTTAGGATTAAAAAAGACCTTGGAAATAATTTAGTCCAACCCTCCTCATTTTACAGATGAGCAAACTGGGTCCAGGAAAATGAAATATATTTCCCGTTATCTCACAGGATAGTTTAGCCAAAAATAAATAGCATATTGATTTAAGGTTTACAAGTAACAACCCTGTGGGGTAGGTTCTATTATAACAATATAATTCATATGACAATAAACTTATGTAAGTGTTATTTCTCTTTTAAGATGGAGAAACTAAAGTTCAGAGTTGATGACATGGTGAGAAAGAGTCCAGCTTAGTGAAAGGCATTACCGACTTGTATCATCCAAGGCCTTTGTATATGTGAGGTTGCTTAGTCAGTTAGCTGATAAGCACCTATTGTGTGCCAGGAACTAGGGATATAAAGAAAGGTGAAAAATAGTCCCTGTCCTCCAGAAGCTCATAGTCTAAGGTGGAGGGGAGACATCATGCAAACAATTATGTAGAAACAAGATAAATACAGGCTAAGCTGGGATTAATCTCAGAGGTAAGGCGCTAGCGTTCAGGGAACAGTTAAAACAGCCAGGCAATAGACTCCAATAATTGAGAGCATACAACTTAATTTTCTCCATGGCATGTTAATGGGAGGCAATATCTTTTCAAATGATGCAATGTTGTCTATTGATTATCTCACATGACTGAACAGTGATGGCATTCTCTTCTAATCGAGGGTACTCGTGAAGAGCTCAGTTTGTATATACTATCTCAATGTTTCCTCAGTCTCTACTTAGTCTCATAAAAATTAGCATTTTTTGTTGTTTTTCCCATTGACAACCCGACAAGCTTATTAAAATATGCAAGAGAACTGGAGCTGTAGACAATCCCAAGCACTCACTGTCTGCCTTTGCTTTTCCCACTGGAGTGAGTGAAGGAAGAGTGGGTTCTTAAGAGACATGATCATTGTACTACTCCAAATATAATAAATATAAGCCTCAAATCTGGCATTTATAAAAGCAGACTGTGGAATACAATTGTCGTAACATTCATGTTGGTAATAGGTCTTTGGTACCTGTTCTGTGTGGGCCAGGCTGGTTCCCCTTTAAAGAGGTGCATAGAATGTTGCTGGCATCATGACTGGTTTTGTTTCCTTGTATCTTAAAGCACCAAAGGCCTGGCCTGTAGGGGAGTTGGTCTTTCAAGTGTTTTTGGAATTCAGCCTGTCTTGTGAGAATGCCTTTCTGACATAGCATGCCAGTTGTCATGGTAAATTCAGAGGTAGAGGAGAGTAGCCACTTCAGTGGGGTTACTAATTTTTAAACCTTAGAAATTGTATCCTTTTTATCCTTTGTTGTTAATATGGTCATTTTTTTTTATTGCATTTAATGGTCCATGAGTATCTCATTGAATTCCAACTTAAAAGCCATAATGAGTTAGGCCTGGCCCAGAATATTTGTCAAAGTAGGCAGGCATTATTTGCAATGACTTCTTGGTTGAATCCACTGTTGAAGTAAGGGAAAGGTGGTGTGGCACCTTTGGGTGATTGGATGACTAGGGGATCTTGGCAACCTATGGCTCAAGCATTGTTAGGGGTATTTGGGTAGCCCCCTCAGTGGGACAAGGACTGGAAAACTCCCATTAACCTATTATGGTTAGAACATTGGATGTTTAAGGAATTTGGCAAGAGAAAGTAAAAATATAGTAAAATTCAGTCTGCTTTGGCTTTTTTTCAAGGTTTTGTGAAAACTGGATTGCCAACTAAGGAAAATGAAGATAAATTGTCCTTGTGATTTCACAGTTAGAAGCAGAGATGAATGAACTTTTGACCTTTAAGGACCATACTTTGAAGAGAGAAGAACATCTTATGAATCTAGTAACAAAAAGGTAAGAATAATGAGAGTGGGAACTGATAGGTTACACAGGTGTACCATCATCTCTGACCCAGAAGTTTCACTGGAAGATGTATTAAACTCTGCAGAGATAAGAGTTCTAAGGCATGAGAATGGGAGCCAGCATAAAATGAGAATTTAGAAATGTTGTAATAAGAAGACTTCAGCCTTATTCCATTACCACCTCCTAAGGAATGAATGACTTCCTTTAAAGGGGAACAGGAGAGAGGGATGGACTTTCACCACCGAGGAACTTGGGCCATGGCAGGAGATGTTTAAATAGCTCATCAATGAATCATTAGAATGATGGTGAATGATGCTAACGTCTAATGAGGGGGCAATTCAGTTTTTGTCAGTTGTAAAGCATTTGTTCTTGCAAAGTCCACTGAACCAATTACACACCCCAGATAGTGATTGCCCTTTGCCTTTGTGTGTGTGTGTGGTTAAAATGGGGAATTCTGCAAACTTAGCCTCACAAAGTTGAATTCCCCTATGCAGCTGGTACAGCAAAGGAAGAGGTATAATTTTTAAGAGACAGTTTTGGTGGACTGACTTTTATGCTTTCTTCTTATAACTCCTCCCCGACTCCCAATGACCAGCCTATTTCAGGTGCAACTAGATTTCTGTCTTTGGGCAGAGTTCCACATGGATTATATGTGCCTTTAGCCATGAAACTTTCCTGCTAGACAAAGCTCTGAGTAGATCAACTGGTGAAATTTAAATAGGGAGATTAGGGAAGCAATCCTAGCAATTGTCCAAGCAAACACAGTTAACCACACAAATAGGTGCCCTGGGGTGGATGGGAGGAGGCAAAATGCCCACTTCTGTGTTAGGAAGACATAGGATAATGGTATTTTTTTTTAAACCATAAGGCATAGAGCTTTCAGGAACAGGGAAGTGGTAATCCCACGTTACTCTGCTCTCCTCCCAAATCACGTGGGATATTGTATTAAATTCTGGACACTGTGGTTTAAGAAGGATATTGGTAAATTGAAGAGTGTACTGAGAAGGAAAAGCAGAATGGCCAAAGGTCTTGAGTCAACATCATATGAGGATTGGTTGAAGGAAATAGGTATGTTTAGCCTAGAGAAGAAAAGATTCTGGAAGGATGTAATAATTTTCTTTAAGTATTTGAAGGACAGCCTGAAAAGAAGACATTAGGTCTCTTGTTTGGTCCTATGGAGCAGAAGCAGGACAGAACCAGAAATAATGGGCAGGAGCTATAAAGAAGACAGTTTTGACTTGATATCAGTTTAGATTTTCCTTACAATTAGAAGTAGAAAAGAAGTGTACTGTGCTTCTTCAAGGGATGATGGATTCTGTCTCCTTGGAGGCATTCAGACAGATGCTGGATGATCACTCATCACATATATTATCGTGGGAATTCCTTTCACGTATGGGTTATTTCAGCTGGCCAACGAGGTCTCTTCCAACTCTCAAATTCTGTAATTAGGTGATTTTGTTTACTCTGCCCCCATCCTTTAAGACCCAGTTCAAGCTCAATGTTCTCTGTGAAACTTTCTTAATCCAATCCACAGAAATATTAAAGAACTTAGTAGTACTTAATATAATTTGTCTGACAATAGCACATTAAAATTATGACTTATCCAAAGAGCACTGGAAAGACACGATAGCTATATGGGCAGTCACATGGTACCAATGATGAATTATGGATTAAATATATCACAAAAGATATTACCAAGGGAATAATGAATGGAAATAAGAATGGAAAAGGACTTGGAGCAGTTGTATATGGGGGCATCTAGGTGCTACAGTGGATGGAATCCTGGGCCTGCAGTCAGGAAGACCTGAGTTTAAATGTGACCTCAGACAGATATTTAATAACTGTGTGACTCTGGGTGAGTCACTGTTGGCCTCAGTTTCTTCATTTGTAAAATATGGATTATTGTGTAACTAAGAGGCATAGGGGATAGAGTGTTAGTCCTGGAGTCAGGGAACCTCATCTTCCTAAGTTCAAATCTGGGCTCAGATACTAGTTGTATGACCCTGGGCAAGTCACTTAACCTAGTTGACTCACTTTCCTCATTTGTAAAATGAGCTGGAGAAGGAGATGGCAAACTACTCCAGTTTGTTTGTCAAGAAAACCCAAATGAGGTCATGAAGAGCTGACATGACTGACAAATTACTCAACAAGAATAACAGAATGAGGATCATAATAGCCCCCACCTCACAGAATTACTGTGAAGATTGAATGAGATAGTGTTTGTAAAGGGTTTAGCACAATTCCTGGCACATGGAATGTTAGCTATGAGGATGATGATGAATCATGAAAAAGATGGCCAACCCAAAACATATAATGATACCCTTAAGTTATTAAAAAATCAAGAATAAAACCTCCAGCATGTTATAATTTTGATTTGCATATAGTATGACTTCCTAGATAAAATTTGTTATTATACTTTTTGTACCCATTGTTGCTTCTCCATTATTGGTCATATAGAGAAAGTAAGATGGAGAACATAGGTAGTCCTCTGCTATGCATAGAATGTTAAAGGGTCAAGAGGAATGCCTTCAGCACATTGGGTAGAAGATTTATGAGACTATGGATGAGAACTGCACAGCAGGAGAAGATACACATGCAATCCACTTTGCTCCATTGAACCACATTGTCCCTAGCCCAATATGAAAACTTGTGAGTTTTAATGAATATTTTCAGGATACTTTTTTGACAATGGTAAATGTGGATCAAAGGTATGGAATAGTTAAACAACTGGGCAGATGTTGGTAATCTTAGAAAATGACAGAAGAGATTCCTCAAAACTGTGAAGATCAGCAACTGTCCCCAATTTACAAAAAGAAAAGAGGGTGAATTCTTTAAACCATGGGTCAATGTATTTAATTTTGATTTCTGGCAAAATTTCAGAACCTATTATGAAAGCGACGATTTGTGAGTATTTAGAAAGGGAAGTAAAAATAATTATGAGTCAGAATAACTTCATTAAAAATAGGTCATTCTAGATTAACCTCATTTCATTTTCTCACAATGCTGTATAGGGTAAAGGTTGAGACAGGTCAAAGGCACCGTCAAACATCTTGTGGGAGGTTAGTTATGCTAAGTTTATGATGATAATCTTGTGTCTAGTTGGAGAAATGTGATCTGGATTGTAGTACAGCTAGACTGATTCAAACCTGGTTAAATAAGTATCATTGTAAACCTAGATGGATGTTTCTAGTGAAATGTCACAGGAATTTGTCCCTGGCCTTAATACTGTTCAACATTTTTATCAATGTCTTTATTAAAGACATGGTTTTGATGGCTATTAAATTTGTATAGAAGACAAAGTTTGAAGGACAGCCTAACATAGGCAGTTAACAAAGTCAAGATCTCAAAAACTCTCGACAGTCTAGAACAATTTGCCAGTCTAATAGGATTCAATTTAAATGGCATAATTTTAAAGTACTATATTTCAGTTTAACAAAGGAACTGCCCCAATACAGATTGGCTGATTCTTCCCAGGACCTCCATTTAAAGGGAAGTTCCTTGGTCAGTCATGTGTACTTCCTGATGCATCTCTGGGCTCCTTTTCCACCATGACCTTATAGCCTTTTCACCCTAGAAGGTCACTTTATCAGTTGACTGCTTCCTCTGATTGGTCAGTTTCTCCTGGAACCTCCATTTTTAAGTCATGGTGACCTTTTTATTTCTCTCTGGGCTCCACTCTTGACTCTGAACTTTTTTTCTTCACTATAATCCCACTACCACACCTATTCCCCCATTAGAATGTAAATCCCTTCAGGAGAGTGACTTTATTTTTCCTTTCATTTGCAATCTCATTTTTAGCATGGAGGGAATTATTTAAATAAGCCCTAAATGCATGATTGTAGATTTACTGATGATTCACTTGACTTATTTCTGTGAGAGAAGTAATGGAAGTATCAATTAATGATTATTACTAATTATTAATTGACAATTTATTAATTATCAATTTATTTATTAATTAATGGATGCGGGAACTGAGGCTCAGAAAGGTGAAAACTTGCTCAAGGTCATGTAGCTCATAAATAGTGGAACAGAAACTTGAATCCAAGTCTTCCAACACCCAGTCCAAAACTCTTTCCTAATAGAAATGTAGTATTTGTGTCAAGATCTATGATAGTTGTACCACACTCTGTTATGATTTGTCCTCTTCTGGGGTGTTATCCTGTATCCAGCTCCATGTGCTTTAAATGTGATATTGACAAATTGGAATGTTTCCCCTAAAAAAACATGGTTGCAAGAAATTTGGAAATTGTATCATATGAGTAAGAGTTGAAACAATTAGGGATGTTTTGCCTAGAGAACAGGACACTGGGGAAATATACTAGCTGTCTTCAAGCATGGAAGATGGAGTACATTTATTCTGTATTTTTCAAATGGCAGAATTAGAATTACTATGTGGAAGTAAACAGATAGATTTCAGCTACATTTTCTTTTGCATTGGACCTGTAATTGCATCCTGGGTCATCTTCAGTCACCCCGAGGAATATCAGGTCACTGGATTCAGAGGGCTCTGGAGAAGAAGTGAGGCTGGTGACCTGCACAGCCCTCCCTCACTCAAAACAAAGTCAAGTGCAAGTGATGTCATCATTTCTCTGATGGCATGGTCTTCTTCGGCAATGAAGGACCAGCACAGTCACTGGTATAAGGACTTTCCATTGGGGATGCTTTGCCTACTACTGCAGGCTAGTATCTGGGCTGCTTCTTATAGTCTTAGGGGTACCCAGGATACTGAGAAGTTAAATGAGTTACCTAGGATCACAGAGCCTATAGAGGTCAGGAGGTGGGACTTGAACCCAGCTGTCTATGCCAGGTTATCTCTTCAGCTAAGTATTCAACAAATAAATATCTAATAAACTGCATGCAGTGCTGTAAAGAGGGAAGCCCTGCCCTCAAGGAGCTTACCAGGTTACCAGGGTAACCATTAAGAGTTATCTAAACATCGAATGGGTTATCCTTTACTAGAATTATTCAAGTAGTGACTAGAATGACTTTCAGATGTTACAGAAGGGATTTCTTCAGTAGGAAGAAGGTTGGAGACCCATTTGTATGAAGGTAGATCTAAATATTGTAGGTCATTGACCCAATAGAGGCCCAAGAATCGGTTACACTTTCTTTCTCCCAACCCAATTTTTATCAAACCTCAGTCAATACAGTTAGTACTGCCTAATGCAGTAGAAGTGACCTTAGGTCAGAGTGGTTCCATCACCAGGCTGGTTCCTAGGAACCTAGGAGGAAGTGGGCTGTGGGACAATGAATATATTGGCAGAAGCATTTCCCTAAGACTATTTTAGAGGACTTGTCTACATTAGTGTGAAGAGTACCCGAACTGAAAAAAAAAAAAAGCACAGATGCTTGAAATATTAATAAATATGGAACTACCCTTCTAAAGGAAGAAACAGCTGCTGATTCATAAAATATAAAAGCAGGAGAGACTTTAGGCAAACAGAATGCAAACTCAGTAGCTATAGAAAAGAGATTAGATAAGAGGAAAGTAACACAGGAGAAAAGGAAGGAGAGAAAAAGACAGGGGAGAGAGGGAGGAGAGAGAGAGAGATTCAGAAAGGGAGAGATATAGAAATAGAGAAAGATAGATAGAGAAGCAGACATTGAGAGAGAAAGAGAGAGAGAGAGAAAGAGAGAGAGAGAGAGAGAGAGAGAGACAGAGACAGAGACAGAGACAGAGACAGAGACAGATACAGAGAGACACACACTAAGAAGGAGGGGAACAATTAAGCTGCAGAGTTAAATGAAAGGAATTTCCACATAATTAATAGAAGGCTAAATTACCAGCTAATGGTAAGTCATAGGGCTCATACAGGGAAGCTTATGTTGTCTTTGGAACACAAAGCATTTGGAGATGGGCAGTGACAATCAAGTATCACTTGAGACTATCTCAAGTAAGCTCTTTGAAAGATGGATCATGAATTTCTTCTTGTAGAACATATGGTTATGGAAAGAGCTCTGGATTTGACTGGAAACCTGGGTTTATGTCATCTGCCAGCCTCATAATCTGCCACTTTTCTTACTGGCAATGTGGGCAATGTGGGCCTCTGGAAAGAGCTTGGGCTCTGGAATCTGAGGTCCTGGTTTCAAATTCTGCCTCTGATACTTACCATCAGTGGGATTTACTTTTCTGAGTTTCAGTTTCTTCATTTGTAAAATGAGGGCATTGGACTAGATTATCTCTGGGATCATTTCCAGTTCCGAATCTTGTGACTCCTCTTGGGATCTCAGGTTCTTTCTTGGTAAAATAAGGACATATGTACTATTTCTTCTTTTTGTGAGGAAAATGCTTTGTAAATGGTAAAGTATTTAATCAAACTATTAATATTATCACAAAACTTTTTGTTTTTCTTTTATGACAAATCCACAATGAACAAACTTAAGTGCCCAGAAGATTGTTTTTTAATAGTAGATGCTAGTCAGTTTTTAATGACTGAAAATCACAGAATCCACTATGTTAGGGACATAAAACTTCACTATTGGAGGATTACAAAATTTAATGCCTTTTAGATTTCTTTTTTAAATTACATTTTCACACACATACAATTTGCTATTAAGTCACAACATTTTATTAAACTGTACAAACAGCAATGACACTTCCAAAGTGCATTGGTTATGAATTCTAATCAAACAGGTAACTACTGGAAATAACAGGCATGGATCTTTATCTTGAACGTGGCACAGAAAGAGATGTCAGAGATAACAGGCTAGTCTCCCCGGAGTATTATGATGTTGGGTATTTTCAGTTGTCATGTCGGTTGTTCCTTTTCCTTTCATAAATGAGGATGATTGCCATGAAATATGGTATCAAGTGAAAACTATATCAGAAAGTCAAGGCAAGTTTTAATTGAGGGAAATAATTTGATATCATCTTTAGTAGATTCTACATTTAATTTCTTCATTGCCAGGACAATCGGATAAAATAGTCTATTCGACTTCCAGGGAAAACTACCCCAGGTCACATGTTCTTTCAACTTAACCAATGTTATCTCTTGCAAAACAGTGTGGGGGATGTGGATAATCAGAATGAATGGTTTTCAAAATCTCAAGTGACAGGTTACATTTATTTTGAAAGGATTCCCATGAAAACCCTGTTACTGTTCTCAGTTTTCTTTTGGCCATTTAAGCTTCCACAGATGTGAATGGGGTGAAATAGGTCAGCAGCTCCTGGTCTGAGACTGGAGGACTGTTGTTGTGGCATCTGGCAATGCACTGTTATAATCTTGAGACGTTTGGTATGCAGTTTGTGCCTTGATTCATCAAGGAGTTCATTGATCGGCACTTTGTACTCAAGCGCAGGGGCTAATTTAGGGCAGTATTAAGTTGTTCAATCTTTCACAGTACACAGTACCATCTTTCAAGTAAATTACTACTGTTCAGGGAGTGAGGTGGCAAATCTGAACCTCGTGGCAAGTTCTTTCTCGAATGCGCTGAAATTCACGAGCATTCTGTAAAAGATGGCGGGAGACGTAACAAAAGACATTTGTCATTAGTGAAGTAGAGGTGGCTTACTCTACAGATAAATGTCGGGAGTATTGGTAAAAGCTCTGAGCTCTCTCTGCTAAGTGTTTCTTTTCTTCTCCGAGATGAAAAAGGGACATGATAAGTGTTGCTTGGACCAGTTCAAAGAAGGACGGCAAATTCCTTCAGCCAGAAAGGTTCTGAATCCTCAGGATAACATCCTCTCCATCTTAGGGTTAATGAAAGAAAAGTTGTTGAACATATTTTGGTCCATGCTGTTTATCAGTGTTCTGTCAGCAAATGATAGCCGTGGTTTCTCATTCAGGAATTCTTTATCAAAGTTGCTGCAGTCACTTGGAGATTTCTTTAGCAGGTTTGAACAAAAAAAATAAATAAAAAGAGGGAGAGAGAGAGAGAAAGATCAGGCACTAAATTTATTAACTCTATTTTTCTAACCAGATCTGAAATCTCTACATTGAAATGATTCCCTTATAATTCTGGTGACAGGGGTCAGAACTGATGCCTATTTTATAAGATAATTAAACACATCACCACATTATTCTACTGGATGCAGTTGCTACGTTCCAAGGGAGATGATTTTTAACCATGGTACATGTGAATGCATGTCATCATGACACATAGTATTAGTGGGCATCTGCTTCGTTACAGCATCAGGTGGTCATTTTTATACAAAAGTATGTCAGGAACTTACATGGGAAAGAAGAATCAAAGGGGAAGAATCGAATTAGATCTATTTAGGTAATCAAATTTCTGCTTATGGAGTGGTTTTTGGTTATTTCAGGACAGGGAGAGAATGTACTAGTCACCAATTAAAGGCAGCTGAGCAGATATTGTCATCCTATCCCTAGAAATAGGGGAAGCCAGTCATAATCCATAAGTCAATCAGTATCCCCTGGTAACTGAGTTTCCCAGTGATTGAATAGAAATGACCAATAGGCAGTTACTCATGAGGCTTAACCAAGAGAGCTGTCAACAAGAAGATAAATTCACAATTGCCTCTAGAAATGTGGGTATGGTTTTGTTTCTGCCAGTACTAAGTAACATGGATATGAACACAAAGTACAAGTTGGTCTCTTACCTAAAAGGGAAAGTCAGAATGATCTGAGGGATGTGCTAGAGCTAGCTCTTAGGTTCAAGAGATCCAATTAGCAAACACGACTAATCAGAGTTTGATTTATTGTTGTATGATTGTCTAGACTAGAGGTTCCCAAATTTATTTGGCTTCCTACCCCCTTTTCAAAAAAAAATTACTTAGGGTCCCTCTGGAAATCTACCTTTTTAAAATCCTTTAATGGGTTTCTTGAAATTTGTTTCATTTAAAAAAATATAAAATTAAAAAATGACACATCTTAAATTTAATAATTTATTGTAAATTTGTGGAGATTTTTCCTGCATTGAAATTCTGATGACACAATATTGCATCATGTAACCATATAGTATCATATTGTAAACAAGTCATTTCATGCACATTTTCTTGCTGTTGCATGCTGGACTTCCCAACAATACCAGAGATGCTTGCCTGCCAACACTTGCTTGTTAAGACCTGTTGGAGGACTTGACTACTGATCCATTACAACTTACATTTTGGGTGCTTATTTTGAAAATAATCTAATCACTATGACTTTAATTCTGTTACACAGCAGATGAAACATGTACAGTCTTTCAAAATTTTCTTCTCTTCTTTCCTTCTGCGTTCATTGTCCCCTTCCTTTTTATTCAATGCCCCCCAGTTGCACCCAAGGCTCCTTCTCCTCCTCCACCCTCACTGTTCCAGTGGTGTTGCCCATTTTGCTGACTTATGATCTTCTAGGAAAGTATTAATAGTGCACATTAAACTTAAAAGTATATTACACATATATGTGTGTAATGCATGTATGTGCATATATATTTATACATCTATCCATATATGTAAATTTACAGAAACACACGCACACATTTTTTTTCCCTTGAGAGTGGTTGTTAAACATTCACTAGCATAACCCTGTATAGGCAACATGGTATAGAGAAAAGAGTTCTGCAGTTAGACATTGGAGGATCTGGGTTAAAGTACTAGCTCTTTTATTTCCTATCTGTATGATGTTGTAAGATTTAAGGGGCAGCTAGGTGGCACCATAGTGCACAGAGTGCCAAAAAGACTCACCGAGTCCAAATCTAGCCTCAGATACTTACTTACAGTGATCCTGGGCAAGTCACTTAACCCTGTTTGCCTTAGTTCCCTCATCTGTAAAATGAGCTGGAGAGGGAAATGGCAAACCACTTCAGTATCTTTGCCAAGAAAACCCCAAATGGGGTCACAAAGAGTTAGAATGACTGAAAAACGACTGAAAAGTAGAAGAGCCTGACATATTTCAAGGATAAAACAGAAGAAAAGAAAGGCTATAAAGAGGCTGAAGAAATTCTAACCTATGTTGGGAGTCTGGAGGATAGAGGACATTTACATAAATTGGGAAGGAAAGTACATGGATCACTGAATATTTAGTGTTAATGGACAGGTATGAGGCATTTGCCAACTTTGAAATTCTATTGTTTGATAAATGCTCTTGATTTTTCATTTCAACCAATTTGCTTCAGTATGAAACTGCTGTAACTTGTTGCCTTCTCTCTTAATGCCTGTGATGAAACAGGAGGGCATTGTTTTTCTCATCCTCCCACCTTTAATATTTCTCCCACTGTCATAGGATCACCATCTACCAGTCTCCCTCTGTGCCAGCCCCTCTATCTCCTCAATCTCGCCTGCACACAGGATACTTCTCTTCCTAAAAGACCAGGAAGCTGTCTCCTACACAGGACTAACTCAGAGAGATCCTGGTATTTATATATGTGGCTTCCTAGTCACTTAACAGATTTTGGGCCCTTCTGACTTGGCAGAAGGTGTACCAAGGCCATGAGAGTGACTGTACCCTGCCTTGCTTTATGGAGTTTTCCTGTGTAAAGGCAAGGACAAGGAGGGGGTGGGATGTGTCACCCCAAACTGAATACAAGATCCTCAGTGAATATCCTTTCCATGTTATGGCTAAGTGAACCTTTTGTTAACTCCAGAGTGACTAAGGAGTGTCACTTTTCATGTCTACACTGTTAACAGGATTTTTACCGAGTCAGTTTCTAACCTGAGAATGCTCAGAGCAGCACAAAACAGGCCTAGAGACAGGAGTACCAGCAATCAAGGAGTTTAATTAATGAGTTTCAGAGTGAGGAATGTTGTCTTAGCTAAAGTAAAAGCACTGATTATAGATTTAAGTCACAGCTGGGTTAAGGAGGAGGGAAGATGGATTACAAACCATCACCTCTTTGAGGGTTGTGACCACCTCCCCTAATGTAGCTAATCTAAACTAAGTAGGGATGTTCCTGAGTCAGACCTGCTCCATTTACCCACCAAATACAATCTTTATTGGAAAGCATGTGTCAGATATTGGAGTGGTTTGCCATTTCCTTCATTAGCTCATTTTACAGAAGAGGAAACTGAGGCAAACAGGGTTAAGACCCTGTGTGCCTAGGGTTGCACTGCTAGGAAGTGTCTAAGGCTAGATTTGAACTCAGGAAGATGAGTTTTCCTGATGTCAGGCCCAATGCTCTACCTACTGTGACATTTAGGCTCCCTGCCCCAAGGAATACAAAATGTCTTTTGTTTGAAATTCCTCCCTCTCTCCCCTTTAAATTTCCTTCAGACTTTGACTAAAGTTCTGAGGCTGAGCCATTTTTAATGCTAAAGGTGAGAAGCAACCTCCCAGCAGGCCCACACCGCAAAACCAACATTTTTAGATCTGTGGGCCATAGGGAGCACTCTTTTATTCCCACTGCTCCCCTCTCTTCTTGCTTAAAACTGTAGTATGAGACAATGGAGAGAGTGCTGAATTGGTACCCAGGGCATCAAAGTTCAAATCACAGCTCTGCACTTCACTTGCTGAGTGACTTTGGGAAAATGACTTCCTCTCCCTAGGCCTTCCTGAGGGGATCGGGCTGGGTGACCTCTGACATCCTTCCTAGATCTAAATCTAGAATCCTATGAACCTCTGCAGCATTATTATATAACAGGAGATATGTTGGAAGGCAACCCTCAAAGGTTAAACAAGAATTTTCCATGGTATTTTGGAATAGAAGGAAGGCAAGAAGCATTTATTAGGCACCACTTTGGTGCTGGGCACTGTGCTAAAGACTTTACAAATATCTCATTTGATCCTCAGGACACATGGGGGAAGTGCTAGCATTGTCCCCTTTTTACAGATGAGAAAATTGAGGCAGATGGCATTTAAGTGACTTGCCAAGGGTGACACACCCAGCAAATATGTGAGGCGGGATTTGAATTCAGGTCTTCTTGCCTTCAGGCCCACTGTACCACCTAACTGGCTCTAAAAAAAATAGTGGCAACTTCTTTGCCTTCTATTGTTACCCCAAGCAAGCTGCTTGAGGAGGTGACGCTGCCAATACCTAGTTCCCTAGTTCAAAACCTCCATTTGTATGCTGAACAATTCAGGTTGACTTGTCTACGAAGTTATCTTTTACATTTTATTTTCATCTTTTGAGATCTAGGATAAGATGAATAATCTAACTTTTGACTGGATACCCACTGGGGTGATAGTTGGTTATATTGCTAAATGCTACAATTAAATTCCAAAATCCAAACTAAAGCTATGTCCTATTTTGAACATGAGCACTACAGTGGATAAGCCTGTCAAATGCTTCAAAGGGGTACCCTCAAGGGGCAGTACTGAAAGCAGGGTTCTACTTAGATTATCATTATTTTGACATGATGAACTAGGTGTACTTGGGCCTTAACAGCCATTGGGTCTGATGATGAATAGAATGATTTTGAGAGCATCTACTTTCCCAAGAAATCCTTCTATAGAGCTGATCTATGATGATGAGGATAGAAATAATAGTTAGAATTTTTTACAGTGGGAAGTACAGGTTTGTAAAGTACTTGACATATATTATTTCAATAATAGACATGGATTTCTTAACTTGACATTTGTTATGGTCTAGACTCACAGTGGTGGGGAACCTACAGCCTCAAGGCTATATGTAGACTTCTAGGTCCTCAAGTACAGCCCTTTGATTCAATCTAAACTTCACCCAACAAATCCCTTTAATAAAAGAATCTGTTCTGTAAAACTTGGACTCAGTCAAAAGGCTACACCCAAGGACCTGGAAGGCCACACGTGGCCTAAGGCCTCAGGCCTCAGGCTCCCCATCCCTGGTCCAGAGCTTTCTGAATCATGTTTCATTATAAAGGAATGAGAGAGATTATCAGGATCCAGGGGTCTTTCCATCCTGTTTCCCTCTACCTCCAAAATGAATAGGACATGGGGAAATACACTGAAACCCCCTTTTTCTCTCTGTTCTCTCCCCCACCCCATTTCCCATACTATTCAAGGTCTATCTGAATGATAATCAAGCTAATAACGTGATATTCCCTATACCTCTGTGAAGAAAATTCAGAAACCAAGAAAGAATGAATGAAAGTATAAGAAGAATTAGTTTACATTTTCAATCAAAGATGAGCTCATCATATAAGGAAAATACATACATAAACAAATCGGTCAGCTTTAATATCTCCATCCTTGTCCCACCCCTAGCAATACCTATTCAAAGACTTTATCCTGGAAGTCTGTACTGCTTGGAAAGTAGGCAACTCCATCTATTGAGTTTCAGCTATTTAGATCAAATTTCATCCGCTTCCTTAACCCCACTAAACTCCAGGTTATCTCCAGTGAGTTTTCTCTAATGTGCTTATTGTTTTGAGCACTATTTTTACAGATTCTCCAAAAAAGAAATTTTTGGCCTCGGGGCAAGGAGACTCATCCCCTAAGAAATCCTACTTTTTACCCTTCTCTATCCCTCAACCTTAGAGAGAATATTTACATCTGTTAAGGTAAAGAATGCCTTAACTATTACCTAAACCTTTGGCAAATTTAACAAATTTAGCCAGAAGGTCACCAATTTTGTTTTGCTTTGCTTTTCATTTTTTTAGTGAACTTTGTGTATTCCTATCCTATAATAGGTTATCCCTTTATATTACTTAGTTTATAAACAGGAATATGGCTTAATGTGTTTCCCTCATTAACCTCTTCTGAAGAAATTTGTCATTACAGATATATCACACAAACATGTGTGATCTGACCAGTCGAGTTTCAAACCAAGATTACTGGTACATGGCTTAAAAACTGACCATAAATTTACAATCTTCAGTCCTCTCTTCTGGGCCCCTAGTCTCCTCTTTTGTAAAATCAAGGAGCCAGACTAGATGATACCTAAGATCCTTCCAGCATTAGCAAGATACTTTGAGAGATTTTCTCTGTAAACATATATCTGCACACCACTTTACCCTCCCCATAATAAAGCTTCTTGGATGCCATGCTTGAAGAAACAACTCATTATTCTTTACAATGAGGGGCTAAGATCGGTTTCTGGTTGAACAGAAAGCTACCTAATGGTCTTCTTCCTTTGGAGGTGGGGCAGGATGAGCTGTCTTCATAGCCTTAGCCTTGTGGTATCCTGGAGCCTGTCTCCCTGAACAGATTGGAGTCCGCTCCTTCTCCCCTGTCCCCTAAATTGACGGTACCTTTTATGATGGGGTTTGTGTTGTTTGCTCCAGGTTAAAAAGAATCTCAGTTATGACCTCCATTAGCTTGTTTCCTCCAACATTTTGGAACCCAATAATGCTGCAATGAGCTGAAATTATGTTGGGGTGGGGCTAGTCAGGGCATGGTTTACATGGGGCCTGGGAGAGGTTTTATCAAATCGTAGGAGAACAGGAAAATGTCCAAAGGGGTGTTAAGTCCTTATCACTTTAGGCTTGAATGGTGGCTCCCAGCTATGCCCCAATACCTATCCCACCTCCTCCCCTTCCCTGTGCTCGTAGAATCCCTGCTTATTGTTCAGTCTCTCAGCTGGATTATAGTCACAGCTGCTTTTGATCTCCCTGCGTCCTGCCTCTTGCTCTTCCAATCCATATTCCTAAAGCACAGGTCTGACCGTGGCACCCTCTTGGTCAGGAAACTTCACTCGTTTCCTGCTGCCTCTGAGATAAAATACAGACTCCTAGGCCTGATATTTTAAGCCCTTCACAGTCTATCTCCAACCCATATTTCCATCCTATTACTTCCCTTCACACATTCCACTGTGTTTTAACCAAACTGACCTACTTATTTCCCACATTCAAAATTCCTATGCCCTTCTCTGGGTCTTTGTACAAACTATCCCCCATAGCTAGAGTGCACTCCTTCCTAAATTTCATTTCTTTGAATCCCTAGGTCACTGGAAGGTACACTTTAGTCAGGGGTTGGGTACCTGTGGCCTTATGGCCACATATGGCCTCAAGGTGAATCTTTAAAGCCACTTAAGGATCTAGAAGGCCATATGTGGCCTCAAGGCTGCAGGTTCCCCACCCCTGGTTTAGTCCTTTACACCTTATCATCTTCCACCATAGTTAGTGCCCTACCTTTGACATTATTTTGGATTCATCTGTGTATATGCTAGTAGAATGTAAGCTCTTTCATTTTATCTATCACCAATACTTAGCACAGAGACCTGAACTTAACAAATCTTTATTTACTGAATGGATAAATCCTCCCTTTCATATTATTTCACCTAATGACTTCTGCTGAAGTTAATTAAGGCAGAGTTGTTATTTGCAAATACTAAGTCTACTTCTCTGATGTAGGCTAAGTCTGAGAAAACTGATACATAGTAGTATGCTTAATTCTTGGTATGAGATGAGAAGCAGAATGCTATTTAGTAACTTTGAGTAATACACACTGTGAGTATAGAATATAAAGCAAATTCATTCTGCTGCCCTATAGTCATTTTGAACCAATATGTAAGCCCACACTATTCAGTTCATTTCTCGTTCATGGTCACGTACCATGTGTGGTTGAAATGTTAGCTGATGTGAATCAGCCATCTCAGTGTCACAGGGACAGCAAGCTTCCACCATTTTGTTTCCACCACCATTTTGGAACCCAGTAATGATACCATGAGCTAAAATGATGTAAGGTTGGGAAGAGTGGGGGCATGATTTTAAATGGTGCTTGTAAAAGTTTTATTAATCAAACAGCATGAGAACAGAGAAGTGTAAAAGGTATGTTTAAGTCCTTACCACTTTTGGTTTGAATGGTGGCTCAATCTCCTTCCGTTCAAGGTCCTCCCAGTTGATTTCCCTGAAGAAGGCATGCTGACGGATGTCCCCTTTTATCCCTAGTCTTCGTTCAGGTTCTCTCACAAAAAGCTGGGAAGTTGTAGAAAGAGAAGCAGTTCATTTCTCATTATTCCTTCCCTGGCACTAGTAACATCATGGATTTGCAAATTCTCTATTTAGAGATGCTCTATTTAGAGCTCAGTAGGCCAACTCCCAAACTGGAGATCTCTCTGCCACCATATCACTGTTATCCATTCTCACTAGGCCTTGGTTTGTTCTTAGAAAACAGAACATTTGCTATTAGTTTGGTCACTCAGACCATCATGAGGCAAGCAAATAATGAAGATTATTAAGTTCTTCATGGGCATAAAGTATAATTTAATTCAATTTAAAAAATGTTTGAAAGACAATGTGGGAGGCAGCTAGTTGATGCAATGGATAGAATGTGGGCCTTGGAGTCAAGAGGACCTGAGTTCAAATCCAGCCTCAAATACTAGTTATGTGATCCTGGGTAGGTCACTTAACCCCAACTGCCTCAAAAAAAAAAAGGAAAAAAATAAAAATAAGGCATAATAGATGAAGAGCCAGTCTCAGTCATGAAGATCTAGGTTCAATTTCTTCCTCTGATGCATACTGTCTGTATGACCCCATGCAAGTCACTTATTTTCTTACTATTTCAGGTCACTCTCTAAGTCTGTTAGTTGCAGAGCAGGTGCCAATCTGCATCGACAGGAGTGTCCTCATGGGAAACATTCATTTATTACCAATGAAATTACTAGTCTAGCCCCTCCCCCCCCCCTCCCAATACCTCAAACCAAACCTAAAAATTTTCTTTTAGGTATTTTTAAATACTGTTCCTCAAACAGAGTGCATTGTTGGACACTGAGGGAGACAGGCAACTTCACTAGGCCATTCTCTTATTCTGATAGAGTTTAGAGGCCCGTAGGGAGAGATGACATAAGACAAGAGTGAGAATTGTGTCAGAGAGTTATAGAGTGTTATGTGAGATCCAGGGAGGAAAGAAAGGAAAGCTTCCTGAAATAGGTGACAGTTGAGTTTAGCTTTAAAGGATATGTAGGAATTGTGTAGAGGTATAGGGAGAGAGGAAGGATGATATTCTTGAACAGGGGTGGGGAACCTGTGACCTCAAGGCTACATGTAGCCCTCTAGGTCCTCAAATGTTGAAGGAAGTTTGGATTCAGTCAAAGAGCTGTACTTGAGGACCTAGAGGGCTATGTGTGGCCTCGAGGTCATAGGTTCCCCACTCCTGTTCTAGGCATAGGAAACAGTATGAGCTAAGGAATGGGGTTATAGAAGTGTGGCATATGTATGAAAGGCGACAAATAATCCAGTCTGACCCAAGCGAAGAGTATGTGCAAGGAATAGGACCACAGAGGTTTAGAACCAGCGTTCACGAACCGTAAAGTTCATGGAGATAACCCTCTCCCTCATTTTACAGATGAGAAAGTGGGAAATGACCAGCCCAAGGTCACACATGCAGTAAATGGTAGAGCTGTGATTTTAATCTGAGGCTTGACTCCCAATCCAGTGCCCTTTCAATCGCAGAACAGTCTCCAACATGTATGGAGATGAAGCCACTGGCTGAGCATGTCTTCTTGAACTTGCTGCCAACACCTCAAGGTCAGCATGTCTAAAACTGACCTTGCCTTCTTGTCTTCTCGCTTCCATAGTTATCCTCCTAGCTATCCAAACTTAACATCTCAGCCATCTTTCACTCATTTTTTTTTCTTGTATCTTCCACACAGTCCTATTGTTTTTCTTGTTATTTTTTTCTTATTTTCCATGTTTACTGTCATTTTTAGAACTTATTAACAATTTATACTTGGAATAATGTAATATATCCTTATATTTGATTTCATTTTTCTTCTTAAAGGTGAACCTTTTCTTATTCCACCCTCCATACCATCAAAAGATTAATTTTAAAATATAGCTTTTCTCACATAACTCTACTGCTCAGAAGTCTTCAGTGGCTCCCAACTGCCTAGAACAGAGGTTCTTAATCTTTTTGTGCTGTGCTGTGGATCACCCCCCTTCCCAATCATTAGCATTCTGGTGAAGCCTATGGACCCCTATTTAGAATAACATTTGAAATATATTTTATAAATATATTAGATGTAATATATAATATGATATATAATTAAAAAATGTATTAAGATACATAGGATTACAAAGAAAACCAATTATATTAATAACCTAAATCAAAATGTTAAAAAAACAGTTCATGGACCCCAAGTTAAGGCCAAGGGCATTCAAGGACATTCATAGACTGTACCCAATCTACCTTTCCAATCTTACTTTCCATTATTCCCCCATACAAGCTTTATATTTCACTCAAATGAATTTCTTCCTAGTCCCCTGCATATGATTTGTGCATTCCTACCTCAACGTCTTTGCCTGTGCTCTTTGCTTCATTTGGAACATTACTCTTCCATCATCTACAAAATCTTATCCGCTCCTTAAGGCCCAGCCTAAATCACACCTCCTCTCCTGACCATCAAAGTTGAATTATTAAATTCAGTTCAATAGGTATTCTACACATAGGGAACAACACATCCAAAGGTGGGCAAAGTGTGAAGCATTTATTTCCTCCAGCTCTCAAACAGAAAGTCTCATGTCATTATACGCTTTAAAAAAAAAAGGCAATTGCTTTGGACCCAGAGGACTTGGGTTGAAGTCCCAGCTGGGTGACCTTGAGCAACTGACTTCACTTCTCTGAGCCTCACTGGGCTCATCTGTGGTGGGGAAATTGGATTAAGTGACCTCTAAGGTTTCTTTCAACTCTACATCTCGAATCTTAATCGTCGTAATTGAACAGATATTATTATGTTACTTTCTTATTCAAAAAACTCCAGAGATCCCTTCTTGGATAAAATGCAGTCACCAGCCTGATATTTAAAGGCCTTTACACTTTGGCTGTGGTTTACCTTTCCTGACTCATTTCACAATATTCCCTTTCATGCCGTTAACAATTATCAGCTGTTCCCAGCGCTTTGCTCACATTCTCCTGCCTCTGGGCATTCACATTGGCCAGGGGTTCTTAAACTTGATTTCCATGATTTGCATGATTTGAAATCCATAATTTCAGGGAGAGTCTGTGAATGTGGGTGGGGATAATTACTTCTTTAGTTCAATGTAATTGTCTTCTTTTGTAATTCTTTGCATTTTATTATATGCATTTAAAAACATGATTCTGACAAAGGATCCATAGACTTCCCCAGACTGTCACAGGGGTCCAGGACACAAAAGAAAAGGTTCAGAACCCTTGGTACAGATTATCCTGCATGCCTAAAACATACTCCCTCCGCAACTCTTGTCTTTAAAATCCTTCTTTGATTTCCCTCCATTCTCAGTTGAAAATTATCTTTTCCTCTTCAAATTTCCCTAGAGCATTTTGTCAGGATTTCTTATTTGGTCTTAACATATCCATCCTTTTGCCATACTTCATTGCATGTGGCACAGTTCCCTTGTTAGAGCAGGAGATTCTTGAGGATAGGAATTGTTCCATTTGTATTTTTGTATCTCCAAAGCCTCACATACTGCCTGGCATAGAGGATATGGTTATTGAATTAAACTAAGTTCTTTGCAAAGCTGGAATTTAAAGAATTTATTAACTCAGTTCCCTCCTTTTTTTTTTTGTAAATATGGATCATGTGGATACAATTTTAGCATTCTGGAAAATGTCCTCCAAGTTTTTCAGATATTGTTGGTACGGTGCAAGCTAGTCAGAGATGAACTTCACATGGTATACTGGCCTTCCAAGTCACTAAGACTCTTGGTTGCAAACCTGCCTATATGAGAAACATAACTCATAGCTTCTCTTTGATAATCTCTCAGGGGCTAAGAATATATTCCCTCTTTTCCATTGTCCTTTATGTATTCGATTTTCCCCTGGGTATTAAAGCCAAAAAACTGAACAACTTCAAATTTAAATAAAACATGTCTTAGATCTTAAGGAAGAATCAAGTCTAAACACCGGACCTAGAAAAGTAACAGGTCTCCTGGGTGTCTGCGTTTGTTATCGCACACCCTTAAACCAGAATTTAAAAAATTATTCCTAAAGTGATCCTTGATTGTTTATAACAATTATCTTCTTTTTTTTTTTTTAAAGAGAGGGATAGATGATGGATAATTGGTAAGAACATGAGTAAGAAAGTAAATCAAAGACTGATCCCCCTTTTGGCACTTAAGTTCTAGATCTTATTTTAACTTCTTGTACCTTAGCCTCTCTCCCTAATCTATTCTGCACTTTCCAGTCCGCTTCATTCTCAAATGTTCAACAGTTCTCCTATTCCAGAGGATAAAATCCAGTCACTAATGCTGCTCAGTCTCAGATTCGTCCAAATTAGCTATGCAACCCTTGGCAAGTTACTTCACAGAAACTTTTTTCTCATTTATGAAGTAATTTCTAAGTCTTCTTCCAGTTTTAACATGCTGTTATTCTGTGATTCTTTATTCTTTTATTTTCTGATTCCTTAGCTTGACATTCAAGGCTTTTCACAGTGTAGAAAGTTATTTTGGGTTGGATCTGACCCTTCCACTGAAGCAGATCTGAAACCTAACATCTTTGGGAGTCACTTGGGACACTGAGAGGTTAAGCCCATAGTAACACAGTAGTGGTTGTGAAAGGCAGATCTTCAAGACTCCAAGGCCAGCCCTATATCTGTTGTGCTACACTACCTCTTCATTCTGAGGGTTATATTAAGAATTATATCCTTAAATATAGAGATGTCATACATTTGCTTGTTTAAGCTCAACTAGAAACTTCTCTGCTTTTTCACAAAGTTGTTTTATTTTACTGAATAAAATTCACTTTCCATCCTCCTTCACACACACCATAATGTTCCTTTTCCCACTTTTTCAAATATCTTGACAGTTAATGGGCTGGACAGGAGAGTCAATTATGCTCAGAAAACCCTTCCTACAACACTGTGCTGGTAACAACCCAGGTCTTTCTTTGATTCATCTTCCACTTCATGATTTGAGTATCCTTCATTCCTTCCAAATAGCATGGGGTCTTTGGGTTCCATTTTGGGTAACACTGATATAATGTAAAGAACATAGGCCTGGAAAGAGAGGGAGACTGTGGTTTTATCACAGTTCCATTTCTTTTGAGGGGGAAAATGTTCTGTTCTTAGGGAAGCTCATTAATTGGACTGATGGTCGTCAGGGTTTGAGTTTTCAGTCTTGCTCTCTGTGGTGCTTTGTGTCTATCTATGTTCCTCTGGGTGCCAGTAATCCCCCTTCCTTTTCCCAGATTTTTCTTTCTCTGGGGTGGAAAGGATTACTGATGGCTTGGTACCCCTCTAGGACATCTTCCCCCTTAAAATTTTTTAAAATCCTCTTTTAATCAAACTATACTTTATTCTTTTCTGTCTTGTTTAGCCTTCAATACCTCCTTGTCTTTCCTTTTTAAAAAATTATTTTTTTCTTTTTGATCCCCATAAGATGTTTTGCTAATAACTCAAGAACAAATGTGAATCACATGATCGAAGGCTTCTGAACTGGAAGGGACCTTAGGGATGAACTAGTCGAACTCCATTTTACAGAGGGAGCTGAGGCAAAGAGAGGTATAAGGATTGGTTTAAAAGAGTTTCATTTAGCACCATAGATAAGCACCTGCTCTTCAGGTTACAGTCTTGGAAAATTCCCTTAGAGAATTACCCAGCAGCACACTGTATGTATTAGAGGCAGGCTCTGAATTCAGGTCTTCTGTCTATGAGACCAATTCTCCATCCATTATACACACTGCCTCTCATTCTTTAAATTTTAAAAGGTACCTTCCTTATATCAACCCTGTGAGGAAAGATAATGGAAGTATTATTATCTCCATTTAACAGACTGGGAAACTGAGGTATGGATAGATTAAGCTAGGGATTATGCTGAGATGTGACCCCAAGCCTCCATTCCAAATTCTTTGTGCTTTCCTCTATATATGATATAGTTTCTCAACATATTGAATTTATACCCAGAAGCCATTCTGTTGAATGAAAAATTGTCTTGTGAGCTGAATATATTTATTCCTGTATTTCTTTATCTTCTAGGAAAAATAAAATAAAATTTATAAGCAGGTGGGGGGGCACTCTGAGACTCTGATTTCCATGCCCAATCTTCTTTCCAGTTCTACACAGCAGAGTAAATTGCTGTCCTCCCCACAGCAAATCAAAGTGCCCTGGGGTCCTGGATTTGGCAGGAGACCTCACTTCTAGGTTGGAATCAGCAGATCTAGGGCAGGGAACTGTGCTGGAGATATAAATTCTCCTGAAGAAAGACTTGCCTTTGTCCATAAAGGCTGTCAAGAAGGGTGGTTTACATTTATAGGAAATAGTAGGCCTCTTACATAAACAGCCAGCACGCAGTTCAGGTTTTGTTAAATTTATCTGGCTGTCTAGGGGGGAATCAGCTCAAGGCTATTGAGGTCTGCCACCAGTGCTCAGCACTTGTCAGCTGGTGACATATGAGTGCCTGAGAAATTTTCTTCTGTCTTTCACCCCTTCACAGGAGTGCTTCTTTCGTGAGAGATTTTTCAAAAGAAGAAAAAAAGATGTTTCTATAAAGAGATATTTTTATTCTGGGGCTTGTGATTTCTATCCTTTTCCAAAGAAATAGATAGGACTCTCTATATTGAGTAAGTTGTTGTTCAGTTGTTTCAGTCGTGTCCGATGCTTCATGACCCCATTTGGAGTTTTCTTGGCAAAGATACAGGAGTGGTTTGCCATTTCCTTCTCTGGCTCATTTTATAGATGAGAAAACTGAGGCAGACAAGATCAAGTGACTTACCCAGGGTCACACAACTAGTAATTGTTTAAGACCAAATTTGAATTTAGGTCTTCCTGACTTTAGACCTGACACTATCCACTGTGCCTCTTACTTGTTCATTTTCACTATATTATGTTAATTAAATGCTTTGTGAATGCTGAAGGTTGTAGAATTCTGCAATGGATGTTATCTAATGTTATTTCCTTTAGGGAAAATTCTTACTCAGTATTTCTAGAAGACCTGCTACCTGGGAGATTTTATATTGCTAGGTTTTACATTTCCTATAGGAGGATACATGGAAGAAAGAGTATTGGAATAGAATCAGAAAAACTGGATTCAGATTTTTTTGCATGATCTTGTCAATGTCATTGAGCCTCAGTTTCCAAATATGTAAAATGGAGATAATCCTTAAATCACTAGTTCACTGGATGGGGAGGAAAATTATTTTTAAGCTTTAAAATATGTATGCAAGTAATAAAATTATATATACTAACATATATGATGAATAATATTCATATATTAAAGTATATATTGTTTTTACTATATATACACAGATATGTTATACATACATACACGCACACACACACACACACACTCTCTATGTAGTTACTGTTATTGGAAGGGTCCTTAGACATTATCCTTTCTAACATCCTCATTATGCAGATGGGAGAACAGACTCAGAGGAGTCAAAGATTGCTCATGGTTACACAGCTAATGTATAAGCAGCTAGGTAGCACAGTGGATAGACTCATCTAACATGAGTTCAAATCTGGCCTCAGATACTTACTTGCTGTGTGGCCCCGGGCAAGTCAATGGACCCCATTTGCCCCAGTTTCCACATCTGTAAAATGAGCTGGAGAAGGAAATGGCAAACCACTCCAGTATCTCTGCCAAGAAAATCCTCAAAAAAGAGGACATGAAGAGCAAACATGACTGATTCTACTGAATAACAACAACCTACAGCTCATATGTGACTGAACTGGGATTCAAACTCATCACTTTTTTAAAAAAAATCTTATTTTTCAGATCTTTTTTATATCAGTCTCATTTTTGAATATATCCTTTCTCTCCTACCCAGTGAATTTATCCAAATTCATCTGATGAAGACTGAATTCGAGGCACAACCATGAAGTTAATTGTTTAAAGTCACCTAGTACGCAGAAGGCAGGCAGAGGTAGGATTATGGGCCAGTACAATGGTCCAGTGTTTAGTGAGTGATGATATTTGAGGTTAGAGTTGCAGGAACCTATGACTGGGACAATGTGTCCCAATGATGCCTACAGAAAGATCATGAAATCCTCATCAGCTAGAGTAAAATTTAACGAAAACAAACATTTCCACTTGAGTTTCATGCTCTGCCACCGATTAATATCCTTAATCAATTTATTTTAGTCCTTTAAATAGATGTTCTACTCTAGGCTAAATAATCTATTTTCTCTACACTTCAGATTTCATGCTAGTTTCTGCCTCTGAAAATGACATTGTTATGACCTGAAATGAACTCTTTCCTACCTTCTGCAAAAGATTTCTTCTCTCTTAAAATCATACTCAATATTCACTTCTTTGGGAAGTGGTCAGTGATTAATTCCACCTGTCATCATCTACTCTCATCCCTTCAGCACATTTAGGCAGTTTTTATGATCTACCAGGCATATTTATTCTGTTCTTTCCCCTTCCTTCCTCTTTCCCTCCCTCCCTTTCTTCCTTCCTTCCTCCTATCCTTCCTTCCTCCCTCCCTTCCTCTCTTCCTTCCCAGTTGGAGTTAAGTGACTTGCTCAGGGTCACACAGCTAGTAAGTGTCAAGTGTTTGTAGTTGATCTTGAACTCAGGTCCTCCTGACTCCAAGGCTGGTACTCCACTCACTACACCACCTAGCTACCCCTGTCCTTTCTTTTCAGTTGTAAGTTATTGGAGGTCAGTTATGAGTTTCCTGTTACAGAAGGTCTTCCAAAGGCTCAGTGACCATTTGTCAGGAGTTTGTAGAGAGGATTCTTGTTCAGGTATAGATCAGACAATGTAGTCTTTGAGGTCTCTTAGGATTGTTGAGCCAGAGCTGGAAGAGACTCAAGGCTCTTCAATTTAGGGAATGAGGTCACTGAGGCCTAGGGATGTTAAAGGACTTGTTTTTAGGCACACAGGTATTCATCAGAATCAGAATTTGAACTCATGTCCTTTGACTACAGTATTGTTGAGTTGTTTCAGTCATATCCAACTCTTCTTGATCTCATTTGGGGTTTTCCTGGAAAAGATACTGGAGTGGTTTGTCATTACCTTCTCCAGCTTATTTTACAGATGAGAAAACTGAGGCAAAGAAGGGTAAGTAACTTTCTCAGGGTCACATAGCTAGTAAGTGTCTGAGGTCAGATTTGAACTCAGGTCTTCCTGACTCCAGGCCAGGTGCTCTATCCACTACGTCACCTAATTACACCCTGAGTCACCACTTTTTCCACCAAACCATGCTATTCTTTTGGTTTTTTTTTGCTCAGTTATAGAAATATGATGTTAGACATGGAAGGAAGCTTGGAATTATCTAATCCCACCCTCTTCTTTTACAAATGATGAGAGGCCCAACTAAGTACCCAAAGACATCCAGTTAATTAGTGGCAGAAATAGGACTAAAATTGAGGTTTTCCTAATCCTAGCTTGGGATTCTTTCTCCATTGCTACTGAGAGCCCAGTGAGTAATCAAGTGATTCATCCCAGTAGAATATTATAAAGGTTGTTGGTAGAAGTTATTCAGTTCAATTCTCTCCTTTTACCTGATAGGAAAATGAAGTATTAAAGATGTCAAGTTAATCACCTAAGGTCATATAAAGAAAGAGTTAATGATGGAGTTGGGACAAGACTTCAGTTTCTCCTGACACCCAGTCCTGTGCTCTTTGTCTCTTGGGAATGCATGAATTTTAAGGAAAATGAATTCTATGTCTTTCTGTTTTCTAAGTTCTGTTAGAACCAGTTCATCACAATGTGTCAAAAGGCGATCATTCCCAGCTTGTCCTGGACATAATATCATCCCTTAACATTATAGGGATGGGAATTTACTGCTTAGAGTCCATTGGATCATCCATCCAGAGCTAGGAGGGACCTCAGAGACCTTCTGTGCCTTATGTAAGCTATTCATTTTATAAGCCTCTTTTCATTTGCTGGTGTCCAAAGTTCATGCTGGGGTGGCCCCTTCTCACTAGCACCCAGGGAATCATGTATAAATCAGAGCTGAAAATAGGGCTTGGATTAATGTCTGTGTATTTTAAGGCAAAAAAAGAGAAAGGACTATTCTCCTTTCACATTCTGGTAGCTTACTCTATGTGACTGGAATTTTGCTGTTTTATCAGTGAATTTATTAATAATAACCAAACCAACTCATTACCATAGTGTTTATGGCTTCAAAACTTTACATATGTTATCTGATATTATTTTATCTTCATAATAACCCTAGGAGCTGGATATTGCAAATATTATAATGTTTATTTTGTGGGGGAAGAAACTGACACTTGGGGAGGTTAAATTATGGTGAATCTGAGATATTCAGGTCTTCTGAGTAGAAAAAAAGTATTTTTAAAAATTTAAATAATATATTGTCCTTGAATTTTGGTTTATAGTATTTTCAGGGGCTTTAAAAAAAGACCAAATTATTCATTTAGGTCTAGATTCAGTTCTCTTCTCTATATTTGTCATAGGGATCAGAGAGCTACAGGAAGGGATCTTAGAGGCCAGGCAGCGGGATCCCCTGTATGCAGATGAGAAAATGGAAGGCAAGGAAGATCATTTTAGCCAAAGACAAATAGTATATACTGTCAACATCCTCAATCAACATGTATTAAGTGCCCACCATGTGCTAAGTGTTGGATTAGAGACAGGATTTAAATCCAGTTTCTCTGCTTAAAATCCAGGGAGCTTTTGGTTGTTCAGGGTTGTCCATGATTTGCCACTAATAGAGGACTGCTTGTTCCCTGACTCCCTTAAGCTTTATCCGTCTCCTGAAGAAAGGATTCCTCAAATCCACTGTCTTGACTTCACAAAGAGAGGTAAAGACCCACAAGAATTTCAATGTCCTGGAGTTCTGAGTTGGGTTTTACAAATAGGAATATAATATAATATATATAATAATAATAGGAATATGATATAATTTCATTTCTAATAGTCCTAACAGCATTTTCTTTACTCTTGGTGAAAAACATTATTTAGGGTGGTGCTATTTTTGTACCTACAAATTCAATTCAGGCATTTATTGAGTGTGAGACACCATGCAAGGAGTGAGAAATCAGGTTAGCACTAAAATCAAGGTATAATACTACTTTGTATATTCTTATTTCCAGGTTAACAAAGGCTTAGTCAGCCAGCCAGTCAATAAGCATTTATTAAGCATTTTGTGGCTTTGTTATTGAGTCCTTCCAGTTGTGTCTTGACTCTTCATGATCCATTTGGGGTTTTCTTGGCAATCTACCCAGAGATACTGGAGTGGTTTTTCTCCGCTTTCTCCAGCTCATTTTACAGAGGAGGAAACTGGAGCAAACAGGGTTAAGTGACTTGCCCAGGGTCACATAGCTAATACATGTCTGAGGCTGGATTTGAACTCAGTAAGATGAGTCTTCCTGCTTGCAGGCCCAACACTTAATAGATGCCAGGCATCTAGTAGGAGCTGGAGATGAAAAAAAAGGCAAAAAGTATTGTACTCCTCCCCTCCAATCCCTCCAAAGAACTCGCATTCTAACAAAGATAACATGCAAATGGCTACCTACACACAAGGTCTACTCTTTTGTAAATAAGAGGAAAATTCAGAGGAATGGATGAGGGGGTTACTGGACCCAGGAAGACTCCCTGAAGAAGGTTTTGAGATGAGTCTTCAGGGAAGTCAGGAAAGCTAGGTTGCAGAGGATAAGAAGGGACAGCATTCCAGACATGAGGGAGAATCAGTGCATGGCAGATGATGTGCCTGACATGGCCCTCTAGCCATAGATAATCCTTTGTTATGATGTTTTGTCTAGAGCTCTCCTTTTCTTTACATCCTCTACCTTTTTTCATAGAATATTTATGTACATGCTGTGTCCTCCTGATTTAACTATAAACTATTTAAGGAAAAGTAATGTGTCATTTTTTATCTTCCCATCCCTTTCTTTCTGGTATAATACTTAGCATTCAATAGGTGCTTAAAGCTTTTTTTCACTTTTTAAAAAATGAGGGTAACTTTCTAGCTTCTTATTGCATCTGAGTTTTCTATCTTAGTCAATAATCATTTATTAAGTGCCTACTATGGGCCAGGTATGTACTAAGCACTGGGAATACAAAAAGAGGCAAAAGATAGTTCCTGCCCTCAAGGAGCTTACAATTGGAGTAGTAGCCACTACACAAATATATATATATATATGAAAACAAGTTTTACACAGGATAAGTAGGAAATAATTAAAAGTGAGAAGACATTGGAACTCAGAGGGTTAGGAAAGGCTTCCTGTAGAAAATGGGATTTTAGTTGGGACTTTAAGCCAAGAGGAAGAGATGCGGAGGGAGAGCATATTAAAATGAAGCAGTCAACAAAAATCTAATCTTAGACATGGAAAATGCACAAGAGTTTCTTGTTTTGATTTGATGCCTTACCTTGACTAAAAGATCTTTGGCATCTTTCTGAAGCCAGTTTGGGTATAAGGGGTTGTCCATTCGGATAGAATGGAAGAGCTCTTCTTCATCTTGGCCATGGAAAGGTGACTGACCTATTAGCATTTCATAGAGGAGGACTCCGAAGGACCACCAGTCAACAGAAGTGTTGTACTTCTGACCCAGCAAGATCTGTATGAACACAAAGAATAGGGTCATAAAAGTAAATTACAGAATTATTGAATTTTAGAGAGGAAAAGGAAATGAGTGATTCTCTAATCCAATCTCCCACCCAATACAAGGGTTCCTTCTGTAATATTACCAAAGAATGCAGCTTCTTTTTGAACATTCTAGTGTTGGAGAGCTCACTACTTACTGAGGTAGCTCATTTTACTTTCAGATAGATTTCACTCTATTAAGATAAAATCTGGTTTCAAGTCATGTTTTGCTTTCTGGAATCATACAGAATAAGTCCAATAATTCCCCTTTCACATATTAGGTTTTCAGTTAATTGAGGAAAACTTAGCATTATGTTCTCTATGTTCAGTTATTCCTTAGATGACATGTTTTCTAGGTCTCTCACTGTCCTTCACTGGACATAATCTACCTGGTCAATATTTACCCAAATTATGGTAACCAGAATGGAACACAGTCTTCAAAATATGATCCAATGACTGCCCACCTCCCTTGTTCTACACATTTCAGTTAACAGGGAGAAAAGCACGAAGGAACGGAAAGAGTAATTGATACGGAAATCAGAAGATGTGGATTCCATCTCTACTTTTCATTTATATTTCCTACATGACTCTCAAGTTCTCTCTTAGGAACTTTGGAATTGATTTGTGGCATGGGACACACTGGCACACGATCACCCAGCATAGCACGCCCTCATCAGAGAAGGTGTTGTGCTCTATAAGCAAAGCAGAATTGAAATAGTTCCAAAGAAAGGCGAGATGTACAAATTTAGAGAATCCACCCTAAATGTTCTCATGAACTATTTGTGCCCAGCCTATGGTAGAACATTCTGAGCTCATATTGGTCTGATCAGCCACAGTCGCACACATTGTAATCTGACTCTACCATAATGATGTCATTTTGGTCCTCTTTGAGAAGAAAGGACAACAGTCAATCAACATACATCACTACAGGCAAATGAACTGATCCACCTAAGTCCTGGTTTCCTTATTTGTAAAATAGGGTTGATAATAATCATCTTGGAGTTCTTACCACTTAGGGACAGTCTTTATAAAATGAAAAGCACTATATAAATGTGAGCTATTGTTACTAATGCCAATTAGAATTCCGTCTAAATTATTTAGGCTAATTACAGTAAGTCTAAATTTAATAATTGCAAAGTATAATAAAAATTCAGTCTAAAAATTAACTTTTTGAGTGGCTGAGTTATACTTTTTGACTTATATTGAACTTAATTCATGAGGCAGGCAGGAGTGACAGTTGACAAGAGTGCTTGACTTGAAGTCTGGAAGACTTGAATTAAAATTGAGCCTTAGACATGTAAGAGCAGTGTGACCTTGAGCAAGTCATTCAATTTCTGCCTGATTCAGTTTCCTCATTTCTAAGGTAGGGGTAATGATATTACCTACTTCTAAGCGTGGTTGTAAAGACAGTATGTAAGAAGTGCTTTGCAATTCTGAATGCTAGCTACATAAATGGGAATATAGGGGCAAAATGTCTAGATAATACTTTATTGTTCTTTATTTCTTTCAGTTGTATCCAACCCTTTGTGACCCCATTTGGGGTTTTCTTGGCAGACTTACTGGAGCAGTTTGCCATTTCCTTTTCCAGATCATTTTACATATGAGGAAAATGAAGCAAACAGGCTTAAATGATTTATTTAGGGTCACACAGCTAGTAAGTGTCTGAAGCTGGATTCGAACTCAGGTCCTTCTGACTCCAGGCTCTGGTGCTCTGTCCACTGCACCATAAGTATATGTTATAGACTATTTCCTTTCAGTGATGCTACCACAAACTCTCAGAAACTGAAATCATGGAGCATATAACACCAGAGAGATATTTTTCAACTGACCTTGAAGATAACAATTAAATAAATAGATAACCTCAGTTTTCCTGTCTTTATGAAAAATAATATCCCAGAACACCACAATATATGTTTGATCTCAAAATGGGTAGTGTGGAGTGGAAAGAACAGAGGATTTGTTATAGGTGATTCAATTCAATTAAATATAATAAAACTGTAGTAAGTGCTTATTGCGTACAAAGGACTATGCTAGGCACTAAGTCTCCAACAGAATTTAGGATCAGAAGATGATGTAGATTCAAGTTTGTATTTCTTTAGATATTACCTGCATAAACTTGTGCAAGTTGCTTGATCTATGGGTGCCTCAGATCTTCATCTGTAAAATGACATTGTTGGTACAGAAGGCCTTCAGATCCTAAGATCTTGGCTCCATCATCACCTGGCGTCATGACTTGAGGCAAATTACTTAATCTTCTGTTAATCTGGGCAATTTATATTTTTTAAATTTAGATTGTCGACTTTATGGGCAAAGTAATTTCTAATTATTGTTTTAATTTTCTCCTCATTGGAGGTGAGTTCACCCTTTTCATTTCTGATATTATAAAATTATTTTATATATATTATATATATGTATATATATACATATTATAAAATCAGAATAATACTTGAACTGCCTACCTCACAATGCTGCAGTAAGGATCAAATGCAATAGTGTATATATAAGGCTTTTCTTTTTTTGCAACCATAAGGACTTCTGTAACTTACATAAATAGAAGTTTATTGCAATTATTTTATTAGAGGGGCAATATGGTATATCAGTAAGGACCCTAGACTTGGTGTAGGAAGATCTAGATTTGAATCCAAATTCTAACCCTAATTGTATGGTTACAAATAAGTTTTTGAATTTTTCTGAACTTTACTTTCCCCATAAGTAAAGTAATGAAGTAAAGGGCAACAAAAAAAGGTTTGTTTTTTTTTTAAAGCTATGTGGGGATAACAAATTCTGGGATTTTTTTGTCTTTTTAAAAAATATTTTATTTTTGTTACATTTGAGTTCCAAGCTGTTTCTCTCCCTTCCTTCCAAACCCGTACTAAAGATGACCAACATTTGACAAAGATACACATATATATGAAACTACTCAATATGTGTTCTATATATCAGATTTTTCTCTGCATGTGGATAGCATCTTCCATCATTGTAGTTGATTTGAATATTCATATAAGTCATACAGTTACTCTTTGAATAATTATATTGCTATTAGGGTATATAATGTTCTCTTGTTCCTGCTCATTTCATACTTCGTTATTTCATGTACATCCTTCCAGGTTTTCCTAAAATCAATCTGCTCATCATTTCTTACAGAGAAGTAATATTCCATCACAATCATATGCCACAACTTGTCCAGCCATTCCCCAAAGAACAGGTATCCCTACAATTTCTACTTCTTTGCCACCACAAAGAGAGCTGTTATAAATATTTTAAAACACATAGGTTCTTTTCATTTCTTTCTGATCACCTTGGGAAACTAGATTTTGTTAATTTAATGGATTAAACAATGAATTGAACCATTTCTTAGATTAAAGGCAAAACTAATCAACTTTCTAAGGGGAGTGATCTTTGAACTGGGAAAGATAAAAATGATAGAGTTAAAACAAAATGTAAATGAAGAGATAGAAAGAAAACATCTAGCTACTCTCAGTGAACTCAAGTTACAAAGCCTGAACAAACTATATTCATGGATCTAAAAAACCTGGTGGATATGATTGCTGAGTGACATTTGTGATCTTTCAAAAATTATACAGAATTCTTATATGGGATGGCTTTCTGGGATGGGGAGAGGAAGACATACATGGAGAAATTCAGGCCTTATGAGGACAAAAATTATCAAGAAATATTATTTTAAAATAAAAGTACTTCAGAAAAAGTATATTCTTATATATGGGATGGCTTTCTGGGATGGGGAGAGGAAGACATACATGGAGAAATTCAGGCCTTATGAGGACAAAAATTATCAAGAAATATTATTTTAAAATAAAAGTACTTCAGAAAAAAATATAAAATAGAAGAGAGATGTGAAAAAATTAGTTATGGGCAACCAGTACAGTGAATAGTGGCAGGCCTGAAGCCAAGAAGACTCATCTTCATGAGTTCAAATCTGGCCTCAAACACTTACTAGCTGTGTGACCCTGGACAGGTCACTTCACCCTGTTTGCCTCGGTTCCTTATCAGTAAAATGAGCTGGAGAAGGAAATGGCAAACCACTCCAGTATCTTTGCCAAGAAAACCCCAAATGGGGTCACAAAAATTTGGATATAACTGAACAACATCAACAAATTTTCATTAAAAGAAAATAGGCTCCCCCTCTCTCAACTTGATAGATCTAACCTCAAAATAAACAAGAAAGAGGTTAAGGAGGTAAATAAAACTCTGGATAAGGTAGATATGATAGATCGTTGGAGAAAATTGAATGGGAATAGAAAGGAATATACCTTTTTCTCAGCGGTACATGGAACGTTTACAAAAATTGACCATGTACTAGGACATAAAAATCTCACAATCCAGTGCAGAAAGGCAGAGATAATCAAGGCATCCTTTTCAGATCATAATGCAATAAAAATTATGTAATAGAAGGCCATGGAAAGATAAACCAAAAATCAATTGGAAACTAAATAATCTAATCCTAAAGAAGGAGTGGGTTAAAGAAGAAATCATAGAAACAATCAACAACTTCATTCAAGAGAATGACAATATTGAGACAACATACCAAATCTTAAGGCATACTGCAAAAGCAGTTCTTAGGGGAAGTTTTATATCTTTGAATACCTACATAAATAAAATAGAGAAAGAGGAGATCAATGACTTGGGCATGCAGCTGACAAAGCTAGAAGAAGAACAAATTGAAAATCCCCAAGTAAATACCAAATTAGAAATACTGAAAACCAAAGGACAGATTAATAAAATTGAAATTAAGAAAACTACTGAATTAATAAATAAAACCAATAGTTGGTTTATGAAAAAACTAATAAAATTGATAAACCTTTGGTCAATTTGATTAAAAAAAAGAAAGAAGAAAATCAAATTACTAATATTAAAAATGAAAGGGGTAAACTCACCTCCAATGAGGAGGAAATTAAAACAATAATTAGAAATTACTTTGTCCAACTTTATGCTCACAAATTCAATAATCTAAATGAGATGGATGAGTATTTTAAAAAACACAAATTACCCAGATTAACAGAAGAGGAAGTGGAATACTTAAACAACCCCATCTCAGAAAAAGAAATTGAACAAGCCATCAATGAACTCCCTAGGAAAAAATCTCCAGGGCTAGATGGATTCACAAGTGAATTCTATCAAACAATTAAAGAACAGTTAATTCCAATACTATATAGACTATTTTTGAAAATTGAGGAACAAGGAGTCCTCCCAAATTTTTTCTATGATACAAATATGGTTTTGATACCCAAACCAGGAAGAGGCAAAACAGAGAAAGAAAATTATAGACCAATTTCTCTAATGAATATAGATGCAAAAATTTTAAATAAGATTTTAGCAAAATGAATACAGCATCTTATCAACAGAATGATACATTATGATCAGGTAGGATTCATGCCAGACATGAAGGGCTGGTTCAATATTAGGAAAACTATTAGCATTATTGATCATATCAACAACAAAACTAACAAAAACCACAACAGATGCAGAAAAAGCATTTGACAAAATACAACACCCATTCCTATTAAAAACTCTGGAGTACATAGGAATAAAGGGAACTTTCCATAAAATAATAAGCAGTATCTGCCTAAAACCTTCAGCAAACATTATATGCAATGGGGATAAGCTAGATGCATTTCCAATAAGATCAGGGGTGAAACAAGGATGTCCATTATCACCACTATTATTCAATATGGTACTAGAAATGTTAGCTGTAGCTATTAGATAAGAGAAGAAACTAAGTTATCACTCTTTGCAGATGATATGATGATATACTTAGAGAATCCCAGAGATTCAAGTAAAAAACTACTTGAAATAATAAACAACTTTGGCAAAGTTGCAGGTTACAAAATAAACCTGCACAAATCTTCTGCATTCCTATATATTAGCAGCAAACTCCAACAGCAAGAGATAGAAAGAGAAATCCCATTTAAAGCTAGGGTAGACACTATAAAATACTTAGGAGTTTATCTGCCAAAACAAACCCAGGGATTATATGAACACAACTACAAGACACTTTTTGCACAAATAAAGTCAGATTCAAGTAAGTGGAAAAACATCAGTTGTTCATGGGTAGGCTAAGCTAACATAATAAAACTGACAATTCTACCTAAATTAATTTACTTTTTTAGTGCCATACCAATTAGACTATCAGATAATTATTTTCTAGAGCTGGATAAAATAATAACAAAATTCATTTGGAAGAATAAAAGGTCCAGAATATCAATAATGAAAAGAAATGCTTGGGAAGGTGGCCTAGGGCTACCAGACCTCAGATTGTACTATAAAGCAGCAATTATCAAAACTGCTTAGTATTGGCTAAGAAACAGAGGGGTAGACAAGTGGAATAGACTTGGCACTCAAGACACAGTAGGCAAGGAATATAGCAACCTCCTGTTTGATAAACCCAAAGACCCCAGCTTCTGGGATAAGAACTCACTATTAGACAAAATTTGCTGGGAAAACTGGTTAACAGTGTGGCGGAAATTAGGCATAGACCTATGCCTGACACTGTACACAAGAATAAAGTCCAAATGGGTACATGATTTAGGTATAAAGATTGATACCATGAATAAACTGGAGGAGCAAGGAATAGTATATTTATCATATTTATGGAGAAGGGAAGAATTTTTTTCTAAAGAAGAGATAGAAAGCATTATGAAATGCAAGATGGATAATTTTAATTACATTAAACTGAAAAGTTTTTGCACAACCAAACCCAATGCAACCAAAATTCGGAGGGATGTAGTAAATTGGGAAAGAATTTTTACGATAAGCTCAGGGATAAAGGCCTCATTTCTAGAATATATAGAGAACTGACTCAAATGTATAACTATACAAGTCATTCCCCAACTGATAAATGGTCAAAGGATATAAACAGGCAATTTTCAGGGGAAGAAATTAAAGATATCTATAATCATATGAAAAAATGCTCTAAATCACTATTATTAGGAGATGCAAATCAAAACAACTCTGAGGTACCACATCACACCTACAAGATTGGAAAATATGACAGAACAAGAAAATGATAAATGCTGGAGAGGATGTGGGAGAGTTGGAACACTAATTCATTGCTGGTAGAGCTGTAAGCTCATCCAACCATTCTGGAGAGTGGTTTGGAACTATGCCCAAAGGGCTACAAAAATATGCATACCCTTTGACCCAGCAATATCACTACTTGGACTGTATCCCCAAGAGATCATAAAAATGGGAAAGGGTCCCACATGTACAAAAATATTTATAGCAGCAATCTTTGTAGTGGCCAAAAACTGAAAGTCAAGGAGATGCCCATCAATTGGGGAATGGCTGAATAAATTATGGTATATGAATATAATGGAGTACTATTGCACCATAAGAAATAATGAACAAGAAGACTTCAGGGAGGCCTGGAAGGACTTATATGATCTGATGCTGAGTGAAAGGAGCAGAACCAGGAGAACTCTGTGCACAGCAACGACCACAGTGTGCGAGAGTTTTTTCTGGAACTTCGTAATAATGCAAGAACTTATTAAAAAAAAAATCCCAATGATGGTTTTCTAAGGCAAAATGCCTTCCACACTCAGAGGAAGAAATATGGAATTCATTCACAGAATGTAGCAGATCATGTTTGTGTGTGTGTATTTTTGCATATTGTGATTTGTTACATGATTTCTTCCATTTATTTTAGTTTGACTACATAGCATGGCTATAGTGAAAATGTACTCAATAGGAAAGTATATGTAGAACCTATACAGAATTGTATGCTGTTGTGAGGAGGGAGGGGAATAGTGGGGGGTCAGTGTGGGGGGGTTAAAATCTTAATTTTATGGTAGTGATTGTAGAACATTAAAAATAATAAAAAATTAAATTAAAAAAAAAAGAAAATAGGGAGGAATCACCAAACTATAGGCCAGTGAGCTTGATGTCAATTCCTGGCAAAATCTATTTTTATAAAGGGAAGTAGTGATAACTGAAAGCTAATATGGGTTCAGAATCATCTCATTTCTTCTTTTTTTTTAATTTTGGACAGTGTTACTAGATCACGAGAATGTTGTAGATATAGTTTACTGATATTTCAGCAGAACGTTTGACAGTATCGCTCCTTTGTAGGCTTGGGGACAAGAAGGAAAGGAGTGGACAAAATAACAAGGCAACTGGGTGAACCCAGGACTGGGCGAATGAGTGACTGGGTCCAAAAATAGCCAGTAATTAATGGCATGATATCATCTTGAAAGGAGGCTTCTAGAAGCACCCCAAGCACTTGTCTTTGACTCTTTGTTATTTAATAACTTTATCAGCGATTATTTTGAAGGTACGCATACCATTCTTGTTTGATTTGCAGTTGATGTGAAGGTTAGAGATATAGCTAATACAAATCTGAAAAGAAATTTGACAAGTTAGAATGAAGGGTTACATTGAATGAAATGAAACTTAGTAATAAGTTCCTGAATTCAAGGAATGAATTGTGGAAGTACAGGATGGGAAAGGTACAGAGAAATAGCTTTATGTATAAAATAAAAAATGTCATGTCTGAGAAAAAGATCTAGATAACTCAGTAGATTGATAGTTCAATATGAGTCAATACTACAACAGCCAAACCCCGCCCCCCCAAAACAATATGATTCTAAATTGCATTTAGGAGTGACAAAGCAGTCAGAGAAAAGGAGGTGTTAGATTGGCTTCCTGATTAAGGTGTACTTGGAATGTTATAGATTACAAAGAGGCACAATCAAGGGAGAAGGGAATCCTATCCAGTCAGAGGACTATAAATCTACCAAGCCTCTCAGATCTTTTTTTTTCTTGCATGACATTACTTATCTTATACATAAATTTATTTATCCAGTGCCAAGGCATAAAGATTGGGGATGGAGGATGCACTTAATAGTAAGAAGGCCAGTTTGGCTAGACTATGGGGTGTATAAAGGGGAGGAATGAGATGCATGAGAAGCCTGAAGGGGGTTAAAGATAAAGTTGATCTTGAAGCTAACAAGGAGTTACTGAAGTTTACTGAGCAGAGGAGGTGACCAAGTTAGACCTGTGTTTTTGGGGAAAAAAGTACATTGATGGTTGTGTAGATGATGGACTGGATTAAGATACCACACTGGAAGAGATTCAGTAGGTCCAGTGAGAAGTGATGAAAGCCTGTGTGAATGGACAGGAGGGAACATGAAAGACAGATGTTATGGAGTAGAAACAAGATTTGACAACCATGGCGTACGTGATGTGAGAGTGAATAGTCAAGGATGATGATGAGGTTAGAAACCTGGGAAACTGGCAGGATGGCAGTGTCTTTGATCTCCAGCAGAAGTAGTTCATTTCTCTATGTGCTACACTGAGAAGATGGACTGTGCTCATGGCAGAGGTGGGAGAGGATCAACTAGGCTGGTGAGGGCACTGGAGTTCATGCTCTAGAGGACCTGATGAACAGAACTGGGGAAGTTTGGTCTAGAAAAGAAAGGAATGAATGAACTCGGGTCTAGAGCTGGAAAGGACCTTAAGGGTCATCTAATCCAGCTCATTTTATATATAGGGACCTTTCGGGACCAGAGCAACTAATTAACTCACTCAAGGTCAATCAAGTTCATGCAGGAGAGGTAAGTAGCAAAGGTAAAATGTAAACTCATGTCCTTTGATTGTGAAAACAGCATCAAGCTGCCTCCTAATAGCTGTGGTCACCAATCCAAAGAGATATCATAAAAAAAGAGATTAGGCTTGTTTTGTCCTGCACAGGACAATCAGCAAAGTTTTCAGAGAAACCGGTTTTGCTTTGATAGCAAGAAAAACTTCCTAACCTATTAGAGAGGTTAGAGCAGGCAGCATCTGGTGCCTAAGGGACCCCTCCTGGAGGTCTTCAAGGAGAGGCTCATTCTTCACTAGGAGAGGATTTCATAGGGAGAATTATTTTTCAGGTATAAGTTGGACTTTGTAGGCTTTAAAATCATTTCCAACTCTGAGATTCTGTGACTGTGACAAGAAAATATAAAGTGTGATTTTTTTTTTTGTTAAAAGATTTTTAAATTTTGATTAAAGAAAAATTATGTCAACTTTGGAGAATATAATAAAATGACATTTTATTTGCTGTGATCTCTTCTAATTGCTTTTAAAAAGCTTTTATTGATTTATTATTCATTTTGAACTTAAATACATGAAGACCCAAAAAAGAACATTTGCAGCTACACAGCATAGCATAATAAAAGATTCACCATAAAACCATGAATTTATATTTCATACTGTTTGCTTTTTTTGAAACAACTATTTAAGTACTACACATTGTTTTCAAAGCTATTCTGTCTATACCTCCTTCTAAATTTCCTTTTATTCTTTGCTGGGCACTTTTTATATTTTTTCTCCCCCCTCCCCACCCTATCCTAGAGATGAGTACCATTCAATACAAATATATATATATATATATGTGTGTGTGTGTGTGTGTGTGTATGTGTGTTCGTGTGTGTATGTATGTATCTGTAAAACCAAACCATACATCTATTTATCAGTTATTTTTCTCTGGGGGCAGATAGCATCTTCTTTCATAGGTCCTTTGTAGTTCTTTTAATACTCAAAATGAATTAGTCACTCAAAGTTCTTCTTGAAACAATATTGCTGTTACTGTACAACATTCTCTTGGTTCTACTCATATGCTTTTCATTTTTTCATGTAAGTCTTTTCATGTTTTTCTAAAATCAATGAGTTTATCATTTCTTCTAGCACAGTAGTATTCCATCACAATCCTGCGCCACAACTTGTTTAGCCATTCCCCAACTGACAGGCAACCATGGGTGGCATTTTTGTTGTCAATATCAAAGAAATCCAATGCTGTAGAAGTTTTCTTGAGAAGTTTGGATGAGTTTTCTAGTCAAGCAGGGTTAATGAAAATGTTCCCGGGCTGTGGGGAGAACTGAGAGGGTTCATGCATCATATCTGTAATATCTCAGAAATGGAGTTATTTTTCTTCCAAGAGCCTATTACTTGGTTTGAGTAGTCCTTTGATGGCTCTCTGCTCTTCCTAGATGGCTTCCTTGACCTTTGCTTACTGGGCTGGCATCACTTTTATTTGACTGTAGTTGGCTTTCAATAGTTTTTTTTAATCCAATCTTGATCTTGCAACTTGACTACAATTTCTTCCCATAGCCCCCTCACGCATCAATCCAGTTAATTTGTAATCCTGTATATTCAAACTCTAAATAGCTCTGAGGGTTTGGTCTTTGACAATTGAATCTAATAAATATTAATCAGGCATCTGCTCTGTGCCCATTACTTATACAAAGACGAACATGACAGATTTCACTGCCTTCAAGGAGATATTAAAAGCATTTGTATTAATATAATCCAAGACAGAATAAGACAAATGCACTAGAGAAATATAATAACATGCTATGGAAGGTCATAGGTGAGAGATCACTTAAAGCTTAGAAGCATCAGGTAAAGCTTTATGAAGAAGGTAAGGTTTTAGTTGGGCACTGAATGATGGCATAAGACTTGGGTAGGCAGAGACTGAGGAGGTGTGGGGGGCATTTAAAGGTGGATGGAAAAGTATAAGTGAATGTGTGGAGGGGAGAAAGGCAAGGTGGGGAGGGGAAACAATAAGCAACCTGAAATAAGGGTATGGTAAAAGCAATAGTGGAAGTTTAGCCTGGAATGGCAAATTGAAGTTTAGATTTCATTCTGTAGGCAATGAGAACACCTTAGAGGGTTTTTTTTTGGAGCAGGGAACTGATGTCAGAGCAATACATTAGAAAGATTAGTCTTGAAGCAGTGTATAGTATAGATGGGTTTGGTAGAAGAGCTGAGGTGGGGAAAAATTGGAAAATTGTTGTAGTAGGCTGGGTGAGAGTGACAAAGGCCCAAGAGGGTGATGGGAATGGAAAGGGAGAGAAAATAATAGGGACAGGAGTGAAGATAATTTGAATTTGGTGCCTGGGTGACTGATAGATCATACACTTGACAGAAATATGAGAAGTCAGAAGGAGCTTCTTTTGGGGTAGGGACACAAGATGAGCTTCACTTTGAACATATGGAGTTTGAGATATCAGGAGGTTAGGTGGAGGTATCCAGCAGTTGGTCAGGAATGGGGACTAGAAATCAGGCAAGAAACATAGATTTTTGAAGTCATCCACTTGTAGGTTCCAGTGGAAACTGGAGAATAAATGAAAATCACAAAAGGGAAAATAGGTAGAAAGATCAGAGAAGATGACCCATGATAGAAACTTGAGGAATATCTGTGTTTAAAGGATGGCAAGAGAAATGGGGCATCGGTGAAATCTGAGAAACAGTAATCAACCAGAGAGGCAAGAGGAAAACCAAGGAAGAAAGCCCATGATCTAAAGCATCAACTGACACACTGAAGTTAGGGAGAATAAGGATTTTGACCAAGTCACTAGATTAGTGATTAAGAGACTTCAGTGGATTGATGGCAATGGATGTGAGATGCACAGATGATGAAGGAGTGATATCTGCCAATGAGGTGCCATCATTTCAGGAAGTCTGGTAGTGAGAGCTAGAAGAAATCTTGGTGATCATCTAATCCAACCGGCATTTAGTATATGCTTACTACGTGCAAGGAGCCAAGGGTACAAAGACAGAAATAAAAATAGTTCCTGACTTCAAAGAGCTTACGTTGTTCTGGAAGACCACAGACCATGCAGCTAGTGGTTTCAAAGTGTAGTTCAGGTCCCTGAGAAGCTTTCAGAAGGTCTTTGAGGTAAAAAATATTTTCATAATAATACTGACATTTTAATTTCTGATATAGTCTCTCTCTCTCCTCCCCCCCCCCCCTTCTTTCCTTCTCAGTCTTTACTCTGTGTCTCTGTCTCTTTCTTTGTCTGTCTCCAATATAAACATAAGCTCTTTGGAAGGTTCCCAATATATATATATTTTTGGTATAAAGGAGTCTTGAGACCAAACAGTTTGAGAATTACTCTTCTAATCCAATCTACTTTTCAGAGGAAAAGACAGATTTAGGCCAGTAGCTCATTGGGGGGTAGCAAAACTGAGGGAAGGTTCTTATTATTTTTTCTTTTTCTTTTTTTAAAATTGACGATTTAAGTTCATTTATATGCCAGTGGAGGAAAACTGAAGATTTAACAGAGGGAGGGAATAATTGATACTGTAAAGTCCTGTTGGTAGGAGGTCAAAGGCGATGCTTTTGGGACCATGAGGGAGAGGGGGAAAATGGAGCAATGGAGTGAATGAGGGAAGAAACAGAAATTTTGTGGTGAGGGGCAGGGAGATGGATAAATTACGTGACTATTTAAAATTAATATGTACATATACTACTACTACTACTACTACTACTACTACTATTACTACTACTACTACTACTTCTAGCAATAGTAACTAGTATTTATATAGTACTTCAAGGTTTGCAAAGCACTTGTATAGACATTATTTCATGTGATCTTCATAACAATACTGTGTAGTAGGTAGTATTATCCCCATTTTATAGATAAGGGACCTGAGACTGAGAGAGTTAAGTAACTTGCCCCAGGGTCACACAATTGGTCAGGGTCTAAGGCTGAATTTGAATTTAGATCTTGCCAACTCCATGTCCAATACCCTTAACCACCATGCCTGACTAGCAGGCAACATCATGTACTGACAGAAGATTGTTGAATAGAGTGGAAAAGATTTACAATAGTCAACATGGCACACAGAAGCAGGGAAAGAGAGTTCTCTGTTGTTCAGAAAACTCTGGTTTGGGGTATTTCCTGCCCCTTTGCAGTACACTCTTAGTTAGAAGAGGTTTTAAATGCATTGATATCTACATGCTAACATGCATGAAGAGTGGATTACCAATCTTAGCGAACCATAATCATTGAGCTGAACTGGTTCAAAAGTTTCTTAAAAGCCTGAAAGCTTAAAATGTGAAGCTGTGTAATTTTAAGCTAGCTCACAATGTATCCAAGGGGCAGGGGATTAAGGCAAAGGACTTTTATTTTGTTTTGAATCTGAATTCCCCTGGTGTGGTCACAATTGTGAAGTCTTTCAATATTTATTGCATGTCCACTGAGTACTTGCTACCGTCCTGTCTGGATTGAATAACCTTGCCTAGGGTTATTTTTGCTGGAAGGTCAGAAGCCCTTTCAAAACCAATCTCACTGTCAATGACAATGACTTTTTGGAAAGAATCACAGGATCGTGGATCTGTAATGTACCCCTCTTATTTTTCTGATGGGAAAACTGCGGCCCAGAACTGATGTCTCTTGTCCAAGGTAACACTTGTGATGGTGAAAGTGACAGAGCTAAGATTTGAAACCAAAGTCACCAATGTTCCATTTACTATTACAGGCACAAAATATTAAACTCTCTTAATAATTCTTCTTTTTCAAATAGAACATGGTTGTCATTATCATCGTTATTATTTTAATACCTATTTTTCACTAAGGCCAGTCTTTCTACTTGCCATCTCATTTTCTCCTGTCTCCTTCAAGACCTTACTCCAACTTTCATGAAATCTTTTTACTCATCTTCTCTCTCCCTCTCTACCTGCTCCTCCAACCTCCCTCTCTCTTCCTCTTCCCCCAATGGATTCCTTCCAAAATGCCTATGAAAATACTTTTAAAAAAAGCATTTCTTCAAATCATCTAATAACAACAATAGCTAATATTTTATAGAGCACAATTGTTTTTCTGTTGTGTCTGACTCTTTGTGACCCCATTTGGTGTTTTCTTGGCAAAGATACTGGAGGGGTCTGCTATTTCCTTCTCTATCCCATTTTACAGATGTAGAATTGAGGCAAACAGGGTTAAGTGACTTGCTCAGGGTCACATGGCTAGCAAGTGTCTGAGGCCAGATTTGAACTCATGAAGATAACTCTTTCTGATTCTAAGCCCAGTGCTCTATCTGCTATACCATCTAATCTGCCCTTTTCAGATCTCTAAGAATACTAATTAAAATCACTTCAAGAGTTCCCTTTATGTTTCTTTGTAAGCTGATGGTTATATTCAGTTCTCTCAGGAATAAGTTCTCTTAGTTCTTTTCCTTTATCCCCTCTTCAGCTATCATAGTTAACTACCTATTGCAAAGGACAGTTAAATTCTAATCTCCTCATAGATCCCCACAGAATGTGAATTAACGATAACTGTCAAACTATTTCTCTGTCTCTCAAAGACACAGCAGTAGGAGTAGAATCTATTGTCTCTTTGGGAAAGGCTCCTGAAGCTGATGTTACATTTAGATATCTAGTCAGTTGAAAATATGAAAAAAACAAAACACCTTTGTGCTAAAACAAAATTCCAGTTTTTTCATTATTATTCATTGAATAAAATTCAAATGCTTCTGACTTACATTCAAGATTGTCTACAATCTGGTGTCCCCTTTCCTTTCAAGCTTTATTTCTCTCCATACTGTATATGCTCTAGAGTGACATACCAGACCACTCTCTGTAGCCAGAAAACGCCTGCACTTTCTCCTCCATGTGCCTTTGCTCATAATATTTCCAGTGCCTGAAATGTCATCTTTGCCTACTGAATTACTATTCATACCTTAAAGTCCAACTCAAATAGCACTTCTATGAAGCCTCTATCTCCACTGTCAATAAACACCTTCTTCTTTTGTTTTGCAAAATTGCATTGTGTTATTATACTTGTCATTATAATTATGTACATAGTTATGTTTATCCTGGGGTTTTTAAAGTTAAACTCTTGAGCCGTCAGGACAAACAGAAGTGAGGGCCATACATAAGAATTTCTGTGGGCTGCATCCTGACTTAGAAAACCACCTATTAATATTATCTATGTTGTACTGTATTTTAATTTATTTTGTTAAGTATTTACCAATTACATTTTAATCTGGTGCTTGTATTCAGGAGAATTGTGGGTCATGAGCTTGATGCCTTTGCTCTTGTGTATGTAAAAAATATAATGTAGAAGACTTAGCAATGTTTCACACTTAATGCAGTCAGTGGAATGTCATCGGTAAAAAATGAGCACACTTATCTTGAACAAATTCTGTGGATGGAAAAGGAACTGGACCCAACATCAACTGTGAGGAAGAGAGAAGGCAGTAGCATGGTGTAACACTGGCCCTGGAGTCAGGAAGACCTGAGTTCATAGCCATCCTTAGACACTTACTAGTTGTTTGACGTTGGGCAACTCACTTAAATTCTGCCTGCCTTAGTTTCTTCCTAAGATGGAACTACCTCACACAGTTGCTATAAGGATCAAACAAGACATTTGCAAAGCACTTGGCACAGTGACTGGCACATCATGGCGAATGACTCCTTCCTCCCTCCCTTCCTTCCTTCCTTCCTTCCTTCCTTCCTTCCTTCCTTCCTTCCTTCCTTCCTTCCTTCCTTCCTTCCTTCCTTCCTTCCTTCCTTCCTTCCTTCCCTCCTTCCATCCATCATGCAGTCCTTTCAGCGACCTCAATGTCCCCTCCTGTCTTTTAAGCAACTCTATTCTTCAGGTAATGCTTATATTATGGAAAGTCCGGAAATGCTAGTCTCTGGAGATTTACAGTTGTCATCCAAAAGGCAACGGAGATGCACACGGTGTGCATGAGTAGGTAACAGCACATTATCAATGAAGAAAATATGAAAGAAGTGGCATATAGAATATCATGGGAGAGCTGCGTGACTGAAAAAGGGGGTGGATGGGGAGGGGGGTGAGACTGAAGGATAACTGATAGCCAGGCCTCATATTTCACCGATAACCATCCGATGTAAGGCATAGAGTAGGACTTCCAATATATCAGCTGCATCTCCTGGGGAGGATTTATGGGAAGGTAATTCTTGCAGATAAATCGCATTCTGTACCACCGGAAGGAGGAAATCACAAACCCACCGAAGTTCTGCAATGTGATTATCATCGCATGTGCTTCCGTCACTTCCAAGACAGTTCAGTATTTGTCGATCGATCTGTTTATGTTTGAAGACATCCTCTTAACAAAACTTTATCCTCTCCAGTACCTCACGCAGTGCCTCGCACAGTAAGCACCTATGAACTATTTCTTGCATCTAATTTAAATTGCTGAAACATTTTTTTAAAAGAGTGCACTGTAAAAATATATTAGGTTTTTGATCACTCAAAGCGTATGCTTAACATTAGCCTTAGTCACTTTCCATTTGGTTTCTTGTCAGTTTCCCTTTCTGGTTCAGTTCACTAACTAATGGCTGCCATATTCTGGGAAGGAGCATTGAAGGATAAAGCTGGATTCCTAACAACTCTCTGAGAAATAGCTTTATCAAGACACGGAAAAAGCTCCACTGAATGATTTCTAGGGAGGACTGATGGCAAAGATTGGTGAGCAAATAAAGTTCATATGCTCCAAGCTCAAGCAACCCAAATCCTCCCAGTTTCAGTCTTAAGAGGAAGGAGAATTGGCAGTGCTCGCACTAATGAACAGGTGTTCTGGGAAGGGAATGCCCAGCATCTGCCGATCTGTTTACCTCCGGAGCAATGTAGTCAGGGGTTCCACAGAAGGTGCTTGTCCTCATGTCTCCAAACATGTTCTCCTTACACATGCCAAAGTCAGCTATTTTGATGTGTCCATCCTTGTCTAACAGAATGTTGTCCAGTTTCAGGTCCCTGGAAAATAAAAGGAAAGTGATGTGTCCTTTTTAGTTTAGCCATTGTGTTATCACCATTGAACAGGGTGGTTTAGCCAGTCCCAAAACAGGGCTAGTAACGACAAACAGGATTAGGCTGACTGAGAGAATAAACATTGGTTAAGGGCCTACTCTGTGCAGGTGCTGTGGATAAAAAGACAAACAGGGTGTGTTATGGGTTTTAAAGGAAATAACATTTATACAGGTAAACCAGTACAAAATATATGGAAAATAAAAACCTAGTAATTTCAGGAGGGAGGTGCAGCCCATTGTGGGGAGGGATGGGTGCATATCAGGAAAGGCTTAATGTAGTAAAGAACTCTTGGGTTGAGCCTTGAAAGAGGCTAGGAATTCCATGAGGCAGAATTAACGAGAGAGCACATAGTGGCTAGGAGATATAGCATGTGCAAAAGTAGAGGGGGGAGAGAAGATACAGTGTATGGTGAACAGTAAGTAGATAAGTTTAGCTAAAACGTGTACATCTATAAAATGGGAAAGCAGCCTGGAAAGATGGATGGGGGCCATTCTGTCAAAGGCCTTAAATGCCAGTGAGAAGAGCTTGTATTTTATCTTAGGATATATAATGAGTCAATTAGTCATTTTGAACAGGGGAACGACATAGTCAGATCTGTACTGTAGGTCTCTAAATATGGCGGTTTGGATGACTGATGGAAGAGGGGAGGGAGTGGAGGCAGAGAACCCAGTTACGAGGCTATTAGAAGAGTTCAGGCGAGAGGTGAAGAGACCTCAGACTTGAAGTAATGTTCTGAAGAACATGGCAGTGTTTCACCCTCAGAAATTTTTCCTAGGCTTCCCTCCCTTGTTCACCCTCAAATGGGGCATCCTCATGCCATGAGTCAATTTCAAGTTTCAACCCATTGTTCTAAGAAGCTTTCCTCTGATTCCTACAACTGAAACCATCCTGAGTAATAGTATATTGTGTTTTTCTCATAGACTTAGTTCTGTTTTATATATCTTAAAATTTTATTCTGAATTTAAGAAATAAAACAAGGATTTCTATAACATAGTTGAATAGAAAAAAGGTGATTGTATATGAAATTTCAAATCTATTGTGTACAATTTGCTATTCCTTTCAAATATATAATAAAGTTATCATGTTCCATGTACACCTATGATAAGCTTCTTGAAGGCACTATTCTAACTTAGTTATGTTTTTATAAGTGTGTGCTTCATATGTACATGATGAATGAATGAATGCATGCCATCCCTTGAAACTTGATGCCCCTTTCTTCTAGATTTTACCTATGGAATGATCTATGCTTTGGAGTTTTTCCTTATTTATTTTTCTCATCAAAAGTACTCATGCTGTGTTCTATCCCTTTTGGACCTTGAACTTTTCTAGGAATAAGCTAATCTATGTCAATGCGTTAATTGATGTATTAATCTTTTACCTTTCCCAGTAACACATTTATATTTAGGAAGGAATAAACCTAAAGTAGTGATTTTACTTGGGCAGCTAGGTGGTGCAATAGATAGAGCACTGGGCTTGGAATCAGCAAGATTCATCTTCATGAGTTCAAATCTGACCTCAGATACTAGCTGTGTGACCCTGGGTAAGTCACTTAACCCTGTTTGCCTCAGTTTCTGTAAAAACAGTTTCTCATCTATAAAATGATCCAGAGAAGAAAATGCCAAACCACTCAAGTATTTCTGTCTAAAACCCCCCCAAATGGGGTCACATAGAGTTGGACACAATTGAAAAACGACAACCACAAAAGTGATCTTACTACAAGTTATACATACTGAGTAGCAGGAGTTCCCTATATATAGTCATAAATGATCCCCTTTCTTAGAATTTCTCCTGCCATTTTGTTTGGACTTTTCCTAATGACTAATTATATATTATATTCTGTTTATTGTTATATATGATAATGTTATGCATACATGTATATGTATGTGTGTATATGCATATGTATATACACAAATATAAAAATTAGAAGATGTCTAAACAAAATAGCAGGAGAAATTCTAAGAGAGAGGATCACTTATGACTTAAGAGAGCCAGAGAAGGTTTCATGAAGGTGGTGGCCCCTGACGAACACTTGCTATAATGGAAAGAGAGATGGATTCAAAGCAAAAAGCGAGTTCAAATTCTGGCTCTGTTGGTATAATATTGGGTGAGTGACTTACATTCTCTAGACTTTATTTTTCTCATTTGTTAAATGAGAGGGTAGGACTAAATGATCTTTAAAGTCCTTTACACTTGGATGTCATAATTTCGGGTATCATGGAAGTCCTCTTGAGCGTCATTAGTTTGGGGAAATGGGGCACTTCCATATGATTTGAATCACATCACATCTCAAGTGCCTTCTTACCCTATGGTTAAGTGCTGTTACTTCCTCTGCAGCATGGTATGGTGGAGAGGGCACTATACTTTTATTTGATGTGTCCATCATTTGTTAAGCATTTACTTTGTGTCTGGCAGGCTCAAGTTCAAACACTTACTTAGCTGAGTGGCCCTGAAATTAATGACTTAACTTTTCCGTGCCTCAGTTTCTTTATCTGTAGAACAAAATTGTTGAACTCAATGGTTTCTAAGGCTCCTGCCAGCTCTAAATCTATAATCTTATGATGTAAGACTTTAACAAAATGTGGTTAGGATTTTAACTGGAGACCTTTATTCTGCTCTGTGCCTTTTCTAGTTGGGGGCAGAAAGATCTGAGAAAAGAGCAGAAGTAGAATGAAGAGGATGTGGTTTTAAGTATGTCATTTTATATGCCAGATAAAAACCACTTACATATTCTCTGATTCATTCTCTTCGTATTTAAAACAAAAGAACTCCAAAAAACGAAAAAGAAAGTAAAAAAAAGGATTGTTTACTTAATATAAATGAATGGATCTAGACTTTCTTTTCAGTAGTACTTTGGAAAAAAGTCATGTTTATACAGTCATCAGTTCATATTTATTGAGAACCTATCCTAAGCATGGTATTGTGGCAGGAGCATTGGGATCCCAATACAATGGTGCTATAACTTTGGTCATGTAGGTTTCCCCTCCACTAGTGTGGATTGTAACCATGTGGGAGAATAGAGAGAGTACTGAATCTTGAGTCAAAGGAAGACCTAGGTTTGACTCTCATGGCAGATACTTACCAGCTGTGTGACCCTGCCCAAGTAATTCAGCCTCTCTGGCCTTTATTTTTTATCTCTGTACAATGACAGTGTTAGACTAGATGATCTTCTGACTTTAAATCTAGGATCTAATGATCCATAAATTCTCTATAGGGGATCTACTCAATGTGCAGAGGGGGGTTTCCTCTAGGCCTTGCCATATCACTCAATTTTCCCTCCTATCACAGAATTAACTCACTTCCATTTCTAACCTTATATTTCTTGTATGATACAGAATGGTGCTGTGCAGAGGTTGCCAGACTTGGAATCAGAAAGACCTGGTTTCAAATTCTGCTTCTGATACCTACCAGCTGGGTGACTGTGTTCAATCATCCAACAAGTAGCATCCCTTATGTATCAGACTTCATGCCAGGCATCACACATACAAATATAATACATTAACCAATCTCTACTTACAAGCCTAAGCTGGGTGTCAACAGTGGATAGTGCTCTAGGACTGTAGTCAGGAAGACTCATATTTCTGAGTTCAAATCTGGCCTCAGATACTTACTGGATATATGACCTTGTGCAAGTCTTACTTAATCCTGTTTGCCTCAGTTTCCTCCTATGTAAAATGAGCTGCAGAAGAAAATGGCAAACCGTTCCAGTATCTTTGCCAAGAAAACTCCAAATGGGGTCACAAAGAGTCAGATGGGACTGAGACAACTCAGTAACAACAAAACATTCATAAGGAGCCTTACTTTCCTTATCTATAAAATGAGTGGGGGGCGCAGCCAAGATGGCAGAGTAGAAAGATGCACTTTTACGAGCTCCGAACCAACAGCCCATAGATTTAATGTAAAAAGAGATCCCCATAAGTTCTGGATCACTGAAAGGTGTGCAGAAACAGAGAGGAAGAGATTTCCGTTCCAGAGAGCCCTGGAGAGCCATCCCCAGGGTCCGTCGTGCCCCGGAAAGCGGACCCCACCCCAGCGCTGCCCTGGCTGCGGCCCCAGAGAAGCTGATCCGAGCAGGCTTCAGGGACGGAGGTTCTGGCGGCCAGGAAGGCCCCTCCACCCACAGAAGCTACAGGTCAGTGAGAGAGACGGCTGGGCTGGAGGAGGGGAGTGGAGTGTCTCCGTGACTCGGGCCCCCTTGGGAGGAAGCGGCAGCGGCAGAGGCAGGGGCGGCGGAAGAGGCAGAGGCGGGAATGGTGGCGGAGGCAGCAGCAGCGCGGCCAGCGGCCTGGGACACCCCCAGCAGCAGGCAGGATCTTCATTACTGAAAGTCTCTGCATAAACAAACTGAGGGAGCTGAGCCTGGGAGACGGCCCTGCCCCACCCCACTCCATTACTGAAGGCCTCTGCATAAAGCCCCTGAGGGAACTGAGCCAGGAAGGCGGCCCCACCTCCACCCCAGCACCAGAATTAAAGCTCACATTGATTAGCAGCCTGGCGGCACGGAAAGCCCATTTGAATCTCAGACCCCAAGCACTAGCTGGGTGGATCTAGGCGGGGGTGGACAGGAATCTCAGAAGTCAAGTAACTGGCTGGGAAAATGCCTAGAAAAGGGAAGAAAAATAAGACTATAGAGAGTTTTTTTGAACAAATGCAAATGATCCCGACTTTCGGATCTGAAAAAGACGAGGACATATTCTTGCCATCAGGGAAAGACGTAGAGGGCGGGGCCTCTGTATCCCAGACATCCCAGGGGGATGTCGGGTGGGCACAGGCCTTGGAAGAGCTCAAAAAGGATTTTGAAAAGCAAGTTAGACAGGTGGAGGAAAAACTGGGAAGAGAAATGAGAGAGATGCAAGAAAAGTATGAAAAACGGGTCAATACCTTGGTAAAGGAGACCCAAAAAAATGCTGAAGAAAATAACACCTTGAAAAATAGGCTCACTCAATTGGCAAAAGAGATTCAAAAAGCCAATGAGGAGAAGAATGCTTTCAAAAGCAGAATTAGCCAAATGGAAAAAGAGGTTCAAAAGCTCACTGAAGATAGTAGTTCTCTCAAAATTAGAATGGAACAGATGGAGTCTAATGACTTTACGAGAAACCAAGAAATCACCAAACAAAACCAAAAGAATGAAAAAATGGAAGAGAATGTGAAATATCTCATGGGAAAAACAACTGACCTGGAAAATAGATCCAGGAGAGACAATTTAAAAATTATGGAACTACCTGAAAGTCATGATCAAAAAAAGAGCCTAGACATCATCTTCCATGAAATTATCAAGGAAAACTGCCCTGACATTCTAGAACCAGAGGGCAAAATAAGTATTGAAAGAATCCATTGATCACCACCTGAAAGAGATCCAAAAAGAGAAACTCCTAGGAACATTGTGGCCAAATTCCAGAACTCCCAGGTCAAGGAGAAAATCTTACAAGCAGCTAGAAAGAAACAATTCCAGTATTGTGGAAATAAAATCAGGATAACTCAAGATCTAGCAGCTTCTACATTAAGGGACTGAAGGGTGTGGAATAGGATATTCCAGAAGGCAAAGGAACTAGGACTCAAACCAAGAATCACCTACCCAGCAAAACTGAGTATAATACTTCAGGGGAAAATATGGTCTTTCAATGAAACAGAGGACTTTCAATCATTCTTGATGAAAAGACCAGAGCTGAAAAGAAAATTTGATTTTCAAACACAAGAATGAGAAGAAGCATGAAAAAGTAAACAGCAAAGAGAAGTCTTAAGGGATTCACCAGAAGTGAACTGTTTACATTCCTACATGGAAAGACAATATTTGTAACTCTTAAAACTTTTCAGTATCTGGGTAGTTGGTGGGTCCATACACACACATGTACACGCATGCATGCACACACACATACACACATGCACACACATACAGAGACAGAGAGCACAGATTGAATTGAATAGGATGGGATCATATCTTAAAAGAAATTAAGGTAAATGGTGAGAGAGAAATGTAGTGGGAGGAAAGAGGGTGAAATGGAATGGGGTAATTATATGTCATTTAAGAGGCAAGTAGGAGACTTTTTAGTGGAGGGAAAAAGAGGAGAGCTGAGAAAAAAAAAAAAAAAAACAAGTTTACCCTCATCACATTTGACTAAAGGAAGGAATAAAATGCACACTCATTTTGGTATGAAAACCTATCTTACAGTATAGGAAAGTGGGGGAGAAGGAGATAAGCAAGGGAGGGGGAGGATGGAAGGGAGGGCAAAGGGAGGAGGGAGCAATTTGAAGTCAACACTTGGGGAGGGACAGGATCAAAAGACAGAAGAGAAACAATGAGGGGCAGGTTAGGATGGAGGGTAATTCAGTTAGTCTTATACAACACGACTATCAGGGAAGTCATTTGAAAAAATACACAGATATGACCTATATTGAATTGCCTGCCTTCCCAAAGGGAATGGGTGGGGAGGGAGGGATGGGGAGAATTTGGAACTCAAAGTTTTAGGAACAACTGTTTAGTATTGTTGTTACTACTAGGAAAGAAGACATACAATTAATGAGGAATAGAAAGTCATCTGGCCCTACAGGAGAAAAGAGAAAATGGAGACAAGAGAAGGGAGGGATGACAGAAGAGAGGGCAGATTGGAGATAGGGAAAACTAGATTGCTTGGGGTATTGGGGTGGGGGGAGGGGAGAAAAGGGGAGAAAATTTGGAACCCAAAATTTTGTGAAAATGAACGTAAAAAGTCAAATAAATAAATAAATAAATAAATAAACAAACAAACAAATAAATAAATAAAGAAAGAAAGAAAGAAAGAAAGAAAGAAAGAAAGAAAGAAAGAAAGAAAATGAGTGCCTCCCTTACATGACCGTTAGGATTAAGTGAAACAACGTCTATATAAAGTGCTTTGCAGACCTTAAGGCCATCCTCATATTTCTTATAATCTTTGGAAGACAAAGCATATTCTCATTTATATTTATCCTCTCCATTAACCTAGAAACTGAGGCAGGGAGATGGTTTGTTGATGGTCGCAGGACAGCACAGTGAGAGTCAGAAATAAAAGTTGATTTCCTGAACTCTAATCCATAAACCTCAGTTCCTTTATTAGTCAAGAGCTAGGATAAATGGAAATATTCTTGATATTCCCAAGGGACTGGGACTCTGCAAACTCACAATTCTGTCATTTTAGGTCTGCTGCTTCTTATAAGGAAGATAATGTTACCTCCCAAAGGTCACACATGTGGAGAAGGGCATGTGTGTAAATGTTGGTATTTCTCTACAGGTTGTTTATGCGTGTTTCCGTTCAGTGGAAGATGCAGGCATGTCTTTATTAACCACAGCATAATCACCAGACCAGTGCTGATTTAGGAATACTTGGCACCTAGAATATCTGTTAGCAGCTGAACTCCTTTAAGGATGTATGAGTTTTGTTATGGTGGAACATGGCTAGGAGAGAGATTATGGATGGTGTGATGTAGATCACCAAGATAAGAAATAGGTCTAAATGAAAAGTGGTTGAAATTGGAAGCCCTCATGTGATAGAGAATGCCCTCACAAGCTTTTTTATTAGCATGTATGTAATCTGCTTGTATCATGACTTATGACCAGAATTAATATTTTAACAGAGAAGATCACTTAGGAAATTAATAAAAATAATAGCTGGCATTTATGTAGCATTTTCAGGCTTATGGCATACTTTACACAGACAAGGGTAGCCCCAGAAATCTTAGCACAATTTTAAGCTTTAATAGCTTATACTTAATAAACTATTAAAGCTTAAAACTGTACTAAGACATCTGCGGCACTTAATACATTACCTCATTTCATCCTTACAACAACCTTGTGGAGTAGATATAATAAGTATTATTATCTACATTTTTACAAATGAGGAAACAGACTCAGGGAAAAGTTTGCCTTTGTCACATAGCTGGCAAACAACAGAGGCGGTAGGAGCCATGTCTTTAGGCTCCAGGTCTACTGCTCGATTCACCAACTCATTAATTAAGGTGTTCTGTTAACTCAAACCATTTGCCAATTTTAACTGAAATCACAGAAGTCTTTTGTTTAGTTGTTCAGTTGCGTCTCATTCTTTGTGACCCCATGGACCATAGCATACCAGGCCCTATTATCCTCTTCTATCTCTTGGAGCCTATTCATGGTTTCCATGATATTATCTATCCATCTCATCCTCTGCTCTCTCCTTTTTGCCTTCAGTCTTTCCCAACATCAGCATCTTTTTCAATGAGTCCTGTCTTCTCATTATGAAGCCAAGGTATTTAAGCTTCACCTTCAGTATTTGATTTTCTAATGAAAAGTCTGAATTAATTTCTTTAAGTATTGACTGATTTGACCTCCCTGCTCTCTGAGGGACTCTAAAAAGTCTTCTTCAGCATTACAATTTGAAAGCATAGAAGAACCATAGCTTTGACAATATGGACCTTGGTAGGTAAGGTAATGTCTCTGCTTTTTAGTGTGCTGTCCAGATCTGCCACAGCTTTCCTTCCAAGGAGCAAGTCTCTTTTAATTTCATGGCTGCAGTTGCTGCCTGCAATTATCTTTGAGCCCAAGAATATAAAATATGACACTGCTTCCATTTCTTTTCCCTTTATGGACCAGGAAATGATGGGATCAGTTGCCAAGATTTCAGGTTTTTTTGATATCAAGCTTCAAGTCAGCTTTTACACTCTCCTCACCTTCATCCAAAGGTTTCCTAATTAGCTTTCATTAATTTTTATTGCTCATTCGCAAATGCGAATGTATTTGAATTTCCAACAGCAAATGATAATTTCAATGCTGCTTCTACTCTAGTGAAAAGTTTCCTTATGGTAGAGAGGTGACCTGAATGTTTGAAGGATGCCAGCAAAGGGCGAATGAAACTAAAAAATGAAATCATAGGCCTGATGATAGACTATGCTTGTTGTCTGAGGTTAGATAGGGTTAGAAAGGATCACCACCAGACAAGATCTAGGATGATGAATTATTTTGGTCACAGAAAATTTCTCAGAGGCTGTCTACTGGGGATCACAATACCCACATTGACCAATCACAGATCTCTGAAACACTCAAGATAGAGGAAGAAATCTAGGAAATATTTTCCCAAATTGACTCTTACAAAAATATGATCTTAATTAAAGAATAGTTTTCCTTCAAAAAAGGAGTCCTGAGCAGAATAGGAATTCATAAAAATATGCTAATGGATCATCTCTGCTATGGATAACAGCCTGTGTATGGTCTTTATTGGTGTTTCTTTTATGCAAATATCTATATTTCTATATGTTGGAATGTGCTTAAAGACACTTTTGGTCTGCAGATGGATCCTGATGTTTCAGATGTCTAGAGGAACATCATACCTAGGTACTCAAGACTCTGTAATAAAAGAGTATTCATGAACCTTCTTCCCAAACCTCAGCCATTATTAACCATCACGTAAGCCATGAACACTGAGTTGACTCTTGTCATTCCCTTTTCTGCCAAGACTGCCAGGAGATCCAATCTATCACCATAGTATCATGACAAGTCTACATTCTACTGGTTCTAAAAAATAGACGTCCTTTGTGCCTTAGCCTAAGAAGATCTATCAGTCATCTTGACTGTGAAAACTCAGTCTAGTTTTTAAATACTAGGTGTGTCTGGGGAAAAAAATAAAGGTTAGACATCAGAGAAAGACATTAAATCAAAAGGTTATGGATGTTGTTAGGCATGTGATAAATAAAATGCTCATGCACAACCTACTCTGTTCTCTGGCCAATTCATCCTCTATGCCCCTAACAAATTGCTGTTCCAAAGATGTAGATGTGTCCCTACTACGTATCTACCCCTAAATCATCAATGGCTCCCTACTGCTTCCTGGGTAAAATACAGAATCCTTAGCTTGGCATTTAAAACCCTTCACAATTTGACTTCCACTTAACTTTCCAGTCATTTCCTATTACTCCCTTGGACATACTTTCTGTTTAAACTGAGCTCTCCTGGTTTGTTTTTCCCATACATGACTTTCTATCTCTTGCCTCTATCAACCACTCCTGGAATACACTAGTTACTGATCTTACTTATCTCCTGGAATCCCTGCCTCCATTTAAGATGTGGTGTCAAACATAGAGCCCACAGGCCATACTTCTGAGTGCGTCCAGACCTACATTAAAATGTACTTGGGACATGTTTGACAAGCCAAATAAAAATACAATAGGAGACAGATAATGTTAATGTTTCTCTAAGTCAATATGCAGCCCAGGGATCCTTACCTTACAGTGGCTCCCAGCTCTATTTGGATTTGACACTACAAATATAGCTCAGGTACCACCTTCTACGCAAAGTCTTTCCTAAGGTCTTCTCTCCTTTGATAATTGCTGCTTTAAAAATATAATCTGAGATCTGGTAGAGCTAGGCCGCCTTCCCTAGCGTTTCTTTTCATTAGTTCCCTTGCTATTCTGGACCTTTTGTTCTTCCAGATGAATTTTGATATTATTTTTTCTAGCTCTAGAAAGTAATTATCTGATAGTTTGATTGGTATGGCACTGAATAAGTAAATTAATTTAGGTAGAATTGTCATCTTTATTATATTGGCTCTGTCTACTCACGAGCAACTGATGTTTTTCCACTTAATTAAATCTGGCTTTATTTGTGCAAAAAGTATTTTGTAATTGTGTTCATATAGTCCCTGGGTTTGTTTTGGCAGGTAGACTCCAAATATTTTATAGTGTCTACCCTAGCTTTAAATGAGATTTCTCTTTCTATCTCTTGCTGTTGGGCTTTATTAGTAATATATAGAAATGCAGAAGATTTGGGTGAGTTTATTTTATAACCTGCAACTTTGCCAAGGTTGGTTATTATTTCAAGTAGTGTTTTACTTGATTCTCTGGGATTCTCTAAGTGTATCATCACATCATCTGCAAAGAGTGATAACTTAGTTTCTTCTTTGCCTATTCTAATTCCTTCAATTTCTTTTTCTTCTCTTATTGCTACAGCTAACATTTCTAGTACCATACCGAATTCTCTCTTTGTAAAAACAACAACAGTTCTTGTTTGTCCTTAGTTTTTCCGGAGGGCCAGTGACATCATAATGTGATGGGCGATGTCTTAATTTGTCCATGAATTGGATTTAAGTGAGGCAGAGTTGTGTAAAGTCATCAGACTCTCTCTTCTAGAGTCACTGAATTCCAGTGGCAGGACAAAAATCAAGATGATTTACAATAAGAATAGCTAACATTTATATAGCCCTTTCCCAAAGCACTACAAATATTATCTCATCTGATTATCACAGTCCTGTGAGGTAGGTGATTTTATATTACTCTGCTAATTTTGAACAAATTATTCTCCCTGCAGTAGAATGTAAGGTTCTTGAGGGAAGGGATTATTTTATTTATATATTCTCATAATTGAAATAGAGTACCTTTGCATTTAATACATAATTAGTAAGTTCTTGTTGCACCGAATTGAATGTCTTCAATCTGGAATATCTTTCATTTACCAAAAACTAACTTCTGCCCGAAAGTTTTCTTTCATTTAATAAGCCCCCGTTCTGAGGACTTCTTGACTGTTTTTCCCCTTGCTTATTGAGTACTAAGGCACTCAATTAAAACTATGTTCTTTTCCACTCCCTTATCTATGTTATTTTCAATTTAGGGCATAGGATTTACTATGGGAAGAATGCCATGCTAAGTGCTGAGGGACACAGTCACAAGACCAGGTCCCAGTCTTCAAAGATGTTTTAACCTGAGGGAGGAGATAGGACTGACACAAATAACTACAGTGCAGATGTAATATGAGAAATACATATGATAATGTTACTTAATGTGGCCATTCTTTGCTGATTATCACATCTTTATTGTGGATATATGTTCTATTTCTCTACAAATGTTATAAATTCCTAGGAGACTGACAGATAAGAGGGACATAGATGTACATACACATAGACATAGACAACATTGTTTCTTGTCTCAGAGTTAAAAGCCCTGCACATAGCAGATTGTTAATGTATTTAACTGAGTGAAAAGAATTATGTAACACCAATGTTTCAAGCATGAGAGACTTGAGTGCATCGAGGTACCATTGAGGGAAAAAAAGGTCAGTAAGGGGTATGAAGTTTTGGGGAAAAGTAATAAGTTTAGTTGTAGACATCTATCTATCTATCCATCCATCCATCTACCTATATATAATAGAACATGACCTCAAGGACACATGTGGCCCTTTAGGTCCTCAAGTCAGTCAAAGGGCCACTCTTGAGGACCTAGAGAGTCACATGTAGCCTTCAGGCCCCAGGTTCCTGTGATGGCAATCAGACTTGAATCTTTTGCTGTTTTTGTTTTACTAACCATGCCTCTGATAGAATAATGTGATTAAAGAAGGTCTTCCCCACCTATTGATGCACCTTCCTGTTGTGGGAAGCTTGATTAGGGAAGTTGTTTTGTAGGAGGGTCCCAAGTATCTTTTGCTTTTTCTACCGAGACATTGGGTCAGAGGGTTATGCCTTCTGACTCTAAAAAGTGTATAAATATTCTGAGGGTGAAGTTTTATTTTGGGGCTTAGTTTTGGTAAGAAGGTTGGAGTGCCAGATGAGAGTCTGGTAAGCAACTAAGCAACTCTGCTCCCGATCCTGGCTTTGAAAACCTGATATTGGTGCCCCCCTCTCTGGTAAAGATGTATGTATGTTAGTGGTCAGGCAGTTTGGAAGTTCTGCCTGTTGATTTTTGAGTTCTTTGAAATCTTGCTTTTCTCTGATACCTTTGCTTGATTAAAGTGATTGTTAACCCCTCAAAATTTGCCTTTCCTTTTAGAGAAGCAGATCAAAGAACCTATGGTAGCACACCCCCCTGTAAATGTTGGGATGCTTACTGATACAGTTCCCTATCTGATTGCCTTCTCCCTCCCCATTTGCCTACTGATTCATTTCAAAGGTACAAGACAGCCCAGTATCTGTAGTATTAACAAAATGCCTGAGTGAAACTTTACTTGCTTACTTAATCCATAAAGCATCTTTAAAGTATGAAGTCTGGTTTGGGTGTCATATGTTGGGTGTCATATATGTCATATATCAACAGATCAACTTAATTGTTCCTAGGTTTTTGGCTTTTTGATAACCTTGTAAAACTCAGCCATTAGGATGCTTGGTCAAAACTCCACTGGGCTGCAGCTTTAGAGATCAGTGGTATGTGTGCAAAGAGTGAACCCCTTGTATCTGGGAATATAAAGTGAGAAATGACATACAGACTCCACCAAAGACTATGGAACAAGGAACTCTCTTGGCACCTTCTTTTTTCTTCCATGTATTTGCCCCTTCAACCTGTGGCACAGTAGAAGGAATACTGGATCTAGACTTAGAGAATCTAAGTTCAGATCTACCATGTACTACCTCTGTGTGACTATGGGTAAGTCACTTTGGGTCTCAGTTTGTTTTCTGTAAAAATCAGGGCATTGGACTGGATGAGCTCTAAGGATCACCACCTCTAAACTTAGGATCCTATGGTTTCAAAGCATAATGATGATGATGATAATGATAGCTGACAGTTACTTAGGACTGCCAGACACTGTGCTAAATACTTTCTATTATTGTGATTCTCACAAGAACACTGGCAGGTGGGTGTTATTATTATCATCCCTATTTTCCAGTTGAGGAAACTAAGGCAAACAGATAGTATGTGACTTGTTCGGCATCATAAAACTAGTAAGTGTCTGATGCTGGCTTTGAATTCAGGTCTTTCTGACTCCAGGTCCAGCACTCTATGCTGCACAATCTAGCTGCCCAATAGCATAGATTTGGGAATGGAGGCAACAGATAACAACATGTGTCCTCACCAATTAAAATGTTGGGAAGTTCAAAGCAAGACACAGAACTGGTGAAACTGATGAGATGTCACCAATACGTGTTGGAGATGGGAACACAGTCTCTTTTTCTTTACATCTCCAGGAAAGTAAGATACTCTGTTTGTGGTGCTGTTTGCCAGACTGAAATGGGGATGCTAGAGCTCCTGTGGTACACGGTGGTTGGCTGGTTTTATAGTTGGTAGATTTACAGTTGGAAGGCACCTCAGAGGTCATCTTGTCAAATACCTTCACTTTACAGATGAAGAATCAGGGGGTAGGATGTGATTTGCACAAAGTCATATAGGGAGTAAGTGGCAGAGCTGAGACTTGTACCTGGGTCCTCTAACTTTATTTATAGCCAACATAAGAACACATTCTCTCCTCTAGAAGTACCTGGAAGAAAATTTTAGCACCTGTGTCCTTTGTTCTCAATTCTTTATCTGCGTCCTAGTCAGCTGTTCCTCTATCATTTCATAAACTTTACTAGAGCATATATTTTATACATCAGCTGTCTTTTAATTTCTCTAGCATCATGGCAGACTTATCAGACTTAACTACTCATTTAAAGAGCACTAAATGGTAAGGAAGGAGCGGAGAGACTTGCTATGTCTCCTACAATAAGTCAATTGAACTCATAATATTTGGCACATTGGGCAGAATTGTTTCATGGTAACCTATCACTCAAATTAAAAGAGAAACCTGTTATCAGTAGTTGAAATTCCCCTCTTGGCTTCTGGTTGGCCTTTAAATATACCACTACTTAAAGCTTGCTATTTTCTGTTATACATAAAAGCACCCAGGGCATGGGTATCTGTGAACTTCTGGGAGATCACTCTCAGTAATTTGCAGGTATCAAAAATAAATAGTGTGGGCATCCCATAATCACTCCTAGAGTAAGAAGAGATACAGTAGTCAATGAATACTATCTAGAAAACTGAAACCTGACTTGAAGATTATATTCCTCTATGATTGCTGAGTAGGTTCAGTTCTGGTAGACTATCACTCAATTTAGAGGAAATCCATTATATCTGTAATTAAACTATAAATCAGAGGAACCTTTGGAATGTGACTATTTATCAGAAACCCTATGGTCAACTCAATTAGGTTCAGTTACAAATTATGAATTAAGAGATCTTTTGGGCCATATCCAATCAGAGGATAAAAAATCCTGAGTGTTTCCAAATAGATCCTGAGGCCTTAAAAAGAGTAATGTTAAGCTATTGTTAACCAGTCAACCAAGAGGACAAAAGAAAGTCTTCTGTAAATCTAGTGTACATAAACACTAAGATGGGGACTACAAGAAGATGCCTGGTGCTAGAAATCCTATAGCAAGAGGTAGAACAAAAAAAAGACATAAAATAATTCAGTGTAAGACATACCAGAGATAGCATAGGCCACCTTTAATTTCTATAAGCATGTAGCTTAATACTTATCCAAATTGCCTCTGACAACATTACCAAATTGTAGAGATGTCTTCTTCTTTCCCAAGTACTTAGGAAAAACTCTTACTAAACTTAAAGAAAAATGTTTCAAATGGCTAACATAGGAACTGCAGAGGAAAAAAAAAATCAGGCTCCTAACTCTGTTATAAATGAAATATAGTTAGCTTTTTAAACCATTTGAATGACAGAATACCACAAGTTTCATTTTAGTATTAGGACTTGAAAGTGTGATTGGGAATGTAAAAGAAAAATTCAGTAATAGGAGCTCTCCCTTCATTATCCCCAACTTATCTTTAGGAAAGAACAGAGAAAAGTTGTAAGAACTGGCATGGAACCAAGACAGTTGGCTTGTGAATATTTAAAAGTATTCTTTTCCCTCTTTGTATGAAAGCCAAAGTGTGTGTGTGTGTGTGTGTGTGTGTGTGTGTGTGTGTGTGTGAATTGGTTAGAAGTTTTTTTCTGAAAATAAATTCCCACACACATCAATGAGAGGGAGAAATAGCCTCTAATAAAATCAGAGTTAGGGATAAGAAAAAAAAATAGCAGTTTTTTTGGTAAGAAATTTCTAACCTGATTTCAGCATATTTGTCTGCACTATTTTGTCTACTTTTGTTTCTTTTAGTCTGGCTAAGCAATAGAGGGAAATAGGAGAAAATCTGAAAAAGAACTGCATCTTTTGCTTTCAAAATTTATCATACTGAATGAAAGACAATTCGTGAAACAGAATAAAAACTTCATTAAACTCAGTGAACCAAAATATGAGGCATGATTCTTTGTTTAAATATTGTTTTGATGGGTTGGTGAAACTTACGATGGAAAAAATGGACTTTAATATGATTATATTAGATATATCCAGCATCATGGTTAACTTCCTTTGGATATGTTTCTCTATGGATTATTTAGTAGGAACTGAAATTCTACAGCATGTGGACATTTGTGCCCAGAACACTTGAGTAAGCTAGCAATTCTCATTTTCTTTTTCCTTTCTTACTACCACAAAGAATGCCCCCTATTATGGAAGTGGAAATATTGTGGGATACAGATGTTACATCAGATCATGTAGTGACCCTACTTATCTCCTTTATAATAGATACTCATTCTTTAAGGATATTCACTTTTCTATAGGCTAAGAGGCTCAGAGAATCTCTCCTTTTTGTTCTTTATTGTTCTCTATCATTCCAGAGTAGCTCTGGGATAGAGATGGGAGGAAGGATTTGATGTACGATTTCATTGCTACATGGAACTTATGGGTGAGAAAAATTTCTCATCCATTGCAGGTCAGCATCTTCCCTGCAAATTATTGTCACAAAAGTTGCCTAGAAGCTGCGACTTGCTTAGGGGCACCAGTGTGTGTGTCAGAAGTAAGACTTTAAACCAAGTTATCTTAGTTCTGAGGCCAGATCTCCATGATTCCTGCTCTTCTCATTGGATACTGATAGTTCATAATTAGTTTACTATTAAAAGTAATTTAATTTTAAAAGTAATTTAAATTTAAGCCCTTGGTGTGAACAACTCTGATCAAGCAAATTCTCATTTTAATGAATGACAATCTCTCTGACAATCTTGTAGCTAAAAATTTTGTTATAGGAATAATGCATATTTTATTTCAATGCTGTAATTTTATACTACTGTTTTCAAAATAGACCTGTGAGAATGCAAGTTGTCGGTTGTAATCTGCCAAGACACTCTATTGCCAGAGCTTAGAATTCATGAGACTTTGGGAATATCTGTAAAATAAGCATGTGTTCATGCATATTGCTGAACAGTGCTGGGAATGTGTTAGCTTGGTTTGACTCAGCTTTCTCTTTCTGTCAGAGCAGTAATGCTGCATTTATAAGTGTGAACAGAGACAATTTTGAATGCTAACATTCAGCATGCTCTGGTTTTAACTTTGAAATTGGAAAGTAAACAGTCCTGAATGACTAATCTGACTCTAATGTGGGTCTGTGTGCCCCCCAATATAAATGTAAAAATAAATGAAACAGTCTTGAGATTTGAAAATAGAGTAATTCCTGTTAACCAGTGGACTGGGAGAATTTAAAATTTCAGTAGTATTCAAAAGCCTCTAAAAAATAACTAAGCTAAAAGAAAAATAGCAGAACCTTAGATCCAAAAGTTCTAAGTTCCAATTTCAGTTTGAAAGTTCCAGTCTTGAGAATTTAGCAAATCTCATTTGTTAACCATGTAATCTTAGAGTCCTGTTGCATTGGCCTTGATGTTCAGTGAGAAAATAATACCTGCAGAATTTGAAATAAAAAGAATGGATGCAATGAACTTGGATTCAGGGAAGATTTGTGTGCAGGCCCTGAATCTATTTCTTGTCAACCATGTGAATACAGGTGAGTCATCTGGTCTCCTGGTGCTCATTTTCCTTATCTGGACTCTGTACTGCCTAACTCATGGGTCTGAGTGAAATATACTAAGTGTGAAGTCTTGCTACTATACTCAGCTACTATATTCATTGTAATTGTCTTGTTTTATTCTACTTCTTGAGACTTGTAGTGGGTTTTAAACTTAATTTTACAGACTTTGGAATCCTGAGATGGATTTGGAAAAATATCAGGAATCTTTTTGTTTGGAATAACAAGTTTGTTTGTTTGGAATAACAAGTATTGGGAACATTGCTTGAGGGAGCTTGTATCTTTCCTCTGAATGATTCTTGTAGATGTTTTTGTGGTATCTAATGTTTAAATGTGTGCATGCCAGTTGCTGTGTCATGGTTTGGGAAGGTTTTTTCCTTAACAACTGGAAAGAAGAAGAAAGTTTAGGAAGTTAGAAAGAATGTTAAGATTCTGATTTGATGTGGGGAAAAAATTTCCATTAATATTGTGTCCTTAAAAAAAAAAGTTGAAAGAATGGTCATATGTTTGAATTGGAATTCAGAGCTTGTCTAAATATAAGAATAAAAAAGTTAATTTTTGGATTATAAAATTTGATATGTGAATCTTTCCTATGGAAAGAAGGTAACTTAATAGGTAATTAACAGATGATTTGCTTCTCAATTCACTCACATTTTCTAGCAACTTGTTTGAAAAGCTGAGTTTGTAGTGCCACCATTGAGTATCTAAGATAAGAGCACAGAACTTGAGTCCTCTTAGAAATAATGCAGATCATGAGGCTGGAATATTTGAAATATAATCAAAATGGAGAACTGGGGAGGAATGAATTTATTAATACCAGTGCTAATATGGAACTGATTGTCAATTTTTTGGATGTTGTTGTCCAGAAAGAAGCACCTGCATTGTGGCTTGAAGTCTGAAATATGTGAATGCTTTCCTAGATACTTAAAGACTGAAATGACAAATAACAACTTGAACAGCATGGGTTCTGGGAGTTAGCAGTAGGAGGATCCTACCTGAAGGGCAACTACATGGCCCAGTAAATAGAGTTCTAGGCCTGGAGTTATGGAGACTCATTTTCATGAGTTCAAATCTGGCCTTACACACTTACTAGCTGTGTGACCCTGGACAAGTCACTTAACCCTGTTTGCCTCAGTTTCCTCAATAGTAAAATGAGCCAGAGAAGAAAATGGCAAATCTCTACGGTATCCTTGCCAAGAAAAATCCCAAATGGAGTCACAGAGAGTCGATCACAACTGAAACAATTCAACAATAACATAGCATGAAACACTTTGTAATGACAGCAAACTGTGGAGCTTATGGTATAGAGTCAGGGTCAACGAGAGTCCAAAACTATAGTTACTTATATCATTTGCCTGTGATTCTTTGTGATCCTTAGACACTTCTATTCATAATCACTGAGTTAGAAAATAAATTGGCATTGGAAGTTATTTTATTTTTAAAATGTTGTTCATGACAATCACCAAGCCACCATGTAGGAGGAGAACTTGTAGACTACTTACCAGGCTACTTACTACTTACATCCTCAGAGTATTCTGAAGGAGATCTCTGAACATTAAACCACCTTCAGGTAGATGAATGAGATCAGTGAGGAACATCAGGAAATCAATTTCACAAGGTTAGTGACAGGACTCTCCTTACTCTTCTTTTTTTTGTTTTCTTTTCTATAAAAATGAAAACTCTAACCTGGCTCACCATAGCCTTAGCTATTGCCCCTCTTGAATACTGTCCAGTTTTAGTGTATAAAATGACCACAAAAAGAAAGGGGCTGGATTAGATGATCTCAAAGTTCTTTCTTGTTCTAAATCCATGCTGCTATTTTATAAAACTCAAACTTTACTCAGGATCAAAGAGGGCTGAAAGAAAGGCGACCCAACGCTTTAATTAAAAAAAGGTTAGTCTGTAATCCTCTGACTCAGATCCAATAGGACAGGATCAGTGTAACCCTTTCTCCTCACACACTAAAATCTAATTCATGAAGCTATGTGCCTCCAAAATAAAGAATATATCCAACTTCTGTGAGGAGTAACTCTATCATCACCAGTGATGTAAATAATAATGATGGTAGCAGTAAAAACAATGATAATAATCCTGTATTAGCTACTATGTGTCATGCATTGTGCTAAGAGCGTTACAATGACGACCTCGTTCAAACATCACAACAACTCAGGTTATTATCCCCATTTTTACAGATGAGGAAACTGAGATGAACAGACTAAGTGACTTGCTCAGGATCACACAACTAAGTAGAAATTTAAGCTTGGGTTTTCCTGATTCGAGGTCCAGTGCTCCGTCCGCTGAACTACCTAGCTACTACTATTTGCAGAGCCAAGTTGAGTCAGAAAAAAGAGTTATTAGAACAAATGACACTTTTAAGACATCCCTGCTCTGGATAGTCACAGTAATGGGAAGAGGGCAAGACCAACAAATCCAGACATCTGACAAGACAGGTGCAAAAATATAAAATTGGCATCAGCTAGTCAAGAGGGATGATGTACAGTATGGCAGCTATCGAAGGAACAGAGCAGGTGATCCTTAGTTCATGACCTGGCTTAGAAGACCCCAAGACTGTGCTCTGGGGACTCACTTCTTCTGGGTCCCTCTAAGGCAAGAATACGATCTTGGTGAACCCTATCATAGCTTGCTTTGGGAGATGGGGGCAGAATGTACTGGAAGGATTTTTTCTAGTCCCTTCATATTTGCCTGTGGATCCATCTCACAGGTGCAAGATGCCTTTATATATGGAGTATTGAACAAACACATGTTTATCAATGGGACACAGATTTTAAGTTATTTTTCACCTTTGCTATGTGACCGGCTCACCATCTTTTCCAGTTATAAATCTCTTTCATGATAACTTTTATGCATACTGGTTAATGCACTGCAGTCCACTTACAATCATCAAGTATCTCTATATTGCTCTTTGGATAACCTACAGTTTTGTTCTGAGATGATGGCTTCACTGGAAGAATCTGAGGAAGATGAGTTTTTGTTTCAGGAAGAGTCTTGGGGTCATTCAAAGTGTTGCACAAATATAGTCCACCCACCTCTGCTCCTTCCATTCAATTCCAAGTCTAGCTCACTGTCGATACTGCAGTATCATCCAAGGAATGTGTAATAATGGACAAGTTCTATGGGCTGTGGGCCCAACTGCATGCATTCATCAGCCATTTGGATTTTCATCTGTAAGTATAGTTAAGCTTAATTCTTTTGAGTGATTTTGAATGCAATATAAGGAGAGGTTTGATGGAATCATTAGACTGTTGTCCACAAACAGGAGAATCTAGAGGACCTCATGCTCTGTACAGAACTTCTCTTCTATTTGGACTCTGTAATGGACATTCTTCTTGGTAGTGGTGACCACCTTTCGTGAGCAAGTTTCACTATTTTATGCCTCATTGGATATTGATAATCAGAGGGTCATTAAACTAAAAGTTTTGTTGTATCTTTCAAGGACTCTTGTATGTTTTGACATACATTTGGGAGATAGCTTTATGGAGAACAGTTTTAAATTTTACATGTATATGACATATATGTATATATTTACATATACACACACATATATGTATATCTCCTATCTATTCATCCATCCATCTATCTATCTAGCTATCTTCTCCTTATTTTCTGCAACAGATGTTTACATACAAGCTGCAATTATGTCCAAAGTGGTATTTTAGCTTGGGTTCATCATTTTTAAGGCAGGATGTCCTATATTTCTAGTTATCTTTGGATATCTGATAAAAACTAACTCCTTTATTTGCCTATTCAGTAAGAATCTGTGAACCACCCTGTCATTGAGTTGTAGTTCCCTTTTGTCTTGTATTCTCATTTATATTAGAAATGTTGATATGACTTGGATCTTCCAGGAATATTTTGATTCCCTGTACTCCTGACAAAGGTCTTACATTTAAAGCACCAAAAGTTATTAATGTTAATAGACTCCCTTAAAAACAGTGTGATTGTAGTACCCTCTACTTCCCTTTCATTCATTCTGTCACTTTTACTGAAGAGACAGAATGAAGACCTCTAGATATTTTCCATTGCCATTGCCAAAGAACTGATCACCTAGTGGCCATCCTACTGTTGGCAGCCTGTATGTACTTAAGTTGATTTTTAGGAAGTAGCCTGTATGTACTTAAGTTGATTTTTAGGAAGCAGACATGAACTGTCACTGGGATTATATTTGAAGTTTAGAACTTGCCAGAGCTTATGCTCCATTAGCATAGACTTGAAGAACTCTAGGTCATCTCCCCATCATGATGAGTCACTGAATTTTGTGGAGATATGAGATCTACTTGCTATGTTAGAAGGATGGCATCTACAGCAAGGGAAGCAATATTGTATACTGATCTTGCTAGATGACATTTGGAGATCTAGTTCCTATTCCGTTGTGTCTCTTTTTTGAAAAATACTTTGACAAGGTAGACCTCATGCACAGGACTGTGACCCAAGATGGTAAAGCAACTTTAAATATTTTATAGGAGAATACAGTGAAAGAACTGGTTATGTTTAGAGGGTGATATGATAGAAATTTTCAAACAGTTGAAAAACCTTCATGGGGAAGAGGGATTAGAAATGTTCTGTCTGGCCCAGACTATAGAACTAAAACAAGTGGGTAGAAGTTTTAATGGTTTGGTTCCACTAATGTTGAGATTAGTTTAAGTTAAGGAAAAACTTCCTAACCATTAGAAATACCACAGAGTGGAAAGGACTACTTTCTGGTAATGCTCCCCAGCACATGAGATTGTGAAGTAGAAGATGTCTGAGCCCTTCTTGGGAATGTTGTAAACAGAGTCCATGATTTAGTCAGGAGTTAGAGAAGATCTATAAAGTCTCTTTCATCTCAAAATCTATGATCATCAATCTTATATTCTGTGAAAACTCCCTATCTCTTGCTCCCTTGGCACTACTTAATTTTTATTTTATGAGCAAAGAATTAAGAGTAGTTAAGGGAAGTCATACTAAGCCCTTGCTTAGTCTACTACGAAAAACAAACAAAACAGATTAGATGAGCCAGAATGTACTTAGGAAACAGTAATTTCTTAACAAATCATTCTTCCCAACAACCTCAATTACAATATCTACACTAAATTATTTGCCTGACAATTTAATTAGCTTTCAGTAGCTACTAAAGCTTCAAAAACATATTGTATGATGCACTCACGCATTTTTAAAAAATACTACCCAAAAAGAAAATTGAGTTTTTAAAATATAGATATGTGTGTGTGTGTATGTGTGTGTGTGTGTATATATATTTATATATATACATATATATATATATATATGGGTATGCATGTATGTGTGTGGGTACACACACACACAAACACAAACACAAACACACATTCCCAACAATTGAAATATGAAAATTCCATGTGACCACCAAACCTGAATACACCAGTTGCAGTATGATATGATATGGAGCCTCTATGTTCTAGTTCACTTATTTCTCTAACTGAACCCATTGATCTTAGAAAAATGATTTTATTTTTTGATCTTCAGTCCACTACAGTGCTTTTCAACTGCAACATTATATCTATAATCCTCTTTTGCTAATCCTTATTGGAAACATGTTTTGAGGGTTTTCATTTTTTATGGCAAAGTTCTAAGATTTTGACAAATACTGTTTCAGTGGTTATTTTTTTTTAAATTTGGTAAAGCTATAAAACTATTCCATAAGAATAGCTTCCTAATCCATATCCAAAGAACTTTTACTTCATTTATTTGTCATTGTCAAAGTCTAATTGATTATCATAGTGACATCTACAATGAGATGTTCCATGCATTTTACTTTTCTTTTTTTAAATTTTTTAAAATAAATTTATTTATTTAACTTTTTACATTCATTTTCACAAAATTTTGGGTTCCAAATTTTCTCCCCATTTGTCCCCTCCCCCCCCAATACACTGAACATTCTAACTTTCCCTATCACCAATCTGCCCTCTCTTCTATCATCCTTCCGTTCCCTGGTCCCCATCTTCTCTTATGTCCTGTAGGGCCAGATAACTTTCTATTCCCCATTACCTGTATTTCTTATTTCCTAGTATCAAGAACAATACTCGACAGTTTTTCCTTAAACTTTGAGTTCCAACTTCTCCCCATCCCTCCCTCCCACCCATTTCCTTTGGGAAGGCAGGCAGTTCAATATAGGTTATATCTGTGTAGTTTTGCAAATGACTTCAATAATAATCGTGTTGTATAAGACTAACTATATTTCCCTCCATCCTATCCTGCCCCCCATTGTTTCTACTCTCTCTTTTGATCCTGTCCCTCCCCAAGAGTGTTGATTTCAAATTGCTCCCTCCTCCCATTGCCCTCCCTTCCATCCTCCCCCCCCCAACCCTGCTTATCCCCTTCTTCCCCACTTTCCTGTATTTAAAGATAGGTTTTCATACCAAAATGAGTGTGCATTTTATTCCTTCCTTTAGTTGAAAGTGATGAGAGTAAACTTCATGTTTTTCTCTCAGCTCCCCTCTTTTTCCCTCCACTAAAATGTCTCCTGCCTGCCTCTTCTATGAGAGATAATTTGCCCCATTCCATTTCTCCCTCTCTCCTCCCAATACATTTCTCTCTCACCACTTAACTTCATTTTTTTAAAGATATAATCCTATCCTATTCAATTCATTCTGTGCTCTCTGTCTCTCTGTGTGTGTGCATGTGTGTATGTGTGTGTGTGTGTGTGTGTGTGTGTGTGTGTGTGTGTGTGTGTGTATATAATCCCACCAACTACCCATATACGGAAATGTTTCAAGAGTTACAAATATTGTCTTTCCATGTAGGAATGTAAATAGTTCAACTTTAGTAAGTCCCTTTTAGTAAGTCCCATTTCCTTTGGAAAGGCAGGCAATTCACCTGTTTACCTTTGCTGTTTACCTTTTCATGCTTCTCTTGATTCTTGTGTTTGAAAGTCAGATTTTCTATTCAGCTCTGGTCTTTCCATCAAGAATGTTTGAAAGTCCTCTATTTCACTGAAAGACCATTTTTCCCCCTGAAGTATTATACTCAGTTTTGCTGGTAGGTGATTCTTGGTTTTAGTCCTAGTTCCTTTGACTTCTGGAATATCATATTCCATGCCCTTTAATCCCTTAATGTAGAAGCTGCTAGATCTTGTGTTATCCTGATTGTATTTCCACAATACTGGAATTGTTTCTTTCTAGCTGCTTGCAATATTTTCTCCTTGACCTGGGAATTCTGGAATTTGGCCAAAATGTTCCTAGGAGTTTCTCTTTTTGGTTCTCTTTCAGGTGATGATCTGTGGATTCCTTGAATACTTATTTTGCACTCTTGTTCTAGAATCTCAGGGCAGTTTTCCTTGATAATTTCATAAAAGATGATATCTAGGCTCTTTTTTTGATCATGGCTTTCAGGTAGTCCCATAATTTTTAAATTGTCTCTCCTGGATCTATTTTCCAGGTCAGTTGTTTTTCCAATGAGATATTTCACATTCTCTTCCATTTTTTCATTCTTTTCATTTTGTTTGGTGATTTCTTGGTTTCTCATAAAGTCATTAGCCTCCATCTGTTCCATTCTCATTTTGGAAGAACTATTTTCTTCAGTGAGCTTTTGAACCTCCTTTTCCATTTGGCTAATTCTGCTTTTGAAAGCATTCTTCTCCTAATTGGCTTTTTGAACCTCTTTTGCCAATTGAGTTAGTCTATTTTTCAAGATGTTATTTTCTTCAGCATTTTTTTGGGTCTCCTTTAGCAAGGTATTGACCCATTTTTCATGCTTTTCTTGCATCTCTCTCATTTCTCTTCCCAGTTTTTCCTCCACCTCTCTAACTTGATTTTCAAAATCCTTTTTGAGCACTTCCATGGCCTGAGCCCACTGAATATTTATTTTGGATGTTTGGGATATAGAGGCCTTGACTTCTATGTCTTTCCCTGATGGTAAGCATTGTTCTTCCTCATCAGAAAGGAAAGGAGGAGATATCGTTCACCAAGAAAGTAGCCTTCTATGGTCTTATTTTTTTTTCCCTTTCCTGGGCATTTTCCCAGACAGTTGCTTGACTTCTGAGATTCCTTTCCACACCCACCTTACCCCCAGATCCACCCACCTAGTGCTTGGGGTCTGAGATTCAAATGCTGCTTCCCAGCCTCAGGGCTTTTGGTAGGGGTGGGGCTGCTATTCAGTGTAAGATTAATTTCAGGTGCTCAGGTAGGGGCAGGGCTGCTACACAGGGCTCAGTTCCCTCAGGAGGTTTATGCCAGGAGACCTTCAACAATAGATCCGAGCTCCTCTCTGCTTTGGAAGCTCCTGTCTGCTGCTGCCTCTGCTGCTGCCTCCCAAGGGGGCCTGAGTTATGGAGACACCCTTTTCCCCTCCAGGCCAGCCTAAAGTGCTCTCTCATTGACCTTTGCACCTGTGGGTGGAGGGACCTTTCTCAGCAGCTGGAGATTCCGTCCCTGAAGCCTGCTTGGATCTGCTCCTCACAGTGCCGCATGGCCAGGGCAGGGCTGGGCTCCACTCCGGGTCCGGTGAGCAATGGACCTTTGGTGTCAGTTTTTCAGGTCTCTCTGGAACAGAAATCTCCTGCACTCCACTGTTGTGTGGCTTTCGCTGCTCCGGAATTTGTTGGCAGTTCTTTTTTACAGGTGTTTTATGGGCTGTGTATTAGGAGCTAGCATATGTGTGTCTTTCTAGTCCACCATCTTGGCTCCTCCCCACTCATTTTCCTTTTCTTAAGTCCCCAGGACCACTTTCATTCACTTTTGTCTCAGTAGCAGACCCCACTTCCTACTTTACTGACATCAAGACTATCCTCGTAAGACTCCTCATCACTTCTCTTCCTTATTTCAAAAACCTCTCTACATCCTTGCTCATCTTCTTCTCCTTTGCTCTAGTCTCAGAGGAGAGAGATGCTTTACTCTGTCAATGTCAGCTCCTTTACCTGTGTTCCTTATGCTGTCCTTACCTTCTCCTTTAACAAACCCTCCCTTGAGTCTGCCATTGTTTCAAGTTATCATTCCATGTTTCCTCTCTTCTGCTGCTGGAGTATTTTAGTCAGCTACAATCTGTGTCTATTCACTACCCACCCAACTTAATTTCATTCAACAGCATTATCAAGTATATGTTTACAAGGTGCCAGGCATTGTGGTAGACCAATAAAAGCCTAAGGATACAAAGTCAAAAATGAAAATAGTTCTCAGTCCCAAGGGACTTACATTATTCCTTTATCTCTTAATTCTATGTAATCTGGTCTCTAATCTTACTGTGCTGCTGAAACTGCTTAATCAGGTCATCAGTAAATCTCAGTTTCTATATGTGATGACCTTTTAAAAATTTTCATCCTCTTTGACATATCTGCTAACCATCTTCCCCCATTCTCTTTGGATATTTTCTCTCTCTCTCTCTCTCTCTTTTTTATATTTTCTCTCAGCTTCCTAGTCCTCTTGTAATTTATCTGACCAGATAAAAAGAGTCTCAGTCTCTTATGGTTCATCATTTCCTTCTGACTTCTAATCATAGGGGTTTCCTAAATCTCTGTCCTGGCATGATTTTTGCCTTTCTCTTTATTCTCTTACTTACTGAAGTCCTAGTTTTCTGGAGTTCAGTAATCATTTCTCTGTGGATGCCTCCTAGTCCCAAGTTCTGCCCTGAATTTCATGTCTGAAACTTATCATTTTCTAGACATTTCTGCCTGAATTCTCTAGAAGCATCACAAACTTAACTTGTCTGTGGCACTGTGATCAGTAGAGGGGAGGGGAATGGTATCATACAGACAGAAATAACTAAGCAATCCATACGTGCAAACCAGTTATCACCAATGAAACTGTATGAATCCTTGCCTTTTCTCTTACATACCTTATTCATAATTTTCCTTGGTCGTCTTGGATTGGTGGCAAAGGTGCCAACTCCTTTTGTTTTTTTCCCCCGGGCATAAAACAGTATAAATCCCAAAGTTTTGGCATCATTAAGGCCAATCTGTAGGTCTAGTGGAGTCGACCATATTTTTGATATAATGACTATTGGGTTTTTGTTTGTTTGTTTTGAAGATACAACCAGTTTTATCTCAGGTAGGCTGTGGCATATTCTATATTGGTATAAAGAAGACCCGTCACTTTTTAGCATCAATAATTATACCTAGCTAAGTTCTCTGTGAGTATGAGTTGTGATTGTCACTAGAATTTGGAAATGGATGTTAACAATGTCAAAATTATTTCTTCCCCTTAAACTTCCCTTACCCCTGTCCCACTGAAGATTCTACAATCTCCCAGGCACTCAATCTTGAAACCTCAGTCATCTTTGACCCTTCCCCATCTCTCACTCCTTATAATATAATCACTTGTCAAGCCCTAATCATTCTCCTTTCACAACTTTTCTTCACATCTGTTCCCTTCTACTTTATAGTCTACTTACTTACGTTCATTCTCCCTCTCCCTTACCCCCTCCTAGCTCTTGTAAAACATAATCTTTTTGAGTGCATGGACTGCAATATTGTTCTATCTCTAGTACTTAGTATGGTACCTAGTACATAGTACCAACATGATAAAAATTTGAAAGTTTATTGTCAAAATGATGTTCTATATAAGTATGCTTCCTGAACAATTAAAACCGGGTTCCTTTAAGCACCCAAAGTCCTTTTTAACTATTCTTGATGGGAATCTTTCTAAAATTCATTGTAGACTTCTATGTTTCTTAAATAGAGCACACTGATGTGTGTGGAAGGAGATTAACCCTTCTCCTTTCTTCCCCCTACATCTTTTAGAAACATTAAATATTTTTCAATTATTTACAGCCTTTGGACTAATCTGAATGAGAAATCTTATCAGTATTTCTTTAACTATCAATTCCAAAAGGAAGCCTACTCCTTTTTCTCTGGATCGTCCCTGGAAAGGACTCCTACATGAAGTAATTAGGGGAGAGACTATGCTAGCGATGTGGTTGGATCCACATTAATGAGATTATGGTAATCATCAAACTGAGGAAGGAAGAAATCTTGATTACTAATGGGCAAGTATCTCTACCTTGGACCTATTGGAAAGGAGCATCCTGAAAGGAAGTGATCAAAAAGACACTAAATAGTTTCAGGAAAATGATTCACCAAGGGTATGCCAAAAGTGAAAAGATTATTGGTTTCTTTTTAAAAAAAAATTTTAGTTTTTATGATGCAGCCTGTTAATTGAACTTTACCTGGAGTGCTCCAAATATGTTTTATGTCTTTGTGGAGTTTCATTTATTGTTTGTGAATGATATAATTAACTGTGAAATGGCTTATGTTAGAGATTTTCAGAGACGTGGGATAGGTTCTATCTGTCTTTGGTGCTGTTTTTCTCTAAGCAAAAATGCTTACTCAAATTTAATAAAAATTGTTTTTGGCAGACTTGTGTCTAAAGTGCAGAGTATAGAATTTCTTTCTGGAGTGAACATAAAAGCTTTTTTGTTTTTCTTGTTGACTTGTTTAGTCATTTTCAGTCATATCTGACTCTGACTCTTCATGACCCCATTTGGGGTTTTCTTGACAAAGATACCAGAGAGGTTTGCCATTGTCTTCCCAGCTCATTTTACAGATGAGAAAACTGAGGTAAACTGAGTTAAGTGACTTGCCCAGGGTCACATAGCTGATAAGTGCCTGAGGCCAGATTTGAACTTAGCAAGATGAGTCTTCCTGACTCCAGGCCTGTTGATCTACTCATTGTGTCACTTCCATGGTTGACTTAGAAATCATCATTAGCCATAGCAATCATTGCACTTTGCTTTAATACAATTCTGCTGCCTCTTCCAGTGACATTTCCCGTTTTCCTCCTCTTCCCACCTTTATAAAATTTGACCTCTTATAGATTTGTATGCAAAGAAGAATGGAATTTAAAAATAGAGCAATTATCTTAAGCATAAATAGATGACAAGAAGCAGCCAGTACCGAAGTGAGAGAGGGATAAAAAAGAATAAGAAGAGAAGAAATGATGGAAAAGGCAATGATATGGTGCCATTTTCTCTGGATAGATATTAAAGTCTGAGAGGCAGGGTGGCTCTGCGTATCATCATGGACCAAGTCACTTAACCTCTCTCAGTTTTAGGCTAAGATTGCAAGAGGGAGGGAGCTCCCAAACTCACAAAATCCCAGATCTTCAAAGTATTGTTGTACGTGCACAAGACAGAATATCCAAGCAACAATGCATGCAGTCACCTTTCAAAAACAGTTGGGTCAGTGCAACTCTGATTAAATTAAAAAAATTCTGCTCGAGGAACAGAACCTACCTATAGATGATGCCTCTGGAATGAAGGAACTGTAGTCCAAGAATAATTTCAGCAGCATAAAACCTGGGGGAGGAATTGAGAACCAGGAATCATCACTGATGCATTTTAAATAACTGCTTTTCCAGGCCAATTTTGAACTGAAGGATACACATATTTTTCCTTTTGTGGTTTTAATAAAATTATAGAAATTAGATTAGATTTTCAGATATAACTACTTATGACTAGAAATATTTTAATATTTTAAACATTCCTTTGAAGCATGTAGGTACACAACTGTCCTTAAGGAGTTCAAGTTACTAGGCTTGGTTACATTTAAACTACATTTTCAGAGTATTAAAAAGAATCAGATGTGATTCTGAGCTATCTCTGCAGGATTATGGAGGATAGGAAAAGATGCTACAGGACTAATAGCAGGCAGATGTTCTGATTTTCAAAAAGTAAAGAGAGTGAAATGTGCAAATTATGCTCTGATGTTTTTGACTTTGACACCTGGCAGAATTTAAGATTATCTTTTAAAGATATGGCATGTTAGCATTTAGAAAAGGGAAGCAGTGATGACTGTGAGTTAAAATGATTCAATAGAATAACCTTGTTTCCTTTCCTCACAGTGTAACTAGGTCAGTAGATCAGGGAAAAGGCAGCTAAGGTGGTGCAGTGGATAGAGTGCCGGCCTAGAGTCAGGAAGATTGCTCTTTCTGAGTTCAAATCTGGCCTCAGAAACTTCCTAGATGTATGACCCTGGGAAAGTCACTTAACCTTGTCTGCCTCAGTTTCCTTATTTGTGAAATGAGGTGGAGAAGGAAATAGAAAACCATGCCAGTATTTTTGCCAAGAAAATCCCAAAGAAGAGTCAGATTTAACTAAAAAAAGAACTGAACAATTATAAGATCAGGGAATGTTTAGACATAACATTTCAGCAAAGCATTTAACAAAAGTCTTTCAAACAGTCCTTGTGGAAGTGCTGGGAAAAAGGTGGGATGCTTTCATTTTGGACAAGATGGAAAAAAGGTAAACTAGATGATAATATGATTACTTTGACTCAGAACCGGTAAAAAGTTGGAGCCAAAGAATAATCAATATTGAGACATCTAAACCTGGAGAGAGTTCTCTCATGGGGTGTCGAAGGGAGCTGTCCTTGGTTTGGGGCTATATTTTCATCAATGACTTGGATGAAATTATAGAGGGATTGCTTGTCAAAACTCTGTTGCACAAAGCTAGAATGGTTAGATAAACATGATTGATAAAAGAATCAGGAACCAATAAGGTTTTTGTAGATTAGAATTATTCCATAAGAGGAAATTTAATAATGATGTGCCTAAAATCCAATGTCTGGGTTTGAAAATCAACATGAAAGGGGAGGAGTAGCTAGACAGTAATTCATGTGAAAAAATTTAGAATCGATTAATAAACATTTATTTATATTCTGTTAAGGATGTATTATATTTTATATATTATAATTATTCATATATTTTTATATTAATAATATACATTTAATAGGTACCTGCTATGTGCCAGATGCTAAGTGATGGGGATACCAAAAGAGGCAAAAGACAGTCCTTATCCTCATTTAGAATTTAAGTAGATTGCCTGCTCAATCTGAGACAATGGGATGATAGCAGACAATCAAGCTAATGTGTACTCAGGGTGCATGGAGAGGAAAAATATCCATAATGGAAACTGGTTCCACTAATGCTTTGCCCTCATCTTCTTATATCATCTGGTGACTTCTGAGCACATTTTAGCAGGTCCATGGACAGAGTCAAGTATATTTGGAGGCAGGCAACCAAGATCATGGGAGAACTGGTGCCCATGCCAAAGAAGATGGGATGTACAGGAAAGGAAGACTCAGGAGCTCATAAAGATTGATTGCAAGTATATGAGGTCTGGAATCCTTCCTGGAAGGGGGATCAGACTTGTTCTGCTAATAGCATGGGGCTGAGCTAATAGAGACAGATAGAAGATGAAAAGGGAGGGTTTTTTGCCCCAACATAAGGAAAACTTTCTTAACTATTACAGCTGTTTAAAAGTAGAAATTTGCCTCAGAAGGCATAGTGAGTTTTCCCCTCACCAGAAGTATTCAGACAGTCCCTAGATTGCCACTTTTGGAGGATATAGTAAGGATTCTTATTTAGATCCTGACTAGAATAGTTGAATTTTGGGATCTCCTTTGACTCTGAATTTCAGTGACATGGGAAAAAGGATTTGAATACAGAGCTTTTTTGCCTCCAAGTCTAGTATTGTTTCCCTTATGCCATTCTTCAGCCTTCCTTTTCCTCTACTCCAAGCACTGAGTCCAATCAAGTTGACTTAAATTCATGGGGTATGTGTCCAGATTACATAGAAATGAACATGGTTGTAAGCTTGGTAAGAAATTAATTGGCTGATTTAAAAGCTAGAAAAAGTGCAACGTAAAGATTCACAGTGGAAGCCTCACAAGCAGAGTGTTTTCCTATTGGAGACATTCCCTGAGGTGGAAATTTGTCCTGGAATTGGGCTATGGCGACTGGGGAAATAATATCTAGGGACATGGTGTTGCCCTTAAAGGAACTGAGAAATATGGAAGAAAGGCAGCTGCAGGAGTGAAGATAATGAGTTCTGGCTTTGGATATGTTGAATTTGTGATGACCATGGAGAATCCAGCTGGAAGTGTGCGGTAAGTTCTTGGAGATGCATTTAAAGAGAGAGGTATATTTTGGATCACACTTGGGGTTGCATTTGTATGGAGAACTTCCAGTGACAAAGTTCCTTTTACCAGTGCAAATAAAGAATTGTTATGCAATTGTGTGTGTTCGTCATTGCTGAGGAAGACCATGTCATCAGAGAAATGATGACATGACTTGCACTTGACTTTGTTTCTGTGCAGGTCACCAACCTCATTTCTCCTCCAGAGCCATCTGGATCCAGTGACCAGATATTCATCAAAATGACTGGAGATGACCTAGGATGAGGCAGTTGGGGTTAAGTGACTTGGCCAAGGTCACACAGCTGGTGAGTGTCAAGTGTCTGAGGTGAGAGTTGAACTCAGGTCCTCCTGACTCCTGCAGTGATGCTCTTATCCATTGCACCACCTAGCTGCCCTGTTATGCAATTATTATAGTCTTAGAAAGCAACTTATGCCATTAAGAAAGTGAATGGACCAAAGATCCCCAGGCAGGCTAAGGTTTTCCTGACTGAGGATGGTTTTCATCCATGATACTTAGGTTGAATCAGTGGCTTCTGCCTTCTGGTGACTCAATGAACATTCAGCAGCCATGACAATGAGGAAAGTTCCAACCATTAGATGACACTTACGTGGCCCTACAGAGATCAAACTTGTGGCAGTTTTGGATATGGTACATCAGGTCTCCTCCATTGAGATATTCCATCACAAAAAAGAGGTTTTCCTAAGGTAAAAAAAAAACAAAACAATGGTGACTTTTTTCTTCCCAAAATAATACGAGAAAATTTAAGAATTTCTTTTAAAATTATTTAAATATCTTTAAAGGAGGGGAAAATGTTGAAGATATTTAAAATAGTATGAAAAGTACAAAGAGCACACAAATGTAAATAAAGTATGCATTGGGCCAGGACCCAGTGACTCCGCTCACCCACCCACGTGCTTAGCTTTTCACTTCTCTTGCTAATGTGTGCCCCACTGGGAAACCCTTTGGTTTGTACTGGGGAGAAAAAGCAGAAAGCTGGGATTTGGGCAAGGGTGTAGATCTAATTGAATTTGTGGAAAGGACAGACAGAAGCATTCATGAACACATGATAGAGGTTAGCTAATTGGTGATGACTAATTGACAGTATATGTCCCAGTAAGAAGAACCTTTCGAAGTCTGGAACTCCTGACTATAGGAATTCATTCATTCATTCATTCATTCATTCGTTCGTTCGTTCGTTCGTTCGTTCGTTCGTTCATTCATCATATATATTGAGTATCTAGCCTGTGTAGATTAATAAGTTATTGAGAACGATACAAGATGAAGATGTGGTCCCATCCCTCAAGGAAATTAATCATCTTATATAATTATAGTATAGACAGGTAGTATGAACATTCAGGAATCTAGAACAGGGCTTCTTAAACTTTTTCCACTCTGGACCCCTTTTCACATTTCCTCAGCATTCCTTGGCATTGTATGACCTGGGAGCATGTGCAATGCAATTGTACATGCTTTATGTTCAGAGCCAAGGCTGTAGGAAAATTGTGGGATGCAGCATGGGCAAGTACTTCCAGAAACACTTCAGATTCATTATGTTTGATTTTAAATTAATTTTTGGTCATTGCACTTTCAGAAATATTTTACTGTTGCCAAATTTTTCATGACCCCATATGGGGTCTCAACCCACAGTTTAAGAAGCTCTGATCTAGAATATCAGAGATGGAAAGAATCTTGTAGATTATCTCACTTCAGAATCTCAGAATCCTAGAGTTGGAAGGAACTCTGGAGTCTATCTCATCCAACCTATACTTTAATAAAAAACCTATTTGTAACTTCTCTGACAAGTAGTCATCCAGCCTTTGCTTGCAGTCTTCTAGTGGGAGGGATCACTCCTCTTCCTGAGGCATCTCATTTCACTTTTTAGATAGCTCTGTTAGAGGGCAACTAGGTGGCTCAGTGACTAAAGCTCTGGACCAGGAGTCAGAAAAACCTGAGTTCAAATCTGACCTCAGATATTTACTAGCTTGTGTGACCCTGGGCAAGTCACCTAGCCTTTGTTTGCCTTAATACACTGAAGAAAGGAATGACAAACCACTCCAGAGTCTTTGCCAGGAAAACCTCATGGACAGTATTGGCATGCTATGGTTCTGTGACTGAATGACCAAACAACTACTATGAGAAAGTATTCCCTGCATCTATTTGATATTTTCCTCTCTGTGACTTCTACTTTTTGCTCCTAGTTCTATCCTCTGAGGTCACACAGAACAAATCAGATTTCTCTCTCACATGACAATCTTTCAAAATTTTGTATCCCCAGTGCCTAGCACAGTACTTGAGACCTAGAGAGACCTTAGCTTAAAAGGAGACCAAGGTTTCCCACTGCATCCGAGGGCATCTCCAGTCATCCTGTTCTATATCTGGCCATTGGACCCAAATGGCGCTGGAGGAGAAAGTGAGGCTGATGACTTTGCACAGCCCTCCCTCGTTCAAACTCAACTCACCTGCAAGTCATGGCATCACTTTCTTGATGTCATCGTCCTCTTTGAGAATGAAGGGTAAACGACAACTTGGTATACAGTAGATACTGAATGAATGCTTTTTAATTATTTTCCCCAAAGTCCCTTCTTATCTAGCCTAAATATTTCTAGTTTCTTGAGCTAACCCTCACACAGAATGCCCTGAAAACTTCATCACCCTGATCACTTTTTGCTGATTGATATCAACTTTTTGAACTTAGGTGTAGCACTTTACATTTATCCCTAATAAGTTTCATCCTATTTGATAGGGCCTTGTGTTCTAGTCTGTCAAAATATTTCTGGGTCATAACTGTCATCCAATGTACTTAATCCTTCCAACCTTCAAGTTATGAGAAAATCTGGTAGACTTCCCATCCATGATGGTTTTTAAGTCATTAATAAATATGTTGAACAGCACAGGGCCAAGGGCAGATAATTGGAGTCTACTGACCCAATAATGAAATGCTAAAATTTAGGGTTATTCATGAATAGTGAGGCCAATCACTGGTCCTTTCACTGTTCCCCACTGCGCTCTGATTCTACCCGGAATCACTTCCTAAGCATGCCTTTCCCACAGTCCTGATTAATATAGCAAAATGTATCAAATCATCCTAGTTAAGGCCCAAACCAATCTGTAAGAAGCCAGATGCTATAACCTTCGCTCCTCAAGAAGAAAATGATAGAGTCACATTTACAAGCAGTATGGCATAGGGCATAGGATTTAAATCTAGGTCTTCTCAACTCTAACACCAACACTTTACCTTGAACCCTGATGGTGTGACCACTGACAGTCACTTAAACTTCTCTTACCCTTGGTGTTCTTATCTGTAAAATGGGGGGAAAGTTAGAATTGATTCCTTCTTATAGAAGTTTATGTTCTGATGATTCTAAGATGAATAGGCACCTGTATTGTGACTAAATAGCAGCATGATACAGTTGTAAGAATATTGGATGGGGAATTTGAAGACTTGGGTTCGAAATTCAGCTCTGTATGATTTTGGGTATGACTACCTGAGTGGAGACTGGGCCTTGTTTCCTGATCTATTGTGAAGATACTAGAGTAGCTGACCTATGACGTTCCCTCCAGTTCAAGGTTTCTATGTTTTTCCTATCTTTTTTCAGGGATGATTTCTCCCTCTGAGGGAATCCAGGATATGAGTTAGCTAGAATATTGAGTGAACGTGTTTCACTGGTACAGTCACAGCCCCTCAAGATGCATGTATATAATGCTAATGACGCCAGAGACTGGGCATTATAACTTACTCCACTGCCCTAGCCTTTTGCTGGATTGGCCCAGTTAGACTCAAGTTCCATCCTGTCTTTGACCACCATTCCTCTCTCCCTATCAGGCAATTAAGGAAATAGCCTAGTTCTTCTGGTTCTTAACTACATTATTTTCTTTCCCTGCTGGATGATAGGACAGTCTCTGAGTGGTGCCAGATGGTTCTTTGTCTGAAACTGTATTTAAATTTTGAGGCCTAAGAGGCCTGGGTCAGTGGTGGGAAACCTGCAGCCACAAAGCCACATGTGGTCCTCTAGATCCTCAAGGGCAGCCCTTTGACAGAATCTAAACCTCACAGAACAAATCGTTTTACTAAGGGGATTTGTTCTGTGAAGTTTGGATTCAGTCAAAGGGGTGTAGGTTCTCTTTCTCTGCCTTGGGCCCTTGATTGTAAAGTGGAAGCTATTGCAAAGTTACCTTTGGCTGAGGGTGATGGGGGCTCCACGCTGACGCTGTTTCCTATGGACATTTATTTTCCTCTTGCCCTTGTGAGTAGTTATAAACTTTGTTAACTACCATCCCTGAACAACTCTGCTGTTCTTAAAACTAACTCTTTTGTACCATGTGGGAGTCTGTATTTCTTTAAAAAAATAGATTGCAGAATGCTCTCAAGGCTTAAAATTATTGTTTGCTAAACCCACATGGTCTTATGAAGCATGAAACAGTCAGGGATCAGTGGGGGTGGAGAGGATGTGTATGTGTGATTGAGACAGTGAGGGGGGCAGTGGATGTAGGCTGTGTGTGTGCGTGTGTGTGTGTGTGTGTGTATGGTGGGAGGTTTAAGTGGGTGGTATGTATGAGTGAGGATTGCATACATGGGTGGGGATGATGAGAGTGTATGTTTTTTGAAGTTGTGACAAAGACGTTTGTGTATATTTTTTTGAAAAAAAAAAAAAAAAAAAAAAGAACCACAAAATAAAAACCCAAGTATTTTAAATCTCCAAAAGGGTAAGCTGGAGGCCAGAATTATACCTGCCTTGTCTCTTGCTATCTTCCTCCTCATTTTATAGACAGAGAGACAGACCATGAAAAACTTACAGCATTACAGAATTTGTGAATTTTTTAGGTTCCTCAGTGGCCAACTCCTGCCCCCAAAGAACTGATCCCATAAGTGTACTCATCTTTAGTTTCTTCCTGAAGACTTTCAATGGAGGGGAATCTACTGTTTCCTAAAGCAGCCCTTTCCACTTTGAGCAGCACTACTTGTTAGCAAGTTTTCTGACCTGACCATTTCACCAAAACTGCTCGCTCCAAAGTTACAAATGGTCTCGTAGTTGCCAAACCCAATGTCCTTTTCTCAATCCTCATTCTCCTTGGTCTCTCTCTTGGTCATTCTCTACTTCCTAAGACTCTTTCCTCTCTAGGTTTTTGGTACAGCACTCCCTCCTAGTTCTCTTCCTATCTATCTGACTACTCCTTTTCAGTCTCCTTTGCTGTTTTGGCCACCAGATCATGCCCCTTAATCGTAGACATCCCTTAGAGTTCTGTCTTGGACCCTCTTCTCTTTTCTCTCTCTACTGCTTTACTTGGTGATTTCATCAGCTTCCCTGGATTTAATTATTATCTCCATGTTGATGATTTTCAGATCTTTCTATCCTGCCCCAGTCTCTCTGCCAACCTCCTATTTCACATCTTCAACTGCCTTTTATATATCTTCAACTGGATGTCCAATAGACATCTTAAACTCAATTACATCCAAAATAAATTTCAAGCCCTCAGCAGTCCAACTCATGCCCTGAAACAAAACACCTTACAAGTATACCTCTTACTAGCTTCTTGAAAAATTCCAATGAAAGAGAATCTACCACCTTCTGAAGCAGCCCATTCCATTCTGTACAGCACTATTATTAGAAGTTTTTCTTGATTTCCAGATAAATTTTCCTCTCTGCATTTAACCCTTGCTCTTAGTTTTGTCTGCTGGAGTAAAAAGAACACTTATAATACCTTCTCCATGTAAAAGCCCTCTAAATATTTGACGACAGCTACCATGTTCCCTATGGTGAGTCTTCCTTTCTTCAAGCTAAAGATTCCTCTACTTCCTTCCACCTCTTCTTCATATGGATCATAGCATTCTAGATGTAGGGCTGGAAGGAACCTCAGATTTCTAGTTCACCCCTCCCTTATTTTGTAGCTGAGGAAACCAATACCTAGGGTGGTGAAGGTGCTTGCCCAAGGTCATACGAATAGTTCGCATGAGAGCCAGGATTCAAATCCATATACTTTGACTATAGAGTCAGTTCTCTTTCCTTTGTATCATAACCATGAGACCTTTAACCCTCCTGGATGCCTTTCTCTGTACACTCTCCAACTTTCAAGAAAGCACATAGCATCCGGAACAAGATTCTTCTGGTGACATTTACTCTTGTTAGTATTATATGAAAACTTTCTAACCTTATCTCTTTGTTCAAACTAACAAGAGCCTTTATATAAAACAGAGTGGGTGGAATCTCTCTTAACCGCTCCAGAGAACAAATGGCAATAGTGCTTAAAATACAGGATCATGTGCTCCCTCCTCCCCTCAAGTCTTTCTCCAGTCTTCAGTGATACTAATGCTAACAATATTAGATGAACAATTCTATGGAAGCGCAGAGAAGCAGCTTACAGATCCTAGAATGGTTCCTATTTAAAAATTTACAAATCAAAGGAGTATTAAAGTGTATGTGTGTGACAGAGAGACGAATGTTGGATAAATAAGCCCAACCAGTGTTTTTAAACTATCTCAGTTCAACTTCTCATCACTTCCCATATTAGGATCTGTATCTGGGAAATGAGATAGGATCCAAGCTAGATTCAGTGATAATACTTACTATTGTTGTAATAAGTACTAACAGAAAAAGAATGGTTGATGTATAGCATGCTGAATGTCACATTGAATACTACTGATGCTTTTCTTTGGCTACACAATAACTCTATCAAAATAGCACAATCTGGTCCTCATCTCATACTAAGCTGGGGTTTATGATGAGCCAATGAGGGTAGTTTGCTTCTCTCTAATGCTTGGGTTTGGGCCAACAGCAAAGCATTCTAGGGTTTCTTGAAAAAATGGGAAGGAAAAGCCAAGTGGTTTTGGTTTTTACTTGTGGGGAGTTCAGATAATTGTTTACCAAGACCGTTCTTCAGCCAAGGCTTTCCTAGTGCCGCTCCAGGCCTGGTGAATTAGGATTCTTTGCCATAACTAAATTAAATTTGTGTTCAGAAAGAAAATACGAATTTTGAAGTTTCATGGTATAGGAGAAAGAGTACTGACTTGAGGCCCAGAGAGTCTGGGGTCAAATCCCGCCTTGGAGGCTTAGGAGTGTGGTTAAGGTATGTAGTTCTCCTGTCTTACTTTCTTCATTTGCAAAATGAAAGGGCTAGCTAGCTGGATGGCTTCTCAGTTGCTTCTAGCTCTAGGTCATAGACACTATGACTGTAAGACTGAGACAGCTGATGGCAGCCAGTGCCCATAACTGTAGGGCCAAGTCTTAAGGGATTTCTGAACTTCTTGAAAATTTTAATTACAGACTTCCCAAACAAGGGTAAGCATCACAGACCCATACCTTTGATGGAAGGATGCAAAGAAATCAACTAAAGGACAGGGACAGGCCAAGACCTAGTTTGGACTCTTGGCGGGGAGGGGCAGGTCATCGCCAATTATGGTGGCCCAGCCTACCCAGGCCACAAGAAGTAATGTGGGTTAATGGAAAGAGTCTTTTCAAAGCTTAAAGTGTTAGATAATTGCTGATGATGATTAGCTATCATCAGGGTCACCCGGGAGTCAATGAGATGATTTCTAAATTCTCTTGCCGCACAAGGCTCAGTCTTAGAGTCTCTTCTGCTTTTTCTCTACACTCTGTTTCTTAGTAAAATTATCAGCGCACATGAGTATGATTATCCCCCCTATGAAGATGACTTCAGATGCATATATTCAGCCTGAATCTCTCCTACACCACAGGCCTATATGACAAGTAACAGGCCTTCAAACTGCCAATTGGACATTTCTTGTAGTTACCTCGAAATCAACATTCCTCGAACAGAAATTATTTTTAACCCCCAGTCCTCTCTTTCTTTTTCTCCCACTCACTCAAATTCACATCCTTGGAGTCCCATGTCATGTCTTCTTTCTGTCATATAATTCCTCGATGATGTTTTTACTCCTGCCTTTCTTTGGAGTGCTTTATTAGCTAAATGATGCAGCCTCTTTACAACAAACATCTGCCTTTCCATTGCCCCCTGTGTGATCTTCGTTAGTTATTTGAAAGTAGTGGTATTCCTGGTCTGGCTTGCTGTACAGAGATACTGATAAAATGTTTGCATTGTAAAAATGGGCCTTGGCAGTTTAGAGGGAACCTGGAGTTAATAAAAGACACAAGTGCTTTGAAATTTCCTGAAAACAATTCAGTCTGTTTTTTCTTTTCCTTTTCTTTCTCTTTCTTATGCCTGGCTATTGTTCCTCTGAACTTTCTGAGAATATATTTAGGATGTATGAGTGAATATATGTGCATGCATATGTAGACATATGCATATATATGTATATGTGTGTATATTTATAGACACAGATCTACATGTATGTGTATACACATGCGTATATGCATGTACACATTTGTACATGTGTATGCACACATACACATGTATATGTACATACATAGTCATATATACACACTGTTGGACAAGTTCTGTAAGGTACCCATTTGAATACATATTGAAATCTATGTAATGAACTTTCTTCTCACATTTGATGTTTTCTGAGTGAACAGGAAAAAACTTCCTTGACCAATTACTGATCTCTTGGAACTATGTAATCAACAGTGTCCATAAGCAAGAATATTTTAAAGCAACCCCCTCATAATCTCTAGGAAATACCTCCTTTACCTGGCCTCTCTCTGAGTTGTATCTCCTTAATCCCAGTGGCAAACATTTTTGGTGAGCATCTTGTTCTGTTTTTATATTTTACATAATGTTAATTATCAGAGAATTACTGAGAAGGGTTATTTCTTGTTCTATCTTCTAAGGAATTCTGAATAATCTTGATATGTGGATGGGAGACACCTTGTTATAAAAGAACCTGTATTTTTTTTCTTGTTCTTTAAATTTTGTTCTTTAAAGTCTGATTTTTTTTTGTAATCAATGAACAATAAATACAATGGATCTTAAATTCTTGACATCTTTCAGTCAATTGAAAGATCATAGAGATGTTAAATTGTTAAGTATCATTTATGTCCCCCATACTGCTAGTGCCTACCTTCCAATTTGCCCTAAATATGTCCTCTCGCTGGTTCTGTCTTTTCAGTCATGTCCTACTCTTTGTGACTCCACTGGGGGCTCTTGTGGCACAGATACTGGAGTGGTTTGCCATTCCATTCTCCGACTCATTTTACAGATGAGGAAACTGAGGCAAACAGGGTTAAATGAGTTGCCCAAGGTCACACAGCTAATAAGTGAGTGTCTGAGGCTTGATTTCAGTTCAGGAAGTTGATTCTTCATGACTCTAAACCCGATACTCTATCCACTGTGCCACCTAGCTGTCCTCATCTCCCTCATTGGACTATGTGTTTCATGGAAGCTGGCACTACTTTGCCTTTTTTTTATATCCCCAGTGCTTAATACAGTGCCTGAAACATCGTGAGTACTTAATAAATGCTTGTTGACTGGCCCACACTTAGAGTTCCCTACTAATGCTTTCACCCAGAGTGCCCTCAATTTATGTGTAAATGGCTCTCATAAAAAATTCTGCATATCCAGTGCAGAGGTCGGTAGTTATGGATGTTCTTTTTTTTATGCTTGGGAGTATTGGCAAGGTTTGAGAATTTTTTTCCCATGCCTTGGGAATGTTTCTTTTAGATACCTTTTATATCAGATTCTCAATTGCCTCACAATTGTATCACCTCCAGGATGGATCTCCTCTTTATATCCTACTGCATTCCCTGTCGTTCTCTCTAGTACAATTTCTATTTCCTCTGTTAGTACCTCAGGGATTATGATATTAGTGTCTAAGTGTGATGGTTAGTTCACTATCCTTGATGGGGATGGGGAAGAGAGAAACAATCTGTCAAAATGTTTTTTTTTGCAGATTTTTTCCATTTTTCTTCTTTTTGTAGTTCTCTTTCCATTTTTCATCATTGGATGCTCTTGGAATTAGTTATATAGCTGGCCAAGTTTTCTGGTGAAATAGGTAAACCAGCTTTATCTTTTGCTGTTTCTCTTGGCTTTATGACATGATATTCCTCATAATTGTGCAACATTCCTTTTCCCAACGGAGCCAAAAATAGGAATGGATTGCACCTAGGATTTCATTGGGATAACAAACGTTCAGGAAGGATCCCTAGGTGGATCAGCTTAGGGAGTTGCCTACAGCAGAAGTGTAAACTCTGAGACCCTTTGACTCTTAAGAGTGTGGAAGAACCAGATTAAAATGTAATTGAGAAATGTTTAACAAAATAGATAATAACATAATGAAGTCAATGTGGGGTTTGCAGGGATCCATGTCCATTTGAGTTGGACATTACTGGCCAGAATACTGGAGGTTAATGACTTTGTCTATGGTCACAGAGCCAGTATGTAGGTACCAGACATCAGACATGATCCCTCATCTTCCGAACAAGACTAGCTCTCTACACCTCCTATAAATTACAAAAATGGAAACAAAACTCCCAAACCCCTCTTTGTTTTCTCAGTATTCCTGAAACATTACAGAATTAGGTCTTGCTTCCACTTTCTACATTAAAAAAATCTAAGTTAATTGATGAGATCTTTCTACAATTTCTCTCCCTCGGTGACACTTATTTCATTTACCAGCATCTTTTAAAGATTATAGACAGTGGCTCGGGCATCATACCCATTCATTCTTTTAGTTATTTAAGATACAGTCAGGCTATCTTGACCCTGGTGATTTCAACTGATCCAGAGAAGCTATAGGTACTCTTTAACATTCTCCCTCTTTATCTTGGGTATCAGTTCTCTCTAAGTCATTTTTGTTTTAGGTTTTCTAGCACGAAGATTATTTTTCTTGGCAGAGAAAAGAGAAGCAAAATAAAAACTGAGATGCCTTGCCTTCTATCGTCCTCTGACACTATCTACTTATCCGTTGTTCCATTTGTTCTCTGGACTCCAAATCCATCTCTCTAGCCACTTTACCATGCTTACTCTCCCCACTCTAGCTAAAAGAAAACAACCTTTTTTTTGTTGCCTTTAGCTATTTTGTCTCAGCCTGAGCTTTGACACTCTGGATGATATTTTTAGAGAACCAAGGCATGCCTTTGTGTTCACTTAAATCTTCTTTCTACAAGAAGATGGTATGTGTCTTTTAAAAGTCTGGCTTGGTTGGTAAGTTCCCCGAACAGGCTCCTCAGCCTCATTAGACTATTGTCCCCTTTCTTCTCCCTCACAATATTTTTCCTTTGTGTTTTCATGATTGAATTTCACTCTTCTACCCCAGTTTTCTGCAGTATAGACCACCCTGGGGTTAGGGTTCCTAGAGGCACTAGTGCTGTGTCAATTAAATCACAGATTGGCTTTTAGAGAAGACTTTCCCATCAGGCCTTATAATTAATAAAGTGCACTGCCATCAGAGTGCCTTTTCTGAATATCTGCCCATGATTCACAGCCTGTACTAATGACACAATAAAACAGTAACTGTCTTGTGGGGTTTCAGGTTCCAATTTCCACTCTATAAGGAAGGTCATTTTTAGCTTATGTCTGACAGCGCAATTACATTAAGGCCTCTGGAAAGAAGCGAATGTTTGAGTAATGCTGAAGTACCTCTATCTAAAAAGAAAGCATTTGACTTACTGTTTGATAAAATGTATTTATTTATTAACATCCAATTTTATAAACTTACTCATGGTATTCTGTTCTGAGCACTATAGCCAGTTAAAAAATTGAAAAGTCATAGTAATTTATAGGTTTGAATTTATATCTTCCATATAATGAAGGCAATAATCAATATTTGGTTAGACAGCTATCCTATCCTCTTCAGTTGTGCTCTCACTGCTAAGTGGAAAATCTTAGTCTTCCGAGAGTTGTAAAGTGAAGGACATTTAGATTTTGCAAAAATATATATGTTTGGCCAGACATTTCCTGGTATTTTACATTTCCTTTTCTAATGAAGATTAGCAGTTTCTCTATATCAGAGCAACAGAGTCTCAGATATTTCTTGGGCACAGTTAGAGGTTTAGTAATTTAAAACTTGCCTATATTAGGACCCAGTTCTTCACAATGTAAATATGATGTGTGTGCACATCTACACACATGTACATATCAGCACCTTCTCTGTGGCTTATGTAATGGAGCCTGACATGCCCAGTGTCACATAACCCAGTAGGTATCAGAAGTAGGACTGGAACCCAGGACTTCCTGACTCCAAGGCAGGTTACCTTTATCCACACTATGCCATGATGCCTATTCCCACAAGGCCCCTGAACAATATTAGGTGTATGCCCTGGACAAGAGCTAACCTTTCAGTGTCTCAGTGGTTCCTCAAAGACTAGAGAAAATATTGATCCCTTGCTGGGAACTCCTTGTATAAATGAAATCATAAACATGGTAAATATTATGTATGTAACTGGGCCTTTGGTTTCACCTGTGTAGGGAGCTCCAATGAAGAATTGCCTTTTATGAATGCAGGATATTACTTTCTCTACCATATACAGCTTTTAGGAGTTGTCTGGAGGCAGTAAGAGGTTAAGTGACTCATTTAAGGTTACATCTCCAGTATGTATTTATTAGAAGCTGAATATGAACACAGGTCTTTTGACTTGGAGGTCAGTTGTCCATCAACTATACCATTCTTCCTCTCATGCCCTCCTTTACCAAATATGTATGTGTGAATATACTTATCTATATATTTAATTGAGGGATATTTACTAGTGATTTAAAAACATGTACTTGCACAATGGGAAAAGAATGTGCGATAGGTAAGATTTTACACAGGTATTCTAACATGCAAAGCTAAGACAATAATATAGGAACTGGAAAAATCATCTTTATCTTTTTTAAAACAATAGATGTATGCTAATTTCAGCAATTTTCTTGACCAGATGCTTTTAATTATATTGCTATTGTAAAAAAAATTGGCCCAAATACACATCATCATGAGGCACATTTCCCTTCCTCCCCAACCCCCCAGCCATCAAAGCACTGAGTCTTCAAAAACAATGCTCCTGGCTTGGTGACAAAGGCAATCTGGTGTAGTGGAAATAACAATGAATTCAGAGTAAGAATTGAGATTCATTTCCTTAGGCTGGTCTATTAGTCTCTATGAAACTCAGTATTCTCATCTGTAAAATTAGGCAATGGAGTCATGATGATTGCACAACTCTGACACTTATTAGTCATATAACTTTGGACGAGTTACTGTGCTGGATCTCAGGTTCATTATTTGTTAAAATTAGGTATTTGGATTAGCTGTTCTCTAAGATCCATTCTAACTCTAATTCTTATTTTTTTTAATCGCTTAAAAAGGTAGAATCTCTGACTTTTTAAAACTTAGGTTTCGAACCTTTTGATTCAAATTCTAGAAAGCTCAGTGATAGAGGAGGACTTTTAATTAATGTATCAGGATCCAATAATACCCCCCTCCCCAAACCTTTGTTGATAAGTTCATGGTATAAGCATCTAAGATGGAGTTGTTAGTGTCACATGGTTTTTATTAATTCACTGTAGAACCTTTTTTAAGTCATTTGCAGTTTCATCAAACATATATTAGGCTACTACTCTGTACAATGCATCCTTTCCAGTGCTGGATGCACCTTCTTCCTTGGCTACTGACACATTGATCCTGGAGGAGACATTGGCATGACCTTTGCTCCTCATTGTCACCTAGACCCTCCCTCTGCTGCCATCATATGAAACCGTCCCTCTTTGCATTTCATTCCATTTAGATATACACAGTGCCTCCAATTCTTTTCTTCTTTTCTTTCCCTTGGAAATCAAAATTTTCGACCTCACCATTCAACTGAAATACTCTCTCCAAAGTTATCAAATGATCTTTTAAATTGTCAGATCTGATGATCTTTTTTCAGTATTCATCCTTAGTGACCTATCTGCTGCATGTGTTACTGTAGAACATTCTCTCCTGGACACTAGGTCCTCTCCACATTTTCATGACACTTCTCTTGGTTCTTCTTTCTTGTTTGACTGTTTTTCAGTCTTTTTAGCTGCATTACCTTATCCATTTCCATTCTTTCACCCAACTGTAGGTGTTCTATTGATCCTATTCTCTTCTCTCCTTTCACTTGGTGACTTCATTAGATCACCTAAGGTTTAAGAATTATCATTATTCAAAAGATTCACAAATCCATAGACCTAGCCCTAGTTTCTCTCCTAAATTCCACTTCCGTGTCACCTACTGCCTATTGAGCATTGTGAACTGGATGGCTAGTAGGTATCTCAAACTCAGTAAGTCTAAAGTTGAACTTACTATCTTTTGTCTACACTTCCCCATCATCTTCTTAACTTTCTTTTCTTTGTAGAGGACAGCATCATCCTTCTAGTCATCTAGGTTCAAAACCTTGGAGTTGTTCTTGATACCACACTCTCCTTCATCTCTAAAGAGCTGCCAGAGTTGCCAATTTTGCCTCTACAACATCTCCTTTCTTCCTAGGCTCTCAACCTAGGTCTTGCCCTCATCACTTCTCTTATGCATTATTATCTGAATAGTCTCCTAATTGTTCTTCCCACCTCGAGTCTTTCTTTTCTTTCCACCCTCCAATGTGTTGCAAAATTGATATTTCTAAAACTCAAGTCTGATTATGGTACTTCCTAACTTCCAGTCTCTAGGGTCATATACAAACTCATCTTTTGGGGGGAATTTAAAACCCTTCCCAGTCTGACTGGAAAACTATCTTTCCAGGTTTTTCAACATTACTCCTCTTGATTTACAGTCTAGTCCTACCTAACTGTCCTCCTTGCTGCTTTTCACATATAACTTTTTCTTTCCCATCTCTCTTTCTTTAATCATACTGACCCCATGAATGGAAGACACATCATCCTTAACTTTGTTTCTCAGAATTCCTATATTTCTTCAAAACACATTTCAAAAGTCACTTCCTATATGAGACTTCCTGTTTTCTCTAATGACTTCTCCTCCAAATTATTTTGCATTTCCCTGGTACACATTTTAAATATATTTACATGTCAACATGTTGTTTTTCCTGTTAAACTTGTTGTTTGTCCTTGGTTTTCAAAAAAGACCATGACATCAGAGAAATGATGACAAGACTTGCAGTTGACTTTGTTTTGAGTGAGGGAAGACTGTGCAAGGTCACCAACCTCACTTTCTCCTCCTGAGCCATCTGGATCCAGTGACCAGATATTCATCAGGATGACCGGAGATAGCCCAGGATGCACTGGGAGACCTTGGCCTTTTTCTCCTAAGGCTTATTCAGATACTCACTCAGTAAGGTGATGCCCATTCAGTGAATAGATCTCTTTAAAAGTAATCAGGGAATGGCCCTTTCAATGACCAAAAGAAAAAAATATGACTAAGCCAAGCTGGGAGAGAAAAAGTGACAGTTAAAACTATAAGCTCCTTGAAGGCAGGGACTGTTTCATTTTTGGCTTTGACTTACACAGGGCCTGAGATAGAGTTATTCAATTGTGTCTGACTCTTTGTGATCCCATTTAGGGTTTTCTTGGCAAAGATAATGCTGTGGTTTTCCATTTCCTTTTCCAGATCATTTTACAGAGGAGGGAAACAGGGTTGAGTGATTTGCCCAGGGTCAGATTTACACTCAGGTCCTACTGACTTCAGGCTCAGGACTCTATCTCTGAGCCATCTAGCTGCCTCTAAGATAGAGTAGGCATTTAATAAATGTTTCTTGTTGAACTGAAGGCACAGTGCTGGGTAAGTCACTTAACTTTTCTGCATCTTAATTTCCTCATCTGTAAAATGATGATGATCTCTAAGATAACCTGAAATCAGATACTGAAGAAATAGGAGGGAATAACTTTCATTTGCATTTTCTACTCCTTTTCAATGAGAATATTAAAAATGAAGAATATAAAGGCCTACAAATAAAGGCTTCATATTTTTCCCATTTGTATCTCCAAATTTAAAGAAATATATACTTGTTCTGAGAGTAACTGAATATACTTAGACATAGGAGTATTATATCTAAAAATAGAAATTTCCATACAAGATACACAGAAATATTATTTACAGAAGAGAAATGCCTAGAAATGGTCAAAATCCTGGAAATATTTTCACTTTTCTAAAACTCATATAAAAAACCCCCACTCATTCTTTAAATGGAGGATATAGAATTTTACAGCCATATTCAGGGTTGGATATAGGGAAGTAACTCTAAATATAAATAAGGTACAAGATGGACTCAGAAAAGTATATGCACATTTAGTATTTAAATTACATATATATTATTTATATGTACAATTAATATTTTATGATAATACCTACACAGTAAATATGTATAATACGTATGTGTATACACCCACATATAAATATTAGTTTTTGTTATTATGAGGGAGGTGGAGGAGAGGGAATAAGTTATTTTCATTAAAGGTCCTATTCCAATGCCTCCTGGGTGCATAGAGATCTCCCTGAGTTCCTGAAAACTGTCTAATAAAGGGTAGAAGAATTACCAGATTGCTGTAGGACAGGAATAAAATCACAGATTCATAAAGTATTGAAGTAGAAATATACCTAAGGGAAATGAACAAAGATAGATGAGAGAAGGGATAATGGGACAACTGTATTTTTTGTTTTGAATTTCATTTCACATCGATTTGTTATTAAGTTAAAAATGAAACAAAATTGAATAAAATGTAGTCTCAGAATTTCTGTGTGGATATATGGTCCAGCTGTTCAGAAATAGGTAGAAAGATAGATAGAAAATCCCATTTTCTCATGAGAATAAGTAAATGTCTTTTTAATAGAAATGTGGAAAAAGAGAACATGGAAGATTAGAAAGTAATGAGAACCATGTCAACATAACTAGCCAAATATTAAGTAAATAGGATATCACTATTAGGGGTATAGTGGTTACAAGGCTTGAATGAATGACTGCTTTCCATTATCAGGGAAATTAGTTAAGGATTTTATGGAACTGATTATAATTATTTGCAAAATTTCCAAGTTGGCCTAACTAAGTTCATTCAACCCAGAAAATAAAACTTAACTCTGCTCCTAAGGAAAAACTGCTGACAGAAAATGAAAAAGAAGTTGATAATTACTGTCTTGGTGATTTTACTTTTAATAGTTATAAAAATAATAGAATAAGTGAAAAATACTATTTTTCTGGGCACTGACATAAATAAGCAAGAGCTTCAATGCTAGAAAATAAGATATGGAATTTAGAAAACTGAAGTCAAGAATGTTTTAGGATTAATTATTCTGGTACTGCTAACACAGGAAGAGTGGATGGGAGCTTGGTCTTTGAAAACAAAGTTACTTTGCATATGATCACTTGGGCACCCAGGTGGCACTGGGCCTAGAGTCAAGAAGTCTTGAGATCAAATTTGGCCTCAGGTCATTTACAGTGATCCTGGGCAAGTCACTTTACTCACTTTGCTCATCTATAAAATGGGATGGAGAAGGAAATGGCAAACCATTCGAGTATTTTTGCCAAGAAAATCCCAAATGGGGTCATGGAGAGTTGGATACAAATGAATAAAATTCTTATGACTTATGTGGAAAGAACACTTTTAATTGTGTGGAATGTGGCTAGCGTCCCCACTGTCAGACAGTAACAACAGTTTCATGAATGATTTTACAGTGGAAAATTTCACCATGGAAATCAGCAGTAGAGTGAGTTGACGTTGGTCTAGAATTTCTACTTTCCCAGTGCTCTAGGATTGTAAAACAGTGCTTGATAAGGGCAAAGTTCTAAGAAAAAATATTAAAACAAGATTAAAGCATTAAAATCAGTTTTGCAACTAATGAATAGAACCTCTTTGGGAAAATGGCAATATGTACAACTAAGAAAAAAATACTTAACCTTCTCCTTAATATGGAGCTCTTAAGAGACCAACGAAAGTAATTGCAAAAGCAGAGAAGAAAGCCCTTATCACCTAGTGACTAGTGCAGTTGGCTCCTACCTGGTCTGCTTGCCATTCCAATCCAGCCGCTAAGGTAGTTTTCTTTTTCCTTTCCTCTCTCCTTCCCTTTCCTTTCAATTTTCCCCCCAATTACATATAAAAACAAATTTTAACATTAGTTTTTAAAAATTTTGAATTCTAAATTCTAACTCTCCTTCTCTCCTTTCCCTGCCTTGGGAAGACAAGCAATTTGATATTGTAGTCATGCCAAACATTTCCATATTAGTCATGTTGTGAAAGAAAACAGATGTAAAAGCAATTTTTAACATTTGTTTTAAAAAAAATTTTGCAGGGTTGTTTTCTAAAATGTTGATTGGATCATGTCCCTGCCTGCACCTCCTTGCTCAAGCTCAATGAGCTCTATCACCTCCTAAGTCAAAGAGAAACTCCTCTGTTTGGCACTTAAAGCTCCCCTTCCCTATATTTCTATCTTTCTTATACTTTACTCCCTTCCTCCCATTATAATCCAGCCACACTGGCCTACTTGCCATTCAGATGGCCTCGATTATTTACTCCAGGGGTGGGGAAGCTGCTGCCTTGAGGCCACATGTGACCCACTAGGTCCTCAAGTGTGGCCCTGGTTTACTCTATCTCTGTGTCTTGCACTAGCTACCCTGGAATGCTTTTTTCATCTCATCTGCCTGGATTTCTTCAAGAATCAGCTCAAATTCCATCTTCTGCAAGAGGCCCTTTATGGGTCACCCCAGGAAAGTGCCTTCCATTTACTCTCTATATATCTTACATGTACCTGCCTTTTTACTTTTTGTCTCTCTCGTCTGAATGTGAGCTCCTTGACGACAGAGACTGATTTTGCCTGAACCTCAATACTTAAGCTCAGTGCCTGGAAAATGTTTGTTGACTGACTTGTTGTGGTTACAGTCAGAAATGGAGAGGCACCTGCATAGAGATGATGGCTAATGCTGGGAATGAATATTTACCAAGGGAGAAAGTATAAAAAGAAAGAAGAAATTGATGGTCCAGGATGGAACTTTGGAAACACAACATTGAAGGAAACGGAATCAGTGATGAGGATAAAGAAGAGGTAAGAGAACTAGAAGAATGTGTTTTCTTTGAATTTGAGAGGAAAAAATACCCAGTAATGATGATCCCTATCAAATGTTGATCATACTCTCACAGCAGAGGTCAGGAACAGCAAAACATAACGGGGAAACCTGTTTCCTTTTTCTAATGGAGAGCAAGTAAGCTTTTCTTTTTTTTAAAGTAAACTGAAACCCATGGATAAGAAGTAGAACTACCCAGCATTTGGGGTCAAAGTAACTGACTTAGAACTCTGCCCACCCTGTGGGACCTTCAGGCAAGTCATTTGATATCTTGTACCAGTTTCCTCTTCAATCAAATTAGGGGATGGACCAGGGCCTATAAAATGATCTCCAGCACCTCAAAAACAACATTGATTTAGAACTGTAAAGGTCCTTACTGGTCACTGAGCCCAACCCCCTTGCTTTGCGGGAGAGTAAAATGGGGTTTAAAGGGGTTTTGAATGAATTGCAAGTGGTTACACAGCTTTGTTGGTCAGTTGTTTTCAGTCTTGTCCAACTCTTTGTGACCTCATGTGGGGTTTTCTTGGCAGATATACTGAAATAGTTTGCCATTTCCTTCTTCAGCTCATTATACAGATGAGAAACTGAGGCAAACAGGGTTAAGAGACTTGCCCAGAATCACACAGCTAGGAAGTATCTGAAGCCAGATTTGAACTCAGGAAGATGAGTCTTCCTAACTCCAGGCCAAAATAATAGCAAACATAATAGATGGAGGTTATATAGCACTTTTAGGTTTGTAAAGTGTTTTACAAATATTATTTCATTCTTATAACAACCCCTTGAAGTAGGTGCTATTCACATCTACATTTTACAGATCAGGAAACTAAGACTTAGTGAGGTTAAGTGACTTGTCCAGGGTCACAAAGCAAGTAAGAGCCTGAGGTTGGATTTGAATTCAGGCCTTCAGCACTGTCTCTACCATACATTCCACCTAGCTGGTAAGTGTGTGAAACAGGCCTGAAAGCCCATATTTTCCTCATTCAATAGCCTGCATTCCATTCATTATAGCCTCAGGCCTATATAGGATCACAAGTCAGAAGACCTGAGTTTTCAATCTAGCTCAGTCATTGCATAGTTGTATGGCTTTGAGTAAGTCACTTAGTCCCTCTGTAAAATGATGGGGTTAATTAGGTGAATTCTAAGTCTCTTTCAGTTTCAAAATTCTAAAACTCTAAATCAATTTAACTTGGGGTCCACAGAATACCACCATTAGAATCTGTGGACTTGGATGGAGAAAAAAACCTCACTTTTATTTTAATATAGTTTCTTTTCAATCCTACATACTTTATCGTATGTGTTTAGGAATACAGTTATTCCTTCTACAATGTGGGGGTTAGGGACGCAGTGCTCCTGTGATCTGGAAAACTGGCATAAAATTTTTTGGTGCTCCCTTTGTATCAGAGAAAAAGTCTGAATTTTTTTCTTTTTCTTTTATGGGGTGTTTACAGTACCTTATTGTAAAATTTGTGTTAAGCATTTGTTCAAAGACTCTGAGTTCACAGGCAGCTTTTCAAAACTCCCCCCAAATTCCCATTTAATTTCTTACGTCGACCTGCAATATATCAAAACTGTGATAGGGAAAATCTTGATGTGGAAAGGATAACTGTACTATTTTAAGGCATGTCTGCACAACCTGTGGTCTGCTAAAGCATGTCCTCTGTGTACAAAGGATGTTTTCCTCTACATTTTTGCGACTGCTTGTTATACAGACCTGTTCTAAGGGGTCCATTGGCTTTACCAAAATGTCCAAAAGGGTTCCATGATACAAAAAAGGTTAAGGACTCCTAGCTACAGGAACTTTTTTTGGAGTGAGGGGGGTAAAGTTAGATCTATCCATGCTCTTGGGGCAAATATAACCCTTTCAGATATCTTTATATTCATCATTTAAAAGAGGTTGAATCTTCATGATAGCTTGTCTGTTTTGCTTTGACCCAGCTTAACCAAATGCTTTAGGGGAGATAATTTTTTTTTTTGAAAGTAAACATCTTAGAACCCATTTGGTGAAAGAGGAATAGAAATGCAGGTTTTTCTATTTTCTAGTCCCCTTAACTCATCATGAAATATTTACTAAGCCCGCACAAGGTGTCTGACATCCAGACTCGTCTTGTTGGAGTATACAACTGCACAAGTGTTTTGACCCAAGTGGTGCCAGGAAGGCCTTCTCCACTTGCCCTCCCCCTCCCAAACGCATCCATTGACTACTTGTCACAGTGCATGAAATTCCACACCTTGCCTAAATGCCAATCACTGGCTTCATAAAGAAGGAAACAAGAATTTATCAAATGCCTACTACATGCCTGGCACTCAGTTATGCACTTTATAAATATTATCTCATTAGATCTCAATAATCCTGGGAGGTAGGTGTTAACTATTATCCTCAGTTTATAGTTGAAAAAAGTGGAGATATTCATTTAATCTCTAGACTGACGTTTGAAGTCAATGGAACTAGAGATGAGGGACTCACTGCATAGCTGAATTTGGTGTCCCAATTACCATTCTCTTTTAGGGATAAGTGACTTAAATATACATATCAGTCTGTACCTCAGTCTGGAATGTGCAGTACACATGAGTTAGAAACGGATGTTCCCAGGCTAGTGAAAGGACTCTCTTTTCCACCATCGTGCACTCAACATCATCGTCCATCAAAACAACATCTTTCTTCAAGGCTTTTACTGCAAAGAATTGGTTTGTTTTCTTGAATTCTGCCAGGAATACCTTGAGGAGAAATAAGTGAATGGTTGAGACTTGTTATTAAAAAAAAAAGAAAACAGAATCTACAAAACTCTTGTAAGAACTAAGGGGTCCTTTTGAGGAAGGACTTTTGAGTCAGAGTAGAAGTCTGTTTTCATTGGCTTAGGGTATTACTTAACATCTTAATACTATAAAATCTTGGTTGAAGTTTCTTTTACAAACTAATGCTCTAAAATTTAACTTTTGGTTCTTATTTCAGGATTTATCACAGTATTAAAGATGCCATGGTGTGGGATATTATTCACTGAGCTGAAGGACGAAGGGTAGGTACGAACAAATACAGCATATGCTGTTTGGAAGGTCCTCAATTTCTATCCTCAGCATATACACACACTTTCTTTCTGTGGTGGTGAATACAGATAGTTAGAATCCCAACTGAGTGTGAATAAAGAATTTCCTGAAGTAGTCACATTTTTCATATCTGCACTATTTGAAGTACAATTATGTAAAACATGGTAATGATTCCACCTCAATGGTGGAATGTGGTGCAAATTGGAATAATGGGATCACTTCAGGAGATGAATCATTCTCACTAATTAGGACCTCACTGTATCAGTTCCTCTATCAACCTCTGCCCCTCCCCCCGTATCTAGTGTTAATTTAGGTAGGAAGGAAATTGTTTCTTGGGTAAATGGGATGATTGAATGGTTAATCAGTCCCCAAATATTGACGTTGATGGCTAGCTTTTGTTGCTAGTTTCAAGCCATTGGCTATCCCTGTGTCACAGAAAAAGGATCAAGGGTACTGAGAAATTGGATGGCCATTAATATGACAAATATACCATCTCTAGGTCACTCATTCATAAACTCCTGTCTCCCTGCTGAATTTTGTGAAAAGTTTGGAGGCCATGTATTTGGGGATTAGGAATATGCCTAACCTCAGGGATCCTGGGAATAATCAATGAAGGTCATAAGCTAGGTTCTGATTGGTTGAAGCAATGGATTCTGTAAAACAGTCACTTTATTAGAATTCATGCTTCATATTTTCCATTAGGTTGGAACTAGTTACTGTAGTTTACATAATTATAATTTCAAATACGGTGCATTCAAATATCTGTGACTGATTTGGGGGATTCATCGTTCACACTAATTGAGACCTTAAGGTCATTCTTGGTCCACTTAACAAAGAAGCTCTGATGAACTCAATCTGTTTCCAACTACTTGCCCCGCCCCGCTTCTTGCCCCAATCATTTTGAGCCTACTACTGTTATATGAAGATATGGCAAAAGGGTAGAGACCTGTCTGAGGAATCATAAATCACAAGAAGGGAGGCCCCTGAGCAGAAGGAGAAATCAAAAAATCTCAGTTGGAAGAGAACTCAAAGTCCACCTAATCCAATGTATATGGATGGGAATTACCTTTACAACTTAATCAATAGATGGTCATCTATACCTTTTGCTTTAAGACTTCTAACAATGGGGAAATCCAGTAGTTCTCCCAAACTAGACTATCCCACCACTCTAATTATTGGGAACTTTTTCCACACACCCAGTCTAACTCCCCTCATTGTGATGTCTAACTATGGCTCCTACTCCCATTCCTCTGGGACCAAGAAGAACAAGTTTAATTTCTTTTCTACATTATAGCATCACATATTTATATTGTCTTCTCTTCTCCAGGCTAAACATCCCTGGTTCCTTCAACAGATGTTCAACATCCTGCTGACTCTCCTCTTGAATAATCAACATCCCTTCCTAAAATATGGCACCCAGAAGAGAGTACTATCCTCCATGTGTGGTCTGGAGCAGGGCCATCACTTGCTTCATTCTGGATACTAATCCTCTTAAAATAAAACTCAAGACCAGAACTCATTATTTTTTCCCCTCCCCTCTTTATATAGAGGGCAACACCATTTTTCCAGTCCTTCAGGCTACAACCTAGGAGTCACCCTGGATCTCTCACACTGTCCTCCTCTGCCCCTCGCTGTGCAATCCAATCTGATGCCAAGGCCAACTGATTTTACCTTTGAAATGGCTCTCCAATCTGCCTCCTTCTCTCCTGTGACACTGCCACTATTCTAGTGTAGGTCCTCATTACCTCATGTTTTGGTTATTGCAATAGCCTGCTAGTGGATCTGCCTATATCAAGTCTCTTCCTATTCGAATCCACCCTCCATTCAGCCACTAATGTACACGCCCAATCACTTCACTCCCCTCTTACTCAATAAACTCTAATGGCTCCCTATCGCCTTCAGGAGCAAATACAAAATGCTCTGTTTGGCATTCAAAGCCCTTTATAACCTAGTACCCTTCTACCTTTCCAGTCTTCTTACATCTTACTCCTCAATATGTATTCCTCAATCCAGTGACAATGGCCTCCTGGCTGTCCTCCAAATCTGGAACAATCTCTTCCCCTCAACTCTAACTATTGACCTCCCTGGCTTCCTTTAAATATCAACTAAAATCTCAGTTTCTCTAGGAAGCCTCTCTTAACTCCTCTTAATTTCAGTGCCTTCCCACTATCAATTATTTTTCTGTTTTCTTATATATAGCTCACTTTGTACACATTTGCTTACATTGTGTGTCCCCATTAAATTACAAGCTCCTGGAGGTCAGGTACTGTCTTTTGTCTCTTTTTGTAAACTTAGAGCTTAGTTAACACTGCCTGGTACATAGTAGGAGCTTAATAAATGTTTGGGGCAGCTAAGTGGAGAGAGTACCAGACCTGAAGTCAGGAAGACTCATCTTCCTGAATACAAATCTGCCCTTAGATATTTGCTAGCTGTATGACCCTGGGCAAGCCACTTCCCCTTGTTTGCCTGAGTTCCTTATTAGTGAAATGAACTGGAGAAGCAAATGGCAAACAGCTCTAGCATCATTGCCTAGAAAACCCCAAAAGGGATCACAAAGAGTGGATACAACTGCACAACAACAACAAATGTTTGCTGATTGATTGAATTAGGGCTTTGTTTTCGTTGCCTTTCATTGATGTACTCTTTATCTTGCAGTTCATTGAAATACCCAGGTCTCTTTCAGTTCTCCCCCATCCTACACTGAGCCATTGATTATTTAATTCCAAATGTACAACTTTACATTTGTTCTTATTTGATTTCATTTGATTTGATGAGTCCATTGTCCTAAACTGTATAGATCTTTTAGAGTTCTGACTTGGTCATCTCCTATATTAGTTATACCTCCCCATTTCATGATACTAGCACATTTGATAAGCATGCTACCTACGTCTTCCTACAAGTATAAAGGTAGAGTACAACATGCGCCTTCATGGATAGAAACATTGAACAGCCTATGGTTAAGGACAGGTCCCTGGAGCACTCTACTAGGATCCTCCTTTCCAAGATGACATTAAATAGTTAATAACTATTCTTTGGATCTGATCATTTAGTCAGTTCTGAATTTTTTATTACCTATTTCATTATCTATTCCCTTTCTGTCTGTCTTTCTGTAAGAGAGACTATATTACCTGCATGAAAAGACTGTCAAAAGCACTGAAGCACAGAGGTAAGGTAGGTGGTACAATAGATGGAAAACCTGGTCATGTCACTTAACCTCTGCTTGCCTCAGTTTTCCCTTCTGTAAAATGAGGACTTACCTCTCTGGATTGTGAGGTATAGGGCCTGGCACATATTGGGTACTATATCAATATTAGCTACTATTGTTATTATTAGATAGATCATCTATAGCATCTATCTCTTGAGGTACCAGTCTAGTAACTTTTTTTCTAAACAAAAGAATTCCATCTAGCATGTTCTCTTCTTGATGAAGATGTGCTGGTTCTTATTGATTAACGCTTCCTAGTAAAAGTGAAAATGAGAGAAGAAGCAAATTAGGAAGGAAGATGGGAGAAGGCAAGATAGAAGAGGCAGTTCAAGACATAGAAAAATGAGAGGAGAAAAAGGAGAGTCGATTTAATAGGATCTCCATTATTGTGGGAAAGCTCAGGCTTTGATGTAGGTCATTTTTTTTCGTGTTTTAAGTTTGAACTAAGAGTTCAAATTTTCTGCTCTTTAGGGGAACACAGTAGGCGCTTAGCAAATACTTCCTGGTTTGGATGATTAAATGCAGTGCTGAGGTGCTGATACTTGTACATAGCAGAGTAAAACTGGACTTCTTATTTGGCCTTCAGATAGAGACATAATTTGTACATGTAATTGAATGGCTTTTTTATTCAAATATGGAAAGCCACAGGGTTGGGGACAAAAAGGAAAAACCATTTCATTAACGATGAAAAGTGCTCTTGCTAGAATTATTTCTTTCAATAAACACCCCCAAACCAGCTATAAACTAAGCAGCTGAAAAGTCAGCTTTAATCCACATGATGTTAGGATTTTTGGAAACATATTATAATTGTACATTAATTGATGACAGTAAATGAAGAGTGGCTATAAAATTAATTGTAGTGCCCAGATTAATGAATTTGTAGTAGGTAATATTATTGCAAAGAACATCTAAAAGAATTAAGGATGACCGGGGCAGTTTGAAAAGTGAAATTTGCTGAAGGCAACTGCCAGTGTTGAGACCCAAATTCTGAGTGGGATACATCTTTATGCAGGTGTTGTTGATGCTAACTTGTGTTTTAGTTTACTCAATATAATTTGGTGAATGTCCAAAGTCTAGAGAACAGGTGTCTAAATATTACACCGAAAGAAGTTACACAAGTGCATGAAGCAGAGTGATCCTTCCCAGGTGGGGAAGGACCCATGCCAATGGGCTTGAGTTCCAGTGGATTTTTCCTAGGGCTACATTTAGGTACATAAAAGAATTATGGAGCCAGTGAGGACACCTGTATATTATGAACATATCTCTTTATCTTCCAATAACCCATTATTAATGTCTTATCTTGAAAATTCCTTACCATTATGGACATTAGAACTGATAAATATTCTACTTGCTCATGATAATTAGTCAGGATTATGTAAAGAAGTTTGCTGGTCCCTTTTTTGGTTCACAAAATCTTAAGAGTTGGAGGGGACCTTGGCAGCCATCTACTCCAACCTGTACCTGAACAAGAATCCCTCTATACCTTCCCTGACAAAAGATGGTTCAACTTTCATTTGAAGTTCTCCAAAGAGGGGAATACATGATATCTCAAGGAAGCACATTCCACTTAGAGATAACTGTAGTGATTTGGAAGTTTTTCTATCTAAGAAGCTTAAGATTTTACTCTGTACCTTGCAACCACTGCTTCTAGTTCTGCCCTGTGAGATCAAGCAGAATGAGTCCCTTTCCAAAGGATATAAACCCTTTAAATGATGACAGCTCTTATGTCTATCCCCACCCTATCTTCTCAAGGTTAAACATCTTCACTTAATTGAACTGATCCTCAGTGGCAAACTGAGGGTCCTTGAGGAGTATCAGAAGCCTGGAAATCTGAGTTTGTAGCCTCTAAGTCATTTTATCTTTAGAGTAAGCATCCCACACTGATATCAATGTTCTGTCTTCCATACCTCATCATAATTGGGATGTGGGATGGAAAATTGCTTAGACAGTAAATAAAAAGGTAGATATGCCCAATTACTGCAACTTCATATACTAAAAGTAGAAAAGAGAATGGAAGTGCCATTGATTGGCACTTCTTCCCTCACCAAACATCCCTTGTTCTTTTTCCCTTTCCTCTTTTCCTGTATTTTATTTCATGCCTCACAGCTGCCAAACCTAGCCTCGGGCATTATTTAATGGTGCTGGTATCACTAAAGGCTAAAGGATCCTTCCCTGATTCTCCCATCTCTCCCTTCTTCAGTTTTCCTAGAGTGATTTACCTTTATCACATTTTTGGTAACATATTTGCTTCTGAAAACCCTGTTTCTTCCCTCTTAGATAGGCAACTCCTTGCATACAGAGACAATATTATTTTTAATCCTTCTTTTTTTTATCTCCAGCACTTAGCACAGTACTTCAAATAATGTTGTTGCTCAGTTGTGTCTGACTCTTTGTGATCCCATTTGGGCTTTTCTTCCCAAAGATGCTACAGTGGTTTGCCATTTCCTTCTGTAAATTATTTTACAGATGAAGAAATGGAGACAAACAGGGTCAAGGGAGCTGCCCAGGTTCACATAGATAATAAGTGTATGAGGCCAGATTTGAATCCAGGAAGATGAGTCTTTCTAACACGAGGCCCAGTACTCTATCCACCGTGCCCCCTAGCTGCACCTACTTTGAACACAGTAGATATTTAATTAAAGCTGATCAAATTGAAATGCTAATCCTTGTTTTTAACTAATGTTTCTATAGACTATGGCTTCAGGTATATATTTTCAAAGGGATACTGATAAGCTGGATAGTGTTCAGAGGAAGGCCTCTAGATTTTCATACCAAACACAAATCCTTCCTTATTGAAATGCTGCTCAATGAACTCCTCATATGATTCCAGCCCCAGAATGATTTTAGCCCCACTGACAACAACCTTGTTCATTTTAATTTCTGGGATCAGCCCAGATGAACTTCCTCATCCTGTAACGTACCTTGCCAAAACTTCCTTTTCCCAACATTTTGTGCAAAATGAAATCCTCAATACTGAATTTCATCCTGAGGGATGGTTGTTCTGTCTTCAGTACTGGTCCTGGAAGAGGTTCGGTGCTCACCATCCCTTCTACTGGCAGCTCCCAGGAGATTCCCTGAGGCTCTGAAATGAGCAAGCCAGTTACTGAAAATGAACTTCAGGAAACTGAATGGCTTCCCAATCATACAGACTTTATGTATTTTGTACTTCAAATATCCCATTTGAGGAGCTTGTGCTATTTAATTATGGGGAAGGGACTTTTAAGTATAGTCTGAATTTCCCTGTGTTCCTCTGCAGGGGCTATATCTCAAGTTGGTGGTCATGGATAAAACTCTCAATCACCCACTGACCATAAATGCAGAACAAATTCAAACCATCTACAAATTGGGATCTGAACCATGACTAAAAAAAAACGATTCCTTTTTGACTGTCCTTTGTGTTATTGTGGTTGATGGCTATCAGTTATATCACCCCATTGGCCCTGGTGAATTTAGGAAGGGCACCTGAATATAATCACAGTCAATATTTAAAGTTTGTATGTTATCCTGTTTGATTATCATAATAACCCCATGGCATAGGTACTGCACAGAGATTATCCTCATTTTATAGATTAGGAAAATGATGCTCAGAATAGTTACATGACTAGCCCATTGTCACATGGCTAGAATCATTGCAAAATTCAAACCTAGTCCTCCCCTAAATGCCGAAACCATTTATCTTTCCTTGACTCTATGTTACTTAACACTTGTATTTTTTTCATTCATCAAAGTCTTAGTGAAAAAGTTAAATTCACAGCTCCTCCCCTTACTCTGGACCTCAGAAATCCTGGGCTTAAATCCTTGTGTAACGTTACACAAGAAACTTAACCTGCTTGGACCTCAGTTTCCTTATCTGAATATTTGAGGGGTTGGATTACATGCCAAATGCGGCAGCTAGCTGGCACAATGGATAGAGCACTTGAACAAAATCAGACTAACAAAATCAGGAAGACTCGAGTTCTAGCTTTAGACACTTCTTGGTTGTGACCCTGGACAAGTCATTTAACATTTATCACCCTCAATTTTCTCATCTGCAAAAGGGGATTAATAATAGTACCCACCTCCTAGGGTTGGTGGAAGATCACATGGGATAGCATTTGTAAAAGTGTTTTGCAAACCTGAAACACCATATAAATGCTTTTTTGATGGTCTTTTAGGTCCTTTCTATCCCTATATCTATGATCCCATGGCACAAACTTGGTTTTATAGTTGTTGGGCTAGAATTTGAGCCCATTTCTTCCTAATTAGAGAAGGTAGTATAGTGGAATAAGCATTTGAATGGGAATTAAAAGGCCTGGATTCCTAAAGTTCCAACCTTCTGTAGGCTGGAGTATGACTCATAGCATATCTGTTTAACCTACCTGAGCTATCAGTGAAATGAACAACCTTTTCCTTGTTTTCCTTGTCACAATACTTAATGACTCAAGTCATCAGACATCCTGTTCTTTTTAAGGCAAAATACAAATTTTATCCTTTGTGTTAGAAGATCTCCAGACCAGAATCATACATCCATTATTTTCTGTTGGCTTATCTCCCAAGTGAAAACTGAACTACCTTGAAATTGTTCGCTGAACAACAATCCTTTAATTCTTGTTACATAGAATTTTGATTGTGGCAGACTATTTCTTCATGCAATTGTTCTCCTACGTGTCATCATGATGTTTAATGACTCTTAGGTTCTAGAAGACTACTAATAAAGACTCCCAATAAAGCATAAACTATGGATGATTCTACCATGTTGGAAAGGATTTGAGTGTCTCAGAAAGATTGAGTTTACTGTCTCAGTACTAACCTAGCTAAGAAAGGAGAGGCACAACTGGTTGATCACTACATAATGAATAGTGTATGTGTATATGCATTTATGCATACACATAAGAGAACACCAAAATTAGAAAGTACTGAAAACAGATGAGTTATGATCACCAACAGAGGGAATATCCACATGATACGATGGATTTATTATAGTATTAAAGCGTAATTGGGCCATTGACGGTCCCTACTCATTTCTATTTGCCTTTTAAAATCCATAAAGTGTAGGTAACAGGCAAATATGTTACACTTGGGGGTCTGTCAACCAATTATTGATCATTATCACAGTTATATTCATATCCTCATAATTCTATAATGGAGGTAATGGTGACAAGTTTAAACTGGGCGCTTATAGAATAACAAAAAATGTAAGGGAACATCTATTATAGCCTTCTAACCTTCACCTGATGACCTCAAGTACCCCATTACTTCCTGAGGTATTCCATTCCATTCTCCTTTTGGGTAACTGCATTGTTTGAAAGTTGCCATGGTTCCCATTTTACCCCATGGTACCAAGCACAACATGTCATACTCCTCCAACTTTCTCATATCTTATCTGTTGTCTAGTCTTGTATATTCTACTTCCATGACATCTGTTGTATCTGTCCCCTGATTAGGTCTTCCTTTACCAATATTCTCTCCTTTGCAATTCACAGAGTGGCTATGTTACTCCCCTGCTCAAGAAGTTTTAGGGGTTCCTTATTGCTTCTAAGATTAAATACACACAATTCTCTATTTGACATGCAAAGTCCTTCAAAATTTGGCTCCAACTTACCTTTCTAGGCTGAATATAAATTATTGTCCCATCACACACTCTGTGTTCCTGCCAATCTGGCCTACTCAATGTCCCTGTTGTTCTGTCAGTTATCCTGGCAGACACTGGAGTGATTTGCTATTTAATTTTCTAGCTCATTCATAGAAGAGGAAACTGAGGCAAACAGGGATTAAGTAGCTTGCCGAAGGTCAAACAGCTAGTAACTGTCTGAGGCCCAAATTGAACTTGATAAGATGCGCCTTCCTTACTCCAAGGCCAGTGCTCTATCCAGTGTGCCACCTAGCTGCCCCATATGTATAATAAATCTCCCTTATGCACTTTGTAATGGGTTGTTACCTATTCCTAGAATTCACATTCATTTTCATTTTTTCATTTTCTCTTCCTCCTTCCCCTTTGTCTTTTAGATTCCTAGCTTCCTGCAAGTGTCACCTCAAATATTATCTCCTAGATAAAGACTTTCTTGAACTCTCTGGTTATTAGTGCTTCCCCACCCCAATTATTTTTGGGGGCATATATTTTGTATTTACTGATCTCTGTATCAGAATTCAAGCTGTCTGAAGTCTGTTCAAGTCTGTGTCAAGCTGTGTATTTCCTTTTGACTTTTGCAGTCATGGTGCCTAGCATAGTGCCAGACAGATAACAAGAGCCTAATGAATACATATTTAATTGAAATGAAATTAATGGGGTTAGACTATGAAATAGTATAACAGGACTGTCACTTCCTTTTTCCTGGAGGCTCCTAAGATCCCTTTAGGCTTTTTTTGGCTGCCATATCACACTATTGCCTCATGTTGAGTTGGAATCCACATTTTCTCTCCTCTCATACAGGACACGAAATTTGTTTTTTTAGCACAGCTGCATTTATCTCTATCAAATTTTAATCTTCTTAGATATGTTTCATCATTATAGTCTTTCATTATCTTGTTGGATTCTGGCTCTGTCATCCAAGATGTTAACTATCTCTCCAACTTGGGTCTCATCTGAACATTTGATAAAAATGTCACTTATGTTTTTATAGAAATAACCAATAAAAATGTTAAACAGCAAAGGGCCAGGGACAGATACCAAGGACAGCTGCCTCCCCTTCCAGATAAAATCCTTTAAATTTAAATCAAATCATTAATGGCGACTGTCAATCTGGTGCTGAATCTACCTAATTATATTATTGTCTAACCCACCCCTTTCTATCTTGTCCACAATATCTACATGAAAGACTTCATTAAACAAATTGATAAATAAATTACAAGGACCCAATTTCTTGTTGGTATCTCAAACTTAACATCCAATATATCATATATCTATGAGGTACGAAGTAATGTGTAGAAAACTGGGCTTGGAGTAAAAAAAAGACATGGGTTTAAATTTAGCCTCAGAGGCACTAGGGAAGTCACTGTGTGCCCTAGTTTCCCCATCTATTAAATGAGGGAGTCAGACTCTGTGATCTCTAAGGTTCTTTACAGGTTTAAGTCTATTAACCTATCAAAAAGAAAGTTATTTTTCCCTCCAATCCACCTTTCTTATTTCCCTGTTTCTGTCAAGGGTACCATCATCCTTCTAGGCACCTAGATTTGCAGCTTTGGAATTATCTTCAACTCTTCATTGTCTTTCTCCCCTTCCCTCATCCCTCCTCCCATCCCCAATCATTTGCCAAGTCTTCTTGATCCCATCTCTATAATATCTTAATATGCCTACTTTTCTCCATTCACATGGCTTCCATGCTAGCCTCCAAGCTGGTCTGTAATTCATCTGCCTTCAATACAGCTGTGAAAGTGATATTCCTAAACCATGGGTGTGAACATGTCATCTCCTTGCTCAAGAAGCTCCACAGGTTCCTTGTTGTCTTTGGGATCTAGTAAATACTTCTCTGAAAGGTGGTTAAAGTTGGTCTCTTTACAGACTTAGTACACCTTATTCCCCTCAGCATGCTCTCAACCTACTTGTTCCTCACACAGAACATTCCATTATCTATCTCTGGGCCTTTGGGTAGGCTGTCTTCCTTGCCTGGAACTCATTTCTTTCTCTTTCCTGCCTCTTAGAATTCCTAATTTCTTTCAAAGTTCAACACAAGTGCCACCAGTTATCTCATATTTAATTTAAAATACTTTGCATATATTTATATATATGCATCTTGTTTCCACTGAGAGAATATAAGCTCCCTGAGGGTAGAGCATGTTTCATTTTTGTCTCTATCCTCAGGACCTGGGACAGTACTTGGCACATTAAAGCCATTTTAAGAAATGCTTTTTAATTGATTTGTTGCTATTGGTCATGTATAAGGGTAGCAATTCAACCAAAAAGTAAAAGCCAAGACAAAACCTGAGTTTAGTCGGACATGGCCTGTTCTTTATGAAGTTTTGCTGGCTGTGAACGGTCAGTCCTTCTGGGCCTAAGTGCTCAAAAACAATTCTTTCTAGACTTCTAGCAAAAATGGAGGTCAAGTTTACTGGCATATAATTTGCAATTCTACTTGATTACCTTTTTAAAAAAGAATACACTTTAATAATACTACTAATACTTTAAAAAAGAATATACTTCACTTAGTTCTTCATTCTTTCAAAGATCACTGACAATGTCTAAGAAATTGCACCTACTAGTTAGTTTATTCCATAAGGCAGAATTCAGCAGAACTCATAAGACACAACTAGTTGCTCTCTTAGACAATTTTTGCTCTACCTTTGCTGATGCAAAAACTGACTGAGAAAATGAAATCAACATAATTTTTGAGTACCCATCTCTCTGTCCTCCCTTATCGCCTTCCCTTCATTCCTCAACAATCCTATTCCCTTTCTCATTGTTCTCTTTTTCCTAATAAAACCATTTAAAAACATCAACATTTTGCTGGCTAACATTTCTATACAATTTTAAGCCATTATACTAGTTTGGTCTCAACCCTTTAAGAGAAACTTTCTCACAGGGTGCATATTAGACTATGAATTCTAATATGAAATACTCATTTAACTCAAAAATTTTTCCATCATATTTTTCAGCAACCAGTTCTTTCCTATAAGTCAGCTTCAGGTCCAGAATAACAATTTTCCTTTATACTCCCCAAACTTGGCCAAGAATATATTAGCTGTTATGCTTTTGCAAAAGGGAAGGAAATAGCGCCTATTATGTGCCAGGCTGAACTGTGCTAAGTGCTTTATACGCACTATCTCAACTGAAAAGAGAACTCAAGCAGATGTCTGGATAGTTGAAGTTCCTCCCCTGTATTTTATCAAATTTCTATGCCCAGGCTTTTTTTCCCTAAATTTGTCCCCCCAAAATTTCCCCAAATTTCCATTTTCCCCTTTCCAGGTAACCTATAACTTACTTCTATGGAAATCTTTTCTGCTTCTCCCTCTAAGGAAATTTCTGGAGAATATAATCTATTTGAGGAAAAAAGTTCATTTCTATCTTTGTATCCCTAGAGCCTAGGACAGAACATAGTAGGTATATAATAAAAGTTTGTTGAATTGTATTCACTCATATATTTCTTATATTTTTTCCCTGCTCTGGTTTTTAGATTTCTTCACAAGACTATTTCTTAATATACCCTGTTCTCTTCACCCATGACCCAATTTTTTCTATTTTATTACATTGGAAAAAAGGTATACATTTCTGAGCTACTAATTTCCATTGTGAGTCTCATTCCATTAAGTCTCAATGATATCTATAGGGTCACTTTGTCTCCTTCCATTAAGGTATATAGTCTGCTCACTTTGCTTATTACCAATATATTGTGTATTTGTGTACAGACATATGAAAACATACATTTTATTGGTGATTCTTGGATTCTCTGGTGAATTAAGGGCCATCTTTCCCTCTATTCTTCCTTTGTTGTCAGGACTATATATGATATACAGCTATATAAACAATTTTTCTTTTCCTTCACTTTAAAGTTCTTTTGGTTAGATTTGCAAGACAGTAGGCAAACACATTTTTACCAGGTCACGTTAGTCATAGCCCATTCCTGGCCCTCATTTTCATATTTTAAATTATATTCCAAAAATCCTAATCCTAATTTTCATCTGCCATCTTCCTATCTAGGTGTTCATTTACTAAATTCACCTTTTTTTCTGAAGTCCCTGCCTCCTTTGATTGCAGATATGAAAATACCACCTCTGTCCCTAAAGTCCTTGGTTTCTTGCCTTGAATCATTTTCTATTGCAGTATTTCCTACAGTATTTTTAAGATTCCTTCTGGCAGTATCAACTGCCATATGAATCACTGAAAGTGTACTGTGGTCATCAGGTCTATGAAGTCTTGGGAAGGTCTCAGTCATGACCCTAATACTTGCACTAGGAAAATAGCAGACCTCATTACGGTGATGTAGAAAAGTGGTTTCATGATACTTCTTGGCAAAGAATCATCCTCAAATTTCTTTGATTCCTGTAGTGTGCTCTCTCTTCCTACAGCACATGACAATCAGTTTAATTCAATAATCATTTGATTGAACATTTTATATGTATTCATTATGTCCATAATTCCTTTGAATAAACATCTGCTTCTTTCTCAAAGGGTTCAGACTTCCCTTCTATGAGAAAGGCATCATACTTTTACTAATCTTTAAGGTATTCATTTTTCTTCTTCATCACATTATGGAACTCTCTAACCTCCTGACACAGGTCAAGATTCCCTTTTCCTCTTTCAGATCCCTTTTAAAAATTTCATTTTCACCTTGAAACCATTTTTTTCAAGGAACATTTTCCATTCTTCAAATGCTGGAGAGTAAAGGGATGTTTCTGTAGATCCCTTTCTTACTGGAGGGAGAGCAACCCAGAGTTTTTACATGGCCATGGCAAAAAGACAAATATTGTACATTCTAGCAAGTCACTCAAGAATTCTCCTTGCCCTATGTGCTACTGTCTATAAAGGAGATGCTGTGTTCTGCCATTCTTCTTGGCAGCTTGTGGTTATATTTCAAAGGGTTTTTTTGCTGGGATAAATTACCAGAAGAAAATTAGAAGCTTCTGAGACAAGCTATATTAATAGCAGCGTTTGTCCAACCATTACCTTTGATTGGCAATTAGTTGCATTTTGCCAAAAGATCAAGAAAAATAAGCCTCTGATGGAGGCAGCCCAGAATTATGAATATAGCTAAATTGCCACACATTTCAAACCTCCTTCTTCGGATTGGTTTTTACAAGTTTTTGGTGATTTCTGTTTGTCTTCCCATTTTTCTGGCTGTTCCTACAAATCATTGCCAGTTTTGTTCTCAAGCAAAATTTTGCATCTTGTCTACTTCCTGTCCATTGCTACCAGGGAATCCCTTGCTGTTCTCCATGGAGATGTGTTCTTCTTTTATCTCCTTTCCAACCATCTGTCCACTCTAATTATAGCAGGAATCACTGGGAGAAGAGCTACGTCTGTTTTAGAGTTTAGATAACATCTAGTTCCAACCCATCACTTTATAAATGAGGAAACTGAGGTCAAGAGAAGTTAAGTAATTCACTTGAGGTTATACATTTGTGTGACAATTGACATTACGTTTTGTTAGAAGTGATCTTCAGGACACCCTTAAGAGACAGGCAGTGACTATGATTCTCATTCTACAGATGAAGAAACAGGCACTTTCTTAGTCACTGATCTAGTAAGTGGAATAACCAGGACTAGAACCTGGGCCTTTGGCCTCCTGGTTTGTGCTCCTTCTATCACAGGAGGCTGCATTGCATAAAGTACAGAGTCACCAGACAGTCCGAGAACTTTAAAGGTATGAGGTCAGAGCTAATCACTAATAATGATCCCACCAAGGGCAGCTGGATGGCATAATGAGTAGAATGCTAGACTTACTAGTTGTGTGATTCTGGGCAAGTCAGTTGACCCCACATACTTCAGCTTTCTCATCAATAATATGAGAATAATAATAACACATGCTCACATCATCATCATCACCATCATCATCATCATCAACACCATCATCATCATCACCATCACCATCATCACCATCACCATCATCATCATCAATCTCAACCTCATCTCTCTTTAAAGCTACCTTTTTTTCCAGCTGTTGAAATGGGTAAATATGGAATTGTTGCACCTTGCTTTATATGGACGGGGAGACCAATTTCAATTGGACCTTCTCTGAAGATCTGTTCTGTGTCACGTAAACATCGAGCCTGGGTTACAAACAAACAAACAACAGGTTATTCTCTCTTCTGTTAAAGGACAAAATCAGCAGTTAAGCACTAGTTATGGTAAATCTCCATATTTGGAACCCTGGATGGATTAGTAAACTGGGGCACCCTGTCTGAAGCTTGGCATCTTTCCCTTGATGGGGAAGGAAAAGAATGATGTCTAAGGAGAGGGCAACTTTCCTACTATCATTTCCTTACCCGTGAAGAGCCATCATTTTCTCCCCAATTCCCTCTTGTGAAATCCCAAAGCCTGGGGAAGTCTACTCCTACATTCTATTCATAAATTGAAGAAATATCTGTCTTCCTCAATCTTCTGTGCTAGATAACTGCCCACCCCACATAATCCTATAACAAACAAGAGAAAAGATTAAAAAAATATTAAAAGACAATGCTATTTTCATTTTACATATATGGAGTTTGGTATGTTATTAATCACTGAAAATAAGAGACACATAACCTATAAGGGAGGACTGGTAGATAGAAGGGGAGGACAGTAAAATTCAAGAAAGGCTAAGACAGTAAAAAGCAGCATGGCCTGGATCAATGCCTACAGTTCCAGGGTGTCCTTAGATGTGAACCGTGTCCCTAAATAAATGGCTTTTATCAAGTCAGGCAGCCTCAGAGTGCTACTCAAAAAACAACAGGCATCACTAATGGATGGGATCCATCCTTTGACAATTAATGAACAGAAATTGGCATCAAAGGGCTTGAAAAAACAGAATCTCCAGATAATATAAATGAATATTATGTCATCATTAGGAGAACACCAAAGCAATAACGTAGCAAAATCTGAAGTGTTTTCAAATTGATTTGAACTGAAGCAGAGATTCTAGGACCATTTAAAAAGAGAGTAAGTGAATACTGAATGGAAAAAAAAAACATACTACGAAACACAATCCACTTCAAATATGTGGTATTTGGGTATGGATGACACTAACCAAATGTTATCCAATTTCCTCCAATAAAGTTATACTCAGGTTATCATAATATGAAGGTAACCCTGGGTCCTTGATGATAACAGAAGTGGAGTAAAAGTTGTTTCAGGTCTTCAGCCAAGCTGGAAGGCTTCCAAGTATAAGCTTAGACTTTATCTATTGTCCAGAGACAATCCCAAATTCAGAGAGACTCACCAAATAATTGAATTTTTTTGGCCAGAGAAAGCCATGGAGACTATATAATGCTCCATTTTCCATCTGTGAGCCTTTACCTAGGCTATTCGTCATGCCTGGTATAACCTTTTTCCTCATCTCTACCTCTCTGAATTATTACCTCCCTTTAAAACTGACTTCAAATGCTATCTCCTTTGAAAGGCCTTTCTTCACCATCTTCCCTCCATCCTAGCTGCCCATGCAATGAAGTCTTTTCCCCACCCCTTTCTGCTGGAACCTGTTCTCCTTGAGGGCAATAAATGTTTGACCTAGTGCCTAAAGTACTCAATGTGTGTTTGTCCTTTGTTGCTGGAGAAGACCATGCCATCAGAGAAATGGTGACATGACTTGCACTTGACTTTATTTTGAGTGAGGGAGGGCTGTGCAGGTCACCAGCTTCACTTCTCCACAGCCATCTGAATCCAGTGACTAGATATTCATCAGGATGACTGGAGATGAACCAGGATGAGGCAAGTGGGGTTAAGTAACTTGCCCAAGATCACACAGCTAGTGAGTGTCAAGTGTGTGAGGTGAGATTTGAACTCAGGTCCTCCTGACTCCTGCACTGCTGCTCTATCCACTGCACCACCTAACTGCCCCAAAGCACTCAACAGATGCTTCTTAATTGACTGACTGATCCTAGGGCACTGAGAGATTGTAATCTGTGTTTGGAGCAAGTATGCACACAGATGAAATCCTGCTCATTTTGAAGTCCTTGAAGAAACATTATATGCTCAAGCGTATTTTTCTCTCACTTTTGTCAGGCCTCCCAAATTAAACTACCAGGATCTTTGAAATATATTTTATACTTCTTTTGTATGTTCTCAGGGTACTAGAATAATAATATTATAATAATGACAAATATGATCATGCAATTGAATGTTTCATATATATACACATATATGTATATATAATATGTACTATAGTTATGTTTATCCTGGGGGAATAGTAAGGTTAAATTCGTGACTAACCATGATAAACAAATATAACTGTGGGCTACATACTGACTTAGAAAGTCACCTGTTAGCAACTATGTTGTACTGTAGTTTTATTTATTTTGTTAAATATTTCCCAATTATGTTTTAATCTGGTCCTGATACTTAAGAGAGTTGTGGGACATGAGTTTGACACCTTTGCTCTTGTGTATTTAAAAATTGTAATGTAGAAGATTTTGCAGTGTTTCATGCATATTGGTTAAGTACATCTTCAATTCAATTTCTTGCATAAATTCATTGGATGTAAAGAGCATTCCCTACCTGTTGTGTGCTTTCAATCAATGCCAGAGCTTCTGCCATGAGTTTCTGGTTTACCCCACAAAGGTTGGCCACCTTTGTTTGGCATCGGTGGTGAACGTTCATGCCACATGCTGAAAGGAAGAAAGTAATGGAGTGGTGAAATGATTAATACTCCCAAAAGGATGAACTGTCATGCTTCTAGACTGTGAATTATATTTCTTTTTTTCTTCCTCTCCATCTATCCCTCTATTTAGAATTATTTGTGTCCCAGATGGATTTGAGGTGGTTAAATTGTTTTTATTGGATTAGATTTAACAAGTAACAGAAATGCAAAATCTTTAAATACTGGCAGTATTCCTTGTGCTGTGTTGGGCTACATTTTGAATAGGCCCTGTGGGCTATCAATTTTAGTCAGCTTTGCACCGAAGTACATAAAAGTAACCAAATCATACTTTTTAGAGCATTGTGGGAAGAATTTAACTTCTACGGAGTGCTAAATCTGGAGTCAAAAGATAGAGGTTCAAATCCTGCCTCTAAAGAGCATTGAACTTGGAGTCGCCAGGTCACAGTTTGAATTTCAGCTCTGGTATTACCTGTATGAACTTCGTGCAAGCCACTTTCTGGCCTTATTTAAAATAAGAGAACATGACTAGATGAACCATGAGGTCCCTTCTAGGTCTAAACCTATAATCCTAAGATCTGCTTAGGTACAGGAGTACTGAATAAACTAACCGTTTTATTTTTTTAAAAACTTTTTTTGGTATATCTGTTTTTTAAAACTTCCCACCCCCAGGGAAGTTGGTGAAGGTCAATTTCTAAGACCAAATTAAGAATAAAGCTATAGATGAATGAGACATCTCTGGCATTACTTCATGCACTCCAGGGATTTCTGAGGGCAAAATAATGGGAAGGCATAGAAGTGAATCAATGAAATGGAAATCTACAGTCATATATGGTACCTCTGAAGCCTCTGCTGACAAGCAGTCTACTTAAAGCATTAACTAAAGCATTAATGAAACAGGCATTTAAGATCTCCAGGTACAAAACATGGCTGCTGAAAACCAGAAAGATTACCTTTTACAAAGCCATGAGAACATGAGATTCTAGTGTATTATTATCATTAAAAAAGTTTAGTGCAACTCTTCTCAATATCATCTGTGCTTTGGTTGGTGATAAAGACTTTCTGAGATGGATATTATGTCTATAGATTAAGAACCATATACACCAACTCTTATCATAATAAATACTCTCCTAGTAACATATGTAGACAGATTCCAGAAACCTATTCCCACATCTAACACAAAAGAGATGACAAAAAAGGTAAGGAAGAATTGTTCATTTCAGCATAGATATTGTTACTATTGGCTGGTTCTTCCTAGAACTTCCATTTTGAGGAGGATGCTCAGGCTAGCTTTGTTTCATTCCTCTCCTTACTCTCCTAGATATTTTCTACAATGCCCTGGAAACCCTGGAACCTCACGCAACCTCTGGAATTCTCCCACTCAAAGTGCCCTCCCTTCCTGTGGGAATGATTCCCCCTGCCAGCATCTCCATTTCAAGGACATAATATCCAGGCAACCCCTCCTGTCTCTGCGGACTACACTCCTGTATCTCTTAGACTGTGTCTATCCTGTCTCTGTGCCAAATACCTTTATCTCTTTTCCGTATCTGCCCTCTTTTCAGTTCTCTTTTGCTTATTGTCTCCTTGTGATAATATAAGCTCCTTGAGGTCAGACGTCTTTATTTCTACTTGTATTTGTGGCATAGTGACCTGCACACAGTAAGTGCTCAATAAACGCTTGTTGGCCTGAATTGTTCCTAGACTACAGGATCTTAGATTTAGGGTTGGAGAGGACCTTTGAGATCATCTAGCTGAACACCGTCATTGTGCAGATGGGGAGATTGAGGTCACCAAGATGAAGCATCTTATCCAAGGTCACACAGTGATGTATCAGTGCCAGAGTTTGAATCCAAGTCTTATGACTCTAAATTCAGGATTTCCCCCCACTATTACTGTTGTTAGTTATAAAGGACCAATAAAAGTTAGCATAATTCATGTATGGATTTTCATATTATGGAAAGAAGCCCTGAAAGTTGTTTTTGACAACATAAGCCATTACTTTATTCTTTATCTTGGCATAGAAGATAGTGTAAAGGATCAGGGGTCAAGCAGACCTGAATTCAACCCTCGCCTCTGAAACTTAATGCTGTCGTTCAGTCATTTCAGTCATGCAGGACTCTATGACCCCATCCAGGGTTTTGTTGGCAGAGGTCCAGAAGTGGTTTGCCATTTCCTTCTCCAGCTCATTTTACAGATGAGGAAACTGAGTTAAAGAGGGTTAAGTGTCTTGCTCAGGATCACAGAGCTAACAAATGTCTGAGGCCAGATTTGAGCTCCTGGGGCTCTCTCCACTGCACCATTTAGTGGAGACTTAATAGCTATATGACAATGACTCACTTTACCCTTCTGTAAAATATAGATAATAAGACCTGAAATATCCACTTTACAAAGTTACTATGAGGCTGAAATAACATAAGTAAGAACTTTTGCAAACTTTAGGAAGCTACAAAAGCACCAGAGATAATAATTTAGGAGTTAGGAACCTGGACCTCTTCTACTGCCAGGTATCACTTTTGCACAAATGTAGGGAAGCCATTTTTCCTCTACAGACCACATTTTCCTCACCGTTAAAATGAAGTTGGGGGGAGGGGTTGACAAGATGATCGCTCAGGACTCTTCTTGAATAAAATTCTATAATTCTGCATGATCTCAAATTCTCTAACTAAAGTCTGAGATGGATGTTATCTATGTATTGTGCACCCTACTTTAAAACCTTGTCTTCAAAGATGAGTGGCTCTTCTTGGACAAGACTGTCTATTTTTATTAAGAGAATGGAGTGGCAAAGTTTATCCCATGTAATAGTAGACTGTAGTCTCATATAAATAGAATTCTCTTTTTAAAAAAAGACAATCTATTATCTTAATTAAAAAAATCTCCATATAACAAAAGGGATTTCCGAGGACCACATGATGACCTACTTGTTTAAATGAACTATCTGCTCATTTAAACTAATGAAGTTAGGTTCTTTTTTCAGTTAACAAGTGTTTTTTTCTCTTACCATTTTCCCTGCCCCCACTGGGAGAAGAGAAAAAGAAAAGAGAACTTTTTTTAACAAGTAAATATAGTCAAGCAAAACAAGCTCCTATAATGTCCATGTCCAAAGATGTGTGTCTTTCTGCACATTTATTCCATCATGCCTCAGTCAGGAGGTGGGTAACGTTCTTTGTCACTGATGCTCTTTTAGGGTTAACCCCTTTGCTGATCAGAATTTTTAAGTCTTTCAAAATTATTCACTTTTCTCAATGGTAGACCTATTCATTTTAAGTAATATTTAATACAACAAAATCCAAATTCAACAATACCACAAAAATCTGAACTCTCATGGGGTTTGTTGTAAAGGAATTGGATCTGCCCTTCCACAGGCTTAAAGATTTCAATGTCTTGCCTAAGAGAACACTGGGAAAATGATGCACTTATCATGTATCCCATTCAAATGCATACAATAAATACATATGTATGTGTTTGTATAAAGTGAAGCAATGCCTCTCCCATATCTATGTGTGTATATGTATACATACATATTTTTTTTACCAGTTCAAAATGTTTTAACACAAAACAATGTCTACTCTTTCCTTAGGTAGTATACAACCAAGAAAATGAAATCAGATATCTATATAAAATTATCCTTCAAAAAATGAAGATATTGCTGTTGATGATGGTTTATCCCTCTTGGATTCTGCACTGTCAGCAAGACTTACGCTTGAGTCGTCTATGAAGGTTAGGGCTTGTGTGGCACCATCTTACTCTCTAGCTTATCCCCTGTGGCCCAATGACACACAGCAGGAGAATCAGCAGGGATCAGGCCCACATTGATGAATAGTTCTCCACACTCTTTATAGCAGTGGACAGATCTATGCCTGCATCTGGCTAGAACAGTGTTATAAAGAAAGGCAATCGTATCCACCATAATGATGTCTTGGGGCTTTGCTACTAACCCAGCAGATGGTGTCTGGGTTTGTGCTTGCGTATGATATCCCTCTTTGGGATTATTTTCATGGGAAATGCAGAAAATAAAGAAGAGAGCAATAGGTAGAAATAGATACAGTATATGAGAAAGTGGGGGTGATTATAGGTTAAGACAGGAAGAAATGGGAGTAGAGAGAAAATGGAGAAAAAAATGATACAGAAAGGATTTGGGACAGTTGGAGAACAGAACGAGGGCATAAGGAGATGAGGCAAACTGAATATTAGTGGGGAGGAAAGAGACGACAACAGGAAAAAACTCCAGGGATAAAGGGGGGGGAAGGGAAAGAAAGGGAGGGAAAGGGGGAAGGGAAATTAAAAGAAAGGGGAGGAAGAGAAGGGGGGGAAGGAGAGGGGAAGGGAAGAAAAGAAGGGCACTGAAAAGAATGTTGTCAAAAAAGAACTCAACAAACTTGGTCATGTGATCTGAGAAACAATATGAAGGAATTCTTCCAGAAGTTCTGAGCTCTTAGAAGTGCATACTTGCTTTCCAAGTCCTAGAGAAGGAGGGATCCTGATGGGGAAGAAGGCTTAGGTTAGAAACCCAACAAATGATGTGCATGTATTGTGGAAGCAGGACAAGGGGATAAATCATGGAAACTGCTAAAAAAAAAGCTACATCTTAGATCAATTATCTCAACTGATTCATCGAAGAGAACAACAGAGTAAGTTTAAATTCAGGGTTCCAATGGAAGAAAATAAATAAATAATAAAATAAGCTGAAAAGAGTGCCTTCTAAAAATAAAAGTAAAGACTGTTGGAAAGAGACACCTTCTGTGAACACCTTTCCACACCTGGAGGATCCCAAGGTACAAGCATTAGTGCTGAGAGCAATGCTTTTTACCCCTGTGTATCACAACCTTTTTGCTATTACAGTCAGAGACTTGAAGTTTTGGTACCAAGGAGACTGCATTTCAGGGTGTGCCTTGTTTGCTGCATTAGTGACTGGTGGCAGAGTTGGGCAATACTATAACCCTCTTATGACGGTAAGTCAGAAGTGGGGGATGCTAGTGGTATGTGTTTAGTTAGTTATTAAAGGATGCTTTTAAAAGTTCTCTAATTTTTTCAAAGGAAGAAAGATGCTCCTAAGACCCACTAGTTCTCTATTGTGAGTATTTTGATTAAAGAGGCTTTAAGATAGTAATTTTTTTCTTTTCTTCTCATAGTGAAACAGAAATGAATGAGAGTTGGACATATTCCATTAACTCCAAAGGAAATATATTCAATACCACTCCTCTGAAGCTAGACTCTCAGCTCAGACCTTCTAGAGATGTTATAAAAGGGACAAAAATTGGCAACACACTAGGTGGGAGGATGAAGAAGGAAAAAGAGTCAGAGATGAAGAAAAGATGTCTTTCATCTTTTCCCAAGACTTGAGGGTAGCAGAAGGCAATTGGGTATTCACTGGTTATTGAGTAATTGTTGCTTCTTGTACTATTCTAATCCACAAGAGGTGGTTTTGGTGTTTGTGGACACTGCCCCAGATGATATCTATGCCCAGTGACAAAGCATTGTAAGTATTTGATCTCTTGGTTTTCTTGAAGTTTGCTCTTCCTTCTTGTCCCTGTTTTTTCTATCCTACTTCCCATAAGCTGTGCTCCTCCCCTGAAATCAATGAATTTCCCTTCATTCCTTCCTCTGTTTCATATATATCTCTTATTTGGGGTTATACTCACCATCACACTTCAACCCTTGTTTTGCCAGTCCCCAAAGTAGGGTTCCACAGTGTTCACAGAAAGTTGGACTCTTGTAATTGTAGACTTTAAATCTATGAGGCATATCAATTTTAAATCTTTCCTTGTGGAACTAAAATGAAACAAACATATGGGATCACTGAAATGCCTGACTTTTCAGAACTAGCAAAGCACCACAGCATAACTAAATTTCAATTTAGTAGCAGTCCCTTCTCACCATCTTAAATGACCCTCTGTGAAAGGTGGGTACTCTTTGATAAGTGGTAAACCCAAGGAAGATACAAGGTGGGAACAAAGCTTGGACACAGCTGAATTTTAAGTCAGTAGCAAAGACAGAATTTATAGTTCAAAAGTAGGGACAAAAACTAGAATACTGGTGACTAAATGTCTTCTACTCATTTCTATCTATGATTTGTAATTTTCATTGCAAGTTTTATTATATAGATGTCTCCTCTTCCCTCTGTAAGTTTCTCTCCCCTCATGCCTAGAATGTTTTCCCTTCTTATCTCTGCCTCCTGGCTTCCTTTAAGTACTAGCTAAAATCTCATCTTCTACAGGTGGGATTACTTTGTATGTATACCCAGCACTTAACACAATGCCTGGTGTAGTTTAGGCACTTAATACATGTTTACTGGCTGACTGGATCCAGAGATAGTGCCTCAAAGAATTTCTAAAATTAACCTAAAATTAAGGCTAATTAAAACTCAGTAAACTCCAGTGGCTCCCTATCAGCTCTAGGATCAAATGCAAAATGCTCTGTTCAGCATTCAAAGCCTTCATAACCCCACCACCTTTGCAGACTTCTTAAATCTTTCTGACCCATATTCATGGATCCAGTGACACTGGCCTCCAGGACGTTCTAAGAACAAATGGCTCTAGGCAATTTTTCTGACTCTCTCCCATGTCTGGAATACTTTCCCTCCCTCAACTCTGCCTACTGACCTGCCATGTTTCCTTTAATTTAAATGCCAACCAAAAACCCATCTTCTGCAGGAAGTCGTCCTTAACCCTTCTTAATTCTAGTGCCTTTCTTCTGTTAGTTAGGACCTATTTCTCTTGCATAGCTTGCTTTGTATACGCTTGTTTACCCAGTGGTTTCCCCCATTAGATTTCTATGCTTCTTAAGAGCAGGGACTAACTTTTCCCTCTTTTTGTATCCCCAGTGCTTAGCATAGTGCCTGGGCATATAGGAGGTATGCAAGAAATGTTTACTGATTGATGGATTGATTAAACACCCTTAAGTTACTATTATTGTTTTCCTTGATATGTTTTTTACTATTCTCACTTTCAGTTAAGTAAACTGAGGTTCAGAGATTTTAACTACCTCACCCCAGGATCTCCCAACTAATAAGTGGAAGAGCTAAACTGGCCACAAACCCAGAGTTGCTACAAATCAAAACACATACCATTGTTTCTCTGCTGTTGACAGCTGATCCTGTACACTTGGCTATAACTTTATCGATGCATTTCTTGTGAATTGCTGCGTTACATTCTGAGAAGAAAAAAAATACTGTATAAGCACCAAAAGAGGTCAGAAACAAATTTTTTAAAAAAGGGAGATGAGACATAAAACTTCCTTACTTACGTCGGCACTGATACCCTTGCTTGTTAAGGCCCCTGCAATAAAACACAAAGTAGTTTATATTGGATGCCAGGGCCACCACTAGGGCCACATTTTATTTAAATATTTCACAGCTGCATCAAGTCAAGTGTCACATCCCCCACCCTCTTCCCCCTCCCCCCAACCGCTATTGCTTTGTTTTTTACCATTCCAGAATTCAGATAGCTATTAATCAGGTACATCACTTGATCAGTGAGCAACTGTCACATGACATTTGTGGGGGTTAGTGAATGTTTGGGGAATTAAATAATTGAAGAACTCGGTGGTTGTGAGATGCTACATTTTGATTTATTTATTTTCTAGACAACTAGGTAGAAATTGAAAGGTCTGAAGAAAATAGAAGCAAGAGAGCAGAAAGGGAACTCAGAAATATTTCCAGACTGTTGTTATTTGGTTATTTCAGTCATGTCTGACGCTTTTTTGCCCTTTGGCAAGGATACTGGAGTGGCTTGCCATTTCCTTCTCCAGCTTATTTTACAGATGAGGAAAATAAGGCAAATAGGGTTAAGTGACTTGCCCAGGGTCACATGGTTAGTAGGTGTCTGAGGCCAAATTTGAACTCAGGAAGATGAGTCTTCCTGACTCCAGGCCTGGCACTCTCCACTGTACCACCTTTCTGCCCTTATTAATTTCCAGATTACTGAACCAAATCATTAATTTTCAGGTTAATATGCTGTGCTACCCTCTCAGACATGTTGAAATTAGGTATCTATGAAATGATTTATATTCACTTTTTGATCATCTAACACTCTTTAAGCACTCTCCAAGGTACCTAGATTGATTTAGTACCCTGGGAATATCTCTTATTAAAAGGAAGAGAGAGTAAAGGGAGAATGTTATCAAGCAAGGGAACAGAATATAGAAAGAAGAAAGGTAGCCTGGGAGTCAATATTTGGTTTCCAGTCCTTGTTCTGACTCAAGCTAGCTGTGTGACCCAGGGTAAGTCACTTTATCTTTCACAGTTCTAGGAAACTCTCTAAGATCCTAATTTCAGGTGAGTCTTGGATCTATATTGGGAGAAGGAGTTTCTAGATGAGAAGCTTTCTCCACCAATGAAATTCCTTTCCTTCCCACTTCCAAAAATGATTTAGGACCTTGTTGAGATGTTCACTAATTGGAAAAAGCATTATGTAATCAGAGAAAGAGCTCTGGGTTTGGACCTAGGTTCAAATTCCTGCTCTGGCATTTACTGCCCATGTGAGCTTAGGCAAGTCAATTAATCTCTGTGAATCTGAATTTACTGGCCTAAAAATGAGGTCTGAACAGTTAATTTCTTAGAACCTTTTTATATCTAAATCTACAAATCTGGCGATTAGAGAAAAAATGACCAGTGACTACTGATATACCAAGCCTATTCAGTCTTTGGATTCTACCTATTAACTTCATTCTTTGCATTTGTGTTATTACTGACCTTAGTGCCACAAAGGAGAAGAGCAATCTTTTTACATGTAAAGATCCTGAGACTCAAAAATGCAGGAGTACTTTCTAGTTGCTGTTCTACCACAGTTTTTCCTATGAAGTCAATGAGGCTCAAACCAAATATGTTGGAGAACTGAAAGAAAGGGCACTTGGGAAACTGAGTGGTACGGGGGATAGAGCACTGGGCTTGAAATCAGGAAGACTCCTCTTCATGAGTTCAAATCTGGCCTCAGATACTTCCTAGTTGTATGACCCTAGGCAAGTCATTTAACCCTATTTGCCTCAGTTTCCTCATGTGCAAAGTGAGCTGGAGAAGGAAATGGCAAACCACTCCATTATCTTTACCAGAAAACCCCAAATGGGGTCATGAAGAGTCAGATATCAGTGAAACAACTGAATAGTAAAAGGGCACTTAAGGGTCTTTTAAACATTTCTTCCTATTAGTTCCAGTGGGGAAAAGTCGACCAATGTTAAGTCTGCTTTGATAAATTTGAGTGGTGGGAATAGGGCACTTATAGTTTCAATGCAAAATATACTTGTAATTGAGATATCTGTCCCTTTCTATACAGCTCCATATCCCTAACAAATCTAACAACTTATTTTTTCCATCTTAGACCTAGCCTTTGTCTTCTGCAAACCAACATCCCCAAATAGATTTGATGAAGGTCACCCCATGATACTTTCTATATTCCATTGAAGCAGTTGGAAATCTCCTAAGCAACATAGGTCACGGCATGACTTCCAACTGGAACCATTCTCTACGTAACTGGAATGAAGGGAATGCCATAAGATGGGTAACCCAATGTTGACTGTAAAATCCCCAAATCATTTTTTTTACCAGACAAACTCATGGCAGACAGAGCAGAAAGTGGGCTGGGGGAAAAAGGTGGCGGTGAATTCATGACATTTGACATGGTGAACTTTGGCTTGTTTTATAGCTCCTCGGCGATGATGCAGTGTAAAGAAGCCTTCTGTGTCAAATGTGCTTGGGTCTTTAGCATCTGCAGAAAGGCAAAAGGGAGAAAAAGGAAAGTTACAAAAAGGAAAGTTAGAAAAGTTACAGCAGAGCTAACTTGGGCCTGGGATGGGAGGAAGGGTCCTTTGGAACATAGGCAGATAGGGCAAGCACTGATTGCCCAAATGATGACTTTTTTCAATCACAAACTCTATATGTCACAGACTTCCTTTTCCACTGTCCTATGATATAGGTTTTCATGACTAAAACTCAGAACTGAACCCTCTACTTCTTTTGGGTTGTTGTGAACTTTTTCAGAGATTATTTTTTCTTAAGGGCTAAATCTTTCATAGCATTTGTTAGTCCCTTTACTGACTAAGATAATTCAGCCAATGGGGACAAGAAGTAACAGATGACGTTCAGGTACAATTCTAGAAAAAAATGTGGTCACTATCAACAACAGAGGAATTAAATTTTTCTAGGCTAAGAACAATTTAGGGACAATTATGGCAAATGAAGATACCTAAATACTTGACAGTCATCATAAAAGTAAATTTTTTTTGGCTTATCAACCTTATAGACAGTGTATAATGACAAATAATTATATATTACATAATACAATAGACAGCTATAGACATATATACACATATAATCTGATATATATGTAAGTGTATGGTTTTGTATATTCATAGACATATACATACAGATGCAATGAGATAGTTATATTGGTATTATCTATAGTCATACATGCATGTTTATACTTGCTGACTGATACTTGATGATTAATTTTTATATATAGATATATAATCAATATGTGTGTATTTAATCAGTCAACCAGTATTTATTAAGAACTTACTATGTGCTAGGTATCCTACTAAGCATTTGAACTAAAAAGAAAGGCAAAAACGTGGCATGTACCCTCAAGCTGCTCATATTCTAATGCAGGAGGTAATGTGAGAAAACCAAAACCAAAACATTGTACATGCACGATACAGCCAGTGTAAATGGAAAGTAATCTCAGTGGGAAAGCAATGTTAGCCATATGGACTTCTTATAGAAGGTAAGATTTGAACTGAGTCTTTAAGGAAGACAGAAACTTGGAGGCAGAGACAAGGAGGGAGAGCATTTCAGACATATGGGGATATATGGATGTGTATGTATATGTGTATTCATAGAAACACACAGTGTTCACATGCAGTGTATGTTCACACATGTGTGTAAATATAGAGGATTTATGTACACACATGTATTGCATATGTGTATGTAGGTATGTATATATATATTACAATAACCTTTGACATTGATAGTATAAATATTATTTATCCTAATTTCACATATATGGAATGATATACATTCATACATACATGCATTTGTATACAGGTATATGGAGTATCTCAAAAGTTTTAGTTCACTTTTAAGTTTTAGTAGCTTAAAAGTGAGCTAAGACTTTTGGGGTGCCCTATGTGGGATAGTGGGATATCTATCCAATTCATACGATATATATATATTTATATATCTCAATGTCTGTCATGGTAGTCTGCCTGGGAGAATAAAAAGATCAAATTATGATCTACCTTGGGACAAAAGACAAACATGATATTGGATGGTTTTAGTCTTAGCTATTATATGAATTAGATTTGTAACTATAGGCAGATCAGTTTATGTATATATGTATATGTATGTGTGTACATATGTATATATCATACATGTATATTTATATATCTGTATGTTAGTCTTTTTCAGTCATGGCCGACTCATCATGACCCCAGTTGAGGTTTTCTTGGCAGAGATACTGGAGTGGTTTGTCATTTTCTCCTCCAGTTGACTTTATAGAAGAGGAAATTGAGGCAAATAGAGTTAAGTGACTTGCCCAGCATCACACAGCTAGTAAGAGTGTGAGGCCAGACTTGGAAGGCTTGTAACTCTCTCCACTGTGCCTATTCAACCTTTGTGTTGAAGTGTGTGTGTGTGTGTGTGTGTGTGTGTGTATGATATCAGTCAACAAGTATTTTTTAAACACTTATTATATGCTCGGTAGGTCTCCTATTAAGCATTAAGGATACAAAGAAAAGCAAAAACATAATTTTCTCAGCTGTAAGACAGTGATAAAAATACTTTATATACATATGTGGTTATTATGAGGATCAAGTTAGATACTGTCAACGATAGTGCTTTAAGCAAAATTTTATGTGGCACACACATAAAAAGTATATAATTAAAAACATTTAGATCAGTGAAACCTGGGCCATTGTTATGCAGTGGAAAGAATCCTGGGGCTTAGAGTCAGGAGACCCGAGTTCATATACCCCAGCTCTGGCACTCATTAGCTGTGTGATAGTAAAATAAGTCCCATCTGTTTTCCAAGTCTCCATTTCCACATTTGTAAAATGAGGACAACACTATTTGCACTACCCACCACCTCTCAGGGATGCGGTAGGGGAAATGGTTAGCTTTCTGAACCATAAGGAGATACAGAAATGTGAGCTATTATTAAACAGGTAAGGCTGTGATGGATAAATAGCTTAATGTGATTTCCAGGAATTGCTGACATGGAGTGACAAGTAGCAGGAGCAAGATGGTAACTCATTTAAATGATTATATATCATAAACATTTATGGATTTGAAAGGGATATTAAAAATAATCTGGTCTAAACCTCTCACTGTCAGAGATGAGGGACCCACAGAAGAGACTAAGTGGCCTGACAGCTTTTCACCAGTGAAAAGTGTTTGGTAAATAAGTATTTAATTAAGTCACTTCCATTATAGTTATGAACTAATTTTGTTTGATTAATCATTTATACTACTGGGTGAATGTCCCAGAAAATAGTGCTTTCCATGGATCTCAGAACCTTCACATAAATGGGAGGTTCAACTTGTCCAGGGCAGAAATAAACTTCCTTGTCTTCCCTGGACTGCTCTAGTTTCCCAGGTAAACCTTGTGGCTCTAAGCCAGAAAAGAGAAGTAGTATTGGTGGCAGGAGCATGTGTGCACATGTGTGTAAGCATGTGGGTGTATGTGTGCATGTATTATGGGGGGGGGTTCTTCAGTTCCTCTTAGTTATAGTGCCTTCCCTCTGTTGATTACTTCCAATTCGTCCTGTACACAGATTATTTGTACATAATTGTTTGCATGTTGTCTCCCCATTAGATAGGGAGATTCTTGAGGGCATCAGCTGTCTTTAGCCTTTCTTTGGATCCCCAGTACTTAGCACAATGCCTGATACATTGTAGGCACTTCATAAATGCCTACTGATTGACTGACTGAACATAATCCCAGACTGGGACAAATCAGAGATAGCAGGAACCTGTACATTTGTACTTGAGTTGGGGCTGAAAATGAACCAGAATTTGTGGATGTGGGGGTCAATAGAAATGTTACTGGGGCATTTGTTTAATTATGCATTATTAAATGGATACAGTTATAGCTTATGTTGGGCTAGTGTAGAGAGATCTAAGATTTAGACCTGCTCCTCTTTTTGTGAACTCAGTAGTATGAATAAAAATGACTTATCTAAGCATCCTGATTATACTTCTGTAAAAATGATTTGCATCTATTGTTAAACAGTACTTGTATATCCTGGAAATGTATTTCTTTCTTCTTCACTATGCCCTTCAAATCCTTCTTCATCCTTAATGTGTCCATTTACTAAATGGTGAGTTTCCTGTATTTTGTGGAATTCTATCCATTAGTCATGGTGATGTTCATAAGCTCATCCACTTTTACCACTTCAACTCTCACACAGATGGCTCCAAAATGATATCTCTAGGCCCTTCTTATTACCTGTGATTCAATGAATCAGTCAGTCAACAGAAAGTTATTGAGTGCCTACCATGTAGAGGCAAAGCAGGGCAGTGCTTCTTGTGGAGTGACACGAAGAGGGCTCCTGCCCTGAAGGATTTTGCCATCCGATTAAGGAGATGGGGTTCACATATAAAGATAAATAACAATGTGAAGCAGTAGATGAGGAGAGTTCATAGAACGGGGATTTGCTCACATTTAGGGAATGCGAGAGAGGAAATGGAGCCAATGGAGGAGAAAGAAGAAACAGCCAGAGATGATATCTTAAGTATCATATCTTAGAAGCCAAGAGAAGATTTCAGGAAGATGGGAGTTTTCAGCAGTGTCAAATGCTGCATAAAGGCAAATGAAACTGAAGAAAAACAGGAACTGGATTTAGGCTGCTTTGGTGAAGTGAGGTTCAATAAAGTAGTGGGGATGGAAGCTAGATTACAAAGAGCTAAGTGAGTGGTGGCAAAAAATACAGACTATATTTTTGGGAATTTGGCAGAAGGATATAGGATGCTGGCTGCAGATGTAGAAATTCAAAGCAAGGATTTTTTCCCCCTTGGACAGAGGATTCCTAAGCATAGTTAAATATATATAAAGAGGAGAAAGAGTCAGTGGAAAAGAAAAAAATTGGTAGCCCAGGGAGAAGACAATGGAGCAGGTGAGAGGCAATGAGGATGGAAATAAAATGATTAGTCTTGAAGAAGAAAAAGAACATGGGAGTCAGGAAGTAATAGAAGATAATGGTAATAACATCTGACGGTACTTTAAGGTTTATGAAGTACTGATCCTAACAAACCTTTTGTAAGTACTTCATCGCTTCACTGCCATTTTGCAGACGAAGAAACTAAGAGGATATTTAGAAATGCAGAGGAGAGAGGAAGGAGAGATATTTAAAGCAGAAAGGATAAATGAGGTCAGTCTTGATTGTTTCAATCAAGGTCATCTGTCAGGAATTCAGGAAGCAAAGAGCGGAGGAATTGGAGGAGAATAGGATAAGCTTGGAGGGACCAACAGGAAGAATATGTTAGTGAGTTAACTGGAGAGGAACAAAAGGATTTCTGAGCATCAGAGAGGGCTCCATTTAAGTCAGATAGCACATAGTGATAGTGATCCCATTCAACATTGGTTTGTAACTTTTTCTAGCCATGGGCAAAAGAGAAAGTGGGGCATATCTCTAGTGTTAGAGTTGGGCACTATAGAGTCAGTAGAGGGTCAAGGTGGCCAGAGAGCACTGAAATGATTGCAACCAGGTAAGAATCAATTGACATTATGAAGGCTGAAGTCGGAGGTCTTCAGCAAGAGGAGACTGTGATGCCAACAAAGAGTAGGGGCAACAGAGGTTAAGTATGAGAACTGCTCTAAGGTCAGAAGGTTGTGGTCAGAAAGTGGGAACTCTGAGTTTGCGGTGTTGAAAGTCAAGTTATGACAAAGTATAAATGTGGTTGTGGTTCGCTAATGTGGCACAGTGATAAAGGTCACTAGGGTCTACAAGGACAAGTGAATGTGAGGTCAAGATGCCGGATGGACCTTTCATATGGATGCTGATGTTGAAAAGCAAGGGGGATGCCATGCGATAGGGTAGAGAAGCTTCCACATGTGTCACAGTTGGGTGAAGTCAACGGCAAGAAAGATGTGGAGAGGACGATAGGAAAAGGCACAGACTTTAGAAAAAGAAGAGTATTGTCCCCAGAGCCATGGTATACAAGGATTAGGAAGAGAGGAAAAAGGCTGAGACATAATGTCCTTTGAGTTGAGAGTAGGTGAGTTAAGTCCCCCACAGGAAAGAGTTGTGGGTATGTGGTATCATTTCATTCCAGGTTCAGTGTTTCAAAAACTAAGTTCATCTTCCCCTGAAACAGGATTCTCTTTCTAGCTACTCAACTTCTGTCAGTGGCATTACTATGCTCTAAAGTTAGAAATCTTATAGTCCTCTTTGATTGTTCCTTCTCCTTTATCACCTCTGGCTAACCTGTCACTGGTGACTCAGTGGGTAGTACACTGGGACCTGAAGTCTTGAAGATCTGAGTTTCAGCCTCAGATACTCACTAGTTGTGTGACCTTAGACAAGTCAAGTCACTTAACTTCTATTTGCTTTAATCCACCAGAGAAGGAAATGGCAAACCACTCCAGTATCTCTGCCAAGAAAATCCCATATGGACTTACAAAGATTTGGACAAAACTGAACAACCACCAACTGTCACCAAGTCATGTTGTTATGCTTTCAGATTTTCATTTTTCTTCATTTCTCTTTCCATCACACAAACAAGTCCTGGCCCTCATCTCTTCACTCCTAAATGATTCTTAACAGTCTTGTACCTGGTTTCCACTCTTTGCTCTAACCCTGACAATGATGACAGACTAACCTCTTAAAACACACTTTTAATTATACCCCACCTCTGCTCAGAATTCATTAATGGTTTCCCATTGCCTTCTGAATCAGGTTCAAAGTCCTCTGCTCAGCTTTCAAGTTTCTCTAAAAATCTGTCTCCACTGGGCCTGTTTTCTTTTCACTCCCCAATACTGTCCAGAGCATTAACATCCTCACTGTATATGTATATCTACAACCTTTCCCTCTGCCTAAAAACACTCTGCTTATTCTTTAAAACAGTTTAAATCCCATTTCCAATATGAACTTCTACACGCCACAATGCTCTCTTGTCTCTGAACTCCCTTTATAGTTATAGTCAATATCATACTGTTCAATACCTGTTATTGGTTTTAATTATGTTATTTGTCCACGGTACCCCTCCTCCCCCAGAGTATAAGTTCCTTGAGGGCAAAGACCGCCCCTTATACTTCAATTTAGCAAACAATGATTGATTCCCTATCTCATCCAAGGAATGAGTATTCTTAGAGCAGGGACTGTATTACTTTCTTCATTTGTAACAGAATTTCTATTTATAATTAGCACAGTGCATTCTTGGTACATGTTGCTGTTCAGTTGTTTCAATCATGTCTGACTCTCCATAACCCCAACTTGGGGTTTTCTTGGCAAGGATACTGGAGTGGCTTGCCATTTACTTCTCTAGCTCATTTTACAGATGAGGGAACTGAGGCAAACAGGGTTAAATGATTGGCCCAGGGTCACACAGCTGGTAAGTGTCGGAGGCTGGATTTGAACTTATAAAAATGAGTCTTCATGATTCCAAGTTCAGTGCTCTATCTACTGTGCTACCTAGCTGCCAATAATGGCTTCTCTTCCATTCATTCATTAATTGATTCATTCATTTACCATGTTTGTTTCTCTCTCAGCACTTAAGATAAGGAAGGCAATCTTTACCTCCAAGGATCTTAAACTTCAGTAAGGGAGATGATATATATACACAAATAACTATGATAACAGTAGAGCAGGACAAGTACATAAGATAGTTATAAGAAAAGGAAGAGTTCAGACAAGTAGTCTGTAGTGATGCTGAGAAGGTAGATGGGGGCCAGACTTTGGAAGGCTTTCAATGCTAAGCTAAGGAATTCCTACTTCACTCAAGGATCATCAGGAAGGTTTTTAAGCAGTGGAATGACTAATGAGAGCTTATGCATTAGGAAGATGGATCTGGTCTTATTGTGAAGGATATTTTGAAGGTAAAGAAACTGGATAGAACGCTACCAAAATAGTGTAGAGGAAAGGTATTAAGGACCCAAAAATAGGGTACTGGTGGGATAGACAGGAGGGGATGAATTAGAGAGGTATTGTAGAGACAGAACTGGTAGGATTTGGTGCCCACATCATTTAAATCACATATCAACGTGAGGGTTGATGCTGAGGAAGGAATCAAAAAAATCATTCTAAGATATGAGCTGCTGATTGGGAGAAAGTTGATTTCATTAATATGAATAAGGAAGACAGGAGGTAGAGGGAGTTGATAAATTAGGTAAACTCAGCATGCTTATTTGGAGATACTGACGAAACATTTAGGTTTAGAGGCAGATGGAAAATTTAGGTGTGGATCTTGTGAGAGTTATCAGAGCTAGAAATAAAGATTTTTAAGTCACACATATGAAAGGGGTAGATGAAACTGTAGGAGTAGATGAGACTGGCTAGATGAGAGACCCCAGAGAAAAGATAAGAGCTCAGGATCTAGCCTCAGGGAATGATTACATTTCAAAGGCAGGAGGAGGGTACTGCAGGAAAACTTTTTTGTAACCCCCACAGTGTCTAGTACTACAGTAAATACTTCATACCAGGTACCCTCTACCCTCCATTTTTAGCATCACATGGCAAAATTAGTATGTGTTGAAAATATGAGTGAAAAACCACTAACTATGGCCTTGGAGATGCAAGTCCTACATTAGCATAACTAGTCAGTGACTTGTAATTTTATCTGCGTGAAAATTCCACCTAGAGGATTAGCTGTTTGAGGTTCGATGCGTTAACTGTTTTTCTCTTGGTCAGAGTTGAAGTGTGAAAGGTAGTATTTGAGTTCTCATCTCCTTGACTTCAAGACCAGCACTCTGCTAACCATCCCTACCGCCTCTTTATATCTACATAAGAAAAATTAAAAAGAGATTTATTTTGAAAATGTACAGGGCATGTACAATTAAGGTAAAACTTTGTTTTTTCTCCTTGTCACCTGCATTTGTTCCTCCATTCAAATGACAAATTCAAGTTTTACTGTAGCAGCATGAATATTCATGAAACTGTTTCTTAAGAGAGAAATCTAAATTCTTTCCTAAAATAACTTGCATTCAAATGATTTCTCAATTTACATAATGTTGCATTTTGAAAGAAGTGGTGAGAACAGTGTATTTTTTCTTATATTTGAAAAAGATTCTTTTAAAATAAATATATACATATACATTAATATGTTAGGCCAATAATTGAAATTTCTTTTTATGGAAAGTTTTTTTCTGATTCCCCAAGTCAATATACATAAAAAGTGTTTTCAAAACATTCTAATTATATGCGATTTACATTTAAAATAAAATGATGGAAAGCCTTAAATTATGTTTTATAAGTATTTTGATTTATTCAATAATAATAATTATTCATATGGTGTATACTATCTGCTAAACACTGTGCTAAGTGCTTTACAATTATCTCATTTGATCCTCACAAAAACCTTCCAAGATAGTGCTATTATTACCTGTTTTACAGATGAAGAAACTGAAGCTGAAGAGGTTAATTGACTTGCCTGGGGTCACAAAATTAGTAAATGTCTAAGGCCAGATTTGAATTCAGGTCTTCTTGATTCTATCCATTGTGCCACCTAGATGCCTTATTTGAGACCTGTCAAAATTCAAACTTCCTTTCTCTTAGACAAAAAAAATTTTAGGGATAAGTAGCATCTGTGGAATATTCTCTTATACATTCCTAGGTTTAGGATATTATGAGTTGCAGTAGTTAATATGAATACCTAGAGATTCAGCATATGTATCTATATATTTATATATATATATATATGTATCTCTCTCTCTCTCTCTATATATATATATATATACATATACACACATACATATATGTAGACACACACACAAGAAAATAACCAGATGCCATAGAAGCAGCAAATAGCTGTGTACAATGTTTATATAAAGATGACTTTCATGATCCAAGAGTCTTTTTACACATGATTTAAACTCACGATAAAATTTTGCATCACTGTTTCTTTGTTTTTTTAAATAGGAAATGATTAATATTTTACTCCACATGGTGGTAGACACAGAATTATAGAGCTGGAAGAGAACTTTAAAAATGGTCTAATTCTGGAGTTCTTAACCTTTTTTGTGTCATGGGCCCCTTTGGAGGTCTGGTGTAGTTGATGGACCCTTACTCACAATGATATTTTTAAATGCACAAAATAATATACATAGGAATTCAAAGGAAATAAGAGATTAGTGAAAATAAAGATGTAATTCTTTTTCCCATGTAAGTTCAGAGACTCCCTGAATCTAGCCATAAAAAAAAAAGGTCTAATCTAACACCTTTATCACATAGGTGATGAACCTAAGAATGGGTTTATATGACTTGTCCAAGGTCACAGAGCTAATTAGTGGTAGAACAGGGCTTTTCCAAATTCAGAGCACTCTCTATTACATGTAGATTATAGAGTTAGAGTCAGAAGGGGCTTTAGAGATCACCTAGACCAGGCCCTCCATTTTACAGATGAGAAAATGATACACATGACTGCTTGGCCAAAGTCAGCCAGGGAGGGGTAGAGCTATGATTTAAACTCTGGTCCTATACCTCTGTACCCAGAGCATTTCCACAATACTCCCAATTTCAATGTTGCTTAAATTCTTCCCACACATCTTGGGATTATGTTACTTTTATACATATGACCTGTGCATTGGCATATTCAATTTATGTTCATACACACTTACTGTAAACACATACTTGAACAGTTTTAGGATGTGTGGTTTCAGTCATGTGGGTACATCTGCACTGAAGCAAATCACAACCCATCTATGTTCTCTAGGCTATTTAGGCAGTTAGGTAGTGCAGTAAATAGAGTGGATAGAGTGGCAGGCCCTGAGGCAGAAAAGAATTGAGTTAAAATTCACCCTCAGAGACTTTAGTAGCTGCATGACCTTGGACAAACCACTTGACTCTGCCTGCCTCAGTTTCCTCATCTGTAAAGTGGGGCTAATAACAGCACCTTCCTCCCAAGGCTGTTGTGAGGATCAATTAAGATACTAATTGTAAAGTGTTAAGCATAAGGCCTGGCACATAGTAGGTGTTATATAAACACTAGCTGCTATCATTATTGTTGATATCGCATTATTACCTGGGATCTTATTTGCTAGGGTGTACATGTGTATGAATACAGACTAATGATAAAAGACCCTTCTGAATTAGAATTGGATTCAAAATGACAATCAAAAATGGAATTAAAAAACATTGTTTACCCAGAGTCAGAAAATGAAAGAATGATAGTAACAATACCTACTGCCCATTATACATGTGGTCCACAGAGTAAGTTCGTCCATTCAAGCTATGAACATCATCAGAGATGCCAACAGCATGGAATGTTTGAGTATTTCCATTTCTACCCCCATCCTTTTCCACCATTATACACAATTCAAAAGGGCACATGTGTGAAAAGACATGCCCTTCTCACCCCCAAATGGTAAGAAAAAAATGTCACTTGCCACTCATTTCCAGAAAGTATCTTGCATTCATTAGCATGCGGCCTTGAGGTTTCAGCTCTAACTGGTGGAGAGAAAGAAAGAAAGATCAGTTATACAGTGAGAGGAGATTGAGCATTTTAAGTTCTCTGGTGGTAAAGCTTGGCTATTGTAGTGACTGATGATTCTGTATGGAAGACTTCTCAATTCCCTATCTTCTTTCTCCCTTTTCATTATTCCCATTAGATGTAGCAAGGACTTGAAAGGCAGTCCTCTTACCAGTGACACTTAGAGCACCCCAAAATTTATGACTGGTTTTTGGAAGTCAAAATCCAAAAGGAAGAGGTAAGTGAAAAATAAACCAGGTTTTAAATAGAGGTTCACGGTGACCTGCTTTGTCCTAACTCAGATAATTTTCTTTTTAAAATTTTCATTTGATGAGCACTAACAGATCAGAATATTCTCCACCCCTGGAAGGGTTATAAGGGAACAGGTCTTCTTAAGACCCTTTAAAGGGGCACAGACTTCATTCAGTTTCTAATTTTTAGGACAAAGGAAAAGGCCTAAGTATAGATACATTCTGACTTCTTGAGCAGATATACTCAATTTCCTTTACCATGGTTGGCCAACCCAGACAGAAAAGGTATTAAATAGAAAAGGGAAAGTAATTTGTCTAAGAATCCCCAAAGTATCTCCTTGCCAAAGGACCAGGTAATCTAATAGGGAACATTTTAAGCTAGATTGGTACAGGATGTGATTAAAAATATTCTCATAAAGAAATGATGTAATGATCTAGCATACAGCAGTACTACTTCTAAGGAAAATGCAGGCAATCATTACAGTCAAATCAATAAAACTTAATGACAAATAAGGAAATATATTGAAACAACTGAAAAAATTCAACATTTATTAAGCATCTACTATGTGTTTAATTATGTTAGAAACTAGACACAATACAAAGGCAAAAAATGAAACAGTTTTTACCTTCCTGGAGTTTTATACAGTTTTGGGAAACCACACAGGTAAAGACAAATAAATAGTCCATAAACATTTCTTAAGTGCCAGGCACAGTGCTAAGTGTTGGGGACATAAAGATAGACAAAAGACAGTCCTTCTCAAGGAGCTCACATTCTGATGGCAATAGGAGGCCAGCTGAAGAAGGAAGAGCACATTAACTAGCAGGGAAGTCAAGGAAGGCTTGGCAGAAGAAATTCAACCAGGAAGCTAAGGATTCTAAGCGACACAAACGAGGCAGCATGGCGGACGGCCTATTCCAACACAGAGCTGGGAGATCAAATACCACATTTCAGGAAGAGCTAATATTCTAGTTTGTTTATAAGAGTGTGAGAAGTGGGGAAATAAGAAATAACACTAGAAAGGTAGGTTAGAGGCAGATTATGGAGGTCTTTAAAGGCCTCGAGGCCACATATCATCCTCTGGGTCTGCAAGTGCAGCCCTCTTGACAGAATCCAAACTTGATTCAGGGCCACATTTGAGGCCTTCAGGCCAAAGGTTCCTCACCTCTGTAGGTAGGCAGAACAGTTTGTAAATTATGAGAAAGTCATTGGGGAGTCATTGAAAATTCCTGAGCACAGTCATATCTATGCTTAAGGAAGATTATTTTGTCAAAGCAAAGATAAAGGGAGCCAGATTATTTGTAACATTATTCTCATAATACAGATGACATAATATTTTTTAAAGAATTGAAGGCTTTGGTTCATGAATACAGTTAAGGGTTGAGTTGTTAGTAGGATAAGGAAAATGTAAGGACAAATCTCTTTTTAGGATATGAAACTACATACTTAACAGCCTAGACTGTTAAAGAATGAAAGTTAAATATTATAATAGGGAGGACCCTATCATACACAGGAGGACCTGCTGTACAGGTTCTTAGATCTGCTTTACTAAAAGGAAAGCAGCTTTTGAGGGGTCAACAATCTACTTTAACCAAGCACATATATCATTCACTTAGTTCAGGGGAAAAAGTCAGCACCCTGAACTTCAGAGAAAATACAAACAGAGAAATAAAGATCAACAGACAGGGCTTCCAACTGTCTGGCCATAAGCAATACATATATCACAGATCAACAGACAGATCCAACTGTCTGACCAAACATATGTAGTTACCAGAGAGAGAAGTACCAACATCTGGGTTTGCAAAGCCAAGGGGGGGCTCCTTAGAGACTGCCCAGAGTCTCATCTAGCAAAACAAACACATTCAACGAGTAAGCCCCAAAACAAAACCTCACCCCAGAGTATTTATACACTTTTCAGAGCCACAGGGCATCACAGTCTTTGAGAACCAGTGTCTCATTAAAAATTAACAAAAGGCATGGGCCTTCCTACAAAACAAGTCTCCCCTAATCAAACTTCCTTTAATGGGCAGGCCCATTAATGGGTGGGGAAGACCTTTAACTCTCATAATTAACATTACAAGTATGTAAAAGAATACGTGTCTATATATCAACTCACTCTTTAGACTGTGTTATCAGGGTTTTATTTTGGGTTTTTTGTTGCTATTATAGAGTCACAACTTCAGTTGAGTCCAACTCTCTGTGACTCCATTTGGGGTTCTCTTGGCAAAGATATTGGAGGGGTTTGCCATTTCCTTCTCTGGCTCATTTTAAAGATGAGGAAACTGAGGCAAATGGGGTTACATGACTTGCTCAGGGTCACATAGGTAGTACCTGAGCCTGGATTTTGAATTTAGGTCTTTCTGATTATAGGGCAGGCAATCTATCCACTGTGCTACCTAGTTGTTCATATAAGGTATAGATTGACAGAAAACAAAACAAAACAAAGCAATGACATATACCAAAAGGGAAAGGAATAACTGGCACCTAGTGAATTCTCAGTAAATACCTGCTAATTATAAATGAAATTTAAAGTTATGAGCTTGATATCAAAATGAAGTGGTGAAAACTGAATGTTCTTTGAACACCTTACCAAACAAAATTGCCAAGTGACCTATGCATTTAGTGTTTATGAGGGGCTTTAACTAAGCAGTTATCACTTAAAAAAACAATGCATTACTGAGGAGTAGATGGAAGAAGGGACATTGGTTTTCCCTCCCTTCCTTCCTCCCCAAATGAGAGGAGAACAGAAGGAAAGCCAGAAGGAATTTCATACAATCAGGGAGGCTTTGAAAGTTACACATTGAATTTATTATGTACTTGAAGAGCAAAATCTCCATAAGAAAAATTCACAGTTTTATGTATAATCCTCCTTTCCTTCTGTTCCACAGTGTATATGGAAATGCTCATTGTATTGAGTGTTTTTTAAGTTTAGAATAAAAAATTTAAAAAATTGCATTATAGGTTAATGCATTATATATGGCAAGTCAATTTTTGTTACTACATAAAACGTAGTGTTTTGCTACAAAAGTTCAAGTAACTAGTAAAGATATGGGGTTTGATGCTTTGAATGGAAGAGTCAGTTGAAGGCTTATAGGTGAATAATAAGCTTGAGAAAAGGAACCACAAAACACAAATTTAAGATTGTAAGAAAAGCAAAGGGAAAATGGCAAAGAAAATTAGTTTTAAGAAAATAATTTTCAGTATTACAGAGAGATGACATCAACAAGCCAATGGGCATTTTTTAGGAGTCTACTATGTAACAGGTAGGTACTTTGCTAGGCACTGGGTTGCACACAGCAATTCCTCAACTTAATTCTCAAATATAAAATTCTTTAAAAATTTCTGAGCCCCTAAAGTTTTCATTACTGTCCATGCTCCACGCACCCTTTAAAATTCTTATGGCATATGAGACCAATACAAAATCTACAAATAGCTGCTGGACAAACACTGGAGGCTGAATGAAATAATTACAGGATCATGGAACAAATTGGTAGAATGGTTGATTAGTGAGGGATAGATATAAAGAGATTAATTAAAAGTGAACTTAAAAGGCTACTTTCTTTTTCCACCCTTTATTTCTCTACTTCACTTGATCCTGTGCTATTTCTATCTCCATCCCTTCAAAAAGGATGTCTCAAGGGCTCCAAACAAAAAAACAAACAAATCCCCAAAAGTTCCAGCCAGATAATATTCATGATTGGGAAGCTGGTGGCACTTTTTAAACCAATTTCATGGGCTCATAGAGTTAGAGCTAAAAGGGACCTTAGCAGGCATCTGGTGCAATCCCTGCTTTTATAAATGAGCAAACTGAGGACCAGGGAAGGAACACAACTTCCTCAAGGTCACACAGGTAATACCTGTGTCACATTCTCTAACTTCAAATCCAAGACCCTTTCCAGGGCATAGTCTTTGGAATGTTTCTTTCATTTTGACCATAATCAAACCCTGTTATGTTCTCAAAATGCAGCTGATACAGATCACATTTCCAAACTTTTATATTTTCTTTTTCTATATTATGCCTATTATCTTTACTTCATACTTATAGTTATGAAATCATATTTAAAATTTACCTGTGTGAAAATTTCAGAGCTCCCAACCAGAGCCACTGCCATCTTACCTTTAGGTGAGACAATAAACATTTTTGATCTCGATGCCAGTAATGACAATTATAATATTACCAATATGAAAATGTAACATTAATCTTAATGATGGTGTCTTTCCCTTGTTGATTAACTCAAATTATTCCTTGCTTCCTTCCTTCCCTGCTTGCTTGCTTCCTTCCTTCTTTTCCCTCTTCTTACTCTTCCTCTCTCTCTGTCTCTGTCTCTGTCTCTGTCTCTTTCTCTCTCTCGCTCTCTTTCTCTCTCTCTCTCTCTCTCTTTTATGTGTAGGTGTTTTCATGATGTCCGCCCTAATAGACCATGAGCTCCCTGAAAGTAGGAACTGTTGTTTGCATGTCTTTGTATCCCCAGAACTTAATATAAAGTATGCACTTAATAAATGCTTGCTTGACTGACTATATATACACAATACAATTACCCAGATTTCTGTCTTTCCATTGTTTTTCTTGCATCTTTCTGCCAATGAGTAGAGTTCTATGGTTGTTTCCGATACCAGGTCGATGTTTTTCCCTTTCACTATGATTTGCATTACTCTCCCCTTATTGATGTGAGCATCGAAAGTGCTGTCCCAGGGTGGATACATGGTAGGCTTCTTCTGGACATAGATTTGCCCATTTTCTATGAAAAGAGAGACATTTATACATTATTTCCTTAAATTAGATCAGTATGACATTCAGTTAAATTAAACGAGGATTCACTGCCTGAACCATGCTCAGCAGAATTTGGAAGATATAGTCCCTAACCTTAGGAAATATCAAATCAAAGAGACAAGATTAAGCAACAATGCAGCATGTATTCAAGTACTAGATCCACAGCAAAGCAATTCATCTGAATAATCCATTTGGATAATTCTGGTCATAAAAATTTTGAAATCTACTTTTCTTCCTATTATATATATTGGATCTCCTTTCCCGTATGCAGGATTATCAGTAAATTGCCTTCCTTTTGGCATGAAGACCTGGCCTGAACTAATATTATATCTTTTGGAAAAGCAATTCCCATTCTACCAATTACTTGATTTGTGACCTAGAATACATTACCGAAGCTCTTTTGGTTTCAGTTTCCTGATGTGTAATGTGGCTGACCTAGCTCACTGACAACTGAGGAAGAATGACTAATCGAAAAAGATTATGTATCCATTTGAAAGACACAACAGCATACTTTTGAGCTCATTGTAAGTACTCTTTTATTGTGGCTTTTAAAAAGTCTTTTATAATGAGTAAAATCACAAACTATTCCACAATCTGTATTGACTATACCATCTCAGGGCAACATCATTTAAACTTCAGGAGTATACTTTCCTTGGATAAGAACATTTCTATACACACCTGCCACTCAACCTTTGCTATACTGCACAGCACTTCGACATGGTGATAGTAGAAGTGGGTGAAATTAGTAGAGAGAGGGCTATGGGATTACTTTTAAAGATGAAGGTCCAAATATAGGGAAAATTTCATTTAGCAAGCATAACCCTGGATGACCGTCTATTAAAGAATACAACTCAACTGGGATTAGCTACTAAAAGTATCCTCCTTAGCCAACAGGTCCTATAATTTAATTTTTTTATCTATTGTTTTTTTGAATTTATTTTTAAATTTTGAGTTCTAAATTCTTGCAATGTAATTTAAAGATAGATTACTCACAATATTGCATTATTTACAAATATCTTTCATCTACCAAATATTCACCAGTGCTTCCTCCTCATCTTTCATGGAAGGAGAATATTAAATTAATATGTAAATGATGAATCTGAGTCATGTCAATTCTTCAAGGATCTCTGATTTCATGATGTGGATACTATAGTTTTTCCACTAGGGCAAACTACAACCCATCGAAGCCTTGAAGACCACTCTCCATGAATTTGTCACATCATGGTCAATCTTCTGGTGACAAATCTACCTGAACTTATCCATGCTGGTCCTTGTATAAAAGATGCAGTCTGTCAGCGAGGTGATGCGGTAGATAGAGTGTAGATATAGCTTGGAATTGGAAAGGCCTGAGTTAAAATTCAGTCTTAGACATTTACTAGCTGTGTGACCTTAGGCAAGTTTCTTAGCTTTTGTCTCAGTTTCTTCAACGGTAAAATGGGGATAATAATAGTTCCTGTCTCCCAGGGCAGTAGAGAAGATCAAAGGAAAGAGTAACGATAAAGCATGTAGTCAAGTGCCTGGCACATTGCAGGCATTTAATAAATGTTTGATCACTTCTCTTTCCCCCTCCTATACTCAAAGCCTTGACAGTTTGTCCCACCAGGAGGCCTTAGTCTTCCAGAATTTATGCTCTGCTTTTGGCATTTAGTTTCTTGACTCATGTCTCTTTGTGACCCCATTTGGGTTTTCTCGACAAAGAGACTGGAGTGGTTTGCCAATTCCTTATACAGTTTGTTTTACAGATGAGGAAACTGAGGCAATCAGGGTTAAGTGACTTGCTGGTAAGTATCTGAGGCCAGGTTTGATTTCAGGTCCTTCTGACTCCAGGTCCAGTGCTCTATCCACTGTGCCACCTAGCTGCCCATATAACCTTTAGTAATCTAGGGTTTTATATCTTGATGATACATTGGAATAGACTTAGTGGAGATTTCTCACTTAAAGCAAATAAAAATGACATATTAAATCCTTCAAATGAACTGATAAAATGAAAGATAAAAGTCCTCCTTGAGAGGACAGACTCATGGCCTAAAAACAAACTACTTGAATCTAAACTTCTGTAGGAACCAAGTATCCTGCAGAGCAATTCAATTTGACAAGTATTTATTAAATTTTTATTTTGTGGTAAGGTCTGAGAATACAAAGACAAAATCAAAACAATTCTTGCCTTGGAGAAGCTTACGTTCTTCTTGGGGAAAACAAGATGCATTTTCATAGAAAATCTCAAATATATACAAAGTAATTTCCCTGGAGGAGACAAGCTACTAGCAACTGAGAAGATAAGCCTAGGCCTTCTATGGCAAATGAGCCAAGCTTTGAAGGAAGACAGTGGTACTGTGAGGAAAAGGGGTCAAGAAAGTGCCTTTCTAGATTCTGGGGACAGTGTACACAAAGTCATGGGAGATAGAATGCCATGAATGGTAACAGTATTTACGCTACTCTGTCTAGCACATGGAATTTGTGGAGACACATGCACCAAAAAAGTCTCAAGAGATATATGGAGAAAGACAGTGCCTTCCACTAGCTCAAGAAATAACTAGTGAATAAGATCACAGATTTGGAGCCAGAAGGGACTTAGAGGCCATCAAGGCACACTCTTCCATTTTACAGATGAGGAAACTGAGATCCATGGAGAGGAAGGGACTTTCCTCAGTCATGGAGCAAATAAGGGTCTGAGATGGGATGTGAATCCAAGTTTTCCTACCTCTAAGTCCATTTCACCATGGTACCTCTCCAATGTGGGGTTTGCATGAGTTTCAGTAAAAATGGAAACTATAATCTATGGGATTTATTCAAGTCCTGTTAGCACACAGAGCCCTGAGATCCATAAGATATGATACCTTTAAGTGTAGAACAAAAAAGAGGAGTTTTATGAGTTGAGTAAGTGGTTGTCTGTGTTATTTTCTGCTGATGTTCAAGGTTACCATCATAGGGAGGCAGGAAATAGGATTGTCCGTGTGTGACTTTGGGCAAGGTATTTAACCTCAATTTCCTTTCTCTATAACATGACAAAGTATTTAAACTTCAGAGATGTCAAATAGACTGGTGGCCTTTAACACTCCCTGTATAGCCTAATCAGATTAAAATGTAATTGGGAAATATTTAACAAAATTAATAAAAATACAAGAGAATATAATGTTGTTATTGAGTCATTTCAGTTGTGTCTGACTCTCTGTGATCCCATTTGGGTTTTTTTTGGTAGAGTTACTAGAGTGGTTTGCCATTTCCTTCTCCAGATCATTTTACAGATGAGGAAATTAAGGCAAACAGGGTTAAATGACTTGTTGAGGGTCACACGACTAGTAAGTGTCTGAGGCTGGATTTGAACTCATGAATGTGACTCTTTCTGATTCCAAGTCCAGAACTCAATCCATTGTATGCCTAGCTGCCCGACAAAGGAATATAAATAATGTTAATGTGTGGCTTTCTAAGTCAGTATATGACCTGAAAGGTTTAGTGGCCCTTCCTCACCCCACTCCCCTTTATATTTGAGTTTGACCTCAATGGATCAGGTGACCTCTGGAGGCCTTTTCCAGTTTCAAGTCTACACTACCAATAAAAAGCTTTCTTGCTTTGATTACCTTCTGGTTTTTTCTCTCTTTCTTCTTAAACCATTCACCATCAAAATACCATCAACAAAAACACTTCAAAGCAGAGTTTTATACTCAACTCATTTTCTAAAAATATCTAACACCAACCTGAGAATAACTGTTACCTAAGAAAGAGCAAAAAAAACTCAGAAATCTTCACCATTTTTTTGGAAACCTCATACTTTTAGAACCTAAATAAATACCAGCTTGACTGACCTCCACTCTCCTGTCCTTTCCTGGGACTCTTCAGTCATGTTCTTCCCTGCCAAGCCCTGACCTATCATGGAAAATATGGTTCCATAGCCTGATGTGTCTTGAGGCCAGGGAATTCTACTTTAATCTCAGTATGGATCTTGCACTAGGTCTTGAAAAAAAAAAAAGGCCGTCAACAATTTCACAGGTTAACCTTTCAGAAAAGCAAAGTTTCCCTTTTTTCTAACAAGGTCTCTTGATCCATACCACTGATTAGACCAAGTTCAAACACTCAGTCAAAAATAAATCCCTCCCAGGAGGCAAATGTCAGCGAAACCTGTGGTTGTAAAGGGAACTAGATCCAGGAGGCCCAATAGGTCCAAAGCTGATTTGAAAAAGGCAGGCATTTTACATTTCAAAGACTTCAGTGACATCATAAATGTTTCCATTTGGGAGCAGCTATAAACTCACTTCTGGTGGCTTTATCAAAGATCAGGCCAGAAGAAAACTCAGCCGAGACTACTACTGGGAAGTAATGGCCAACAATCCATTTCCTTCAGTTTATGTGGGTTGAGGGTGACTGACACAAGGCCACCCTCCATGAACTGAACAACTTTTAATTTTAGAGTATATGGGAAAACAAAGCCTTTCTAGAATTCGCACCTAGAGAATCTTGTCTAGGACACATTTAGCTAGAATTTCCCAAAAGCAAAGCTTAGAGGAGCACCACATCAGTTCCCAGGCTGAAGAGTGATGGATTTGGAATTAGAAGATATGAATTCAAATTCCATTTCTGCTACTTACTACCCTGGATGATTCAGGCAAAAATCTCTTAATCTCAGAAAGCCTCAGTTTCCCCAACTAGAAAATGAGGGGGTCAGATCAGATGACCTCGAAGGTTCCTTCTTGTTCTAAATTTGTCATTCTGCTCTACAATCAGGAAAGACTTATTGTAGGCTGACACCAGTGAGTTCTTGGCAGCGTAACCTTCCAAAATCATGCCTGCTGATGTGAGAAATAAAAACAGTATAATAATAAGAACAAGTTAGTCTGTGAAGGACTTAGGATCAAAGTTCATGGGATGTTGCACTGGAAAGGACCTTAGGGATCTTACGTTTCTAAATGACTTGCCTCAGCTCACAAAAGGGGAGGCTGAAATTCAAACCCACGCCTGTCTCAGACTCCAAAATCAATGTTCTTTCCACTATGGCATACTGCTTCCCCTTTCTGGCTCAAAACAATATAAGATTTAGTTTGGAATGAGGGTAGCAAAGATCTCACAGGGATGCAGATTGATAGATGTGATGAGGAAGAGAATTCAGGTTTCATGCAACTTAACTAAACAGCATTTTATACATTGTATTCTCCGGTTAGGATGGAAGTTCCTTTGGAATAGAATTTGTTTCATCATTTGTACTTGGATGGACTGCACTTGCCTCAGTTCTTGACATTCAGGAGGCACTTAATGAATACTTATTGATTGATTATACCCACAAAAAGAATTTTAAATCATAGTTACATTTTACACACACACACACACACACACACACACACACACACACACACTCACTCACATACACACTCATACAATCATTTTTTTGTCAGAATTTACATCTTTGAAAGATGAATACAAATTTAGAATTGGAAGTGACCTCAGAGGCTGTCTAGTCCATCTTAAGTTACTTTAAAGATGGGGAAACTGAGGCCAAAGATATTGAGTGACATACAGATGGGGAAAAGTTCTTTTTTTTTCTTATAGATCTTCTCAAAGTCACACAGTCTATTCAAACAGAATGAAAGAAATTGGACTGGTGTAAATAGCCAGAGGAGATAATTTAGGTCACCAATCCCACTTCAACTTTTTTCTAAAAAGCAAGTCATCTCCTACTTCTTCAACTGAATTTCTGTGTACCTCCTCCTCTTGGCTTTGTCAGTAGACAAAGTTATGGAGATTCCAAGGCAGAAAGGGAATTAATAACAAAGGGAGGCAGCATGCCATAGTGAAAAGAATCCCAGACCAGGAATTAGACCACTTGATTTCTAGTCTTGACTTTGCTACTAATCAATCAGATCACTTTTTTACTATTTTACCTCTCTTTACCTTAGTTTCCCCATCTGTAAAAGGAATTGGGCAAGTTGAACTCTGACATCACTTCCAGTTTTGAAATGCCATGACTCTAGGAATGCCTGTACCCTGATCATGTCCCACAGCTGACCTCAAAAGCCCTCCAGAGACACCTCCTCTTCCTCTCTACCCCTCCCCCCTCCCCCCATCCCGCCTCGAATAAGCTATTCCAGTCGCTCACTTACCTGATTCAACTGATTCTTTGACCAGCACGGCCGCAGTAAGGGTTGACCACTTCTCCCTGACAAGACTGATAGGGCCCACTGTCGAAGTTGGACAAACCAATTCGAAGAAAAGGTGACATGACAGCTCCTTGAGAAAAGAAAAGACAAAGACTATTTCAGGACTCTTAAACTCATTCCTACCCCCACCCACCCAGGGTCAGTGCCTTATCACTGACAGCCAGAGCCAAATGGAGCTGATAATACTTGTGAGCAGGCAATAGCTTTTCATTTCCCCTTCTACAAAACATATTTTGTTGGTCTAACACAAAACCACAATACCACACACAGCTGGGGGCTAGTATTTCTTTGTCTAGCCCTGGATAACAGGTTCCTTGGAGGCTTCTGAAAGGACAATTTCAACTCAGTGGGGACAATAACTTCATGGGATTATGGCTGTCCATGATAAAAACAGCACCTCAGTGGCTGAACCATTTGGGATGTTGATTTTTTTTTTTTTTGCCATGTCATTTCTTTCTTCAGTGAGCATTCAAGTATATATTCCGGAAACACACAGTAAGAAGAAATGAGTTTAGGAAGTGCCTGTGGAGTTGAACTATACATGTAAACATGACACCATATCATTTTTGCATGACCTATTTAGGTACTTGGTGCAACAGGTTCCAGGCATTCAGTGACTAATCATAGCTAGCCTTTATATAGCAACTTGAGATTTGCAAAGTGCTTTGCAAATATCTCGTTTTACCATCACGACCGCCCTGAGAAGTTTAGATACTATTATTACTATTCCTATTTTATAGATGAGGAAACTGAGACAAACAGAGGTTAGAGTGACTTGCCCAATGTTACACAGCTAGTAACAGGCAGATAGATCTGAACACAGAGCTTGCTGACATCAGGTGTCATGCTCTGTGCTACCTGTTCATCTCGTATTGGAAACACTTTCTTTCAAACTCTTTATTTTTTTTTAAATAAATAAATTTACTTATTTTTAGTTTTCAACATTCACTTCCATAAGTTTTAATTTCTCCATCTCCCTCCTATCCCTCTTCCCCAAGATGATGTGCAATCCTATATAGGCTGTACATTTACATTCTAATTAAACATATTTTCACATGAGTCATGCTGTATAGAAGACTTAGAATGACTTTCCCAATTCTTTAAAGTGGGGTTTCTCTAAGGATAATGTGAAATACTTAAAGGACATTATAAGATGACATATCTGGAAATGGAGGACATCATAAGAGTCCAAGAGTCATCAAAAATTTCATAAATACTAAGTAACCAAAAATACTCCTTTCCCATGGATATAAATCAATGATCCAAATGTTGTTTGGATTAGCATATGGCTATTAACTAGTACATGGACCCCAGTAATTCAGTCCCATATTGCTAAATAACTCCTTGAATGACTTTTGTCAAGACACATAATTTCTTTCAACTTTCACTAGTTTTGATTCTACATATTAGTCGAATGCATTATTATTTCTGTCTGCTCTTTCTATTTTCTGTTGTTTTTAAGTTGTACCCAACCCTTGTTGACTCCATTTGGGGTTTTTTTTGGCAAATATACTGGAGTAGTTTGCTATTTCCTTCTCCAGCTCATTTGACAGATGAGGAAACTGAGGCAAACAGGATTAAGTGACTTGCCCAGAGTCACACAGCTAGTAAGTGTCTGAGGCTAGATTTGAACTCAGGAAGATGAGTCTTCCTGATTCCAGGCCTGGTGCTCAATCTGCTGCATCACCTAGTTGCACTATCCTTCTATATCTATGCCTATTAGGTATTTAGTGGGAAGAAGTCACTTCTTTTCTTTCTCTCCTGGAAACTGGTCCTCTAGATAACTCCAGTAGCTCTCTATTACTTCCAGGATCTAATATAAAATCTTTTCCTTGGCTTTGAAAGCCCTCAGTAGTCTGTCCCTCTTCCACGCCTTTCTGTCATCTTATAGCCAAATACGCTATCATCTAGTGTCTCTGTGCTCCTTGCTGTTCTTTTCACAAGTCTCCCATCTCCTGACTCCATGTATTTTCACTAGATATCTCCTTATGCCTGTGATGCTTTGCCTCCTTGTCTCTACCTCCTGGCTTACTCCAGGTTTCAGCCAAAATGCCTGACTTCATTCTAGTGCCTGTCCTCTAACATCACCTCTAATGTATCTTGTCTGTCTCTGGTTGTTTGCATATGTCTCCCTCATTAGACTGTGAGCTCCTTGAGGACAGCTAGTGTTTTTGCCTTTCTTCATATCCCTAGTGCTTAGGACAATGCCTGGAACATAATAGGAGTTTAATAAATGCTTCTCAACTTGACCCAATGCATGCCTTCCAGGAAGACCTTTCCTCAACTCTCATGACAGTCAAAGACAATAATGGCTACCCATTCAACTCATTCTCCCCCTTCATGTAAAGGGAGAAGATGAGGAATAGTCATATTTTAGGATTATAAATACAGCAACAGTAACTAGAAACTTGAGCACTCCAAAGAAAATTTCACAAGCCTTTGGTTACCTGCAAAAGAGATAAAATGTGATAATGAAAGATGAGAGCTAGAATCTAACGTCTATATAATGCTTTAAGGTTGATAAAGTGTCTTCTTTGGGTTATCTCATTTAATTTTCACCACAACTTTATTATCCCCATTTTGCAAAGGATGAAACTGAAGCAGAGTGAGGTTAAGTCCATATCATGCCCTCTTTCTACTGCACCCTTAAAAAATGTTCAAGACCTGTAATCAGAAGACTTGGGTTCCAATCACATCCCTTAATACATACTACCCTTGTGACCCTGGACAAGTCACTTAACCTCTGAACATCAGTTTCATCTCCAGGAGCATGAGATTGATACAAAAAGCATCTAGCTGACTCAGTAGATAGATCGCTGAGCCTAGAATCAGAAGACCTGTCTTCAAATTCTGCCTTAGACACATACTAGCTGTGTGACCCTGGGCAAGTCACTTAACCTGTCTTCCTCAGTTTCCTCATCTGTAAAATGGGGATAATATTAGCACTTATCTTTCAATGTTGTGTGAGGATCAAAGAAGAGTGCTTTGCAAACCAAAAAGTGTGATGAGTCATTTTTCAGTTTTGTCTGACTCTTTGTTACCTCATTTAGGGTTTTCTTGGCAAAGATACTGGAGTGATTTGCTATTTCCTTCTAAGTTCATTTTATAGATGAGGAAACTGAGGCAAACAGGGTTAAGTGACTTGCCCAGGGTCATACAGCTAGTAAGTATGAGGCTAGATTTGAGCTCAGGAAGATAAGTCTTCCTGACTCCATGTCTAGCACTCTATCCACCGTACCACCTAGCTGTGCCTAAAAGTGCCAAGGAAATGCTAATTTTGATTACTTGCATTTTATACTCTACCTTCTGGGTTGATTGTGAGATAATTTTTTTTATAAACCTTAAAATGCTAGAAAATGGGAGTTGTCACCAGTTGCCCTCTAACTCAGGGGCTACTTGAATAAGTATCTTTACCTACGAAGCAAGAAAGAGGTGGCTACTGGCAGGGCATGCCACTTGCATGAGTAATGCCCTCATATAAGTGCCATATACTCGTTGAGGTCCTCCTGGAAGCACTGGGAAATTAAGTGAGTCATCCAAGGTCATATAACCAGCACCAGGCAGAGGTTGCATGTGAATCCAGGTCTTCCTGATTCTAAGGCTGTCTAGTAATCAGTCTATTCTACAAATTTAGAGGGTTTCACTGAAGTGGGAATTGTAGGTAAGTACAGACTTTGGTGGCACCATACTCTCTGATGATGCAAAGTTGAATTAATAGTCCTGTGACTTCTAGGCTTGGTATTCATTCAGCTCATAAGCCCTCAGGTTCTTCAGGGACTGCTTAGCTATTTGTCATTTTTATAGTTAAAATAAATCCAAAGTGATTCTTCAATTTATTCCTTAAGGTAAAATTACACTAATCTTAGATATGGTCTTTCAATCAGGCAGATTAAATAGATCTCTCTATAGCTAAGACAAACCACTGGGTAGCAGTTCTCAACTTTTGCCATATTTGAGACTTTTAGGAAAAGTGTTTCTTTAATAAATCCTCGAAACAGAGTCAAATACTGGAGCGGCTATTTCTTTGTAGGTCATTGTAATAAAGTGACCTTTAGCCAAATTATGCTTTGCCATTTCATGATGTGGTCCTGATTGGCCAATCTTAACCCATGATTGACATGGGGAAATCCTGGTCTTAGAATAGCAGGGAACATCTAGGGTTACCAAGGGCTTAAGTTACTATGCATGAGAGCATGCTTCTGATGTCATCCCCCCTCTTCCAGGCAACTTGAATTGGCTGACTTACTTGACCCCCAGTTATATCTCTGGAATTTAATAATCATCACTCACCCATCAGTTCACTAATTGATAACATTACTTAACCACTGCATAAACATTTTATTAATCTCATTTCTATCTCTGTGCCATACTGTAGTACACCTCTTTATCATCTTTAAATGTGGCATAGGATCTGATGTACAATTTGAGATCTGAGAAGGTAGAGACAATGTGTCTTCATTTTGCTTTGTAAACCGGTTAATAATAAATGCTTTTTGACAACTGTGATTACATCAGCTGGGGGACTGCCTTGACTGACAGGACTGACCCTTTTAGGACTTGGGAGATGATGACTATATAATGGCACATTTTTAAAGCCCTTGATGGTTTACAAAATCCTTTTCTTAAAACAGATTTGTAAGTAGCTAGTACAAATGGCACTTTGATATGATATTGACTTTTCTATCTTTTGAGATTTTGCATCCTAAATTGATAATCTTTATTTCTATTTTAAGAAAAATATTTTAACAAAACATTTAAGATTTTAAAACTCCCTTTTTAGTTGAAAGGAACCCCAAACATTGATTCTTATGTACTCAGCACCACAGAGGATTAAACATAAATAAGCACATATAAACATATATACTCTAGAAATTAATATCTAAAGTGGGCACTCAAAACAATTTTTGTGTCATTGTCTCCTTTGAATGAATGTGTAAATAAAGTATTTAGTAAGAACTTACTTTGTGCAAAACCCTGGGCACAAACAGAGAAGTATGATGGTCACTACTTTCATGGGTTGAAAGCTGTAGCTTCAAGTCAGATGGAAACATCCCATGATCTTTAAGGTGAAGCATCAAAGCAGATGGTAATGCCTCTTTTTTAAAGTCATTTCCACTAATAAAATCAGACCAATTTTTGCTGTTGAAACATTTGACAACGCCAAGGACTTTGATAACTTTCTTTTCTGCAGTATCTGTACAAACAACAGCAAGGCTGCATCTCTACATGGATAATGGCTGCTAACATTGGGATGGAAGTATCATTATTCCAAGGCTATTGGGTTTAGGACCCTGGATGGTCCATCAGGGTCAGAGGTTCAATGATGGTCAAGGTGGTGATGGCAGTTTGATTTTCCTGGGCACTCTGACTACCTTTGGTCATGTAGTAGGGCTTATGGACTCATCAAAATAATGTTTTTAATTGCAGAAAACATATAGGTTACAAAGGAAACCAATTACAAAGAAATAATTATCAAAATATCAAAAAAAAAAAAACCCAAACCAAGGTCACAGACCCCAGAACCTCTACTCTAAAAGGAAAGATAAGTTTATCAGAAATTTTATCAATATAAACTCGACTCAGTTTCATCTGTGTAATGAAGATAAGAGTAGCACCTTCCTCTCAGAATTGTTATGATGATCAAATGGCAATAATACATGCAAAATGCTTTGCCTGTATATCAAAACAGCTCTTTGTTTTAGATGGTTTATACTGGAAAAAAAATCCTTAACTGGTGGCCAACCATCTGGCAGAGGCTTATAAAGGATGATCTGATGACTGACATAGATGGTCACTGAGGGGCATCTTGAAAGCCTTCCAGCTATGGAGGACCTGCCAGGGCTTATGCTCTGCTGCCAAAAACTTTGGGAACCCAGATCACTTCCAGGCCACGATGAGACATCAGGGTACGATTTTGCTGGAGGTGACTAACCAAGGGCACACTGGTAAATGTTTAACAACTGACTTCCCTTTCCCCCTATGCATGCATGACACATTTAATTTCAATTAGCATTAATATTTTCTCCATCACTCTTCTAAATCTGAAAATCAACCAACAAATCAAACCTTGATGTGTAAATGCTAACACTGAAAATTTAACATTCCTCTGTCCCAAGGCAGTAGGAGTTGGCTCTAGCACACCACTGTGATTAACCATTTCACAAATACATGGTTACTTATGGAGGTATTCCAAACCTTAATGCTGATACCCAATTCATGAAAACAACATTATGATAGAAAGGAGACAGTAATGGGAAGCCATTAGATCTGGGTTTCTAGTTCCCTGGTTATGTATGTGACCTTGGGCAAATCAATGAACCTCTGAACCTCAGTTTTCTCATCTGTAAAATGAGGTCAGAGTAGAAAAACTTTGATGTCTTTTAGAGTTCTAAGTTCTGTGATTCTTTGATCTTTCTCTTCAGTAAGTTTTGCTTGTAGTAGAGCTGAAGAGAAGGGAAAGGAGGATACTTCCCTAAATAAAATGCTTGTGGCAGAGCAGCATGGATCAATCAAGGATAAAAGGTCCTTTACCCCATGTGCTTCTAATCTTTGGAGGATCTCTGTCGTTTTTGCGAATGTCCTCAATTAACTTTCTCTGTAGTGGTGTATATGGGAGGTGCGTGGGAGGGGGACAGTTAATGCTGTGGGTTCATCTTTTTTTCCTCTCCCCATTCATTATATTTTGGGGTAGGTTCCCCAAACCCAAGTCTCAAGTTTAGTGCGCTGTTTTGTTCATTCCCAAAGCTACTTCTCATTTTTTCTCTTAAAATTTCAAAATTCTTTACAAGATTATTTATTCTAACAAATTGAAAAGAGAGAAATACCAAAATCAGTGTTTTGCACTGCATGCTCATAGAAACACAAAATTACCGAGATGGAAGGCACCTCAGAGGCCAGCTAGAACAACCTCATAGCTGAACAGCAATATTTCCTAACAAGTGGCCATTCAGCCTTTACTTGGAGACTTTAATGAATAAAGGTCCTGAGTCAGTTCCTTACACTTTTAGACAGTTCTAATTGTTTGGAAGCATTTACTTATATTAAGGTGAAATCTGCCTCTCAATGTTCAACTCAATATCTGTTAGTATCTACTAAAGGTAAAGATATCTCCAAACGGAAATACAATGGCAAACAAAACAAAACATAAATAAAACAAAACCGTCCACCAATCCCCCCATCCTCTGCAAAAACACCCAAATTCAAAAACAAAACTTACATTCTATTTATGAAGGGCAACATATACATCTAAGGAAATAGAAAACAATTTGAGGAGCAGGAGAATGACATGGACAGAACTATGTGTTACAAAGATAATTTTATTATCCCTGGAGGACGGATTAGATACAGAGAAACCAATTATAGAGTTACTATGATAGCCCATGAAAGAAACGTCAAGGATTAGGAAGGTGGATGATCACTTGTTTAACATGCTGGAGAAGTGATTCTTATACAGGTATGGATTGTCTTAGATGGACTATGAGGTCCCTCTCAACTCTGAGATTCTGTGACTGGGCATTAGGAGTAAGAAGAGGACAGATACAAGAGATATCTTTGGAAGTTGGAAATATAAAGCTTGGAAAATGATAAAATTTGGGGAGGAAAGGAAAGAGTAGAGGAGATTCTGAGCTACAAATAATGAATGATGAGGAAGGTTGTGGGTTCATTAACATAAGAATGGAAATTTGGAGGAGGCACAGTGGGGCAGAGGGAAAAGAATCAGCTCTATTATACATATATGTATACACACACACACACACACATATAGTTTGAAATGTTTATAGGAAACCCAGAGAGAAGGTTCAAAACAATCACTGTAAGGGAGCAGAACAAAATGAACTAGGGAAGAATAAAAGGATTGCTGGCAACAATGAGAATGTAGTTTAGACTGGAAAACATAATTATATAGGGACTTATGCATAGCATTGAAAGACTTTAAACAGGAAGCATCCATGACAGAGAAGCATCAAACCAGACTTTGCCTTTCATTAGTACTAGGAGTTAAATAGCCTGTGTAGGTTCTAGGTGAAGAGTTGACTCCCTTGGGTCTCAATGCTTTTCTAGGGTAGTGTTATAAGTTAACACGATTGTACAGGTCCTCGAGGATGTGGAATTCATCAGACAGGTGAGTTGCTTGACCCTCCAGCAAAATTAAATGTTTTCCTCTTTCATAAGGCGCTGAAACTCTAAGTCCTAGGATAAGGAAAACACCTGAGCTGGCATGGGAGTTGTATAAGTTATTTTGACTGCACATGCACTCAAGGGTCAGTTATTTGTATCCTGAATTTCTTTTGGTTAGTTGAAGTAAAAAAAAAAATTTAAACATTTTGTTAGATTGCTAACACGAGAACAACAGACTCTTTTCTTTTGCTATGAAGACAGAGATAATAGTAAAATCTTAATATTAACAGAAGCTACACAGAGTGGGGAAAAACAGTTCAAATTCCAATGTGCTTAGAGGAAACTCAGGATGAGGACCAAAATTAAATAACGTAATAGATGCTATGTGGCCCTTTTGAAGGGGAAAGATAATGGGATTTTGTTTTAGTTGAGATGTTTATGGGTCATCAGTAAGAAATATACAATAGACAATTGGTGATTCAGAAGTAGACTAGGGTGGTGGTGGAATGACTATAAGTCATAGTAAGGATAAATAAGTAGTTTAGAAATGCCATGGAGATAAAGGTGGTCATACTCAGAGGAATTTCAGAGTTCTGGACCACAGAGATGGTGAGATCTAGAGGATGAACTAACCATCCCTACTTGCAGCTAAGGTAGAGTGGAAATGTAGGTAAGGGAAATGATCTGAATGATCAGAGTTTTGAGGGGACCTCAAAGTATATAATCCAATTTATCTAGAATACAAAGTGTATGAATGAGTAAAAAAGGGATGAATTTGGGAAAGCAGACTGACACCATATTATGATGAAGGTTAAATGACTAGTTGAAGCCTAAGTATTTAGATTTCAAATCTGATACTATTTGCAAGTCATCTAAGCAATCTAGACAGGAGTATCCTTAGCTGTAAAATGAGTGGACTAGGCAGAATGACCTCAGAGGTTCCATTAAGTCAATCAGATCTATTATTCTGTAGCTAATAGGAGTCATTAAAAGTAGGGACATGGTCAGACCTATGTTTTAGGTCAGATCTGTGGGGAGGATAGATTAGAGATGAGCGACAGGAAGCAGGATAAGTAATTAAGAGGCAATTAAAATAGCCCAGGCAAGAAGTGTTGAAGGCCTGAAGTGTGCTGGCTATGAGATTAAATAGAAGGGGATGTATATGAGAGATGCTGCAGAAACAGACCTTGTGGGACTTGGCAACTGACTGGATATGGTGCAGAGGAAAGAGCTGAAGATAACTCTTGTAAACTTGCTAAGAGCAAGGACTTTTCATTCTTTGTATTTGGATCCAGTTCCTAGCATAGTGTCTGGCCCAAGCAGATTTAAAAAAAAAAGTTAATTTATTTTTTAGTTACATTTTAAGTTCTTAACTTAAACCCTCCTTTTCTCCTCACCCTGCACTACAGAAGGCCCCCAATCTGACACAGACTTATAAATATACATTATATATAGACATTTATATGCCTATATATAGTATATTATATATACATTTATAAATATATGCAAATAAATTATATTTACATAAAAGCAAAACCATACTATACATACTTCTATTTATCAGTTTTTTCTCTGGAGGTGGACAGCATCTTGCTTTATAGGTCCTTTGTATTTGCTATGAGTAGGTTCTTAAGGTTTTTTAACAGATTATCTTGAAGGTTAAATTTCCTTCTCTGACTATAAATTTCCCATCTCATTATCTCTCATTCACCAAATATCTCCTTCACCCTCTCCATGACTTCCATTCCTTTAACCCAATGCTATTTCTTAGGCTTTTACTTTTAAAACGGTTTCTTTATTCCATCATGCTTAGCCTTGATCACGTGATCTGCCAGAGCTAGTGCTTAGAATTTTATTCCCTTTGTTACATTCTGTCACCAGTACTTGCTAATCATTGTTGAATAACCACCCAGATCTGATTTCACTGTGGAGCATCACATCATTGCTGTAGTTCGTAATCTCATTTCACCCACAAAGTTATGATGTATAACTTTGACTACTGTTCTGTTATCCGTCTGCTCTTCTCTAATTGTCTGCCTTTCCTATTTTACTCAGTGACTATGTCACACTTTTGCCTCCTTCAAAACCCCAAACTGTCCCCTATTCTATTCCTATAGTCACCAACCCAATGTAGGACTTCCATACCACCCTAACATAATAGTCCTTCATAGATCTTTCCGTTTCCACTCCCCACTCCTATCCATATTTCACATTGCTGACAGACTAATCTTTATTTATGTATCTAGACATCACACTTTTCTCAAAAGTCATGAGTGGATCAACATTTTCTCCAGAATAATGATTCTTCAAAAGCATTTTCCCCAGCATTCAAGGTCCCTTATACTCTGGGACCACTCACCTTTTCATAATCATCTCCTATTCATTTCCACATAAATACTTGGTACTGGATTTGACCAAACTGGACTCTCCTTTTCTTTGAGTATATAAATGCTAAAGCCTGATTGGAGCACTACCTTTTATGGGAAACTTTCCCTTAAATGCACCTGGTCATTGGCTTATTTCTGCATTGCTTTATACCTCTCTAATATTATGTAACATTTTATATCGTGGTTATAGGGTGTTTGTTTCTTATGCCATTGGCTTGAACTATAAGTTCCATAAGGACCAGGATTATTATTTTGCTTAAAATTCATACTTCCTCTAATTCTCACTACTACCTCCTTTACATATTTGAGAAATTTTGTCCAATTACCAAATGAATGGAATAGAATAATTTCACCCATGTGTGAAAGCACTGTGAACACAAAGATGAATTTTGAGCTCAAGCTTGTGTTATCGATTTCTCCCCTCTTCTTCATCTTCTACACAGCTTTTGAAGTCATATTCTTTTTAAAAAAATTAATTAATTCTTAGTTTTCAACATTCACTCCCATAAGATTTTGAGTTCCAAACTCTTTGTCTCTTCCCTCCCCTCAAGATGGCGTGCAGTCTAATATAGCCTCTACATTCATATTCACGTTGAACAGTTTCACATGTTGTAAAGAAGGATTTGACCAATGAGAGGAACCATGAGAAAGAAGAACACACACACACACACACACACACACACACACAGAGCAAATAGTATGTTTCAATTTGCATTCTGACTCCATAGTTCTTTCTCTGGATATGGATAGCATTTTCCATCATGAGTCTTTTGGAGTTGTTTTAGATCCTTGCATTGTTGAGAAGAGCTAAGTCTATCAAAGTTAGTCACTGCACAATGTTGCTGTTACTGTGCACAGTGTTTTCCTGGTTCTGCTCACTTCACTCAGCATCAGTTCATGCAAGCATTTCCAGGTTTTTCTGAAGTCCACTGCTCATCATTTTAACTTAAAGTGCATATTTGACATTTCTCTATTTAATAAACTCCAGTGGTATTTTATTACCTCTAGGGCAAAATACAAATATCTCCATTTGGTATTTACTTTTAATTTAAATATTTCTTATTTTTAACTTTTCTTTTCTCCTTAAATTTTGATTTCCAGATTTTTTTGTTCCTGTCCCTCCCTCATCCACTGAGAATGCAAACAATATATCAAATTATACAGGTGAAATTGTGCAATACATATTTTCATATTAGCCATATCACACCATTCATCAGTTTTCTTTGGAGGTAGAGAGCATTTTTTTTCATCAGGAGTCCTTTAGAATTGTCTTGGACCATTGCAGTGATCAGTGTCACAGCTGATCATCATTACACCACTGCTACTGTGTGCACGGTGATCTTTCAACTCTTCTCACTTCATTTTGCATCAGTTCATGTAGATCTTGCCAAAACCACTCCCCTTGTCATTTCTCAGTATTCTATCACAATCATATGCCACAACTTGTGTAGCCATTCTGCAATTGATGAGCATCTCCCTGATTTCCAATTGCTTGCCACCACAAAATGAGCTGCCATAAATATTTTTGTACATCCAGGTCCTTTTCCTTCTTTTTTTTTGCTGTCTTTGAGGTACAGACCTAGCAGTGGTATTATAGTTTTATAGCACTTTGGACACAGTTCCAGATTGTTCTCCAGAATGAATAAACCAGTTGACTTTCTACCAGAAGTTCAATAGTATACCAATTGTCCTCTCATTTCTTCCAGCATTTGTCATTTCTAATAGATGTGAGGTGGAAGCCCGTAGTTGTTTTAATTTTCCTTTTTCTAATCAATAGTCATGTAAAGCATTTTTTCAGATGACTATAGATAACTTTGATGTCTTCTTCTGAAAATTACCTGGCAATATCCTTTGACCATTTATCACTTGGGGAATGGCTCTTATTTTTTAGTTTTAATTATTTTTAATTATTTTTTTGCAAATTTGACTCAGTTCCCTATATGTTTGAGAAATGAGGTCTTTATTAGAGAATTTTCTATACGTTTTTTTTTGATATTATTTCATTGCCCCTGGTATCTTTTAGCAAAATGTAGTTTTCCTAATAATCTCTTTTGATTAGGTCTAATTTTGCTTTTGCTTTGTCTGAGATCATGATTACTATCCTTATCACTTCAGCTGAAACATAATAGACTTCAGTAATCCTTACATTATCTCTCCTTGATCTATTTTCCAGGCCAGTTGTTTTTCCAGTGAGATATTTCACATTTTCTTCCATTTTTTCATCTTTTGACTTTGTTTACTGTTTCTTGAAGTCTCCTGGAGTCATTAGTTTTCACTTGCCCAATTCTAATTTTTAATAAATTATTTTGTTCAGTGAGCTTTTGTATCTCTTTTTTTCTTATCCAATTCTGATTTTTCAAGAGTTCTTTTCTTCTTGTGCTTCCTTTTCCATTTGACCTATTCCATTTTTAAAGGAGTTTTTTTCTTCCATGGATTTTTGTGCCATTTTAACCTTCTTTTAACCTCTTTTAACCATTAGGCCAATTCTATTTTTTTAAGCTTTTCTTCAGTATTTTTTATAATTATTTTACCAAATTGTTAATTCTCTTTTCACAATTATCTTGCATTATTAATTTCTTTCCCCAAATTTTCTGCTACCACCCTTAAATCTTTCTTTAACTATTCCAGAATTCTTATTGTCTCTGAGTCTAATTAGCATTTTCCAATGAGGCTTTGCTTATACTGTTTTCAAATTGTTGTCTTCTAAGAATTATGTCTAGGTCTTCCTTGCCACCATAATGTAATTAATGTAATGTAATTACAGCTTTAACGGTCAATTTCTTTTCTGTTTGTTTGTTCTTCATTTTGAACTTCATGTTAAAGTTGGGCTCTGCTCCCCCCAGAGCGCTGTGACAAGCTTCAGGCTTTTTTATACTGCTGTTTTCAGAGCTAGTTCTGGGCTTCTGCAGGTTTTTGGTGACTCCAAGATGGTGTTCTCCTGGGAGAAGGGTGCTCATTGTTTTCTTGATAGGCTGTCTGGTCTTTCCCCAAGAAGTGTCCCTTCCCCCCGCAACAGTGCTTATGCTTCTCTTGTCCCTGAAACTACAACTAGGTCTCTTGCTCTTCTGCAGCCACAAGGGGAAGTGTGACTAGTACCCTGGCTCCCTCACAACCAAGTAATTCATAACATAACTCATAACATAAGTAGTCCACTATAAACTGGAACTGTGACCTAGAACTGCTTATGGTCAATAGACCTGCCAGTCAGTACCAGCTGCACCCAGTGCCAGCAACAGGTTTCTGGTAATTTCTTTCTCACCATTGTCTGTCTCCCTTATCATCTCTGGTCTGAGAACTCCCAAAACTGCTGCTGTTACTGCTGTCCTGGTTGCCTCGAAGGCCTACCACTGGTCCTTCTGCTGTGCTCCAGGCCTGTGCCCACCTTGCTGTTACAGACCTTTCCTGTGTACCTCCAAAGTTGTCTTAGGCTATAAAAATGTCTCTCTTTGACTTTCAGTTGGCTCTGCCATTCCAAAACTTGATTTGAGGCATTATTTTAAAATTGTTTAGAGGGGAATAGAGGGAGAGAGTTCATTTGGTTCCTATCCTATATTTTGCCATTTTAGCTTTACCCCTCCATTTGGTTCCAGCAAGCTTATTATATATATCACTTCCTTAAAAACTGTGGTTCACCTAAACTGGCCTTTCCACTGTTCCTTACACCCAACATACCACTTCCCTTCCACATGCCTTCGAACAAGTTGTCTGTCCCTTTTTTTGGAATGCACCTCATCCTTACCTCTGCTTTTTAGAATCCTTCAAAGTTTAGCTCAAAACAGTCTCCAACCCAAGGCTTCTTCTGATGCTCCCAGCTGCCACTCTCAGCATAATTACTTTGTATTTATTTTGTTTATGCTTGTATGTGTACCTGTTTTTTCTACACTAGTGTATTGAGGGCAAGGACTATTCTGGTTTTTATTCTGTATCCTTGGCACCAAGAATGACCCCTGGCACACAGGAGATGCTTAATAAGTGTTTGCTGACTGATCATTTGATTGATGGGACATCTTCTGACTCTTAGGAGCTATCATGTTCTGGTGTTGGTTATTACTAATTGTCAGTATTTTACTATGTAATTACAACTAAATATTGTATAGCAATATTTCCCTAAAATTCTCTAATCTCTGAAGGTAATCTTTCGAAACTAAGAGTAGACCTTACATTTATTTCTATTAAAGTTCATCTTATTAAATTCACCTCATCATTCTAGTTGGTTGAGCTTTGAAGTGGTACAATAGAACATTGGACCTGGAGTAAGGAAGGATCCAAGTTCAAATTCTGCCTCACACACTTACTAGTTGTGGGATCCTGGACAAAATTATTTAACCTATCTCAACCTCAGTTTCTCTGTCTGTAAAATGGGGATAATAAAAGCACCTACCTTACAAGGTTGTTGTGATATACCAATAAGGAATTTGTACAATGTTTTATAAGTCTTAAAGTGCTATGTAAGTACTTTCTCTTATTAAGTAATTAGCAAATGATTGACATCCTAATAATACTAACAATAATCTACATTTATATAGAGTTTTATAATTTACAGAAAAAGAAGTGAAGGCTTTCATTCAGTTGCCTCTCCATTTAGTCAACTTGATATTTCAATTATAATATCTTCAAAATACAGTTTGAATCAAGACTCTAGAACCAAGAATTTAAGGAGGTAATGCTTATGATGAAATAACTCTTCCCTTACTATATCTGGAATGTCAATGTTATTATCACACAATTATCACACAGAATATCTATATTATATCTTATATTATATGAGATATGAAATATCTCTTATATGAATATCTCTTAGATGAAATAACTCTTCCCTTACTATATCTGGAATGTCAATGTTATTATCACACAATTAAAATATTATGATGTTGATGGAAGCAGTATGGTAAAGTAGAAAAAGTATTAAATTTGCAGGAGAGACTTGGGTTACAATCTTACCACTAATATCCACTAGTTATGTAGCTATGGGTAAATTATATGTTCTCTCAGAACTTATAGAACCTACCTCAGAACTGTTGTCAAGATAAAAAAAAATGATAATGTACATGAAATATTTTATAAACCTTAAATAACTATATATAAATATAAATTTATATAGCATACATATATTCATAAATCGATATATATGTATAGATAAATTTTATATAGCCTCTTAAGATTTTCAAAGCACTTTACAAATACTATTTCAATTTATCCTCACAACAACCATAGGAGATATGCTTTATTGTTATTACCATTTTACAGATGTGGAAACTGAAGTGTGTTCATCCTTCGTTGCTGAAGAAGACCATGCCATCATAGAAATAATGACATGACTTACACTTGACTTTGTTTTGAGTGAGGGAGGGCTGTGCAAGGTCACCAGCCTCACTTCTCCTCCAGAACCATCTGAATCCAGAGACCAGATATTTATCAGGATGACTGGAGATGACCCAGGATGAGGCAATTGGGGTTAAGTGACTTGCCCAAGATCACACAGCTAGTGAGTATCAAGTATCTGAGGTTTGTACTCAGGTCCTCCTGACTCTTGTACTGGTACTCATCCACTGTACCACCTAGCTGCCCCTGGAAACTGAGGTAAGCAAAGGTTAAATGACTTGTCCAGGGTCATGTAGTCTGCAAGTATAAGAGGCTGGATTTGAACTCAGATCTTCCCAGCTCCAGATCCAGAGCTCTCTCCACTGTGCCACCTAGTTGTCTACATAAATGCCAGCTTGTTAGTTGTGGTAAAAATAAGATTATAATTTGGGGGGTTAGGGAAGAAGACAGTAAGGACTTAATCTGCAATTGCCCACTCCTTTCAGGACAGAGACTAGCAGACTAACCTGGAAGCTTGAGTTCTTAGAAAAGATGAATGCCAACCAGATCCAGGGATATATTTTATTTCTGCCTATCAGAGGGACCCAGAATGTGGTAGGAGATGCAAAGAGTGAGGAAGGGTAGCTTTCCTTTGAATCCCAAAAGAAAGCCATGGTTCTAAATGGTAGGGAAAAAATAATGATTGTCTCTGGAAATTTATAATGTTACAGTATCATTTAAAGCCCATGGAAAGAATTGTGATTAGTCTTCATCTTAAGGAGAAACTAGCCTTAACTATGTGATCTTAGGGAAGTCATTTATCTTCTTTTGACCTCAGTTTCCACATCTGCAAAATGAAAGTTTGCAGCTCTGACATTCTAAGATTCTATGACTGCTTGTGGAGGATGTACAAAACTTCATGTTCCCTTTTCCTTATGCACTATGGGAAACACTTTTTCCTATTAAAAACCAATGTTGCATTGGTGGTTAGATTCTCAGACTATCCTTCTTTAAACCATACTAAATATGGCATAATTACTGTAGTATTATTTTTTCTCCTGCTCTTTTCCCTAGATTTTTGTTTTCTTTTGTTATATTACTCGAATTTCCCTCTATAATCGCTTCCCTTCCTCTTACCGAGAACCACCCCTTAAAAAAGAAAAAGGAAGGAGGAAAAAAAATCAGCAAAACCAATCAATACAAAAAATCAATACAATACAATCAATACAAAAAAGGAAATCTGATATCATTTATACACAGTATTCCACCCTCATGGAACTCTCAATGCTGAAGAGAAATGGGAGAAAGTATCTTCTCATATCTCTTCTTTGGGGCCAAGTTTGTTCTTTATAATTTCATAATTTCACTTTAAAAATTCTTTTATGGTTGTTATTCTTTCCATTTATATCACTGCAGTTGTTGTATATATAATTGTTTTGGTTCTGCAAACCTCACTCTGTTGCAGATCATCAAAGTTTTCATGAAAGTCCTTCCATACTTCTTTGAATTCATCATGTTCATCAATGCTTACTGGACAATAACAATCTATTACACTTATGTATTACAATTTGTTTTGCCATTCCCCAATAGATGGGTATCTACTTTACTTAAAATTCTTTGATACCAGAAAAATAGCTGCTATTAATATTTTAGTGTAAAAAGAGTCTTTCTTTTTTGTCAGTGACCTCCTTGGAGTAGATGCCTAGCAGTGGAATCTCCAGGTTATTTTAGCCACTTTGCCTAATTCCAAACTATTACCCAGAAAGGCTATACTGCTTCATAGTACCTGTCTTTCTACAACCCCTCCAACATTGACTAATACCATTTTTGTCATCTTTGTTAATTTGCTGAGTGTGAAGTGAAAACTCAGGGTTGCTGTGTTTGCACTACTCTTACTCTTAATGATGTGAAGCATTCTTTCATGTGGCTGCTTATAGCTTGCAATTCTTCTGAGAACTCTGCTAATTTTCAGGGGCCATTCGTCTATTTGAGTTCTTGTATTAGTTATTATTGACTCATTTTTTAAGTATAGACTTATTTTGTTTCCTGCTACTTTACTAAAGCTGTTAATTGTCTTTGTTATTCTGCATATCTTTATATAAACCATCATATCATTTGCAAATTGTTATCTTGGATACAAAAACGCTTATCTGAACGCATGTGTGGTACAAAGATTCCACCCCCTCCTAGTCAACCACTTTCCTTCTTATCCTAAATGTATTAATTTTGTTTGGGCAAAAGCCTTTTAATTTCATGTAATCAAAATTATTCATTTTGCCCTTTGCAATTGTTTCCATCCCTCATTTGATTAAGAATTCAAATCCTATCTACACTTATCAAATGAAAATGATCTGCTTCTCTTCAAATTTTACAGTATGATTTTTTTAGTACTCAAGCTGTATACCAATTTTGGATTTTTTGTGGAAAATGACATTATTGTGGTATTATTCTGTATTTTTCATTGCCCAGGTACAATATTTCTATAAATTATCATTTGGAAATTGGACTGTTATAATTATAGTTATAGAATAATTGGACAAAATTATCACATTTACTCTATTGATGAGAAGTAGGGATAAACATTAAATGTATTTTGAAATTTTCTTCTTTTATACCTGTAAAAGTGTTTTGTAGTTGCTTGATATCTTGGTAGATTAAATCCCAGATATTTAATATATTTTGTTATCTTAAATGGAATTTTAAAAATTTTATTATTATTTTTTTAATGTTCTACAATTGCTTCCTTAAAATTAAGATTTTATCCCCCTCACAACTTCCCCCCCACTACCTCCCTCCCTCCCTCACAACAGCATACAATTCTGTATAGGTTCTACATATACTTTCCTATTGAGTACATTTTCACTATAGTCATGCTATGTAGTCGCACTAAAATAAATGGAAGAAACCATATAACAAATCAAAACATAATACACTAAACCCTCCCCCCCCCCAAAAAACATGATCTGCTACATTCTGCAAATGACTTCCATATTTCTTTCTCTGAGTGTGCAAGGCATTTTGCCATAGAAAACCATCATTGGGATTTTTTTTTTCAGTAAGTTCTTGTGTTATTATGAAGTTCCAAGTCTACCAGAAAAAACTCTTGCACACTGTGGTCGTTGCTGTGCACAAAGTTCTCCTGGTTCTGCTCCTTTCGCTCAGCATCAGATCATGTATGTCCTTCCAGGCCTCCCTGAAGTCTTCTTGTTCATCATTTCTTATGGCGCAATAGTACTCCATTACATTCATATACCATAATTTATTCAGCCATTCCCCAATTAATGGGCATCTCCTTGACTTTCAGTTTTTGGCCACTACAAAGATTGCTGCTATAAATATTTTTGTACATGTGGGACCCTTTCCCATTTTTATAATCTCTTGGGGATACAGTCCAAGTAGTGATATTGCTGGGTCAAAGGGTATGCACATTTTTGTAGCCCTTTGGGCATAGTTCCAAACCATTCTCTAGAATGGTTGGATGAGCTTACAGCTCTACCAGCAATGAATTAGTGTTCCAACTCTCCCACATCCTCTCCAGCATTTATCATTTTCTTGTTCTGTCATTGCCAATCTTGTAGGTGTGATGCGGTAACTCAGAGTTGTTTTGATTTGCATCTCTCTAATAATAGTGATTTAGAGCATTTTTTCATATGATTATAGATACCTTTAATTTCTTCCCCTGAAAATTGCCTGTTCATATCCTTTGACCATTTATCAATTGGGGAATGACTTGTATGGTTATACATTTGAGTCAGTTCTCTATATATTCTAGAAATGAGGCCTTTATCCCCGAGCTTATCCGTAAAAATTCTTTCCCAATTTACTACATCCCTCCGAATTTTGGTTGCATTGGGTTTGGTTGTGCAAAAACTTTTCAGTTTAATGTAATTAAAATTATCCATCTTGCATTTCACAATGCTTTCTATCTCTTCTTTAGAAAAAAATTCTTCCCTTCTCTATAAATCTGATAAATATACTATTCCTTGCTCCCCCAGTTTATTCATGGTCTCAATCTTTATATCTAAATCATGTACCCATTTGGACTTTATTCTTGTGTATGGTGTCAGGCATGGTTCTATGCCTGGTTTCTGCCACACTGTTACCCAGCTTTCCCAGCAATTTTTGTCTAACAGTGAGTTCTTATCCCAGAAACTGGAGTCCTTGGGTTTATCAAACAGGAGGTTGCTATATTCCTTGCCTACTGTGTCTTGAGTGCCAAGTCTATTCCATTTGTCTACCCCTCTGTTTCTTAGACAATACCAAATGGTTTTGATAATTGCTGCTTTATAATACAATTTGAGGTCTGGTAGCTCTAGGCCACCTTCCCAAGCATTTCTTTTCATTAGTCCCTTTGGTATTCTGGACCTTTTGTTCTTCCAAATGAATTTTGATATTATTTTATCCAGCTATAGAAAATAATTATCTGATAGTTTAATTGGTATGGCACTAAATAAGTGAATTAATTTAGGTAGAATTGTCATTTTTATTATATTAGCTCGGCCTACCCATGAACAACTGATGTTTTTCCGCTTACTTAGATCTGACTTTATTTGTGCAAAAAGTGTCTTGTAATTGTGTTCATATAATCCCTGGGTTTGTTTTGGCAGGTAAACTCCTAAGTATTTTATAATGTCTACCCTAGCTTTAAATGGGATTTCTCTTTCTATCTCTTGCTGTTGGAGTTTGCTGCTAATATATAGAAATGCAGAAGATTTTTGCAGGTTTATTTTGTAAGCTGCAACTTTGCCAAAGTTGTTTATTATTTCAAGTAGTTTTTTATTTGAATCTCTGGGATTCTCTAAGTATATCATCATATCATCTGCAAAGAGTGATAACTTAGTTTCTTCTTTGGCTATTTTTATTCCTTCAATTTCTTTATCTTGTCTAATTGCTACAGCTAACATTTCTAGTACCATATTGAATAATAGTGATTTTAAAACTAGCTTTTCCTCTTTTTTTTTATGGACAATAATTAGAAAAGTTGATTGTTTAATATAAATTTATTGTGTATTCTGCTACTTTACCAAAGCTCTGTTATTTATCTTGACTTTTTTTCACTGTTACTCTGGAGGATTCTTTAAGTAGATAATCATATTATTTATAACTAGAAACCATTTTGCATCCGTAGCAAGCATTAGCCGTGCTTTTCTAACACCATGCCAAATAATAGCAGAGACTAAGAGTACAGCATCTTTTTTTCTTTTTAAATTTCCAGTCTGACCGGGAAATTTTCAGACATTTTTCCATTACAACTAATGCTATAGTAAAGATAAGTATTTTAATCCCACTGCTTTTTACGTTTATTTTTTAAACAGCATATATTGTATTTGACCAACAGCTTTTTTTGGTATCTGTTAGTATATTGAGATTTTATTATTTTTTATTGACACGATCTATTGCGTTTGTAGTTTTCCTTATTGAACTCTCTTTGCCTTCCTGGTGTGAATTAAACCTAATCATAATGATTAATTATTTAACATATTGTTGTGACTTCACTGCTCATATTTAATATTATTATGACAATGTTAATTAATCATACTGGTCTATTTTTTTTAGGAAAAAAATGTCCCCCATAGGGATTTCTGTGCAAAAGTTTGCTTTTGTTATTATTTTTTATGTTTCTAGTTGTTTTGACGGGTAAGAAGGAGCTCAGCCATCTTGGCCAAAATCTGGGGCATAATAAATTATGGAATAAATGGGCATCTGCATACTTGAAAACTAATTACCATTGACAACATTGTTTCTATGGGAAAATATCTTTCAAATGCCATACAACTTAGTAATTTTTGCAATATCCTTCCCCTCCTTTAAAAAATGGTGACTATCTAAAATGTATCTAGTAATACCAACATTAACCAAATGTGACTATTGAAGCAACAGAATCTTGTAAAATGAATGATCATCTACACCCTATGTCACCTTGCCGCTGTCACTGTGGGATGGGAGGTATCTATAAATAGAAGAGTGAAGAGTTACGTTATCATCCTGTTACTATCATGTTACTCATTTTGTATTTTGAAAAAACCATCTAGAGGTGGCCTTTATGATGTAGATCTTGAAAACAAAAGCACAAACAGACGTTCAAACATCTTTTCACATAAAAGCTCATAAGCAAGTTACAAATTATGACATTTTGGAGTTTTCTCCTCTTCTTTGTCTGGCCACGTCCAGTACAGTACCCCCTCCCGGACTTTCAACAAATTGCAATGTGTCCCCGTTGCCTTCAGGATCAAATATAAACTCCTTTGCTGGGCAATTTAAAGCTCTTCATAATATGGTCCATCCCTTTCTACCTTTCTTGTTTTCTTGAACTTTATTCCTCTTCAGATACCCTGTGATCTAGCTACAATTAAGTTGCTGCTTCATCTTTCATCGCTGTGTGTTTGCACTGGCTGTTCCCTCATGCCTGGTATATTCTCCCTTTCCCCTCTCACTGCTTAGCTTCCCTGACTTCCTTTAAAACTCAACTCAAAACCCTCCTTCTAAATGAGGTCCTTTCTAGCTATTCCCAACATCCAGGGACTAGTGCTTTTCCCTTTCGGATTACCTTTCACCTGTCCTATATAAATTTTGTATATACCTGCTTATTTACATGTTGTTTCCTCCATTATAATGTCAAATCCATGAAGACAGGAGCTGTTTTTGCCTTTCTTTTTACATAATTTGATTCTTTCAAGAAAGAGAATGACCACCCAATTTTGTTGCCTTGGAATGTCTCATACAAAGGCCCATTTTCATGAAATTATCCAAGGCTGTAAATGTCAAGATAGCAGGAGTAAACCACTTAATTCAACATTTAGTAAAAGCCTAAAATGGCAGTGGGGAAGATACAAAATTTAGAAAAGACATTGTTACTCCCTTTTGGAGCGTCCAGTTGGATTGGAAGATCCAAGACAAACATGGGCAGGTAGGTGGCACGGCGGATAGAGTACCAGGCCTGGAGTCAGGAAGATCCATCTTCTTGAGTTAAAATTTGGCCTCAGCTACTTTGTGGCACTATGACCCTGGGCAAGTCACTTATTACTGTTTGCCTCAGTTTCCTCTTCTGTAAAATGAGTTAGAGAAGGAAATGGCAAACTACTTTTGAATTTTTGCCAAGAAAGCCTGAAATTGGGTCACAAAGAGTTAGACATGACCAAAAAGAACAAAAATATAATGGACAATATTATGTGATACCTATATTAGAAGGCTGCAAACAAAGAGATCTGAAGGAGAAGTCTTTATCAACAAGTATCAAGGGAAGATGTTCCGTAGGAGGTGCGATGGACGAGATGACATTTGACTTGGGCCTTTAAAAATGGATAGGAATTCCACTGATCTAGAGTTGAAGTGAAGAAATACCAAGGATAGAGAGCAACACAAACAAAGGAATGAAATCAGGAAAGCAAATGGTGTGATAGAAAGTAGTCCAGTTTATCTGGGACATATGTGGAAAATAGAAGATAAAGGTAGAAAAGTAGTAGTGTCAGATTGTAGAAGGTTTTGAATGTGAGACAAAGTAGTTTGAACTTTACTCAGTAGGCAACTGGCAGACACTAAAATTTTCTGATCAGAGGAGTGACATATCGTATATGTGCAGTAATATTGAAGGATGAGAGTGGTCTGGCTCCTCAAACCTTCAAGGTGTTTTCTCAAAATTTTTCTTATTTATTCCCTCCTGGTCTTAAAGAATTGATGTGAAACTATTATCACAGTGCTCTACACAGCAAAGGAAATGGTGGTACCTGCCAGATGATGTATAGTTGTGGGTTTCTTGAAACAAGGGAGAACTTGGGAGGAGGAAATGGTGTAGGAGGCTGAAGAGAGAAAGTAATAATATTCACTAAAATTTACATATATATTGAGAAATGTAAGCACAAAAGAATGAGATGATTTCACTTTCAAAAGTCAAAAACTTGGAGAATGATTCCCTTGTTTGCAAACGCCTATCTACTAGCCTCAAATTCTTGGCCCAGAAGGAGAGATGGATTTGGGTTACTATGACTGATACATGGCTTTTATTCAATCAATCAATACACGTGTTTATTAAATGCTTAATATATGCCAAACATTGCGCTAAGCACTGGGGGGACACAAAGAAAAACAAAATCACGGTTTCTTTGCCATTTGCCTTCAAACAATATGGTATCTATTGAGTGACCCTAGGCAACTCCCTTAACCATTCAGTTTCCTCACATGCAAAATGGCAGAATATTGGACTCAATTGTTTTTTTCAAGATTCCTTTCAGTTTCAAATCTATGATGTCCTCAATACTAAACCCACTTGTATGTACACACATCTCTCTCTCTCTCTCTCTCTCTCTCTCTCTCTTCATCTATCTATCTATCTATCTATCTATCTATATCTATCTTTCTATCTATCCATCTACCTATCTTAAGGAATGGACTATCAGGGTTTCTTTAGAAGGGAAGGAAAAAATAAAAGCCTAGAAGGGAATATGAGGCAATTGAGGTTAAATAACTTGCCCAGGGCCACACAGTAACTGTCTGAAGTCACATTTGAACTCAGATCCTCCTGAATCCAGGGCTAGTGCTCTGTACACTGTCCCACAGAGCTGCCCTATCATGAATTCTTAAATGGGGTAAATGTATCATCTCTAACTACCTTCTGTTTCACTCATTGCAGTTGTATCCTCAAGGCTTAACACAGTACCTGGCACATATGGGTGATTAATAAATAATTTCTGATTGGATGGTTGTCTGCTGATTCCTTTTGCTGAAAACTTCCCTGAGAAATTTGCCTCATAGACAGTTTTGACAGAAGATGTTAAATCACAGGTTAAAGTTAAGTAAGGAGGGTAGCCTTATAGAAGGAAGCAAACTTGATCTTCCAATGACCACTACAAATATACCATCATTGGGTACAAATGCGGAGTTGTGAGCTTTTTTGGAACTTGGAGGACATCAACTCAGATCTTTCTGTGGTAGAAAGAAGGTAGTGTAACCTCTCCCAATCCATCCTCACACAGTTGCTAACACTATCTACTTCCTTAAATGTTTATGTTAAAATTCAAATTGTATATAAGTTTTATTGGGAAAAAAAAATCTCATGAAGGACATAAGACAACTCTATTTAAGGTCTCTATATTACCCCATGGGCCCAAGCTGACTAAGTATGTCACATTCTTTCCAACCATTGAAGACATCAATGGAAGATTTTTTAAAAAATGCTTGCAATCCTAGACTTTACTGCTAAATGACCTGCTAATTGAGGGCAAACACAGGAGAAACACACAGGAAATGGCTTTTGGAAAGTAAGATCTGATTCACAAAGCTGAATGACTAATAATTTCAAGTTAGTTTCAGCAAAATTAAGCACCCATGCTTAAAGAAAAAAAATTTAAACTGAGATAAAACTTTAGAAAAGTGCCTTACACATAAACCTTGAACATCAACAGATTAACAAAACTGAATCCCAAAAAGATTCAGGGTAAATTCTTGGTTGTACTTTGTGTACCTATGGTAATGGACAAGTCACTTAGAGCACTGAGTCAGAGATAGATTACCTAGTCCAATCTTCTTATTTTGCCAACGAGAGAAGTCCAGTGAAATAAGAATAACAGCTCACCATTACATAGAACTTTAAGATTTGCAAAACACTTTTCTTTTGACTGAAGTACGTAGTATAGGTATCATTACCTTCATTTTACAGATAAGGAAAAGGAGAGTCTGAGAAGTTAAGGGGTTTGTACGTTTCACAAGTGTCTGAGGAAGTTTGTGATGGTAGGTCAGCTGACTTGACGTCCATTGCTCTAACCACTACGCAACACTGCCTTCATCTTTCCAAAGTCACATAAGTGATAAATAATAGACTCAGGATTTTGATCTTAGGCCTTCAGACTCTAAACATCAAGGGCTTTTTCTATTATTCCATGGCATCACAGCTCTCTTCCTCAGCTAAAAAATGGGGAGCAACAACATATACTTGTGATGCCTGCCATGCAAGGTTGTTACAAAGATAAAATAAGATCAGTGTAAAAATAAATGGGAATATAAGTTGCTGCGGTGACTGCTATGTCTGTGGCACAGTTTAATGCAAGGATTCTTGAGGGTCAATCAGTTTTTTACAATTCAGGGAATGGTCACCTAGTTTGTAGATTATTCCAGCTTATCCATCTCCTTCTACCTCAGTTTGCCCATTTTGGCCTCGTTCATTATTTGTTGCCACTTCTATCTGATAGAAGCCAGGCAGAATGAGAAGGGAAACTTCTGTCATTTTCTTTTGGAAAATCATCAGGAGAGAGGAGGCTAAAATGATTGGTTAAAATAAGGTCTGATGATTGCCTGTGGATTTTATGTGTCCATGGTATTTTCCCTTCTAGACCTTTGATTTTTATCTTTGTGAAGATCTCCTTGATGTGAAAATTATCTCTTCCACCAATTCAGATTCAGCTGCTTTGTAATTTGGAGTCTGAGACTTGAAAAGCTTCCTAGTCACTAAGAGGTTAGGTGACTTGCTCAGGGTCATATAGCTAGGTGTAAAACTTGAACTCAGGGCTTCTTCAGTCTGAGGTCCACTCTCTATCCATTGCCCTATGCTATTTGCTCAGGCTACATTTTATCCCAATTCACAAACAGATCTATTACAGACAAATATCTACCCCAAGGACTTAATATTACTCAATTAATATTACCTGACATTTAAAATATTCTTAACTATAGCCGTTTCAAAATCTTTCTTTCTTTCTTTCTTTCTTTCTTTCTTTCTTTCTTTCTTTCTTTCTTTCTTTCTTTCTTTCTTTCTTTCTTTCTTTCTTTCTTTCTTCTTCTTTCTTTCTTTCTTTCTTTCTTTCTTTCTTCCTTCCTTCCTTCCCTCCCTTCCTTCTTTCCTCCCTTCCTTCTTTCCTCCCTTCCCTCCCTCCTTCCTTCCTTCTTTCCTCCTCCTTCAGAAAATAAATATAAATTTGGGAATGGCAGAACAAATTGTTATATGTAGCCTAATGGACTGTCATTGTGCCATGAAAAATGATGCATGTGAGGAATTCAGAGACACACTGAAAGATTCACAGGAAATGATAACAAAATAAGCAGAATCATGAAACACTATATACAATAACTACAATAATGTAAATAAAAACCCCCTTCCCTACTAAAATGAAGTTAATTCCTAAGTTATTGTAATGATCAGTCTTGGCTTGAGAGAAGAGGTAAGGAAATGTACATTCCTTTTTCCTCAAAGGAAGTGGAGGACTAGAGGTACAGAATGATGAAAGCATTACCAAACATGGTCCCCATATTTACTTTTGTTTGTTAATTTTCAATCATATCTGACTTTTCACGACACTTTTTTGGGGTTTTCTTGGCAAAGATACTAGAGCGGTTTGCCATTTCCTTCTCCAGCTCATTTTTCAGATGAGGAGACTGAGGCAAACAGGGTTAAGGTACTGGCCCAGGGTCACACAGCTAGTAAGTGTCTGAAGCCAAATTTGAACTCATTGAGTCTTCCCAATTCTAGGCCTGAAACTCTGTCTACTGAGCCAGCTAGCTACCCTTAATTGCTTTTACTTAACTATTTTTCTTTGTCATAAGAGAAGGTTTACTAGATGGGTAGGTGATATATTCAGAATAACTGTGATATGAAAACAAAAAAAATCAATGAAATGTTTACTTAAAATATTTTAAATGGGAAATTCTATTTATTAGTATCAATTGACCCTCCATTTTCTTTTATGTCACTTAGATACCTCAGGAACGAATAATTTCAAGAGTAGAGGAAATTGCTCCATCAATTCAGATCTCAGGCGCACTTATCAGATATTTTTCCTGAATTACTGTTCACCAAAACATTCATCACCAGAAGGAGGCCAACCTTCGGGACACCAGCATCTCCTAACTTACCAAGTCTAGTTCCTGGGAAATACATATACATGTTTACCATTAGTCATGTACTCAAATCTTCACCAAAGTTTGTATTCCACTAGTAAAGCCTTCTGGAACCCAGGTCCTCCTCCATGCCACCATGAGTCATAAGAGGAGGCTTGTTTCTATTATGTCAAAAGTATTTTTGAGACTCGGTAAGTCAATGAATCGACAGCTTTGGGTTTCTTAGAATAAAATGTTCCACTAAACGATTTGCCCAGGTACACATAGCTAGCAAATGCACAATTATTTACAGCCGAACATCAGCAAGGCTGAAAGAATGCTACAGAAGTACAAGATATCATTAAATAACACACATTTTGTATCTGCCATTTGAATGCTTTTGATGTTACAAGGTTTTGAAGTGAATTGTTTTTCACATTTAATACTTTGTTTGGGACCTGTGGTAATTTCTGCGATAAATCACTTTTTATTAAGGCCAAGCCCATCACAATCATATACCACAACTTGTTCAAGAAAAACATGGAAAGATTTGCATGAAGAAATGAAGACAGGACTGAGCAGAAGCTCATTGTATACAGCAACAGCAATATTGTTTTAAGAACGATTTTGAAAGAATAAGCCATTTTGATTGTAATAAATATCCAAATTAATTATAAAGGACATATGAAGATTCTATCTGCAACAAGAGAAAGGACTAATAAATAGAAGTTTGTATAGAATAATTTTCCATATATAATATATACATATGTGTGTGTCTATACATATATAGACACACATACAGACATATATATATCCCTATATATATATATATATCCCTATTTGTGTCTAATGATAGCCACCTCTAGGATGGGAGGAAGACAAAAAAAGAAAAAAATTACATTGTAACTATTATACATTTAAAAGGAAAAGCAAGTTGCAAGCAATAGTTTTGCAGTTTCATGTGCATCTTTTTAAAATTATACTATGTCATGGAAATGCTTGTTTTATTCCATAAATTTAAAATAAAATAAATAAATATTAAAGGAAAGAGCAAGCCCACTGTCATACATTAAAATTTTTGATGTTGAGTTTAGAACAGTGGTTTGTCAAAATTTTGATAAATACAAATGGATCTCAAAAATGGAGAGACAGTAAAATGTTCTTCCTTTTCTTTTTGTAGGGGGAGAAGGCAAGGCAATTGGGGTTAAGTGGTTTGTGCAAGGTCACACAGCTAGTGTCAGGTGTCTGAGGCCAGATTTGAACTCAGGTTCTCCTGACTTCAGGGTCAGGGCTCTATTCATTGTGCCACCAACCTGCTCCTTCCTTTTCAATATGAAATTGATACTTTTGACTTAGCCAGGGGATGTGCTTGGGGTTGCTTCTTTTCTTTAGTCATGGGTTGTAAATTTGAACTAACCTATCTGTACTCTCTCTCACTCATTCCCTGTGGCCAGGAGCACAAAGGTATGAAATGACTGGTGGAGGTGCACAGGGAGGCTATCACCATGTGACAGAACCAAGCTAACTGCTCTGTAATGTGAATGAAAATTGCTGAATCTATTAACCTTGGCCTCATTAGCATCATTTTTGTAAACCATGGTTATTTAGTTCAATCATCCATAGGCTATGAAGGCCATGTAAACATACTGCTTAATTATTTGGTTACTTGCAAAGAAATTGGCTTTTAAAAAGCCATCTTTATTAGAGGACAAGACCTCAAGAGCTCTTTCAAGGTAGTTATTGGCAAAACAATTTTCCTCAAGTGCTCAGGCTTCTGAAACCTGGGAAAGCATCCTTACGAAATTGACACCAACCACTTAAAGCCTTTGTCAATCTATTCTGAATTAACCTAATGGCTTCAACTGAAGCTCTCCAGGGTCTTTACATTTTTTACTACGGCATTTATAATTAACAATGGATCTGATCTGATCTTCTTGGTCTTCTGGTATTAATGCATTTGTCTCTGTGAATAAATTTCTCAATTAGGGAAAGCAAACTAACTTCTGAAACATATGCATCTATTGAGAACCAGGGTCCAATGAATCTTTGGGCTTTTCCAGGTCTATAAAGGGATGCTGAAGTACCATAGTAGGACACTGAGATCTACCATTGCTCCTTTTCCTAAACCTTCTTGTATCTTCTCCTATAGTCATATGGTATATCTTCACTCCCCCAAATTCTCTTAATAGCTCTGTTAATGCCCAAAGGGCTCTAAACATGTGCATATCTTTTAACCCTGTAATACCACTTTTAAGACTGTATCCCAAAGAGATCCTACAAATGGGAAAAGAACCCACTCGCACAAAAATATTGACAGCAGCAATTTTTGTGATGACAAACAACTGGAAATTGAGGGAATGGCTGAACAAGTTGTGGTATATGAATGTAATGGAATACTATTGTGCTATAAGAAATGATGAGCAGGCAGACTTCAGAAAAACCTATGTACAATGGTACACAGTTACAGTCACATTGTGCTATGACTAACTTTGATAGACTTGGCTCTTCTCAGCAATACAAAGTTCTAAGACAACTCTAAAAGACTCATGACGGAAAATGCTATTCACATCCAGAGAAAGAATTACAGAGTCTGAATGCAGATCAAAGCGTACTATTTGCTCTCTCTTTTTTGTTTTATTTTGCTTTGTTTCTTCTTTCTCATGGTTCATTCCATTAGTTGTAATTCTTCTTTGCAATATGACTAATGTGAAAATATGTTTAATGTATATGTAGATCCTAGATCTGATTGCATGCCATCTTGGGGAGGGGGAGAAAATTTAGAACTACTAAAAATTAAGCGGTTCTAAGTTAAAGGAGATCTACTTATTGGATTACATTAGTTAGGCTGGTGGACTGCACCCTCAGTTGGAAGACACCTAAACTGTGGGCTAAATAGACAGAACTTTCCCCATATTTATTCTTAAAATCCTTTGTCTTGTCTCTACTTCATGATTAAGTTGAGTTGATTAATATTTCCTCTGTTTCTCCATCTGTAAAATGAAATAACGGCATGTTGACTGGCCATCTATAATTCATAGATAAACTAGTAGCAGAATAGGCCATATAATGCTGGGCTGTGGCTCTAACCATTGAACCTTCCTTCCTTCTTTGCATCAGGAAGATGATAACTTGCAAGTAAACTGGATTTAAGTGAGGGAGGGCTGTGCAAAGTTGGCCTCACTCTCTCTTCACGAGTCATGTGGGACTAGTGACAAGATAGATCAGGAAGTCTGGAGATGGCCCCTGAGGCAGTGGAGACCTAGGCCTTTTAAAGCTAAAGCAGGGGTGGGGAACCTGTGGCCTTCTAGGTCCTCAAGTGCAGCCCTTTAGCTGAATTCTTAATAAAAGAATTTGTTCTGTAAAACTTGGATTCAAGTCAAGAGGCCACATCCAAGGACCTAGAAGACCACATGTGGCCGCAAGGCCATAGGTTTCCTACCCCTGAGCCTTTAAGGTTTTTCCCAGATCTCAGTTTGTCTGAAGTAACACCCATTGAGTAACTTTTAAGCAATCCCTCAGCAATAAAAACAGAAACATTCGGTCCACAAAGGAATGGTTAGCTGAATATAGAAAACAGCAAGCTTGCTACTAGACAGAAAATATCTGTCTGGATTAACATATCTCCATGTGAAGAGCATCAGAGAGAAATAGGAGCAGAGTGACTAAAAGACAGAAAGGAAGGCAGAAGCTGCTGGAGGGAAGAACAACTTGGGGTCAAAGATGATGTCTGAAACCAGCTGGTTTCAAACCTTCACTTTGAAGCTGAGGAAAGTGAGGCCCAGAGAGGCTCAGTAACTTCCCCCAGCTCACACAGCCAGTATGGATTTGCCCAAGGTTTTATAACCCCTAAGTGGCAAGTCAGGACTAGAACCCAGATTCTGAGATTCATTTTTGTGCTTTTTCTAATGCATTTTGTTAGCATCATTGGTGAAGAACAAAGAAAAGGTTGCAGGTTGCAAGACCAAGACTTTCTCTACAATTAGCCCATACGTCTATATCACTTCAATCTATAAACCTTTTATTAGGTACCTACTATATGCCAGGCCCTGTTACTGGGCCTGTGGGGATACAAATGCAAGTTCCAGCTCAAAAGGATGTATGAAAATTTTAAGAGGTGGGAGTGGAAAGTGGGCAAGTTTTAAAAGAATGGGCTAGAGTTGTTCATATAAAATCAAGATTCAGGACACTAGGTTTGCCAGAATTTCCTCCCACTTTTAGTCCCACTGTTAGAAGAATTGGAGCTCCTTTCCAAGTAATCAGATAAATTTGAATTTCAAGTGTTGAAACCTAAGGGAAAATTTTGGTTCTTCAGAGAAGTCATGTCTCATTTCCTGCCGCAGATCATACCATTCACTGTAGGACTATGCTGGGAGTCTTATAAGATCAGTGGTAATAGGCCAAGGGAAGCAGTGGGAACCTCACTGGGTTGTGGGGAAAGGACTTTGTAAATCATAAAGGGCTTTCTAAATGTCAGTCACCATACTGTCAATTCAATGACTGGCTTTACCACTGACTGTCCCTCTGACCAATAACAAGTTACTTAACCTCTTGGAGTCTCATTTTTCTAGGTATTATTCATCACAGATTAAGAGAGGCAGCATGGCATAATGGATAGAGAGCAGCCTGAAAGCTAGGAAGACCAAAGTTCAAATTCTTACTTTGACTTATCCTAGTTACATGACCCCAGCAAGTCACTTAACATCTGAACTCTCTAAGGCATATCTAGACAGCACAATGGATAGAGTACCTGGCCTTGAGTCAGGAAGACTCATTTTCATGAGTTCAAATCTGGAGTCAAACACTTACTAGCTGTGTGACCCTGGGCAAGTCACTTAAACCTGTTTGCCTCAATTTCCTCATCTATAAAACAAACTGGAGAAGGAAATGGCAAATCACTCCAAGTATTTTTGCCAAGAAAACCCCAAATGGGCTCATGAAGAGTCGGACATCACTGAAAAATGACTGAAAAACCACAAAAAGACTGAGTTTTAGAGGAGCATCATGACGTTCATTGGCAGAAAGCATTTCCTCAACCAGGGGCTTGCAATGCCAATGAAATCACAAGACTAGTCCCCATCCCTAATTATCAGTAAGACATTCATAAAAACTTAGCACAAAAGGAGACCTTAAAGTTTATGTAATCTAACCTCCTTATTTTATAGGGGAAGAAAATGAGGTCTTAGAGAATTTCAGTGATTCAGGTAAGGTCGACTATAGCACAAGTGACAGCCCCAGGATTCAAAGTCATACTTCCTGAGTCCAAATGCACTTTCTGTCTGCAAAAGCATATTGTATTCAGAGTACATTCTATTGTTCAAAACCATTTCAAACATTTTTATTTGATTCTCATTCTATGAACTACATTGTTATGACAGGCAATTTCTATTAGGCCTAAACATCAGGGATATTACACATCAGGGGGATTATAGGTTACATAACCTTCTATGGACTTTCCCAGGAATTTAATTAATAAGTATAACAAATTTTAAAATCATTCCCCATTGGTAAGTTGGGAATGGCCTGTACTACTGAATTTTAAGCTGTAGGACTATTGATTTGGAGCTAGAAGGGATCTTAGAGGTGATAGTCCCACCCCTTTATTTTACAGAGAAAAAAATGGAGGTCCAGTTAATTTAAGTGACTTGCCCAAAGTCACTAGGTAGTAAATTGGACAGCAGGGCATTCAAATGTTCTGATTTCAAATCTAGCTTTCTTTCCACTGCAGGATTCGACAGGAGTCCTGCAGTGCCTAGGGCTAGTAAATCTTTAACAGCTGGTTCTCTACTAAATTGTAAATGCCTTGGAGGCAGGCACTGTCTTTTGCCTTTCTTTGTAGTTCCAAAACTTGTAATATAGTAAGCACTTAATAAATGTTTGTTGGTTGGTTGAAATATATATGTATCTACACACTTTACAAGACACCGGTTTAAAGTTGTACCTGGATTACTAGAATTTTCTCGATTACTTTAAGCCTAGACAATCAGTGAAATAATAAGTCAAGCCCTGATTTATAGCATTTGCTAATTTTTTTGAGCTGTACATGCTTACACTAAAAATTTAAGAATAAGCATTCAAGAAGATAAGGTTGGCTCCAGCACACCTCTGCTACATCATCACACTGCGCCCTCAGTAAATATTTGTTGAATGGTTGGATGAAGGAATGAATGAGTTGGCATAGAAGAAAGACCACTGGACTTGGAGTCAGCAGACTCTGTCACTGACACTAGCTGCGTTACCTTGGACAAGTCACTTGACTTATCTCAGCTTTAGTTTCCTCTCTAAAATAAGGATACTAGAGTTTGTACCACTTACCTCAGAGTGGTTTTATGAGAAAAGCATAAGATGAGTTATTCTTAATAATTATTATGTTAAGGTTGTTTTAATTTAATTTGCATCCATATAGCCAATGATTTAGAACATTTTTTTCATAGAATTATAAATTGTGCATTGAAGTACTTGTTCATGTCCTTTGATCATTTATCAATTAGGGAATGACTTGTATTTTCACAAAGTTCTTTATGTATTTGAGATATGGGATCTTTATCTTAGAAACTGTCTATAAATTCCCCTCCCCACCAATTTTCTGTTTTCCTTTTGAGCTTGGCTTCATTTGGTTTATTTGTACAAAACTTTGTGAATGTAATATAATTGAAATTACCCATTTTACACTTCACTGTGCTATCTCTTATTTATTCATAAATTGTTCACCTATCCATAAGTCTGAGAAGTAATATATTACATGTCCTTCAAATTTCCTTGTAATATCTCTTTATATCCAGGTCATGTATCCATTTTGACCTTATCTTGATAAATGGTGTAAAATATTGGTCTATGCCTAATTTCTACCATATTACTTTCCAGTTTTCCCCAACAGTTTTTAAACAAATAACGAATTCTTATTCAAAAAGTGGGAAAAAGGAAAAACATATATTTAAAAAGAATAGCAAGTGGTACATAAGAGATTTACAGTTTCATGTGCAATCATCTTTTTTAAAGTTATACTATGTTATGGAAATGCTTGTTTTATTCCCTAAATTTAAAATGAAATAAAATAAAATAAATGGTTATTACTTCCCTGCAAAAACCTTGTTTTAATTTAGGTACAGAGTGGAAAGGCAGGCTACATAACTAACTAGTGGATACCTTGGACTGAAAACTAGGATAACTAGTTGTTTGTTAGCATGCTATCAGTACTGAACCATTTTTCTCCATTGCTACAAAGGCAGTGGTGAGTCAAGCCCTCTAGGAAAGTAATTGGATCATCTTTATTCTGTATCTTGTTCTCCATCCTGTATTTATAAAGTACTTAGACCTGTTGTTTATAAAATATCCTGGAAAGCAGTATTTAAAAAATTCATTTGCTTACAAAATGTCTTACTGGCTCACCAACATTTTAAAATATGTATTTGATTTTTAATTTGTGGAATAAAACAAGCATTTCCATAACAATATAATTTTAAAAAATACTGCACATGAAACTGCAAATCTATTATGTACAATTTGTAATTCCTTTTAAATATATAATAAAGTTGTCTTGTAAATTTCTTCTTCTTTTTTCCTTTTTTCCTCTGTTCCCCTTCCCCCCACCCCAGGCTAGTATTAGACACAAATAGGTGGATGTGTATGTGTGTGTATATATGTAAAATTATTCTATACCTACTTCTATATTTTTACATATTTTTATTTATCATTTCTTTTTTCTGGATCCAGATAGAGTCTTTCTTCATATATCCTTTATAGTTAATTTTGGTATTTATAATAGTAAAAATGATATTTAACATTTTAAGAGGAAACAGAAGATTTCTGGTTACTTAAAAAAATAACTTCCTCTTAGAGAAAATCAGAGACTGGTAGCATCACTCTCTGGATAAACCAAAATCAAGGTGAAATTGTGTCATTAAATAATTCTTGCAGAGTACCTCAGAGAAGATCAATGCCATTCCCAACAATCAGTTCCAAACACTGGCAGTGAAATGAGAAATGCTCATGCCTACTGCCTATGTGACCTTAGGTAAGTCACTTAACATCCTTAACCTTATTTTCCCATTTTGTAAAATGAAAGGGCAGGACTAGATGGGCTTGTGAGGTAGTTTCCAGTTCCAAGATACTATGATCCTATGATAAAACTTCTATATTTTGTTTGCATATAAACTGGGCCACACTGCAGCTGCAAAATGAGTGAACCTCAATTGCATTTGCTTATTGCCAAGAAGCCATTGGCTACTGTGGTCAGTGATAGACTCCTGGCCCCAATAATCCCTTCTCTTTGCCTGGTGGCCAGCCACTGCAGTTATGATTAAGGGTAAAAGTGCTCCCTGAGCGACCATGCTGCCTATTCTCACAAATACCACGGAAAAAATATTGGGATTTTTTCCCCCTAGAGAGACATTATAAGTAGTTTTTATATCACCAGAATGGCACTCAGAAACCTGTTTAACTCATAAAGGGAGGAGGTTATGAGATGAGGAATAAGAAAAGGAAGGAGAATTCCATAAGCCTGTAAAAGTACAAGAATGCTTATGCTATCTGCATCCTGAGAAAGAACTGATAAATAGAAGTATATGTAGAATAGTTTTAAATATATCTATCTATCTATCTATCTATCTATCTATCTATCTATCTATCATCTATCTATCTGTGTGTGTATTTATATATGTATATATGCGTGTGTATACACACACAAACACACACATACATACACCTATTTGTGTAGCCATATTTAGGGCAGGGGAGAGGGAGAGAAAAGAAAAAAAAAGAAATTTACATGATAGTTTTTTTGCATATTTGAAAGGAATAGCAAGTTGTGCAGAGTAGATTTGCAGTTTCATGTACAATCATCTTTTTTTTATTGTATTATGTTATGGAAATGCTTGTTTTATTCCATACATTAAAAATAAAGTTGAATAAAAATAGAAAAGCATTCTGTTGGTTTTCGCTAAAAATAATAGCAATAACAATTTTGTTAAGTTGTATCAGATTCTTTGTCACCCCATTTGAGATCTGCAATGGTTTGCCATTTCCTTCTCCAGCTTATTTTACAATAGGGGTTAAGTGATTTGCCCAGGGTCACACAGCTAGTAAGTGTCTGAGGTCAGATTTAAATTAGGAAGGTGAGTCTTCATGCTTCCAGGTGATACTCTATCCACTGTTCCATCTAGCTGCCCTGGTAACAATAACAATAGTTCACATTTATATAACACATTGTGAACAGCTGGGTGATGAAGTTGCTAGAATGCCAGGCCTGGAGTCAGGAAGATTTGAGTCCAAATATGGCCGTAAACATTTAGCTGTGTGATCCTGGGCAAGTCACTTTGTCTCAGTTCCTCATCTGTGCCACTTAGTTCCCTCCAACCAATCATCTTCCTCAACTACAGATTTCTGGTTTTATTTTTAGACCTACCAATGAATTATAATATGTTATAATATTGTGAAAAAGCAATATACTGGAGGTGAGGAGGCATGAGACATAGATCTCAGTTATGGGTGGATTGTTAATTAGATGTGTGACCTTTGAATAGATCTACCCAGATCTCAGTTTCTTTATCTGTGAAATAAGTTATTTGGTATCTTAGGTTCCCCTTCCAGCGCTAACACTGTATGGCTGCATGATTACTTCCTAGCATGTGCCAATTATATCCAATACTATAACTAAGGCTAATGAGTATTTAAAATGAATTTATAAAATATATTTATAAAATGCCCAGTGTGATAGTAGAAGCTTATGTTACAATCAACAGCTCTGATTCTAAGGGCAACAGTAGACTTAGGGCAACACTTCCGCTACTGGCTTGGCACATGGCACATAGTATCTTGTTTCTCACCTAAGATACTATGAAGGAAGCATGTTTTTGGTACCAAGTCCACAGCAGGATTGCAGAGAGATCAGCTCTCAATACCACCTTGATGTGAGAGCTTAAATTAGTTCTCTACTGCCACGGATTCCTCAACTAGAAATCAAGCAGTTTAATCAACAAGCATTTCTGAGGGCCTGTTGTATACTGGAGTCTGTTCTAGGTGTTTAGGATACAAAGAAATAAAACCATGCTTCTTCTTAAGAAATTTATAACTCATAGGACTGTGGACTTAGAGTCGGATGGGACTTTAAAAGCTCTGGAGTTGAACACCCTCATTTTATAGATGAGGAAGCTGAGGCACAGAGATTTTAAAAAATAGCTAGTGTCTAAGGTGAGATTTTAAATCAAGTCTTCTTGACTTTAAGTCTGGTTTCCATCCATTTATACCCCAATATAATACACCCCAATATAATACACCCAAATATAAGTGTGTCTCTCTGTGTATATGTGTATGTATGTGTGTATACATGTATCTATACATATGTGTGTATATGATATATATGTATGTATATAGATAGATGCATATATAGTATGTGGGTGCTCGCTCATGCATTATAAAAGAGGGGGAAACCTGAAGCTAGTAAGAACACAGAGAGGTGATCATGAAAGATTTCATTTAGAAGGTGAAGTGCCAGCTCCAACATGTCTGGTAAGATTGTTCTTAGGATTCAATTGAGCAAAACCTTGTTGCACTTGGTACATGTAATAATCAGAGTCCCATCATTCTATTGTTTCTCCTTTAAAAATAAAAGGAAAAATGACAAATGTTCCCACTTCAACTTCTATTCTTCTGCTCTAAAGGCACTAAAGTTACTGGGGGAAAAAAGTGATCTCAACCTGTTGACCTTTTAACTCATTTGGAAGGCATCATCGAGGCAAGGAATAGTTCAATAGAGCCTTTTAAGTGTTCCCGTCCCCCATGTCAGGATGGCCTGGCTGTGAGCTATACAGATCTTCAGCTCATCCCCTTTGAAGTGATGTTCGTTAGCCCAGCAGTTCCTGTATTTTTGTACACTTGGTAATTGGTTAGCGCACTTCCTGCTGGGTTTGCTTTTAAAAAGAGAATTTTTAAAAAATCGCACAGGTGGAGTCTCGGCATTTGAAAATACCTAACACCCTGTAGTCAGCAAGCTTGGGCTTCCTGTGACTTTCTGCAGGAGCCCCGAGCAGCTCCTTCTGTAACAAGTGGAAAAAAAAATAGAAAGGAGGAAGAAGCAGAAGAGAAAAATGTCAAATAGAATGTCTGATTTTACTTTTCAGAATGATACTGTATCCATCATCTTAACACCTCAAACAATCTAAGAGGTTACATAGTAACCCTGGTTTTGTGGTTATGCTTCCGAAACAACAACGAAGCCCCCTGATAGGCCCAAAACACACTCATCCCTGGCTCAAATAAATCAACTCTTAATATGCTAAGAATCTATTTACAACAGCCTCCCCTAATCTCCATTTACTTTGTATATACTCATTGTTTTTAAAATGTATTTTGTTAAATCCGATTACATGTAACTGGTTTTAAACATTCAAAAAAATTTTGAGTTTCAAATTCTCTCCCTCTCTCTTTCCCCTCCCTACCCCCCTCAGCTCCCCCATGCATTGAGAAGGCAAGCAATATATCCCCAAGTCATTTGCATATACTTTAGATATATGCAGAGGCTATATGATACAGTGCCTCAACACTGAATTTAGTCCCAACCAGATTAAAATGTGATTGGGAAATACTTAACAAAATAAATTAGAATACAATATCACACAGATAATGTTAATATGTGATTTTCCAAGTCAGCATGCAGACAGCAGGGATCCTTATAGCCCCATTTCTATTTGAGTTGAGTACTCTATTTGAGTACACTGCGCGAGTACATAGAGAGCTGACTTCAAAATTAGGAAAACCTATCTATGCTGGCACTTCCTCACTGAGTGATCCTAGGAGGAAATCAATTAACTTCTCAGTGACCCAGGTAACCCTCTCAGACTAGAAAGTGAAGAGAAGGTGATGATGACCTGCCTTGGTGGAGAAAGCTTTCTCACCTAGGACTTCCCTGCATCAATGAAATTCCTGGTCCAGTCCCTTTCTCTATGCCTTATAAGCTACTTATTACCTGTATACAAGCTATTTGCTCCAATAGACTGTGAGTTCCTAGAATAATGAGACTATTTCATTCCTGTCTTTACATCATCACTGCATAACACAGTGCTGGCCCACAGTAGGTACTTGTTGAAAGTCAGCTGATTGGTTATTGCATTGTACTCAGTGGGATCTAAATGAGTATAGGGTTATCCCTATTTCCCTCGACTTTCACCATCATGGTTTTGACACAAGAAATTGAATGGGATTTTTTTGGTAGTTCTATGGAAGTTGTACATGACATGTGAAAGTCAGGAGATAACATGGAAAAATACTCAATCCAAATTTTACAATGAGCTACTGTAATCACCCCATAAAAGAAAGAGAAAAAAATTAGACTTCTCCTGGTACAAAGGGAGGGCTAAAAAATTTTGTGTGAGTTTTCCAGATCATGGGGGCATGGAGCCCCTAATCCCCACATTTCAGGACAGGGGGTCAATTGGAAGAGTTGATGGTAGGGTGAGTTGTGCACAGTAGGGCTCTTAATTTCTCTGTAGCCAGGTTTTACTGTTTAATTATTGGTTATGTGAATAGTCAGTGTCCAATTTCCCTGTCTTAGAAAGAGAAGACTTTTCTGGCTATGAATCTTACAGAATGATACAGTGAAAAAGTTGTCTTTATACAACTTCATAAAATATGTTCAATTTTTATCTGCTCAAGTGATAAAACCTCCAAATAAGGACTCCACTAATCTGAAAACTGCAATAATTTCCATGGTTCAGGGGTTAGGCTAAAGTCATCATTAACATAGGGGATATATTCTTGGATGAATTGAAAACATGTCGATGGGGGAATATTTAAATGGTTCTACAGAATGAATTCTGATATCCCATCTCCAAGTACTTTAGGAGCATCAATTTACAGATTAGCTAATTATAAAGCGGGGGCAGCTAGGTGGCACAGTGGATAGATTACTGGGTCAAGAGTCAAAAAAACTCATCTTCCTAAATTCAACTCTGTCTTCAGGTACTTACTAGCTGTGTGACCCTGGGCAAGTCACTTAACCCTGCTTGATTCAGCTCCTCATCTGTAAAATGAACTGGAGAAGGAAACAAACTATTCCAGTATATTTGCCAAGAAAACCCCAAATGGGGTCACAGAGAGTTGGACATGACTGAAAAATTACTGAACAAATTTACAATAGCTAGCATTTATGTAGCACTTTAAGTATTAGAAAGCACTCCACATGTTATCTCATTTGATCCTCATGATAACCCTCTGAGCTTGGTGCAATTATCACCCCCATTTTACAGATGAAGGAACTGAGGCTCACAGAAGTTAAGTGACTTGCCCAGTGTCATACTGCTAGTCTGTGTCTGAAGCAGGATCTGAACTGGTGCATCTTTCTGATCCTAAGCCCTGCATTCTATGCACTGTGTTACCTTGCTGCAGCCTCATACATCATTCTCATTTATTTCTTAAATTCATAACACCTTGTTATTAGGAAGTTGTGGATCAACATAAGGAACTGCTGAATCATATTATTTCTAAGGTCCCTTTCAAGTCTAAGACTCTATGAGTCTATTCATGTGTTTTATGTATGTATATACATTTGTATATAGCATATTTGTGTGTATAGAGTATATTTGCCTATATGCATTTATATATGCATGCATGTAGATGCATGTGTATATATACATACAAATGTATATTTTTTATATATATACATCCACATATATATGCCTCAAGCTGGTCACTAATTCAAATTTACTCCCAGAATGTGTGTATCTCCTAGGAAAAAGACAGCCTACTAAAAATGTCACTGAGATAGTTATGGCTATTTTTGATCTTATAAATGAGACTGGTTTAACATTTTAAGTCAATAATGCAAATTCTCCAGAATGCTGTGATAAGAAACATAAGAAGGTTCAGTCATCAATACTTGTTTTCATTCAGTTCTGCAGCAACTTGGCTGAAGGGTCAAGAGAAGTATCCATAATGATAATGCTGCCCTTAGGGAGAGGATTCTAGGCAAAAAGGTTCCCATGCCTGGGAGGCTCCCCATCCTTAGCTCTGCCTATTGGCTTCTCTGGATTCCTTAGACACCAGCAAATAGCCCATCTTTTACAGGAAGGCTTCCCTAACCCCTCTTAATTCTAGGGCCTTCCCTCTGTTTATTATCTCCTACTTATCCTGTCTATAGCTTGCTTTGTGTATGTATTTGTTTGACTGCTCTCTCTCCCACTGGATTGTAATCTCCTTGAGAGCAGTGACTTGTCTTTTGCCTCTTTTTGTATCCCTAGCACTTAGCACATTGCCTGGCACATAGCAAGCACTTGATAAAAGGTTACTGATTATAATCCATTTTGTATTTGTCCATTTTTCTCCTGGTCTTCACAGTTTTCTGAGGAAGCTCTGCAGGAACTATGTCTTACTCAGTCACTTATCACGGCACTCCTGCCTTACCCTGGCCCCCATCCAATCAGTTGTCAAGTTTTGTGGATTCCATCTGTTCAGTAGTATCTCTCTCAATTGACCCCTTGCTTTCTGCTCATACCAGAATGACCTTAGTTCAAGTCCTCATGACTTGACTATTGCCATTGCCTCTTAATCAGTCTCCTTGGATGTAGTCCAGGGGTAGGGAATCTGTGACTTGAGGATACATGTGGCCATCTAGGTCCTTGGGTGTGGTCTTTTGACTGAGTCCATATTTTACAGAACAAATCCTTTTATTAAGGGAATTTCTTCTGGGAAGTTTGGATTCAGTCAAAGAGCCACACTTGAGGACCTAGAGGGCCACAAGTGGCCTCAAGGCCACAGGTTCCTCACCCCTAATTCTAGTCTTTCCTCCTCCTCTTCTCCAATTCATCTTCCACAAGATGCCAAAGTGACAATACTAAAGCACAGATCTGATCATGCCACTCACGCCCAAGAAGCTTCAAAAGCTTCCCATTGTCTATGTGACCAACCAAGTATAAATTCCACTGTTTGGCATTCAAAACTTTCATAATCTGGCACCATCTATTTTTCCATATTTTTTCCCCAAATTATGCCCTGTACCCTATCCCCATGCACTCACCAAATATATATTGTTTCCCAGTCAATCCGATCGTTTATTGATCCCCACATATGGAATTCTCTCTGTTCCTACTTATACCTCTTGGAAACCATGTCTCTTTTCAAGATTCAGTTCAAAGTTCACCTCCTTCAACAGGTCTTTCCTGATTCCTCCAGTTAATAGTTCTCCCCAACTCCTCAAATCTCTATGTACTTATTTGCATATATATCTTATACTTACTTATCTATGAGTATTTTGTATTCCTCCCCCAGAAGAATGTCTTTTCAGAGCGAGGACTTGCATTTTTGTATTTGTATCTTTAGCACTTGGCAAATAGGCAGTTTGTGCTGGTTGACTGATTAATAGATGCTTGGTGATTTGCTTGCTAAAGATTTGAATTGAATGGGAGCAGAAAAAAACCCAATATTTTCCTTCCATCTTTTTTACCCCAAGAGACTGAGTGGCATAATAGACAGGCTCTGCATTCAAAGGACCTGGATTCAAATTCTACTTTCTGATATCTGTGTGATCCTAGAAAAATCACTGAGGTCCAGTCACTTGGGCTTCAGTTTCTTTAACTACAAATGAAGGGATTGGACTACGTGGCCACTGACTGGGGTTCATTCTAGATCTAGGATACTATGAGTCCCAGTATTAACTTCTAAGATATATATCAACTTTTTTGGGGAAAGAAAAAAGCAATAAATTTAAACTAGGCAACTTGAGGGGAAAAGCTGCATTACTTAAGATGGGTTTATTAATAAGAAATATATACACAAGTTTACTAGTCTGCTTTTTCCTCTTGGAGGTACTTTAGTAGGAGCATGAATGAAGCTGGGAGTGCTTTCTATTTAACCAGTTTATCTTGTCACTTTCCCAGTATTAAAGAGGAATATAATCATCTAAAAATCATACTTTGCCGAAGTGTTGGAGTTCCCACCTTGGGAGCTTTTATACTAATTAAATTACATCACAACTTTTGATGTACAAAATAGACATGCATGTATAACTCCTTTCATTATCCATGTCTTATTAATGGGGAAAAATATCATATGGATCACAGAATTTCAGAGTTGGAAAAGGTTATCTAGCTCAGCTCAACATTTCAGATGAGGAAACAGAAGCTAAAAATCATACCGCTAATTCATGGCAGTGACATAATCAGACCTCAGATCTTCTGACTCATGGTCCACAGGACTTCGAATTGCACCACTAATGGTTCATACTTTATCAAGGGCCACAGAGAAAATCAGTGATATGGGTGTGGACAAAAAGTTGAGGGCTTTGAAATTTCTGTTTTTGGCTGGTACTTTTAAAAGAAAGATAATATTCCATTTCCCTCATAGTCTCAAAAGAATCTTTCTCTTTTTCAAAACTGCAAATTAATGTCTTAATTAAGGTTCCTCATTTAGTGCTGGTTCTAATGAATCAGACACATTGTGCCTGTTACCATCTTATATACCAAGTTATCTCATCCTAATCATGTAATGTCTAAACAATTCCTTCATTCTTTTCCTTCCTTCCTTCCTTCCTTCCTTCCTTCCTTCCTTCCTTCCTTCCTTCCTTCCTTCCTTCCTTCCTTCCTTCCTTCCTTCCTCCCTCCCTCCCTCCCTCCCTCCCTCCCTCCCTTCCTTCCTTCCTTCCTTCCTTCTTTCCTTCCTTCTTTCTTTTCTTCTTTCCTTCCTTCCTGGAAGTTAAACTGTAACTATAAACTATAACAAATTTCACAGTACTTAGCTGTAATTGATCAAATCAGATATTCATTCAGGACAACTTAGTAGTAGTAAACCTTTGTTTGTTTAATCTGACTTATTCAAGCCAGTTCACTGAATTAATCTATCAGATATACATCCAGTTCTCTTACTAAAATTTAGCTTAGAAGATATAATTAATCCATGTTGTCCAGAGTTCCTTGGAGACAGATTTATTTCCCTTATTTTATCAACTTGATGAGGAAGGAAGGAAGGAAAGAATTGAGATACAGAGTGATTAAGCTACGTATTTGGATAGTTCCAGTGAATTCCTGGTTGATTTTTGACACTTATCAACTCAAGCCCCTTTCCAATCAACTACTTTACTTTCTACCAAGTACACAAGAGCTAACATTAATTATTTATTCAGATACTTATTGAGGGACTGCTGCACATCAGTCACTATGTAAGGCATGTGGGGACAGTTAATAAGTATACAATATAGTTGGGAAAACAATATATAATCAAGAGAAAATAAATGGAAATGCATGGGGACACATGATAACAGGTAAATGATTGCTCCAGACCCTAGTAGAATTCAAGTTTCCTGAGGTCAAGGAACTGTCTTGTATCCCCAGAACTCAGCATAGGACTTGCTGAATTGAATTGCAGTAGAGTTCAGAGGAGAGAGAAATCAATCACTCGATCAATCAATATACATTTATTAAGAAATCACAGTGGACAGATAGCTTCCAGAAGAAAATGGGACTCAATTTGGGCCTGAAGAACAGGTAGGATTAAAATGGGTGACGGTGACAGAGACAAGCATTCGTGGAGCAGAGAACATTAAATACCACAGCTCAAAAGCAAGAAAGAGTAAGGCATGTTCAGAGAACATATGAAATAAAGTAATTCATAACAAACAAACTGGTTATCAATACTGAGAATAATGACATGAAAAACCTAAACCTGTTGTTTAGTATCTTTATAATTAAAAGGCCTGTTTTTAGATCTCAACTCTATCATTTACTAATAACTGTGTGGTCTTACACCAGTGATTCTCAAAGGGTGGTCCAGGACCCTTGGGCATTCCTCAAGACCCCTTCAGGGTATCCACAAGATCAAAACTGTTTTTTAAAAATAATATTAAAATGTTTTCATTTCTAATGTGGCACATACTGAAAGATACAACCCATATAAAAACTCTTTGGGGTGCTCAGGGTACTGACATCAAAAAATTTGAGAAATGCTGCTTTAGACAGCTGAGCCTTGGTTTTGCCCTCTGTGAAATGATCAACAATACTTGTTCAACCTCCCTCACAGAAGATTACATGAGATAATGTATGTAAAGTGCTTTGTAACCCTGATGTTATAGGTATATTCTAACTTAGCATATATATTTGATAGATGCTATGTGTATACCTACGTTATGTTATATTATACAAAGTTAATAGAGCTATTATCTTATTATTGTTATTAGCTTTGACTTACTTCCAAATAAGACCTCCTTAGTATGTAACTAGACCAGTTAACTTCATTTACTCTATAGATGGAGGCATTTTTTTTGTCTCTTCATAGAAAAGTTAATTACAAATTAGGTCAATTAGCATTTATTGTGCACCTTCTATGTGCTGCACACAGTGCTAAAAACACTAAGCATACAAAGAAAGGCAAAAACAGTCCCAGCCTTCAAGGAACTCACAGTCTAATAGGAGGAGACAATATTCAAACACTCTATCTGTCTGTCTATGTGTCTATCTATGTGTTTATCTATCTATCTATCTATCTATCTATCTATCTATCTATCTATCTATCTATCTATCTATCTGTCTGTCCATCAGTCCATCCACCCGTCCATCCATCCATCTATGTGTGACAGAGAACTCTATGTATCAGATAATTACATGAATGAGAAGTAAGACATTTTGAGAATCAGTTTGGATATATGACATCCCACTTTAAAGAGAGGTATATTTCAATTCAATTCCACAAATATTAATTTTGTGTTTAATATGAATAAGACACTCTATGCTATGTCCAAAAGACACCAACAAAAAACTGGAAGAAGCTTACATTCAATGTTTGTTAAGTCTTGGTTCTTTGCTAGAAGTTGGTGTGAATAAATGTTATATTGAACAATTTCTTACCTATTTGGGCAACCTTACAAAGCTGGTTCTAGAGATGTTGAAGAAGCCCTCATTGAACTAAGCAATCTTACCTTGCCAACTGAAGGAGAGATTTCCTGCTATACAAATATGTCCTGTTTTAAATAATTAAAAAAACACACACCAAAATCCAAGTTTACCAAACAGCAAAATTATGGGCTATAAATGAACATCCCAAAAGAATTAATTAGTAGGTTGCTTCAAGTAGAGAGCTAATGTAAAGACTTTAAATGTGACTTGATATATAAAATGTTAATTTATGTGATTTTTAAAAATTTGCATAAAATTACAGTACAATTATTATCCTAGTAGACTTGGGGTATTTCCCCTCATATATTCTTTGCTTTTTATTTCTTCACCCATCACCACAAGATCACTTTGCCTTTTTTATTCTCAGCTATGAAAATGAAAGCCAAGAATTTCATCTTGGATTCATACATTTCTGTTGTTATTGTTCAGTTGTATCCAACTCTTCATGACCCAATGAACCGACTTCCATGGGGTTTTCTTAGTGAAGATAATGGAGTAATTTGCCATTTCCTTCTCTAGTTTTGTGTGAGCAGAAGTTAAGTGACTTGCCCCAGATGCCTGATTAGTGTCTGAGGTCACATTTGAACTCTGGAATTTCTGACTCCAGATCCAGGCTTCTTATCTACTGTGCGACCTACTTGCCCCCAGACATTTCTAGCTGTGGCCTAAATTTCCTTCTGTGTCCCTTGATGCTGGGGGCAAGTGGTAACGCTATTCATGTTTTTACTAGAAAGTAGGATTCAAACAAATGAACTCTAGGAGTCAGTCTACCATATCAAGGGCCAACTATGTGCCTACATCATTCTAAGTGCTGGGAATATCAAGAATTAAAAAAACCAACAAACAAAAAAATATAGCAGGATTCAATAAGTATCCCTTAGGCAGGCTAGCCACAAAGGAAGTGTTTTCCTCACTCATACCTGTGCCTGGATTGGATGGTTGCTGTAATGAGCATCTCAATTGTCTAAATTCCATTCTTTTCAAAATGTCTTTTTAATGCTATTTATCTTAATAACAGTATTTTCCCATCCCACCCTCCAGACTGAAACTTCTTTATGAAAAAGAAACGCAAGTGAAAAAAATCCAATACAGAGACTGTCTGACAAGGTATGTAATATCCTGTTCTAATGATCCACCATTCTCTCTGCTGTGAGGTATGCATATGTTCCCATCATCTCTTTTTCAGGCCATATTTGATTCTTTATGTATCTATTTAAAATTTAAGATTCTTTGGGAACTACACACTTCAAGTCAACCAAAATCCAACTCCTAATATTTATTATCTTTGGTGTGTTCATAGTGATGAAACGATGTCCTTGAGATAGAAATGTTTTGACAAAGTGGCTAAGTCACAAATGCTTCAAACTAATTGTATTCAAAAGAAAACTCATCATAGCTCATACATGAGGTAAGAGCAGGCATGTCCAATCCAAAGGGTGGAGGATTTGGGGGTATCCAGCTCACAAACAGTGAAAAAGGGGAATTGGCCCTGAGGGACCAAGCAAAACAAGAATTCTGGGTTCCTTCATGCAGGGTGGGTGGGATGTCAGACCAGGAGTGGGGAAAGGAAAGAAAAAATTGCTAGGAAAGTCAAAGAAGAAGGGTATACTTAGAAGTTCTGTTGAGTCTTTTTCAAATTCATGGTGGATCTGCTTGGCTTAGGGTAAAGAAAGGAAGAGAGAAATATTTGTGAAAGGAAGGATTCTGGGATGAAGAGGACTAGAATGAAGGTATGCATGTATGCATGGGATGTATTAGAATAAAAGGTCAAAGAAAAGAGAGAATGAAGAGTAGAAAGAATGAGGATGATTGGGAGAAAAGGGAAGAAGTGAGGAAATGGTGTAATTTGAACACATAGGAAAGAAAAAGAATAGATTGAGGATTGAAGAAGAGGGAATGGTTAGAGGGTTATGATCAAAGGGAAATTTCAGATTTCGACCATGAAAGAAGAATGTTAATGGGTGATGGTAAGATTCCTGTGGTGGCTCAGGTGGGGTGAAGATATAGGTAATAGGAATTGAAAAGGTTGATGAAATGGGAAGCCAGGGTATTTGAAGGGATATCACAGTTATGATAGCAGGGATGTGGGTTGAAAGAGTGTAAAATAGTTTCTGAGCTCCTTGATAAAGGAGAGATTGACCCATAGACTGGAAGATTGCTTCAGTGAGGACAGGTCAACATAGATAGATGTAAAGAGCATTAAAGAGGAAAAGGTTGTTGCATGGTAGTAGAAGGAGGGTGGTTTTTAAATAGTGGTGGGAAACATGAATATATCTATTTCTCTTGTCCCAGTATGAGGGAGTGGGTGGAAGGAGTTAGAGCATCATCTGGTATTGATGAGAGTGGAAGAATGTGCCTTGAAGAACCTAGAGTTACCTTGAGACCACAACCAGGCATGAAAGCAGTTTGTTATGGACTGAGACTCTATTAATAAAGGTACAGATAGTGTTCAGAGTAGGGAGATGATTAGTAAGTGTTCTCTTCTAGCTGGACCACATCTGCAGTATTAGGTGTCCAGAACTGTGTATCACGTTTTAGAAGGCACACTGATAAACTGAAACCTGCATAAAGGAAATGAGGTAAGGCAGCTAGAAAACATGCCATGTACAAGGAGATACTGAAAGTACTTGGCTTGTTTATATAATCTAGAGAAGACCTAGGGAAGAACATGATCACTTCCTTCAAATATTTAATTGACTAGTTCTTAGGCTTTTATTGTGTAATGGATTTCTTTGGAAGTCTGGTGGAGCCTATGGGCTTCCTTCTCAGAATAATTTTTTAAATGCATAATATAGAACACACAGGATTAAAAGAAAACTAATTACATTGAAATAAAGAAGTTTTAAAGTTTATGGAGGTCTGTGGGCCCAGGTTAATAAGTGCTGATGTAAGAGAAAACTTCCTAATAAAAGGGCCATCCAAAAATAAAATAGGCTGCCTCTGGGGATAGTAAGTTTTCTGGAAGTGTTCAGGAAGAAACTGTGAGACCATTTGATGGGATGTTGCTGATAGGATTCATGACTTGGGCAGACGTGATAATGTGACCTTTGAGGTCCCTTTCTACTTTAAGTCTATGATTTGATATAATATGAAAAGTCTTCTACAGAGAGCTAGGTCTTCTTAGGGGGAAAGAGAATGGAAAGATTGTGAGAAGAGCTGTAGGATAAAGGAGAGCTGGTTGATGATAGAATGGGAGTTCCAAGGGGTATATTTGAAGGAAGCTGGGGTCAAGGAGGAACAGAGTGGTTAGGGATAAGTGAGCAGGCAGTACTAATATGGGAAGGGTATTTTTTCCTCAGCAGATGATGACTTTAAATCACAGGTACCAGGGGAGTTTGTGAGACCTTGATCCTAAGATAAGCTAGCACTTAAATCATTACAATGATTAGCAAACCGTAAACTCAAGGGATCATGTAATGATTGATTCAGAGCTGGAAGGGACTTTTAAGGCCTCCTAGTCTAATCTTCTCATTTCATAGCCTCATTGAAGCAGCAAGGCACCCTGGGAACAAGACAGGAGGAAGCACGTGTCAGTTAAGTCAAACCACCTTCACCACCATGTTTACCGTCATCCCCTATATCCTGATGGAGACAGTGCAGGCTCCTGAGTCTGAGAGCCTTGGGAATAGCAATGCTGCCAGTCTAGCACCCATAACCGTGATCTTGGGAAGCAACCACTGTGGAGATGAAACCTGGCAACTATACTTGCAGTTACTAAAGCTATACCTACTGAAAAACCAGGGGGAAAAGTAAAGGTCTTGCCACCAAAGTCCTTATCACTGTTAAATGGTTCAGCATCAGAAACTGAAATGATTTTATCAGTGGAAATGACAAAAAGATGAGGCATTACCACCTGCTTTGCTCCTGTACCTTGAGGACCATGAGGTATTTCCATTTGACTTGCAGCTAAAACCCACATAATGTGTTATCTCTTTCATTAGAACATGAGCTTTTTGAGAACAAGGATCATCTTTCTTTTCTGTTTGCCTTCTGCTCTTAGCACTGTGCTTTGCACACAGCAAGGACTTACCTTTTTTTCATTCTTTCATTCAAATGAGAAAACTGAGACCCAAGCACTCAACTGAAATGCACAATGGAAGGGCCAGGACTGAAATTCGTGTCATCTGACTCCAAATCTAGTGTTCCTTATTGAACTTGTCCACTCTAATAGATACCATGGGGGATAACAAGGAAGCAAATCAGACCAGGAAAACCAAGTTCTGGTCCTAGCTATTCCACTAACTCAAGGGTTCTTAACCTGTGGTCCATGAACATTTTTTTTTTTTTAATAGTACTTTACTATAACTGACTTCCCTTGTAATCCTATGTATTTTATTTTATTGCTTTAAAAAATTATGCTAAGAAGTGGTCTATAGACTTCAGAAGACTACCAAAGGGGTCCATGATGCAAAAAAGGTAAAGAATATCTGCACTGATGTGTGTATGAGATTTTGGGCAAGTTCTTTTATCTCTCTGGCACTCAGCTTTCTCCTGTATAAAATGAGAGGATCAGAGCAGATAATCACAAAGATCGCCTCCAGCTTGAATATTCTACAAATCTACATATAGTGCTAAATAAAATTCTATGGTCACATTTAAAAAATATGTCTCCTCTCCTAAAGGAATGAATAATCTAATTGAGTGTGCATTAATGATACTATCACACTATGGAGAACTGTATCTAGTCAAGTGCCAAAGGTTTTGGTACTCACAGCACAATCAGCATTTTCTGAGACAATTAAAGCTGTCTGACACAGCTGTATGGGAGAGGTAGAACCTTGAGCTGAGACTTGAAAGATGGATAAGTCGGGGTTGAGCAGAGGAAAGGTTGGTTGCCACAAACTTATGACTGCGAAAGGTTCATTGTCCCATATATCAGGGACGGCTGTAATACTGTAAAGACTGAGAAGGGTTTAATGTGAATTCTGTGGTTGCTGACAGTCATTTCCCTTAATGCCCTTTAAAGCAGAGAGGGAAAGCATCAACGGAGCCCACATCCGCTACAGACTGCTAAAGAATGAAGCACAAGTCCCTAGGACCCTAGCTATGCCTGTCGATGCTGGTCTGAGCAGCAAGACCCCAGCACTTCATAGTTGCTTATGGTGAGAATTCATGGGGTATTTTCCTGTCTCCTACCAGCATGTACTTTCATAGTGAAGGAAAACCATCTGCAGCTAGAGTCAATCACTTTATTCTCCTAACATCTCACTTTTCTCTTCACTTCAGCAGTGGGATCTGTCAGCATCATCTTCCTGGCAGAAGGAAGAACTTTTGTTTGTTTGCATATCTTTTTGGTAAAACCCCTTACTTTAAAAAGATGAATATGCACCCTATTTTTAGCAACAGCCACTTCAGACAACATAACCTCACCAGATGAGTAAACTGATCATTTAAATCAATCTGCTAGACAGAAGAAGGTAGTATAACAAGAGTGGATTTGGGTTCAAATACTAGGTCAGCAGCTGAAAAATTATAGCTAATATAATCAACTCATGAGACTTGGGCAGGGCCCTTCTTTCTAGTTATCCATGCCCTCATTCATGAAAAGGAAGTTATTTGTCCTAAGTGAGGTCTGCTGTTCTTTCCAGCTCTAATTCCTGTGATCGTGTCCCTAGAAAAGGGGAAAATGGGATCCCATGTACTCCACAGGGTTATTTCAAAAGAAGTTACCAGTGTAGATTATTACAAATGACATATGATCCATTATGAATGACCATTAGAGATGATATTTGGGTGCCCAAAATCCTGTAACTAACTGGAAATGTTCTAAGGATTGTGCTTTATATCTATTGTACACTATGAAAATTCATTTGAATGAAGTCACTGATGATAGGAGATATCCTATCGTTAGTGGTTAGCACAGTGCTTGGCATACTGTAGAGATCATTTGTGTCTTGATTGATGAAAACTTGAAGAACCAGAACCGGTATATCTAATGGATACAAAAATGTGGAATGCCTAAAGTTGTTCTCTTTAGCTTTAAAGCATTGCACTAAGGAGTAAGATTTTTTGGTCAGGTCTATCTTTCCTACCTTGTTCCCTTAGTTAGCAAAGTGCTGTCGAAAGAGTACTGGAATTTACCATTGGGAGACTTGGTGGTTTTGAGTCCCTCTTCAAAAATGACAAATGGGCAAATCACTCACCCCCTTTGAGCTAGTTTTCTTATCTTTAAAATGGGGATAATGATAATTGTACTCTGTACTCTATGCTCTTTGAAGATCATAGATAGTAATAAAAATGTGAATTATCATTATTTCTGTTCTTTTCACTGAATTTTTACAGGTGTTAAATAATATAAGAATATGCTTTCCTCTTCGCCCCATATGTTAATAAATTTACCAAACATTTTATTTTATTCTAGTGATAGTGGATGTATAGTCTATCATGGGAAAAGTCCTCGTTTCAGAAGACCCCAGTCTTATGATATTTAGCAAGAGTGCAGAACTTAATAAGTAATAGTAATAAAAGTTAGATTATGAATTCCTTGAGTGCAGTGCCTGTCTTTTACCTTTCTCTGTCTCTGCAGCTCTTAGCACATGGCTTGACACATAGCAGCCATTTAGTAAATATTTACTGAAAGACCAACCAAGAGTAGTTAGCATTTTAAGGCTTAAAAAGTACTTTATATATATTATTCATTATCTTAGTTATTGAGTTGTTTCAGTCTTGTCCAACTCTCTGTGACCCTATTAGGATTTCCTTGCAAAGATAGTAGTGTGATTTGTCATTTCCTTCTCCAGATCATTTTCCATATGAGGAAACTGAGGCAAACAGAGTTAAGTGACTTGCCCAGGGTCACATGTCTGGTTACTGTCTGTGCCTGTATAGTTCAATGCATATACAATTTCAATGTCAATATTCCCTCTCTCAGTGTGGATCACAACCAAGCTATACTCTCTCCTCCCTTGTGATTTTTATTCATGTTCTTCCATAGATTCTATGAGCTTATCTGTACAATTAGACTAGATGGTATCTGAGCCCTTCCAGCATGAGATCTGTGATTCTATAGGATGTTACTGTCCAACCTCATTTGTGCCTGGCTGTCCTCCTGTTCTGATCATTCATTTTCTCAATAAACCCATTTCCTCACTTGTAAAATGAAGGTGCTTGACAGGATGATCTTAGGTCCCCTGTAGCTCTAAACTTCCGCAATTACTCAGGATCTGACCTGGGAACCTAAAGTTAGGTTTCTGAGTGGTGAGATCAACCCACTGTGGTTAAACTACCTTGAAAATTTTAAGGAAAATGCATTGTCATTAAAATTGTACTTGGAGTCCTCCAGATTCACAAGCATTTTCCAATGGGATTATTTCTTTCTCTCATCTCGGCTTTTTCTGTTGTGGTTATTAAGTATACTTATAAACAGCTTTGGATTTGTCTGAAAACTTTTGAAAAAAAAATCCATCTTCATCCAGCTGTGCCTGAGACAGTCATTCCAATGAAAAAAAGAAGAACACAGGCACATAGGACTAATTACAATAACATTTACTAAACATATGGAAGTGAGTCATGCAAAAAACACAACAGAGATAGCTCCCAGAACACTGGCTAGACCAAACAGAGTCAGGACCTGAACCTGTGATTTTATTGATAGAGGGAAACTCTCAGATGAGGTAAGTTTCTTCACTGGTGCAGGTTGGCACTTTGTATGTTACAGTCTTAGAGAAGTGACTAGAGCCCCGAGAGCCTAAGATGATTTAATGCCTAGGATGACCCGGATGACAAACTTTAATTCAAGTCTTCCTGGTTTCAAGGCTTGTTCTCTTAACTATACCATGTTGCTTTTACTGGTTACCTCCCCATACACACCCACCTCCTCTTGCCCTCCCCCCTTGCCTGCCCCGACCCTTCCCCCCAAACCACACACAGAGCAAAACAAAACAAAAAAACCAAAACCCAGGCACTTGTAAAATACAATCTGATAACAGAAGCTAAAAGAAAGTAGACAATTATTTCCATTTAAGATGAAGGCTGGTAGATACAGAATGAAGATTAGAGAAATCCTTTAGAAGAATGACTAATTTCCATTTGGAGAACCTATAACTTGGAAGGAATTCTCAACCATCACATCCTTATTCCTGGGTAACCACAGCCACACAGTTTCTCCACCACTGTTCCAGGACTGCTGAGTATTAACAATAACAACAGAAATCAACAAAGCTAACCCAGCTTTACCCAAACCATATTTTTTTATATAAGTTCACATTTACTCTTACTACTGCTTGACAAGTGTTCTGCCAAGTCGACTCTGTGACACCATTTGGGGTTTTCTTGGTAAAGATACTGGAGGGGTTTGCCATTTCCTTCTCCAGTTCATTTTACAGATGAGGAAACTGAGGGAAATGGGGTTAAATGACTTGTCCAGGATCACACAGTAAGTTTCTGAGGCTAGATTTGAACTCAAAGAGATGAATCTTCCTGATTGCACACCTGGAGATCTATCCATTGTGCCATCTAGCTGCCTGCAAAAGATGCTTTAGTTCTACTCTAATCGACCGATCTACCTCATTCCCTTCAATGTCTGTTCCAAAACTTCTTTTTCTCCTCTTCTCCAAAAGCTGCCTTTATATCACTGGCTTTGCCTCTGCACTTTACTAAAAATCTTGAGGTCATCTGACAGGAGTTCTTTTAACCTCTACCTTCTCAAAAACTCAGCGTCACCACTTCCCTCCTACTTGTTACTCAAGAGATGTCCCCACTGTTCACTAATCTATCTCCCTTTGTTCTTTATCCCATTTCCTAAAAGCTGATGCCCAGAACTGCACACAATACTTCAGAGATGATCTCATCAGTGCTGAATAAAGTCTGAGGACTGGGTGAGGGACCTGGAGAAGAGAAGGCTTAGGAAAGGACATGATAACTTTCCTACAATTAAAATGATGTCCTGTGGAAGAAGGATTAGACTTCTTTTGGGCCACATGAGACGATGGATGGAAATTGCAAAGTGGTAGATTTAGACTTGAGGTAAGGAAAAATCTTCCTAACAAAACTCATGCTAAGTAGAATGTGCTTGGCAGTGAGTTCTCCTTTACTAGACACCTTCAAGGAATGGTCAAGTATGGTATAGAGGAGATTCTTAAGATATAGATTGGACTGGGGAGCCTCTGAGGTCCCCACCAACTCTTTTCTTTCCTTCTTTCCTTTTATTTCCTCTATATGGCTTCTAAATTTCTAAACTGGAAAATCTGTCTATATGCAATGCTTTTATTTCCTCACTACCCACGGTGCCCTAAATTTGGATTCCACCCACTCTACTCAATCTACCCTTACAAAAGGTCACTAATTACCTCAATATTGTCAAATTCAATTGTTTTTTTCTTGATTTCCTTTTTCTATTCACTTAAGATATATTTCTTTCAGGGTCTGTCCTTCCCCTTTTCTCTCTTTATATCTCTGTTGGCAATTTCATTCACACCCATGACTTCAACCAGCACTTTTATATGGAGTGATTTCCAATCTGTATCTGTAGTCCTGACTTTTGACTTTCAGATCCCTATTTTCAACTGCCTTCAGGATACCTCCATTGCTACTTAAAACTCACACATCTAAAGCCAAGCATATCATCTCTACTCCTCATTTTGTTCCTCTTTCTGACTTCACTGTTTCCCCACAAATAATTGCCCATTCGCTTTCTCTACCAAATCCACAATGTTGGAGTTATTTTGGACTCTTTCCTCTCCTTCATTTTTCACATGCAATTGACTATTGAGGCTCCTTGATTCTAGCTCCACATCTCTCCCCTCTGTCTCTTTCCACTGTCATTACCCCTTCCCCCTGAAATTTGTCCTAGAAGCTGCTGTCAGAATAATCTTTCTTATACGTAGATCTTGTCATATCACTTCTCTCCTCAAACACTCTCTGTGGCACGTTGCTTTATGATGAGTGAATTGTTTTATGCATGTATGGTACATCTATCTCTTCAGCTTGATTTTAAGTTTTTTGGAGTCAAGGATTATGTCTTCTTTTATATGCCTAAAGGATTTTGTACAGTGCTGATCACATAGCTGTCATTCAATAAGTGCTTGATAAGGAAAAACAAAATTCTCTTTTAGGCTTCCCATTGCTTTTGTAGGAAAGTTCAAACTCCTTTGTCTAGCTTTGGAAAGCTGCTTGAGGGCAAAGACTGTTTATTTCTGTCTTTTTTATGCTCAGTGTCTAGCATTGTTTGTTAACGTACTTAATGAATGAATGAAATTTATAGCCCTATAGAATTTGGTGTCAATTTTTTTCATCATACTCCAGGTTGCTCTCCTTCCAATACTCTATTGCTCCAGCAAAACCTGTCTACTCTATGGGCTAAGCACACTAGACTGTCTCTGTTCATTTGATTATGCTGCCCACCATACATGGAGGGTAATTCTTTCCTTTCTTTGCCTCTTGAATCCTAGTTGTCCTGGAGAGCACAACTCAAATACTACCTCTTCCATGAAGTTTTTGCTCTCCTTACTTTTTGTGAATGACCTTTCTCTTTAGTCCTTAGATATTGCTTTATTTCAAACTTCAATAATGTACTTATCAAACAATCCTCCTAATTATTACTATCTGTAGTTTATTTCCCTACTAGAATATAAATGCCATCACATAGGTAGTCATTTAAATTCCACCTCTCCCAGGACTTAGCGCAGTATTCTGCTAACAGCAGATGCTTAATAAATGTTTATTGAATGAATGAAGGAATGATAAACTCTCTATTTGTTAACCATAATATTTTCTTTCAGTCTGGTTTTAATATGTGTCTTTTTCCTTTTTGTGGGAATTTTGTGACTGAATTTGATGTTATGTTGATGTTATTTAGTCATTTTGGTCATGTTTAACTCTTTGTGGCTCCATTTGGAGTTTTGTTGGCAAGGATACAAGAAATATCATTTCCTTCTCCAGCTCATCTTACAGAGAAGGATGGTGAGGCAAACAGGGTTAAGTGACTTGTCCAGTGTCACACAGCTGGTAAGTCTCTGAAGTCATATTTGAACTCAGGTCTTGTTGACTCCAAGTTCAGCGCTCTATCCTTTGCACTACCTAGCCACCCAACTGAGTTTTAGAGACACAAATTCAATAGTTGAACACTAAGCCAGGGAATATTGAGATGAGACAGAGAGGGCACTAGAGTCAACAAGATTTTTCTGGAATTAGATGTTAAAAGAATAAGAGGAAGAAATTTAGCATTTGAAGACACTTTTATTGGAGAATATATGGGGAAAACATTTGTAAAATAGGGAGAATAATTTTTGAATTACTTCAAAGAATGAAGAGGATAAAATGAGAATATGTACATATGTATACGTATGTATATATGTAAATATATTTGTATGTATAATATATGTATAATACACATATATGTATGTAAAATTAGAATATGTATGCATGTATACATATCTCTTATCTTTCTATACATACATACATATGACTTTGTAAGGTATTAGAAGCAATCTATTACTATGAAAACTAGCAAAAGGCAGTTTTGAACTGATTTCTAGAGATTTTTAATTCAGAGATTACTTGATCTATTAGTAGCTTGTACTACAAAGAATAATTTTTAATTATTCCATTTAAAAAATTAAATTCAATCTGTTGGGTATGATATAAGTTTGAGATGGGATTTGACATTGAGTAACTAAGCATCAAGTACAATTTGACTTTTCTAGGCAGGAATTTGTGGTTTCTTTGAGATAGTTCAAGTAGAGTCAGGGCATGAACCCAGGTCTTTTTTCCCTATGAAAAGCATATTTCCGCATTTGCCATGTTGCAAAACAAAAAAGCAAACAAAAAAGAAAAAATATGCTTCAATTTGCACTTAGAGTTCATCAGACCTCTCTGGAGGTGGATAGCATTTTTCATTATGGGTCCTTTGGAATTGTCTTGGATCAACTGTATTGATCAGAATAGCTAAGTTTCTCACAATTGGTCATTACTACAATACTGCTATTACTGTGTACAATGTTCTCCTGGTTCTGCTCTCACTTCACTCTGTATCAGATCGTATAAAAGTCTTCCTAGGTTTTTCTCAAATGATCCTGCTCATCATGTCTTATAGCACAATAGTATTCCATCACAATCATATATCACAACTTGTTCAGTCTTTCCAGAACTGATGGGCATTTCTTCCATTTTCAATTCTTTTCTGCCATACACACACACACACACACACACACACACACACACACACACGCACAAAACTGCTATAGATACTTTTGCACAGGTAAGTTCTTTTCCATTTTTTTATAATCTCTGGGATACCAATCTAGCGGTGGTATTGCTGGGTCAAAGGGTAAGCACAGTTTTAGAATCATTTGGAATCCAAGTCTTATGACTTCAAATCCAGTGCTCTTTCTGCTACACCAGAGTTGCCTCTTTAGAAAAGGAACTAGTTAAATGAATAAATCTTTTTCTTTTTTGGTTCTGAAGTTTTTTCTTTTTTTACTAAAGAGGATTGCAATTTTTTCACAAATCTGACTTGTTCTCTCAGTTGCTGTTACAATTGGCTAAACAATTTGAAAAATAACTTCATCTATGAATAGACATGGTGCTGAAAAATCTGTAACACTTTGACAATGGAAAAGATCATTGATTTGATATATATTTAAACACATGCATGCCGGGCTTATACTGAGCACACTTGTAGTTTTCCCTTTGATTAATGAACATTTTAATAGATTCTTACAGTCTCTTTTTCATCACTGGATTGATTCTCTTCTGTCAGCTCTATTGAACTAACATAAGAATTTCAGAGTAATGGAAAGAATTTTATCACAGATCTGGAGCTAGAATGGTTCTTAGAGATAAAATCTAACACCTTTATTTTACAGATGAGGAAATTGAGGTACAGAGAACATAGGTGAAGAATCAAATAGCCAGTAACTATCCGAGGCAGGCAGTTCCTCTTCATGCCAGTCTAGAGACCTCAGGTTGGGTCCAGACTCCCTGAGCCCAGTCTCCCATTTCCCGATACTATTTCCAATCATCATCTCATCTACAAAGTATTGCTTATGATTTTTAAAAATTAAGCTGTTCTTGTTTGTCTTCTCTCAATAAAATGATCTCATGTTAGCTCAGTGTTATATAGTGACTGCTGAATTCTGAATTGCAAATATAATATTGTCTTAAGCAATGGAAATCTCTTCCCATCTCAGACACTTTTTTCTATCTTAGAGTACTCTTATCCAAAGATTTCAAGTGTTCTATAAATATGTGAATCTCAATGCCCAATGAGAAAGGGATTGCAGTTATTAAAAATTTTTTTAAAAAATAAGAGGCAAAAACTGAACTAGAAGTTTGAGTATCTTTGGTAAACATTTAGCACTTCTTAAACTTCACAACAGGGCTCTCACCTTCCCTCGACCACGAAGTCAGTGGGTGAAATTGTGTAATTTCTTACTCTCTGTTTCTGCAATTATAAAATGGACTCTATTCCCCTACCCTTCACCCAAACCACTCACCACATAATTTAGTTACTTTTAGATAGGTCAAGGACCTATTTCGGATTTCCCTGAGAACTCCCTCTATGTAAACATTTAGGAGCCTGTCTTTAATAGGTTTTCTTAAACTGGGGTCTGTGAACTTTTTGAAAAATATTTTGAATAATTCTATTTTAGCATAACTGATCTTCATTGTAACCTTATTATTTTACTTTGTATATTTGAAAATATTCTGAGGAATTCTGCAGAGGCAGCAAGTGTTAGAGGAGACACTTCAACCCAGGTCTACCCCTACCCTAAATCCAGGGCTGCTTCCACTCTATAAGCATTTCTCTCCAAACACTGGTAGGCCATAAAGTGAATGAGACAGCTTATTGGAGTGCTTGAGTTTACATAAAAAAATTCTTCAACTTCAACAAAAAAGTTTTGCAACTAGGGTAAAGCAAGTAAAATAAAGGGCATAGAAAAAAACACCTTTTCTTTAGAATGGAGGAAGAGGAGTTTTATATTATTGCCTCAGATTCAAAATTAGGTAACTATAGTGGTGCCATTTTCATAGACATAAAAGACATTGGTGGCTAATACCATATCTTCTGTATTTTCTGAATATTATTAATTTATTCTATAGCAGCTATGGAATAATAGAGTTGGCCTTGAAGTCATGAAAACAGAGGTTCAAGTTCTATTTCTGATGTGTAGTAGTTGAGTGATCTTGGGCAAGTCATTTCAAATTAGTTCTGTCTAGGCAACTCTCTAAGTCAAAGAGAGCATAGGCATGAACTTGTGGAATAAATTTCTTCTCCATAGAATTCCTATACCAATGAAATCATGGATTGGGTCCCTACCCCCTAGTCTCCTCTAAATCACTACTCTTCTTTGCAGAAGAACAAAAAGTCCCCACAAAATAAAAATTCCCATTTAGCTATTTCATTGTCCTCTCATCTTGTAGGCACCAAAGTCCTTGGTACTATTGAAGGGCTCAACATCAGACACAGGAATGTTTTTAATGAATGAAAATAACACTACAGAAAATTCCATTTGACTTGTAGCTGAATCTTCCAGTATAAACTAGATGCCCTAATTAGAACATGAGCTTCTTGAAAAAAAGGTAGGCAGGGACCATGTTGCTTTTTAAACCGTATTTCCAGCATTTAGTATACTGCTTGTCACATAGTAAGCATTTAATAAAAGCTTTTGCATTCATCCACATATGTTTGTATCTATGTGTATATATAAATAGACATTAATTCATAATTCATATAATAGACATTAATTTATGCAAAGAGATGCAAGCAGAGCCAACTAGACAATGTATACAATGACTGCAATATAAATGGAATGAAGAAGGCTAAAAAAAACAATTCACAATGAGTGCTGCAAAATTATAACATCAATTTTGGCCCTCAAGAAAAGACACACGAAGATATGTCTCCCAACCTCCCTGCTCTCCTCATGCCTTTGCAGAGAGGGAAGTTCACAGTTGTGGAACATTTCATGTAACATCAGAACTTTTTGATGTATCTGTAAGTCTTGCTGAATTTATTTTTCTTTTTAATAATTCTTTTTTATGAGAGCTGGTTCTTTGGGAAGGGTAATAGAAAGGGATATAAGGAGAAATGTAGGTGATTTAAAAATGAAAGATATAAATAAATATCTGCTTTTAAACATGACACTTGATTTCAGAAATGAATACTTCCTTTATCATTTTGAATATTACTAACATCATTAGGATTAAATGTCTCTGAGATCTTAAAGGCTATGGTTACAAAGTGCAAGGTTTGGCAGATACTGCTGATCTGAAAATAATAGCTGATAGCTAACATTTATACAGCACTTACTGTGTGCCAGGCACTGGGCTAATCTCTTTCTAATTACTATTTCAGTTGATCCTCACAACAACCCTTGGAGATAAGTTATTATTATCATCCGTATTTTATAGATGGAGAATCTGCGGCAAGCAGTGGTTAAGTAACTTGCCCAGGGTCACACAGCTAGGAAGTATCTGAGGACAGATTTGAACTTTGGTCTTCCTGACTCCAGGCTCAGTTCTCTGTTCACTATGCCACCTAACAGCCCTATCATTTGGAATGGTCAGCAGAATGTGCCTATGGATGTCATCTAGGAACCAGATTGAGTTTTGAGAGGCTGGAAGGCCAGGCACTTGGAGAAAAATTTTTCTGGACACAACAATTCATGAAGACATTTTGCTTTATAATGCATAAGAACTATCTTTCACATTTCCTGATTCATTGTTTATAGTATTATTATTCAATATCTCAAAAATTATGTAACCTCTCCACACTCATAGTGATGAAATTTCAGATCCCTTGAGATATGATAGAATTCAAAGGACCCTAATCAACAATCATTTTCAAAGGTATATATATTATCTGTCATAAGGTTCTTGTTTCTCCTTCTTCTTCAATGGTGTTGGGGTGGAAGAGAGGGAAGGATGAATGAGGGTGCAATCCTAAAGATGGGAATCATAGATTGTTAATGTTGGAAGGAACCATTGAGATTATGTAGTCTGCCCTCTCTGTCCTCCAACTTTAAAGAGGAGAAAATTGAGATTTTTAAGACATAGAGTGAATTGCCTAAGGTTTAAAAAAGAACTAGCAAACAACATAACCAGATCTTAAAACCTGATAGTTTGCCTCCAAGTCCAGCCTTCTGCCATTATAAAGAGCTTAAAAATGAATGAATTAAAAATTTTTATTAATGCTGGCTGGATGTCATTGAGATCATGCCCCTCCCCAAATTGCTTTGGTGCGATGGATAGAGCTGGCCTTTAAGCCATGAAAACAGTTTGGGTTCCACTTCTGACACATACTGACTATGGCCTTTTCCAGAACTCTCAAAATATCAGTGTATGGGGCAACTCTCTTCAGATGCAAATTGAAAAAGAAAGAGCCAGCACACACTAGCAGAAGGAATTTTCTTAGCAGGAATTCCCTACTATGCTATGAAATCATAGCTCCAATCCCTGTTTTTTTGCACTTGTGTGTGTATGTGTGTGTGTGTGTATGGGTGTGTGTGTGTGTGTCTGTAGAAAGAGGGAGGGAGGGAGAAGAGAGAGAATCTCCCTAATAGATTATAGGGTCTGTAATGTCCCTATAAGGTGCCGTAAGGTCAAGGAACTTTGCATTTCTGTTTGTGGATCTCCAATAACATTACTCCAATATTAGTTGAACAGCTGCTGATTGAAACAGTAGTACTACTCTTCAACTACATTATAAGCTAAGTATGTTTTTGTGGCATGATGGGGACTGTAACCTACATTTTTGACACTGTTTACCTGGGAAAATGGGTTCACATTCTACAAGCCACTGACTTACATTGACCCACCACCCTTTTTGTAGGTTGAGGTCTGTGAGTAGACCTGTAAAGAAGTGGTGCAGACAATACCCAGGAAATCAGTTTGGGGAGGAACTATACAGCTCCAATAAAATGTGTAGAGCTCTAACGTAACATAGTTTTTGCACGTATCATTGTTGCTTGTCCCTCATTCTCAAAGATGAGCAATGAGATCATGAAGGGGATGTCCTGACTTGTATATGAACCAGATTTAGATGAGACACAGCTGCACAAAGTCATCAGCCTCACCCTCTCTTCCAGAGTCATTAAAGTCCAGGACAAAAGTCAAGATACCTGTCAATGGCCCAGGATACAGTATATAAGGATACAGTCACAACATGGAAAGGGATAAAAAGCATTGTCTTAAAACAGCAAAGGAACTAATACATGGCATCTCTGAATACATGGCGAAGATGAACCTCTCCCTAGCAATAAGAAGGTCATTCTTTTAGTTTGTTTTCTGAGAAAGAGTATAATGTTGTTGTGGAAAGCAAGGGTCACATAGTAAGTGTCTGAGTCCAGATTTGAACTCAGGAAAATGTCTTCCTAACTCCAGATCCTGCGCTCTATCCACTACACCACCTAGCTGTACCTCCCTTAACCTGTAACATTAATTGCAAATACCTTCAATTTCCCTAGAGAATTCTCCTGATACAATTTTCTTGGTTAGTTATGACCACCCTTTAATTAATAAACATGCTGTCATTATTAATAAAATGATTAAATTACCCAGATCTTAAGTCTCTTGAACTTTTTAAGATATTACATAAGTATATATTCATACAGCCTAATTGTACTTTTTGTACAGTATAGGTCTGACCATAATATTCCCCTATTTATAATCTTTATTGGTTCTCTGTTATCTCTAGGATCCAATTACAACCTGGCCCCTGCATTCCTTTCCAGCTTTATTCCCCTGTTCACATACTCAATGGTCCAACCAAACTGACCTTGCTATTGGGACACCTAGGACTTTCTATCTTTTGCTTTGGAACCTTCCCTTTGTCTGGAAAGCACTCCATCCTCACCTCTACCTCTTAGTATCCTTTTTACATGCAACTCTTCATCCCCAGGTGGCAGTGCCTTCTCTCTGCTCCCCCATCTGTTCCTCAGGGCTAAAACAAAAACAAAAAGCCAATAATCTTGTATTTTTGTATATTTTTATATGTAGGTATTGTTTCTCTTCAACAGAATGTAAACATTTTAAGGCAAAGAAGTGATTTCTTTTTGTCTTTGTACCTCCATTGCCTACTACAGTGTCTGGTTCATAATAGGTACTTAATAAATGCTTGCTATCGTAGTTCTCATTTAGTACATAAAAGCCTAAGATTTGTGTAAACCTTTAGGTTTTTCCTTTAAATTTTATTTTATTTTTTGATTAACAAACTTTGTTTTTTATCTCTACTACCTACCATCTTAGAAAAGACAAAACTCATAATGAATATGCATAGTCAAGAAAAACAAATCCTCAAATTGTCCGTGTCCAAAAATGTAGGTCTCATTCTGTATGTTGAATCCATCATCCACTCCCCTGTCAAGATAGCATAGCCTATACTCACTCCCTTGGAATCAAGGCTGGTCACTGTATTGGTCAGAGGTCTTTAAGTCCATCCAAGTTGTTTGTCTTGGCAATGCTATTATTATATAAATTGTTCTCCTGGTTCCACCAACTTCACTCTGCGTCAGTTTATATAGGTCTTCCTAGGTGTCTCTAAATCTATCCTTTTCATAATTCCTTAAGACGCAATAAAGATTCCATTAGATTTATGTACAATACATAATTTGTTTATTCTACAATGGATGGGTACCTTCTTAGTTTCCAGCTCTTTGTCACAGAGTTACTATGAATATTGTTGTATACAAAGTAACAATAATAATAGCTAGCATTTATGTAACATCTTAAAGTTTGCAAAATACATTAAAAATATTATCTCATTTTATCCTTGGGTGGTAGGTGCTATAATTATTCCCATTTTACAGATTAGGAAACTGAGGCAGAGGTTAAGTGACTTGCCAGGGATCACATAGCTAGCTAGTAAGCATCTGATATAACTCCAATTTTCCTGACCACAAGTTTAATACTTTTCTCTTTCTTTTGATCTCTTTGGGCACAGGCCTAAATGGAGGTATCACTGTGTCATAGGGTTCCTATTAGACACCACTGGATTTTCAAAGGTTTGCTGATCCTGTCTTAAGAATACTGCCTACTACATCGTAGATAGATTGAATAAATGTCTTTCCATTCACTAATCTCACTGGTGTCAAAAGAGCTAAAAGTACCATACCTCTTCTCCTTTGTCTTTTCCCTTTGCAGACCAAGCTGCAAACTTTTAGTAAACCAAACAGCTGAGCTTTAACAAGTCTATAAAGTTTTACAGTTATCCCTTCCACATCACGACTTTCCCCATTGTGGGTCTGATATATTGTGGGTCAGGATAAGAAGTTAAATGGGAATTTGGTGGGGGTAGTTTTGTGGAAGCCACAGATGACATGTGAAGGCCAGCAGACAACAAAGAAAAAGTTTAGAAACTCAGAAATGCATAAAATATACATATAGTATTGTAAAATATCCCCAAATTTTACAATACAATACTGTAAACACCACATAAAAGAAAAAAAAAACATTCAGACCTCTTCTTTGTACAAAAGGAGGGTCAAAAATGTGGATTTTCCAGATCATCCACCCCTAACTCCCATGATGTTGAAGGCATAACTATTGTTGGTTGGAGACTAAGAAGTTTCTGGTAACACTCTTTCCCCTTTCAAATGATTGCAGTCTCCAAATCAATTGTGTTCCTGTTTCTGGATTCTCAAATCTGTGAGTAGGAGCTACTCTTCTAACTAAGAGCTAGAATCAAAATATAAATGGTAATGCAGGAAACCCAAATTTACCTGGCACTGAATTGACTACCATATGAACAGGTCAAACAGGCTTGGTCCCTACGCTCTGGAAGTTTACCATGAAACAATTGAGAAATACTACCGTGTATCCACCTTAAACTCCCCCTAATTCATCTACTTTTTAAATTCACATCTTTATATATTTGGTTTGCATGAAATGATTTTCGCCAGCTAATGCAAAGGCTAATTACCAAGGACAATACCCCAAATTAGTGGATCTTCAGTAAGTCCTTGCTCCCAACTCAGAAGAACCCAACATAGGTTCTGGTAAGAAGGTCCACAGTCCATGGCTGGTGAAAATCAAAACCCCAGGCTATAATGGGCACCAGAGGCAGTCAATATGGTAGAAATACCATAAGACTAGAGGTCAGGAGGTGGGAATTTTAGTGCCACCTCTGCCAATACTTACTGTGTGACTTTAAAAAAGTTATTTAACCTTTTGGGGCTTTCAACACTTTCAACTGATATTAGGACTAGAAGATTTCCAAGAGCCCTTCTACTCTGATATTCTAAGATCAACCTTGATTGGTCTGAGAAAGGATGCGCATACAAATCCAGCAGTGGAATCTCTGTTTACTCAACTTGGGAATGGAGCTGGGCATTCAGGTTTTCACATGTAGAGAGCATTTGACGGGTTGCAAGTCCACTCTAAGGGTAAGCATTATCCTTTGCCCTTCCCCTGATGTCACAGTCTACAAATGCCTATGGCATTCCCCCACCCCCATTTTCCTCATCACCTTATGATTGTGTACAGTTTCTCATTCACATGAAATAAAGAATCAGCTCCTTAAACAAATCAAGAGAGATTTCCGTGTAACTCAGTATCTCTTAAGTCCTCCTGCTAATTCAGCATATCTTTTCTTTTTTCAACCAAAATAATTCGTCATTCTTCCAAATTGTTGGCTAGATATGAGAAAGAAAGCTGGATGTAATTCTCTTTGTATATCACTTATGTAATCAAGGACATTTTAAATGGGAGATTTTAAATTTTAAAATAAAAGATGCAGATTTTAATGGCCTTAAATGAAGAAGTAATTTTCCTTGTTTTCAAGTATGGATTTGATTTTGGGCAAAGCCAAGACAAAATAAATGTGGAATAGTACACTGCCTGCCTACAATTCTCTTTTGAATTTTCATAGTCAAATTGCACCCTAAAAATGCATTTGGGGGAAACTTGGAAATAAAAGAACTTAAAGTTGACCATAACAACAGAGAAGTCACCTGAAGCCAAATAAACCTTGAGTTAAGGGGCTGTCATCTAAGACTGACTAATGCAGTGAAAAGCTTTTAGGGTAGTCTTTACAAATGTACCATTTCTGATATATAGGAGGAGTTTTAAACCAGAGGATATTAATCTTTAATTTAAAAGCAGGAATATTCAACTATAAAAAGTTTATTATGAAATATTATAAGCCAATTGTTTTGCTTAAGGAATGCTTTTAGGATCAAAACATCTAGCATTCTTGAATCCCAGTTACAGACTTGTACCCTAAGCCTCAGACTTTGGACCACATCCATAGGGGATTTTAGGGAAAACAACTGCTTCATTGCTGAGTAAGGAAGGATTTGGCTTTTAATATATTAGCAGTAGAAAAGGAAAATATTGAACCCTGGTAGAACACAGGGCCAGAAGTGAGATGGGGGGAAATTGTCTGCAAATACATGACCTGAATGAAAAGAATTCAAAGGCATGTACTTTAACAACACTAGAAAAGAAGACAAAAGAATGGAAGCTACATTACATATGGAGAGCTCAAATAGAGGATTTGCTTTCTGCATAGATAAGCAAAAGCTAAAGCACAGGCTCTGGAAATAAGAGATCCTGGGTTCAAATCCTACTCGTGATGCTTGTTACTATGTGAGCAAGTCATTTAACTTCTGGTTTGTTAAGGTGACTCACAAGGAGTGGAAAAGCAGATGCCTAGAACACTGACAGGGTAAATAACTTGCTCAGGACCACCCAGCCAGTACGTGAATCTTGTCTAGTAGGACAAGAACCCAGGTCTTCCTTGCTTTGAGGCTAGGTCTCTATACTAAGGAAATTGCAAGTTCAGTTTTTCTTCCCATCTCTATCCCTTATATGAATGGTAAGAAATTGGGAAAGGTAGCCTACATTTGGAGCCAGAGAAAAAAATTATATGCATCACTTTCAACCATTCCAAAGTGGTGCAAGTGTTTTTTTAGACTCCAGAAGATTTTTAGATGACATGGGCACCAGTTTCCTCATCTGCAAAATGAAGGAGTTGGAATAAATTACCTTTGATATCCTCTCCAACTCCAAATCAATAACGGTTGGTTGGAATAGGACTGGAAAACATGACTTGTTTGGTGCCTTGTAAAAACTGCTATTTGAAATTAATGGGATGGAAATGAAAATGGTAACAGCAAAATGTACCCAAAAATCATCCTGAAGAATTTTTTAGTTTGAAAATAGATAGAAAAACCATAGCTTGTCTGAAGCAAATTGAAGGGAGGAGCAAGTCCAAGTTACTGTTTATCTCAGATAAATGTTTTCAAGACAAAAAAAAAAATCCTCAATGCAAAGCATAATTACTAACTCGAAGGAGGAGCTTCACAGCTGAGGTTTTTTTGTGTAAAATCTCTTTTTCAAAGAGATTTTTCAAAACTTTTCCATCCTGTCTTTAAAAGGCTTCCCACAAAATCAGCAAAATAAAAGAATTACCAAGATAATTAGGCAGCCAACACCTGCTTGCAACAATAGAACTAATACATGGGCATCGGTGGAAACTGGAGAGCTAAAACAGCTGTGAATAACCCGAAATGTAGTTTGCTACCGTATCAACAATATTACCCTCCATCCTGTTTGATACAGCATTTTACAATGGTAGACTGTGCCTATGCTGTAGGCCAGGAAAATTATACTAGAATTAAGTTTGGCAAGAAGCTTTGTCCTGGAGAAGAGTTGAGATAATGTACCTCATTCCTTTCTTTGCAGAGGAAGGGAACTATGGATATGGAACATTGTATATACTGGGCAACTAGGTGGTGTAGTGGATAGAGCACTGTTCTTGGAATCAAGGAGACTCATTTTCATGAGTTCAAATCTGGCCCTCAGATACTTACTAGCTATGTGATGCTGGGCAAGTCATTTAACCCTGTTTGCCTTGGCTTTTTTTTTCATCTGTAGAATGAGCTGGAGAAGGAAATGGCAAACCACCATGGTATCTTTGCCAAGAAAATCCCAAATGGGGTCAAGGAGAGTCAGACACTACCAAAACCACTCAACAACATAACATCTGTCAGATTATACTAAAGCGTAGGTTGGTTTTGCTATTTTAAAAAAAATTATTAAAAAACTTCTTAGTTATAAAGAATGGGAAATAGGGGAAGGGTATATTTAGAAATGAAGGAAATGCAAAGATAAAATATATTTTTTTACAAAGTAAATTTGGAGATTATAGAGAACCACGACAGAGTAGCACACGTCAGTATAATGGGGTTGGTACCTTGGGTGGGTACAGGGTATTTACTGGACTCAGAGAAGGATGCCCTCTTGACTCTGTAGTCAGTCAATCAACATTTATTAAGTATTTGCTAGGTGCTGTGCTAAGTGCTAAGGCTACAAAACATGGTCCTGGCCTCATGGAGCTCATATTTTAATGAGGGAGGAGACAACATCCAAACAACTGTACATATAAAATATATACAATATAAAGTATAATTGAAGATAATCTCAGAGGTAAGGCATTGGGGTTTGGGAAAAGGGTAGGAAAGAGACCTAGGAAAACCTCCTTTACTCTTCAGTCTCAGTTTCCTCAGCTGTCAGGGAATGTTTTCACTACCTTTCTCAAAAGGATGTCCACCAGAAAAGTGTTTTGTAAATTTCAACTGTGGAATTTTTGAGTTACTATCATCAGAATAAAGTGAATAATGAGAGTCTCTTAAAGCTGATGGTGACCCAGTAGTTTCTGCAAACTGAGGAGGCTGATCTCCAAAATATTCCTTACAGAGAATCTCTCTCTCTCTCTCTCTCTCTCTCTCTCTCTCTCTCTCTCTCTCTCTCTCTCTCTCTCTCTCTCTCTCTCTCTCTCTCACACACACACACACACACACACAAACACATACACTCTATGGCATTAATAGCTGCCATGTAGAGAAAGGTAGCAAATACAGGCAGCTCTACTATGCCTGCGGCTTCCTTCAGGGAAGCTTGCAAAGCACTAAGATTAGAGAGTAAAAACTGTTCTACCCTTGGCACAGACAGAATAGTTAAGGGAATATAGTACATGGACCATCTCTGACACTCTGAGGAGCAAAAAGACAGTGAAAAGTCAGTTCAGTTACACATTGCCAGGTACTTTGAAAAGTAACAGTCTTATTCTTCCTCAATAGTATGTTGGCAAAATCGCATCATTCCCTGCTTTTCATTTAGCCATTTCCTTCCCCTGCCTCAATTCTCCCCTTCAGTTGGTGACATTCCTAAATAATCTCTTAGCCCCACAACTGTTAGCTGACTCAGCTTCTCTGAAGACAAGAAAACATTGCTGCTGGGGAGATGTCCTTGCAGACACCTCCTAGTGGGATTGTTTCCCAGGAAAATGACCACAACATATTCTCCTGTCATCCTTCAGATGAGACCAAAACAATCTCCACAACAGAATCTGAGGCTTATTTATATTACCTGCTAATCTCTTGGGCACAAAATGTGATCCTGGCTGTGGAAACAGTCTTGTTTTCCAAACATTCAATAATCCAGGCTTAAAAAGTGACGGAGTTGGTTGTATCTCTGAGTAGGCAACCTGGCTTGGTTGTGATGTTTTCAAAGACCCCGCCTCAAACCCCCACCCCAGTTTACCAGTTATAACGGAAATTAATTTGGTTTAGAGGGGAAAGGGTGGTTGTGGTCAAGGGGTGTTGGTTGCCCCAATGAATTCTGACATAGACTAAATGTATTTCAATTTTATTTCCTTTCCTGAATTCCTCTTCTTATAAATACTTTTAAAGGATTTACACAACTCTTCCAGGACATAACCAACCACACTAAATGGACATATGATACAGGATGAAACGAGACAGTGAGGAGGATAAGAGGGAAAAGGAGACGATCCCTACAAGTGAAATGACTTTCCTGGAGTTTCACAATTAATAAATTGCAGAGCCAGGATTTAAACCCAGGTTTTCAGACTCTAAACTCAGCTTCCCCCCCACTCCGTGTATGTAAAGCAACATCCTGTGCAAGTAACAATCAAACAAAAAGAAGCAAAAGAGTGTTTTCTCCCCCCCCCCCCCCCTTTTTTTTTTTCAATTTCGTTCTCACTCTTGTTTCTTTCAGACCCTCAACCCTCTTCCTGGAAGGTTTCAAAGGCTTCACTCCGTTTGCCTCCACCCCCCCTCCCGCCCCCTTCCCCTTAACACTCCCCTAGGCCCCTAAAGCTTTTTTCCAAAGCCAGCCCTCAGGACTCAGCCGTCCGACCGCCCAGCAGGGCGCACAGAAAAGCCCAGAGCTCGCTTGGCCACGCCACTCCCCACCCGGACGGACCTTCTTCTGCATTGGCAGAAAAGTTGGAGCCACGGTGCCCCTCTACCCTCCCCTTCGCCTCCCGTCTCCTGGGAAAAGAGAGATCTCACCTGCCCGGGCTGGCTAGCAGAGAGCTGGAGTGCGCTAGAAAACTGTCCTGTTAGGTGGCCGGCTGCTGGACAGCTGCGCGTCTTCCTTGGTGCGCTCCAGGCGTACCCGTCAGAATGTGGCGGCTTGTGCGCCCTTCTAAGCGGACCAACCACCAGCTCAATGCTGCTCCCCCGGCGGCCAAGCCCAGACTGGCAGCTCGGGCGCAAGCGAAGCTGCTGCGCTCTGTGTGGGCTGCGCGCACCGCCTCCGAGGCTGAGGGGAGGGAGGTCGCAAGGCTGGGAGTTACCACTCTATCCACAACCTCCCTGGACCTTCAGGTCTTCTCCTGTTCCACCTGGGATCCTCGTCTTCCTAAGAATAGAAAGGGTAGGGTTTGATGTTCTCCGGAAAACGACCTGCAAACTGTTTCCTCTTTGCAAGTGTTCAGTGACTTTTCCCCCTAAGAGTCCCCTTTCTCCTACTCCCTCTTTCTTCACGCTCTACGTGTTGGTCTCACCCTGCCAGGGATGTTATAGGCATAAAGAAATAAAACCCGCGACAGATTTAGATCAGCTTAAAAAGGGGGCTGGAGGTGAGATGGGGTGAGGTGGGAAATGCAATTTATGATGCTATCTATGGTGAAGAACAAGAAAGGTTTCGTTTGTAGTGAGGCTCAAATCTGGGCTTTTTTACTAGTTACAGGTCACTAGAGTGGCTTGAGCATGTCTTTTAACCTGAGACTCAGTTTCCTCGTCTGTAATATGAGGAGGTTGGACACTAAACCATTTCAAAAGTAAAGCTTTCAGTTTCAAATCCGATACCAGATGTTCTTCATTATCAATGTAATTTTTAAATAAAAGACACTTAATTGAAGTTGGAAAACTTTAGGTTTGACAGAAAAATTCTAATCTCTAAGAGGTGCTAGACCCTTTCTAGAGCTAAGAAGATTTTTTATTTTTAATGAGCCACCTCTCAAGAAATAAATCCTAGGATCTTAGATCTAAAGCTACAAGGGACCTTGGAGGTCATCTAATTTAAGACTACAAGGGAAACGACTGTCCCAGAATTTCACAATTAGTAAATTGCAAAGCCAGGATTTAAGCCCAAGTTTTCTGACTTCAAACTCAGTTTTGTTCCATTGTACCACCCTGCTTCTGATTGCAAGTAATTCTTTCCTTGAGGATAGTACCTTGGATGCTGTTTCTCACTCTTACATTTAATGACTATGGGTTTTTTTTTAAGGGTTTATTATTTACTGATAGTGTGCAACTGTTTTTAACACTTCTGTTTGGATCCTGTTGTGACTTCATCACTGACCTTTTAACTTTATATCTGAATGCTGTAAGGAGATCAACTGAGGAAGAATTTTTGTATATATCAATAGAAATAGTGTTATTTGATTCAGGAGGTAGTATTTCTGGATATTTGTCATATAAAAATATGGATTTTTAGGAAGTACAATAATAGATGGTCTTCATACTTCTGACTATTTTTTTTATAATATACTTAGACTAGACCAATCTGAGAAAAAAAACCCTTTTGAGAGCAAACAGCACAAGTTATATTGTTATAATGTTAATAGTTGGCATTTATATATTATGTTAAAGTTTGCAAATATCTTTTGGTCCTCACAACAACTCCCCTGCCGGTAGGTGCTAGTTATTCTTATTCCCATTGAAAGATGAGGACACTTAAATGTGTTAAAGTGACTTATCCAGGGTCATACAGCTACTAAGTATCTGAGTCAAGATTTGAGCTGTGTTCTTCCTGAATCCAAGTCCAGAATTCTAGTCACCTTGAATATGCGGGCTTCTAGTTAGTGAACTTCTGAATACAGAACTAGAAAATCATGGAATTTAGAACAAGGAGGCACCTCAAACAAATTCTTCTCTTCTCCTTCCCCTTTTAAAAAAATACAAATAAAACTACTGAGGCTTAGAGAAGGTGAGGGAGTTATTCACAGCCATGCAGAATGGACATAAATTCCAGTGCTTCTTCTGTTTCTTTAAATGAAACAGATAAATGAAAGCATAAAAATGTTATGGATGATTGTCAATTCAAATTAAACTCTCCTTTAGACATCCATGAGTGTTGCTGGGGTGCCTATCAGTGCCTGGAGAAGAAGATGTCAAAGTTATAATGACCTTGAAATAAACCCTAAAAGCTTTAACTGAAAATATAGTGCATATGAATAGAAAAATATAGCAGAACTATTGTTGTGAACATGCGCCAGAGGCAAACACTGACTTCCCGCTGCTGGTCACAAACAGAAGGTTTGCTCTCTTGCTAGACGAAACATCCTCCTCCTTCTCCCCAAATTGAAGAAAATGTGCAACTGTGGGTAGCAGAAAGCAGCCAATTGTCATCCTCCATTGTTGTTGAGCTGTGTCTGATTCTTCATGAGATTCTTTGGGGTATCTTGGCAAAGATACTGGAGTGGTTTGCCATTTCCTTTTCCATCTTATTTATAGCTGAGGAGACTGAGGGAAACACGGTTAAGTGACTTGCTCAGTGTCCCACAGTTAGTAGGTGTCTGAGGATAGATTGGAACTCAGGAAGATGAGTGTACCTGACTTCAGACCTGGCACTCTATCCATTGTGCCACTTAGCTGCCCTTATAGTAGGGTTTTTCATTTAGCGAATTATTTTATTCAGTGAATTTTTATTTATCTTTTTCCATTTGGCCAATTCTACTTTTTAAGCAGTTCTCTTCATTGGATTTTTGTGCCTCTTTTTACCATTTGTCCTAATTTGTTTTTTAAGGTGTTATTTTCTTCATTATTTCTTTAAGCCTCCTTTACTAAGCTGTTGACTCTTTTTTTCATGACTTTCTTTCATCACTCTCATTTCTCATCTCAATTTTTCCTCTACCTATCTCACTTGATTTTTAAAATCCCTTTTGAGTGCTTCTATGTCTTGAAATCAATTTGTATTTTTCTTTGTGGCTTTGGATGCAGGAATTTTGACTTTATTGTCTTCTGAGTGTGTTTTGATCTTGCTTGACACCATAGCAACTTTCCATGGTTAGAATTTTTTTCCATTGTTTGCTCCTGTCTTGACTTTTAACTCTCTACTAAAGTAAGGCTCTTCTTTCCAAGTGGAGGAGGCACTGTCCCAAGCTTTAGGTTTTTTTGTGCAACTATTTTCAAAGGTATTTCTGGGGATCTGTAAGTCTTTGCTCTTCCAAGGTGGTATGATATATAGAGAGGCGTGTTTACTACTCTCCTGTACTGTGCATTGGTTTGTGAGTAACTATAAGCACTCTTTTCAACCCTGGGACTATGACCAGTGGTCCCTGTGGTCACAAGCTGTGCTATCATAGGGCTCCTCCTCACACTGGCACTAAGACCCAGGACTGAGATCCAGATCCAAGTATAGGCAATGCAACAGAGTCCTGCCCCCTATTAGCAAAGGGATCCTTGTAAATCCCCTTCTGACCCTATTGTCTGATCCCTTTACTGTCTGTGGACTAAGAGGTCTGGAAACTGCCACTGCTGCCACTGATTCAGTCACCCTGAGGCCTGCTCCTTGTTTGCTGGGACCTGGTCTGCATTGGTGTGTCCTGTGCTAGACTGTGCTCCTCTCTCATTCTGATGCAACAGACCTTTCCTACTGACCTTCCAAGTTATCTTGGGCTGGAAAATTGTTTCACTCCATCTTTTTGTGGGTGCTGCCTGCTCTAGAATTTGTTTAGAGTCATTATTTAAAGATATTTAGAGAGGTTGGGGGAAGAACCCAGGGGAATCACTTTCTTGACCCCACCATCTTGGCCCCACCTCCTACAGTAGGGTTTTTCAATGGGTTCATGAATAGTCTTAGTTAGTTGCCCAGTGTCACACAAGCATAATGGGCCAGAGGCAGGTCTTAAACCCAGGTCTTTCTGTCTTTCCAGCAGTAATGAAATTGAAGGTTCAGTCCTTATCCCTATTCCTATATCAGTGACAGAAACTGGGGGAGGGTAGGTCACATTTGGAGCTGGAAAGAAGATCATTTACTGTTCCCGTAACCATTCCAAAATGGTGGTGGGGTTTTTCGCTCTCACACACAAAGCACCATCCTTCACTGTCTCTTATGGTTCTCCTTTGTGCCATTTTTAAATGAGTCTCACACCCAATTTTAGCATCCTGAAGATCTGATCACCAACCTCCTCTTCCCCCCTCCACCCACCTCCAAGAAATGCTTCTGTTTTTGTATTTAACATTTTCTCATGGCTTTACATTAATAACATTCATAAGGCGATGACTGAGTGCTCATAGTGGGTAGGAGCTGTTGCTACTCAGAAGCGGAGGCACCTTTGTTTCCTGGAAGAGGAAATGGCATTTCCTGGAGGAGACCAAATATGGGTGGTTAGATTCTACTGACATTGTAAACATACTGTGAGCTTTCAGTCATGTTCCGTTTCACTCTTTCCTTTTTTCTGTCTTCAAGACGATTGAAGTGGTGGTTTGGGTTGTTGAGCAGCTACTATATATTATTTCAGCAGTGGGTAAAATGATTCTTGTTTTATGATCTAATAGGACATCCATTGGGCTTGGACTGCATATCCTGTGAGTTCTAATTTTTTAGAGGCCATCTGAGGACATTTTGTTTGGCTCATTATGCTTGGAATTCAGAAACACAAATGTAGGATGTCACCTGATGTTTGAAATGGGCTTACAAATTGTCTCTAATGCCAGTTAGAGATGATGTCAGATCTGCTGCCCCCTACCCTAATGAGGCCCTTTTCTGTGAGACTGCTCTAGCTTGGAGAATTTTATGGGTCAGAATGAGAACTGACCTTGTTGCTGGAATGATGTCAGAATTGGAGATGGTGATAAGGTGGAGGGAAGAAATAGATGTAGGAAGTGTCCCAAACAACCAAGTAGACACATCATTTACAAGAGTTCCCTGAAAAAGCCATCTTGAAATGTGGCTATTTTCTAAGTAAACAAGCCACTCACAGTTGGCAAGACAATGCTAGAAGGCAGCATCTGCTCAGACATCCAATTAACCAGTGTAGAACTAAAAAAAATTTTTCCCAATGAGGTCAATAGCCCGAATGGGTGGAGTGTAGGCTACTCTTTTCTTTTCCCTCTATACTTGTGTTCGTCCTCAGTTTTCTAAGAGAACCATGACATCAGAGAAATGATGACATGACTTGCACTTGACTTTGATGGTTCAGGAGGAGAAAGTGAGGCTGGTGACCTTGCATAGCCCCCCTCCCTCAAAACAAAATCAAGTGCCGTCATGTCACCATTTCTCTGATGTCATGGTCCTTTTCGAAAATGAAGGATGAACACAACTTGTGAGTAGACCATGCTGCCTGAATAGGGACCCAGCTAGCTGGGTAACGCAGCTAATCCTCTCTCTCAACCTCTTCCTCTCCCCTTTCTTCTCTTCTCCAAAAGAATGTAAATTTTGATGACCAAAGCTGCCCAGTTAATTTGGGGCTTACTAGCTAGATTTCTTTTCTTTCCCTCTATACTGCTTCACTTATATATATATATATATATATATATGTGAAGCAGTATACTTCATCAGCTGGTACTGGTGATCTCATCAGCTCCCATGGATTTAATTACAGTCTTTATGCTGATAATTCTATATAACTATCCACCTGTCCATCTATTCATCTATCCTGAACCTTGCCACTGACCTTACATCTTGCATCTCTAACTACTTTTTAGACATCTTGAACTGGAGGTCTTAAACTAAAAATTTCCCAAACTGAACTTACTATCTTTTTGCCTAAACAATCTCTGCTTTCAACCTTTCTATATCTTACCACTAGACCCATGTGGCTCTGGAGGAGAGAGGGAGGCTGGTGACTTTGCACAGCCCTCCCTCAAATCCAATTCACTTATATGTCATGGCATCACCTTCCTGATGTCATGGTCCTCTTTGAGAATGAAGGGCAAATAACAACCTCCTACCACTAGAGGGGACAACACCATCCCATTAGTCTGTTAGGCTCAAAATCTACATGTCATCCTCAACTTCTCATTATCTTTCATCCTTCATATCTAATCTGTTGCCAAAATCTATTGAATTTACCTTACCGCATCTCTCACAAAGATGTTCTTTCTTCTGACAAGGTTGCCACTCTATATCACCACACACTTGGCTGCCTCAAGTCTCTCCTCACTTCAACCCATCGTCCATTCAGTCATCAGTGATTTTTCTAAAGCACAGATCTGACTATGTCACCCTACTACTCAAACTCCAGTGGCTCCTTTTTGCCTCTAGGATCCAATACAAAATCCTCTGTGTTCAAAGTCATTTATAACTTAACCTCCACCTACCTTTCTAGTCTTCTAACATCTGCCATGTATTTTTGATTTAATGACATTTGTCTCCTTGCTATGTCAGGAAAAAGACATTCTATCTCTTGGCTCCAGGCATTTTCTCTGACTTTCCCCCATGCCTGGAATGCCCTCCCTTCTCATCTCCATCTACACCCTTTCCTGGCTTCCTTTAAGTTCCAACTAAAATCCCTGCTTCTACAAGAAATCTTTCCCAACTCTCTTGATTCTAAGACCTTCCAACTCTTAATTATTTCCTACTTATCCTATATATAGTTTGTATATATATATGTATATATATATGTATGTATGTATGTATTAACTTGTTGTCTCTCTTATTAGATTATGAATCCCTAGATGATGGGGACTATCTTTTGCCTCTTTTTGTATCCTTAGCACTTACCACAGTGCCTGGCACATAGTAGGGACTTAATGAATGTTTATTGACTAATAGAATACATTTTTCTTGAGGCTATATCTCATACCAACAGAGAATTGAGTAAATTTGGCATTTTAACCTTATATTTTGAAAATGGAGAAGGGAGATATTTTCTCCCTTTCCTTACTTTCAGGGTTACAAATCTAGAGACTTAAGTGTTGAAATCACCCCTTGAAACTTAGAAATGATGGTCTCCAGAGACAGACATTGAAGTCCTGTAGCAAAAACTGACCTATCATTCATTAAATAAACATTTCTGGAGCACTGTTAACACTAGGAAGATTCTCAACAGGTTTTCCATATTTGGAGGGAAAAAAACACACATGCAATAATTTCATATGCTAAAGAGAAACATTGTTTTCCTAATATATTATTTTAGAAAATGCAATTATTTGTAATGTTTCTTGATCACTTTTTGGCATTTTTAGAGTTCTTTTCACTTGCATTTCCCTATTGTTTGTTTTTTGAGGGAGGCAGGTATTATCTGCCCTGTTTTAACTTGATCCAAAGCTCAACTAAAATCAGTGTTTTGATAATGGTCTAGTAGTAAAGATATATAGAAAATTAACAGAAATATATGAGACCAAAAGCCATTCTCCAATAGATAGATGGCTTAAAGATATAAGCAAACTTCTTGAAAGAAAAATGACAAACTATTAACCACCATGTAAAAGAATAATTCAAATCACTAATAATTTTGAAAAATGTAAATTTAAACAGCTCTGAGGATTCACCTCACCCCCAGTAAACTGGCAAAAATTATCATAGATGAGAATAGTCAATGTCTGAGAGGTCTTGGAAAAACAGATATACTGTGAATTAGTGCAACTGTGAATTGCACCAACCCATTATGGAAAGCAAAGAGAGTGTTTAAAATGTCAATACCCTTTGACCCACAGACTCTTCTGCTTAGCAGATACCCCAGGGAGGTCAAGGACAAAAAGACCTCATGTACTCCTCATTCTGGAGTAACCCTCTGCTATGTTGATCTTCCTTTGTCCACTGGTGAATTTTTCTGGGGGGGGGGTCTCCATTTTGGGGAGGGGCTCAGGCACTGAACCTGGAGTTAGGAAGACTTGAGTTCAAATATGGCCTCTGACATTTACTATCTGTGTGACCTCATTTGTAAAATAAGCTGAAGAAAGAAATGGCAAACCACTCCAATATCTTTGCCAAGAAAACCCTAAATGGGGTCACAAAGAGTAAGATATGACTGAAACAACTGACAAAGCCTCACAAAACAAAAATCAAAACCATTCATAATTAAAAACCACAAAATTGGAAGCCCCCAAGTCTGTGCCATTACTGAGAGGTGCTCATATTCCCATCTATAGCCTTAACTAGGACTGAGGGACATTATGAGTTATAGAAAATAGAACTCCTTTATCAGGTTTTTGGTCTAGGAAACAGATTGAAGAGCCCAGGCTTCTCCAACCCATACAAGGTTATATTGAGGGGCAGAGCTGGGTTCTGCTATTCTATCCAATATTATGTCAGAGATTAGGGACCAGCTCAATCTCAGTACTCTATTTCAGGACTGTGAGAGGAGTCACCCTAAGACCACTGGAGGAGAAAGAGACTGGGGCTGGTTTTGCATAACAGTCGGAGACTGGAGACTACCATGATCTTGGCTCAGCTTGACCACTTAGGACTATGGGAAATCACAGGGACCAGAATGACAGGCCTTTACCTACTCCATATAGGATCACAATCTCTACTACAATGGTCTCAGGCCATGGCTGCTGAATGGAACAGACTCATTCTCAGCCTGGTCTGCTGGGCAAACCACACTAGGCTAAGGAGTAAGATCTGAGTATGATTGCTTTCAGCTCAATCCCAACCCTGAATCCTACACTGGGGAGCTGGAGTGATCATAAGAGCAAGGTAGAGCCAAATAACAAGAAGGGGGCAGCATCCATGTCTAGTGGACATATTGAAAGAAGTAAACAATCAGAAAACAAAAAACCTCCTAATAATGAACAACTACGATGGCATAAGAGAACCCAGGGTAAAACCTTAGAAGAAGAAAATCACTTTACAATAATTAGAAGCAGAACCAGAGAATAAAAGAATGGATTTGCCACCAGGACTTCCAAGTGCATGGAAGACATTAAAGGCAATGCAGAGGTTGAAGCAAGATATAAAGAATAAACGTAGAATTTTTTTTTTTTAAGAAAAAGACATGTTTATTAAGATCATGTATTTCCATGCATCAACCAGGTTCTTAGTATCTTTTTATTTTTTATTTTAACACAGTTTATAACAGATAAAGCAATTCAAACTTTTGGTCAGGTGATATATCTTTTTAAAGCATTTACAGTATGGACCACAAAAGAACTTTTTTTTGAAACATTAACCAACTGAGACAGAGAGAGTATTTATGTTGCTAACTTCACAAGCTCTTGACCTAATTGTCTCCACAGTATTACTAAGAATTAAAGGACCCTAACTTAATGTTGGTGGTCTAAAGTTCTATGCCTAATAGCTTAATTTTAGAGAACCTCGGATGTTCCCCTACCCATATCTATAATTGAATAGATCTGGTATTAAGCTTACAAACATTTTGACTATAGGAAATTGCCACCAATAGTAAAGACATTTCAAGGATACAATATCTCCCCAACTTCATGTTAGTTCCAGGCAGGATCAGATTATCCACTTGCATTCAGTCAGGCTTAAAGTCTGCCAGGTGACAGTGGGGAAATTGAGTCAGGAGAATCCCACCTCAGCCCATGCTGAACAGCTGCTCTCCCACCCTTCCCTTGAGATCACCTATGCAGTTCATACCAGCATCTCATCAGCTTACTGGCATCATGTATTAGAGACCCAGATTGCCTTTCTCGCTACCCATATCTGGAGTTAGACTCAGAAGAACAGTCACTTAATAGTCCCATAGCATCTGAAAATGGCAAGTTCCAAAAAAGTAGAACTCTTAAGGAAAAACTTGGAAGGAGAATAAGCATTTGAACAATCAATTTATCAATCCAAAAATATTTACTAAGCCCTGTGTCAAGCACTGTGCTAAGTGCTGGGAACACACACACACATACACACAAACACACACACACACACACACAGCCTGGAATATTCTTCCTCCTCTCTTCCACCTCTTTGAGTCTCTGACTTCTTCACAGCACAGCTGAAGCACCACAAGAGAAGGTTCCCATTCCCTCCCACCCCTGTCTCCATCTCTTAGCTTCTAGAGCCTTCCCTTTAAATTATATGTACCTCACCTTCACTGATAACATGCCAAAATTATGTGCCCATTAGAATATGAACTCTTCAAAGTCAGTATGATGAAAGTTTGAGAGACATAATTTCTGAATGATCAATTTATTAATTATACCTAGCAAATAATTAACAAAATGGTGGTTTGGGGCTTTCTATAATAACCAGAAATGAACTTTGGGGGTTCCTGTGCTGAGAGTTTAAATACCCATTGAATAGTGGGCGTTCCCAACAGGCAGAAATAAACTCTGATTGGCTAATAATGAATAAGAGAATGAATATTATAATTAAAGGTGGGCTTATTTTAATGAGGGGTTGAGGGACAAGACTTTGCTTGTGTCACTCTTACTTCTCTCTACCCAGACCCCACAACCTTGGGCAATTAAGACAAAAGGATCAACCTTCACCCAAACCACTTATGTCCCAGTTGAGTGGGGTCTCATCCAAGATTAAGAAGACTGTTAACCCAATCTCATTACCAGTCCCATCCTTCAAAGGCTGTTTTGACCTTGTTGAGAATGAGGAAATAGAAAGAGAAAAAACCCCTAGATTCCCTGATATTAATTGCTAATTAATAATTATTTCTCTTAGTAGGGGGAAGAAAATTGGATTGTCCTGTATGGTGAAGAGGACTAAGGCTTAAACCATTGCCATCACTTCCTGGTTGCCCAAGTATAAAATCAAGTGGTGAAAAAATGGTAAATGCAGAGTCAGGGAAACCTCATCTAAACCAGTGCTATATCCTTGCCAAGGACCCCTTCTGTGTTATTATTAAGGCAACCTTTTTTAAACTGCTAGGTGTTTTAAAAATATCTTATTCTATTCCAGTCTCAAACCTGAACCATCCCAAGTCAGTGCTGGCCTAGAATAGAGAGGAAAACCAATCGGGCAAACAATGGTTAGACGAGAGTATGTGGAGACAAGTAATGAGCGAGAAGACTAGGAAGATAGGCAGGTACCATTTAAACCAAGTTTAAATTCCAAAATAGGATTTTATATTTGCTTCTAGAGAGAACTGGAGTTTGCCCAATTAATGAACACTTAGAAAAATAGAGCAGAAGACTAAAATATTCTGGCAAAGAAAAGAAATATAAGAACAAAGACAAAAAGTTGAAAAAGATTTAAATGTGATAAAATGTCATAAGAAACAACTGACATGGAAAAAAGGATGAGGAATTATAATTTTAAAAATCATTGGAAACCATGATAAAGCAAACCCTCCCCCAACTATAGAGATATTTCAAGAAATTGTAAAAGAAAATTATCTCTACCTATAGGAAATAGAGGATAAAGTAAAAATAGAATTCATATACCACCATTTTAAAGAAAATTGAATCACTATCCTCTGCCCTGTAATGATTGTTGTATTTTAGAGATTATGTTGGTCAATAGGAAAAACAGAAAAAAAAACAGAAACAGTTCACATACCAAGGAATCACATAAGATTATGAGAAAAGTAGAAGGAAAACTTTGATAAAGACATTCCAAAAGACAAAGGTCTATGATCACAAAAAAAATATGTCCTTCAGTGTTGAATATAATCCTAGAGATTAAACAGAAAAGATAAAAAAATATCTCAAGGAAAATAATGAAAAGGAGAGGGAATTGAGGGGACCTAATCAATTTTCAACCTAATGCAAGAATCCTGAAACCTTTTCCATATTGGCTTAAACGCTAATGGAAACCATAGATTGGATGAACAAGACCTAGAAGCAATGAAACATAGTAATCTAGTGACTAATTTACCCAAGGATGCTAAGGATACCTGGGAAAGGGTGCTCCATTTGACAAAAATCTCTGGGGAAAACTGAAAATCAATTTGGCAGAAGTTAGGGTTAGATCATTGACTTTCACCATATACCACAGATATCTTCAAATGAATTCATAATCTGAAGAATAAAGACCATAAACAAGTAAAGGAAGATGGAAGACAGTACCTTGCAAAAGTATAGTTAAGGAAGAAATTCTTTAACTAAACAAGAAACAGAATACTTAGTACATAGTAGGAGTTTAATAAATACTTGGTGATTGGTTGATAGATCACAAAAAAAGAACAAATAATTTTGATTACATAAAATTGAAAACTATTGCATGAGCAAAATCAGCAGAAATAAAAGAAAATTTGGAAAAAAATCTTCACAACAGTTCTCTCTAATAAAAGTTTGATATCTAAGACCTATGGGTAATATAAACAATACAAAGAAGAGTCATTTTTCAGTTAAAATATTATCAAATGATATGAACAGATAGATTTATTATTTAAAAATATGAACAAGCATATGAAAGAATGTTCCAAAGCACTAGTATTAAGATAAATACAAAATAGAACAACTCTGAAGTTTCATTTTAATCACATCAATTTGACAAAGGTGAGAAAATATTAAAATATTTAATGTTGGAGTTGCTGTGAGAAGATGGGCACATTAATACCCTGTTAGTAGATCTGTGGATTAGTCCAACTAGTCTAGAAAATAATTTAAAATTATATTTTACAAGTCAGTATTCTATATACACTCTGTGACCTCGCTATATGCACAGATCTCACATTGGTCAAAAAGGTATTGTATATACAAAAAATATTTATAATATCATATTTTTATAGTAGCAAAGAAGTCAATAGTCAAAATCTATTAAGCATCTACTATGTTTCAGGTATTGTGCTAAGCACTGTGGATATACATACAAAAAATAGAAAAGGAGGCAGGGAGTCCTTGCCCTCAAGGCAATCTAATGAGTGAAGATAACAGCCAAAGTGGGGAGGAAAGGAGCTGAGCAAGGGAAGAAATCCAAAATGAGAGCAGTCAGGTGGGAAAAAAGGAGATATCAGTCCTGTTCCCTTCCTAAAAGACAGGACTTTATGACTCCACCCTCTAAGTAGTAGTAAAGAAGTAGAAGACAAATGAACATACATTAAAGAATGACTGAACAAAATTGTGATATATGATAGATTAGAAGCAGTGAATATAAGGAATTAATAAGAACTTAGGAAGACCTACATGAACAGATGGAGAGCAGAATAAGCGGATCCAGTAGAATAATTTATATGATGACCACCATAGTGTAAAGGAAGATACACTTAAAATATACTGGAATAGAGTGACCTCCCAGTAAAATGTCAGTTCCTTGAAGGTGAGGAATATCTCACTTTTGTATTTGACTCTTCAATGTCTCATGTAGAGCCTGACAAACATTAGGTGTTTAATATGTGCTTTTTGAAGAGTTGAAGAGTCAATGCCAGTTTCAGAAGGCTGATTGTGAAGCATGCTTCCAACCTCAACAGAGACATGGCAAACTATAGGTGTGGAATGAGGCAAACCTATTCAGGTATGGCCAATGTGTTGATTTATTTTTCTTGATTGTGCTTATTCCTAGAAAAGGATGGTTATTTGCAGGCAGAGTTCTTCATTAGGACATGCCAGAGATGTTATAAAAAGAAAGAAAACATTCAAAAAGAGGAAAAAAATGTGACCATAAAAGAAGCAAGTGATGAGAGTACCTGAAATAATGCTTGGGACTAGTCTCTTAATCATTATCTTCCCATCAAATGCCCTCCTATTTTGAACTTCACTATTTTTGTGGAAAACACTAACATCTTTCCAGATGTCAATCTCAATTTCTCATTCTTTCTTATCTCATATCTTGTCAATTGCCAAGTCTTGTTGATTCTCCCTCCATATCTTTGTATCCTCCACAACTTCTCTAGTATCTATCATCCCCTTCTCTTTACTCCTGGAGCTGCTCCTTTAGTTTAGTTCAGGTATACATCACTCTCACTTGCACAGTTGCCTTCTAACTTCTCTCCATTCTTGGAGTCTCCTCCCTCTCTAGTTCATCTTCCACACTAGTAGAATCAAATTCAGATAGAAAAGAGTCTCTTCTGGCTGCAGGTGGACTTAGAAAACCACAAATTAACACTATAGCATTGTGTTTTTATTTTGGCAAACATTTCTCAATTACCTTTTAATCTGGTTCAGGCCCACTCTGGAGTTTGGGGGTGGTGGGGAGTTTGGCAACTCTGCCCTGCATAACTAACAAAGTGATATTCTGTGTCATTTTCCTGCTCAATAAATGTCAACTCTAGGATCAACTACAAATTCATGTCTTTTTAGCAATTCTTCAGGGCTTACCTTTCTGGGCTTAATACAGATTTTTCTTCTTCATGAATTCTATGGTCCAGACAGCCTATCCTTGCAGTGTATGTCATACACAACATCCTATGCCTTCCCCTCCTTTCACACAAGCTGTCACCTATGCTTATCTTGCATTCTTTCCTCCTCTCATCCACTTCTTAGAATGACACCCTTTAAACAAAGCTTCAGTGCCTCAACCTACAGGAGGCTATTCTGATCCCTCAGGTAGTGAGAGATGATGTTTCCAGGTCGTAATAACTCCTCTCAGCACTCCCAAATTACTTTGTATTTACTTTGCATATAAATCATAGCTATTTATATATCTACATGTTATTTCCTTTGATAAAATGTAACCTTCCTGAAAATAGCTTTCAACTTTGTATCTTTTGCATCCTAGCATAATGCCTGGCATATAGAAAATGTGTAACGAATGTTTGTTGATCAACTATTGTAGGTTGTAATTCAAAAATTTTTGGTCTAACATATACAGAAGGAAACAAGCATTTATGAAGCACCAACTATGTTCCATGCTTTGCACCTGTAAAGCCTTACATCATTTTATTTTCACAACAAGTGCTGTTATTATAGTAGGTGCTATTATTATACTCATTCTATGGATGAGAAGACTGAGGCAAACAGAGGCTAAGTGACTTGCCCAGCATCACACAGATTTATAAGTGTCTTAGGTCAGATTTCAACTCTGGTCTTCCTGACTCCGTCACAGGCACAGTATTCAAGCCACATGAGATTACTTTTTGTGTGTGGATGCGTTTGAGTAGATGGAGTAGATATGCCTTTTTATTTTCATGGAGACTCACGTGTGGATGGCAATTGGAAAATTCCATGTTATATCTTGTTTTATTTTTTTTTCTGGAAGGAAAAAAGGCATCTCATTGAATTATTGGTCTGAATCATTCTGTTACAAATTTGTTCTTAGAGTTCTATTCAAGAAAGTTTTTTTGAAGGTACAGATAATCATATATCACAGGTCTAGGTTTTTAAGAGGCATTTATGATGGATTCAAACACCTGCTTTGTGAGGTTGCTAAGAGAAAACAAAATTAAAGTTTGTTTCATTTTACATAATGTTATGCTGTTAATGAGAGGGGCAAAGATCCCAGACCAATAACTCAAAGGTTCCATAAGTTTTTGGAAGATGCATAAATGTAAATGAAATTTTAACAGCTATGAAATTCCCTTTTATGTAGAAGCCTTGTCTAACATAAGAAAATAAGATCTAGTAAAAACACAAAAAACTTTCTGAAAATAATTTCAGATAATGAAAAATCATCCAAGCTTTTGCTTATGCTCCAGACCCAGTAAAACAAGAATCAGAGGGTTTTAAATTATTTTGGAGAGGGGTAGCTAAATGACTCAGTCGATAGTGCATTAGCCCTGGAGTCAAGAGGACCTGAGTTCAAATATAGTCTCAAACACTTACTAGCTGCATGACTCTGGGCAAGTCACTTAACATCTATTGCCTCACCAGAATAAAGTCCTTTATAGAAAGAGTACTTGTTAGGAAAATGACCTTCGCCTGTTTCTGTGAATAGGTGTGTCAAAGAGAAAATTAAAAGATTTTATTATATGGTGTTTATTTTCTTTCCAAACTTCTGTTGCTACTAAGGTTTGTGTTTTCCTAACTTGAACTAGACCTTCTCTTTCTTTTAGTTCTGCTTATATACAGACAATCTTTCTACCTCTGAACCTTGGAAATTCTTTGATGACTCCATAATCTCATGGTAGGAGTCATTTTCTCTAATCATGCCTATGAATTTGAACCTCAGGACTATATTTTATTTCCAAATATAACCCCGATGTATGATCCAGGGACAGAAAAACTTTATACTAAAAAATAATCTGATAAAACATGTCTAACTACCCTAGTCTCTTTGTATATCTGTCTATTAAAATCTTTTCCTTCCTTCAAGACTTCAAGATTCCTTTACTGATTTCAGAGTTCCAGTGGCATAATAGAAAGCTTATTGGATGTGGAATTAAGAAAGATCTGGTCTCTACTGTTACCTCAAATACAAGCTTTGTGATCCTGGTCAAGTCACAACCTGTGGCAGGAATAATATCCTAACCCTTCCCCCTATGCAAGTTAGGCTAGATTTTTCCTTAAAAGGAGGATCTTTCTCTTAGTCATTGCTGGCAAAGTTCTTGCTAGAGTCCTCCTTAATAGGTGGAAAATGGAAGATGGTCGTATACATGAGAGCCAGCATGTCTTCAGAAAGGACTGAGGAACAGTCGATATGGTGTTTGTTGCCCAACAGCTCCAGGAGAAATGCCAGGAGCAGAACAGAGGTCTGTACACAATGTTTGTAGATCTGACCACAGCCTTTGACACTGTTAGTCCTGAGGGCTTATGGAAAATTATGTCAAAATTTGGTATCATCAATATTGTACATCAATTTCATGATGGCACATTTGCCCAGGTTCTGGATAATGAACAAAGCTCTTGTGCCTTCCCCATCACTAATGGAGTGAAACAGAGCTGTGTGCTTGCTCCCATGCTTTTTAGCATGATGTTTTCAGCTATGTTGACAAATGCTTTCAATGAGGATGAACACAGCATCAAGATCCACTACCATACTGATGTTAAGTTCTTCAATTTGAAAAAGCTACCAGCCAAGACCAAAGTGGAGGGAGTGTTGGTGCATGATATTCTGTTTGTAGATGATTGTTCACTCAGTGCAACCTCTGAAGTTGAGATGCAACAGAGTATGGATCAATTCTCTGCTTCCTGTGCTAATTTTGGCCTAATAATTAACACCAAGAACACACAGGTGCTCCATCAGCACCACTACACCATTCATACATGGAACCATTGGTTACAACAAATGGAAAAATTTTGAATGCTGTGGGTAAGTCCACTTACCTTGGTAGTGTACTTTCCAGGGATATACACATTGATAATGAGGTTGATGTATGCATTGCCAGAGCTAGCTCAGTGTTTGGGAGGCTCCAAAGAAAGGTTAGAGAGAGAAGAGGTATTAGACTGACTACCAAACTGAAGGTCTACAGAGCCGTTGTGCTGACCTCATTGTTATATGCTTGTGAAACATGGATAGTCTACCAACGCCATGCCAGAAAACTGAATTGCTTCCATTTAAACAGTCTTAGGAAGATTCTGAGGATCACCTGTCAGGATAAGGTACCAGACACTGAAGTCCTTGCTTGAACTGAACTGCCAAATATTCAAACTATGCTTCAGAGAGCGCAGCTCTGATGTGCTGGCCTTGTTGTTCGGATGCACAAAGTACACTTGCCAAAATGACTATTTTATGGAGAACTTTCATGGGGCAGGTGATCACATCATGGTCAGAAGAAATGATACAAGAACATTCTCAAGGTCTTTCTCAGGAACTTTGGATTTGACTGTGCAACATGGGAGACACTGGCACAGGACCATTCAGCATGCCATGCCCACATAAGAAAAGGTGTTGTGCTCTTTTTGCAAAGCAGAATTGAGACAGCACAAATGTAGGATGCACAAATTTGGTACATTCACCTCAAATATTCACATGAACTATCTGTGCCTAACCTGTGGTAGAGCATTCCAAGCTCATATTGGTCTGATCAGCTAGCATCGGACACGCTGACATTTCACTTTACAATGGTGATGTCATTTTGGTCCTCTTTGAAGACAAAGATGAAAGTCAACAAGCAACCATTAAGATCATACACCCTGAAGAATTCTTTGGCTCAGGGCACTTAAGGCTTAAGTTTTTGAGATCACTTTCTTATTACCAGAATAAAACAAAACAAAACAAAACAAAAAACCAATGAGGAACTCCAGGTGATCTTTTAGCTAGCTCAACTCCAAGAGTCCTTGTTGAATATTCTTTTCTTACTATGGCTAAGGAAACTTCCTCTTGTTACCTATGAGTGTTTTATTTTGTTCCAAAATTGAGCCCAACTTATTAGGGGATTGGTGTGGGCCAGCTCCAGCCCAGAATATTACCTTGCTGAGTACCAGCTTCATTATCTGTAAAATAATATCTGTAGTACTTACTTAATGGGACTGTTGTGAATACCAAAGGAGATTGTGTATTTAAAGCAGTTTCCATTCTTTTAAGTGGCTAAATGTTAGCTTTAATTCTCTTTTTAGTTAGAAGAGATTCCTCTCTCCTCAATCTCTCACACACCTCTTTGACTTCTGTTCATATTCTCATTCTAATTCTATCTTCTTATGTCTCATTCCCTATTTATACTGCAAACTTCTTGAGGCAGAAGTTGTCATTTTTCATCTTAATATCCCCAGGACCACAAAGATTGAAAAGGGAAGAAAATCAGAGGGAATAGTCATACCATTAAATTATATATCCATCATGGAATTCCTAATGTTTATAGATCATAGTAAATGTTTTCTTAAAAATGAACTTATATTAAATTTAATGGATACTCTCTAAATAAAGCAAGCTAGAATCAGAGAAACATCTTGAGGCAGGTTTGTTTGGAAAACTAGGTGGTCTTCTATATAGAGCTCTAAATGAGTTAGGAAGATGTGAGTTTGAATCCGACTTCAGACTACAAGCTGTGTGACCCTGGGCAAGTTGCTTAACTTCTCTTTGCCTCAATTTCTTCATCTGTAAAATGGAAATAATAATAATAGCATCTACCTCCCAAGATTATTGGGAAAATAAAATAAAATATTTGTATTGTGTTTTGTCATCTTTAAAGTGCTACATAAATGTTAACTATTATAAAAATTATAATTTTGTGACAGCTATAGTATCATTACTTAACTCTTCAAGTTTGTTAGTCTTGGCTTTCCAGTTAGATTGTAAGGTCTTTAAGGACAGGGGCTATCCATGTTTTCAAGTAAATGTCTTTAGTACAATGTTCCGTATGTCAAACATGACTGAGAGATATTTGTTCAATAAATAAACACATTTAGATAAAACCTTACTGTTTTTACATAGTTCAAATGAACAAAAGTTTACATTACATAGTTTATTCAATGTATAGGAGGGTTGCAAGAAACCCAAAGAGGGTACATTCTAGTCGGGAAACAAGGCCACAGAATACCTTTCTTTGAAACTGAATCTCTTGAGAATAAAAGCAAAACTACCGAATGAGAACCTACTGGACGCTGAGATCTGGAGCTAGACTTGGGTATCATTAAATGGTTACCAAATAAAAAGCCAGCCAAGATAAAGCACAGTATGAGAAATTACTACATGAGAGGATGGTGTAAAATTAGAAGCATTTGATGACTGATGAAAAATAACGAAAAAGGAAAGCTGAATGACACAGCATTTGACAGCCTTTCTAAAGTACTAACCTAGGGACAGTTGCCCTCATTCTAAAAGACCTGTTCTGGTCGTGTAGATATAAATAACACTAAAGATTATGACACATGATCTTTTTCACCAGGCTATATTAGGCTGATATGGATATACTTTTGGCACTGCTACATTTTTTTTTCAGATTATTTGATCAACAGGCACACTTCTGACCTATCAAGAAAAAATGGAATGCCTGGTACAAATTACCAGCCCAAATATTGCCCCTGCTAATTCATTCATGGGGGCAGCTAGATCTCTTGCAGTGGATAGAGTGCTGGGCCTGAAGAGTTCAAATCCAGTCTCAGACACCAACTGTGTGACATGGTAAAGTCACTTAACCTTGTTTTCCTCAGTTTCTCATTTGCAAAATGGACTTGAGAAGGAAAAGGCAATCTATTTTAGAATCTTTGACAAGAAATCCTCAAATGGGGTCACAAAGAGTCAGACATAACTAAAAACAACTGAATAACAAAATACATTTATATATTGACATTATAGACATAGGGCCACAGATAATATAGGATCATAATTGGGACTGGCAGGGAATTCATAGGCCATCTTGTTCAAATCCTTTACTTTACTGAAAATGAAATAGAGACTCAAGTTATTTAAGTAACTCGATGACAGTTATACAGATAGCAAGTGCTATATATATATATATATATATATATATATATATATATATATATATATATATATATATATGTATACATATTGAAGTAACTTGATAAAGGTTATACAGGTAACAAGTGCCATGTGTGTGTATGTGTGTGTGTATATATTTGTATACATCTACACACACATACATATACATACAATATGTGTATATATGTATGTATATATGTGTATATATGGATATATACATATCTATATATACACACATATGTATGTATTCAGTTTCTTGTGAATTTGAATAAGTAGCCTGACCACTATGAATAGATAAAATTGAGGTTCTGAAATTGCAAAACCCAGGATTGCTTTGATGGTCAGGCAGAGGGAGCCATGCATATTGATCTTTGAGTTTTCTGTATTTTCTTTGAAGTTCACAGTGCTGACTCCCCTGAACTAGGTGAATAATGTATGTGCTTGGTTAAAGGAATGATATATGTATTTGATTAAAGTGATTGTTAACCCCTCAAAAGTTTCCTTTTTTTTATGAATGCAGATCTAAGTACCTGTGGTAGCAGAGCCCCCTGTGTATTTTGGGGTGCTTATTGATACACAGGCTTAAGTTTGAGTTGGGGCAGGAGAATGGAGATGAACGCATGGATGGAAAGGTACCTGATGAGAAGAAGGGGACACTCTTGGGAGGTATCCTGCAGGGGGAGACCAGGCTATTTAAGGGAGCAGGAATATGTGTATTGAAGTCCCCAAGTATGAGAACAGGATTTGGGGTGGAGAGAATGACTGTGAGTTGGGTATTGAACTTCTTGAAAAAGGAGAGAGACCAAGAGTTAGAAAGTACTGGGTTGAAATGCTGTTTCAGACACTTACTTGTTGTGTGACCCTGGGAAAGTCACTTAAACTATAATAGCCTTAATTTCCTCACCTATAAAATGGTATGTTAGGACTTAGTTTCAATTAATCAATCAATAAACATTTATTAAGTACCTATTATATGCCAGGCACTGTGCTAAGTGTTGGGGATACAAAAAAAGCAAAAGGAAGCTTTTAATCAAATGGGGAATAGTCTGCAGTTCCATTTCATCAACATAAGACAAACTAGTGTATGAAATATTGACCAAAAGATCAAAAGATCTAGCATGAATGTTAACTAATTCACTGTATTCAGGGCATTTATGACAGCCTAAATATTATCACCAGATATTTAAGAGTTAATCACTCCAACTATTTTGTAGAGAAATCTGGAATTCTGCCCAAAGAATTATAAAGCTGTGTATATACCCTTTGACCTAGCAATACTGCAATTAGTCTATTTCCCAAGGTGATCAATGGAAAAGGAAAACAGCCTCTATATTCTAAAATATTTATAGTAATTCTCTTTGTGGTGGCAAAGAGTCAGAAATTGAGGGGATATTCATCAATGGGGAAATTGTTGAACAAGGTGTGGTATATGGCTGTGATGGAATGTTGTTGTTCCATAAGAAATGATGACCTTCTTGATTTTAGAAAAATATGTAAAGATTTGCATGAAATAGTGAAAAGTGAAATGAGCAGAACCAAGAGAATGTTGTACAGTAACAGCAAGATTGTTTTAAGGTCAACTTTGAGTGACTCACTTGTTCTGAGTATTAGAAATACTCATCAACTACAGAGGACCTATGACAGGAGATGCTATCCGTGTCCAGAGAAAGAACTGATAAATAGAAGGATGCATAGAATGGTTTTATAGATTTATAAATCTGTGTCAAATGGTGGCGTTCTCTAGTGTGGGGTGGGGGTAGGAGGCAGAGAGACAGTTTGGAACTCAAAATGTAACTAGCTAACTAAAGAAATAAAAGTTAATTCAGACCATGAATGATTTCTGGCACCTTGGTTCTTTGATGATTCATGATCACCCCAGGGAAGAGTTTGTAGAAAGCATAGCCGAAAGTAGGAAGAACAGGTTCTCTCTATGAGAATATGTACAAAGTCAGGTAGGAGGTGAATTGGATTCTCTTTTCATTTTCCTTTCTCCATTCTTTGACATCTCAATCAGTCAGTGAGCATTTATTGAGTACCACTTAAGCTACTTTGCATTTAAAGGCAGCTAGGTAATGCAGTGGATAGAGCACCAGTGCAGGAGTCAGGAGGACCTGAGTTCAAATCTCACCTCAGGGGGAGCCAAGATGGTAGAGTAGAAAGACACACATATGCAGGGTCTCCCCACACAGCACATAAAATACCTGTAAAGAGGGACTCTCAACAGATTTTGGAGCAGCAGAAGTGAAGAACAACAGAGTGGAGGAGATTTCCAGCCCAGGGTGACCTGAAAGGCCCATGGGAAATATTGGTTGCACTGGATGAGGAGTGGAATGCAGAGTCCAGCCCAGTCTTGGCTGCATGGCACAGCGTGACTCTGGGAGGAGGATACCTCGGGGGGTGGAATCTCCAGTCCCAGCAGCAGTGGTCTGCAGATCCCTCAACCCGTAGGCACCAAAGGTCAGTGATGGGGTTTTTTCACCTGTCTGGGAAGGGGGAAGGGCCTTCCCCTAGCTCTGGCCTCAGGCAGTGGCCACAGAGGCCACATTGGACTGGCTGCAGCAGTTCTCATGGCAGCTCCTACAGCGTCCCGCATCTATTGTTGGATTGTAAAAACCCCTGGGGGCACTGAGAAGCTGAATATTACCTCAGCCCTGTGTAAAGGCCCTGAGGGAGCTGGTCTTTGTCTCACACTGACTAGCAGCCCTGCCCCCACAGCTTCACTCAATCCCAGCCCCCCAGAACTGACTTGGTGGAGCTGGAGACCAGGTGGCTGTGGAGAGGAAACTGCTAAGATTCTGGACACAAAAATCTCTTCCTGCTTCCAGATCAGTGTACATGCTTGATTGTGCCACCTTGGAGGAACTGAGATCTTACAGATTCCCAGAGTATACCCTGCTCTTGACAGAAGACCCAAAAGTCAAGTAACTGGTTGGGAAAATGCCCAAAAAAGGGAAAAAAAATAAGACCATAGAAGGTTACTTTCTTGGTGAACAGATATCTTCTCCCATCCTTTCAGATGAGGAAGAACAATGCTTACCATCAGGGAAAGACATAAAAGTCAAGGTTTCTGTATCCCAAACATCCAAAATAAATATTCAAAGGGCTCAGGCCATTGAAAAGCTTAAAAAGGATTTTGCAAATCAAGTTAGAGAGGTGGAGGAAAAACTGGGAAGAGAAATGAGAGAGATGCAAGAAAAGCATGAAAACCAGGTCAACACCTTGCTAAAGGAGACCCAAAATAATGCTGAAGAAAATGATACCTTTAAAAATAGGCTAACTCAACTGGCAAAAGAGGTTCAAAAAGTCAATGAGGAGAAGAATGCTTTAAAAAGCAGACTTGGCCAAATGGAAAAGGAGGTTCAAAAACTCACTGAAGAAAATAGTTCTCTCAAAATTAGAATGGAACAGATGGAGGCTAATGACTTTCTGAGAAAGCAAGAAATCACAAAACAAAACCAAAAGAATGAAAAAATGGAAGATAATGTGAACTCTCATGGGAAAAACAACTGACCTGGAAAATAGATGCAGGAGAGACAATTTAAAAATTATGGGACTCCCTGAAAGCCATGATCAAAAAAAGAGCCTAGACATCATCTTTCATGAAATTATCAAGGAAAACTGCCCTGAGATTCTAGAACCAGGGGGCAAAATAAGTATTGAAAGAATCCATCGATCACCACCTGAAAGAGATCCAAAAAGAGAAACTCCTAGGAACATTGTGGTCATATTCCAGAGTTCCCAGGTCAAGGAGAAAGTATTGCAAGCAGCTAGAAAGAAACAATTCCAGTATTGTGGAAATACAATCAGGATAACAAGATCTAGCAGCTTCAACATTAAGGGATCAAAGGGCATGGAATATTATATTCCAGAAGTCAAAGGAACTTGGACTCAAACCAAGAATCACCTACCCAGCAAAACTAAGAATAATACATCAGGGGAAAACATGGTCTTTCAAATCTCACCTCAGACACTTGACACTCACTAGCTGTGTGACCTTGGGCAAGTCACTTAACCTCAATTACCTCATCCTGGGTCATCTCCAGACATCCTGATGAATATCTTGTCACTGGATCCAGATGGCTCTGGAGGAGAAGTGAGGCTGGTGACCTGCATAGCCCTCCCTCACTCAAAACAAAGTCAAGTGCAAGTCATGTCATCATTTCTCTGTTGACATGGTATTCTTTGGCAATGAAGGATGAACACACATTGAGTACCTACTATTTTCTAGCTAGGCACTGTGGTAAGCACTTGAGGTACAAAATCAAAAATATAAGTTCTTGACCCCAAAGAACTTATATTTTAACAGAGGAGATATGCACACATGTGAATATAACAAGACATACAAAACCAAGTTCCCATTGAATGGGAAGGGATTAGCAACTGAGAGGAACAGGAAAGACCTTCTGAGGGTCATGCTTGGGTTGAGTCTTAAAGGGAGTGAAAAACTCCAAGAGTTAGAATGGAGGGATATAGCCAGCATGAAACTTCAGAAAAAGGAATTGAAGATCCATCTGTGAGGAAGAGAAAATGGTCCAGTGTGACTATTGTAGAGGACATCAATGGGGTAATTTCTAAGAAGACCAGAGGTAAAACAAAAGGTCAAGTTTTTGAGAGTTTTCATACGAAACAGGAGTTTATTTGATCCTAGAGTTACAGGGAGCCTCTGAAATTTATTGAGTAGGAGAAAGACATTATGATAGCTGTGTTTTATGAAAATCTCCTTGATGGCTATGAGGAGGATGGGCAGAGGAGACTTGGAGAAAGAAGCCAAATAGTTGCAGCAGTCCAGGTAAGACAGAGATCTGAACTAAGGAGCTCGTGAGTGGAGAGAAGGGATAGAGGATCACTAATTTAGAGCTGAAAGTAACCTTGGAGATTCTCTAGTTCAACTCCACTACCTGTCCTTCCTCCTCTCTCCTCCATTATTTTATAGATGGTAAACTGAGGCTCAAAGAGATTAGGAGATTTGTCCATGATGGACACATGTAAGAGATGCTGTGTGAATAGAAACCACAATCCTTGGCACCTGATTGGATATGTAGGGGTGAGAATTTCAAGGATGACATCAGAGTTGTGAACCTCAATGACTGCAAGGTTGATGGTGCTCTAGATAGCAATGAGTAAATTCAGAAGGGAAGTGGGTTTTGGGAAAAAGTTAATGAGGAGTTCTTTTGGATATGTTGAGTTTGAGATGGCCTATGAGATATCTAGTTTGAAATTTCCGATGAGTATTTTGAAACTATTAGACATGCTCTCTTTGGCTCCAAGACAGAAACAGGAGCAACAGGTGAATCTCACTTGGTGGCTATCAGTCAGTCAGTCAACAAACATCTATTAAATGCTTTCTATGTGCCAGGTATTGTAGTAGGGACACAAAAAGAGGCAAGAGACAGTCCTTGCCCTCAAGGACCTCACAATCTAATAGGGAAAACATCAAACAAAAAAAATGTATAAATAAGCTATATGCAAGAGGAATACAATGTGATTAACACAGAGGGAGGTACTAGAATTAAGGAAGGTTGGGAAAGGCTTCCTGTAGAAGATGAGATTTTATTTAGGACTTAAAGGAAGCCAGGGAGGCCAGTAGGTAGAGAGGAGGAGGGAGAATATTCCAGGCATGGAGGACAGCCAGAGAGATGCCTGAATCTGGGAGATGGAGCAACTTTCTCTGTAACATCCAGGAAATCAGTGCTACTGGATTGAAAAGTATGTGATGAGGAGTAAAGTATAATAAGACTAGAAAAGTAGGAGGGTATAGGTTAAGAAGGGCTTCAAATGCCAAATAGAAGATTTTATACTTGATCTTGGAGACCACATGGAGCCATTGGATGGGATGACATATTTAGACCAGTATTTTAGGAAAATTATTTTGGTTACTGAATGGAAGATGGATTGGAAGAGATATAAAGTAGGCAGGCTCACTGTGAGTATGAGTATCCACCAAGGCCCTGTCCTAGGCTCTCTTTTCTTCTCTTTCTATACTATTTTGCTTGATCGCATTCACTGTCATGAATTTAATTATACAAATGATACTGAGATCTATTTATTCAACCCTAACCTCCCCTCACCTTCAGAGTCACATCTCCAACTGCTTATTGGGTATCTTGAAGTGGATGTGCCTTAGACATCTTAGACTCAACAAATTCAAAATTCAACTCCTATCTTTGCCCCCAATGCCTTTCCTCTCCTGAACTTTTTAGTTACTATTAAGGGCTCCACCATTTTCCCAGTCACTTAAGTGTTCAACCTAAGTGTCATCCTGAACACCTTGGTCCCCTCCCAACTTTCTCTTCCAATGCATTGCCAAGTCACATCAATACTAGCTTTGGAACATCTCTCCTATATTGCCTTTTTTTCCCCTTCTCTGCTACTGGCATCACCTAGTGCATGTTCTCATCATCTCGTGCCTGTGCTATTGCAAAAGCTTCTCATTGGTTTCCTTTCCTTCAGTTCAATTTCACTCAGTTATCAGTTATCTTCCTGAAGTAAAGGCATTACCAAATTCCTCCTCTCCCATCCAATAAACTTCAGTAGATCCCTATTACTTCCAGGATAAAATATAATATAATCAAATTGTGTGTGGTTTCTGCTTCATTCTTGAAGAGGACCATGACATCAGGGAGATGACAACATGATGAGCAATTGACAGCAATTTGAGCAAGAGAGGGCTAAGCAAGGTCACCAGCCTCACTTCCTCCTCCAGAGCCATCTGGGTCCAGTAGACAGATATCAATCAGGAGGTAGTGCAGTGGATAGAGCACTAATTCTGGAATAAGGTAGACTCGAATTCACATATGACCTCAGAATTTGACACCTATAATCAAATGGAAATGCCATAAAATGTATTTTTTTACAAACCCTCCACAATTTGTCCCCCTCTAAACTTTCCAGTATTTTTATATTTCATTTCCCTTCATGCTCCCTAAAATCCAGTGACACAAATCTCTCCATCTTCTGATGATGTGTTATCATTGGCTCACTGTTCTCAGTGTCTAGAATTTCTTTTCCCTCCTTGCTTCTACCACCTGGTTTCCTTCAACAACATGCATGAAAAATACTGTGCAAGAAACCTTTCCTGGTCCCCCTTAATGCTCTGCTTTCCCTCTGTGGTTATCCACTATTTATCCTATACATATCTTGTTGTATATTTGTTGGTTGTTCAGTCGTTTCAGCCAAGTCCAACTCTTTGTGACCCCATTTGGGGTTTTCTTGACAAAGATACCGGAATGGTTTGCCATTTCCTTCTCCAGCTTATTTTACATATGAGGAAACTGAGGCAAACAGGGTTAAGTGACTTACTCAGGGTCACACAGCTAGAAACTGTCTGAGAATGGATTTTAACCTGACTCTAGACTCAGAGCTTTATCCATTGTGCCACCTAGATGTCTTGAGCTCTGCTTTAGGAAAGTGAAAAGAACAAGGGGCAGCAAACCAGATTCAGAGCAAGGGCTGGAGTCATAATCAGTTCTTGCCAGCTGTCTCTTTTTTCTCTCTCTATGGAAGGAAAGGCAGCTCAAGTAGTCCCAGCATTGTGAGAGGCTAGAGATAGGTTTATTTTTTCAGTTAATAAAGGATCTGCTTCTGAACTTTTTACAAGGGAGAGAGATCATCATTTTGAAATGTACCACTGACAAAAACATCGAATTTTTTTCATAATTTTATTTTTCCAGATTCATGCCTCTCCTTACTCAGTTTGTTGAAAGAAAGAGAATGCAGGTTAGCTGAGGCTGTGACAGCAGGAGCTACGACCATTGGCATTGGCTTGTGAGATGAACATTGCAGAATCATTGGGATCCGTTGAAAAACTGGATTGCCACAAGCAGGATGAGCCTACCCCTTGTAAGTGACCGGCACAGTGGGTACAATGTCAGACTTGAAATCAGAAGGAGCTGGACTCATGTCTTGTTTTACTAGTTGACTAGCTTTACTAGCTGACTCTTCCTGTTTTTGTAACTCAGGGCAAATCACTTAACCTTTCTGAAACTCAATTTTTTCTTCTGTAAAATGAGCAGGGCTGAACAGGATGGCCTCTGGGGTCCTTCCAGTTCGGAATGTTTGATTCTATGACTCCCCTGCAATGCCATCTTCTTATTTCACTTGGTTGTTAAGGAACTTGGGGACTGACTGTTCCTGCCACTCAAGGGTGCTAATATTTCAGACCTGAAAATGTTAATTCTGTACAGCAACTACTTCAGCTTTCTGTAAAGCTATCCACAGATAGATTTCAAGGACTCTATGAACTTGGATGGGAAAAAAAATTTAAGCAACCTTTCTTACTGAAATTTAGCATTTCCTTCAACTATAATTGTAAACTACAAACATTATTCTGAGAAGGGGTCCATAGGCATCACCAGACTGCCAAAGGGGTCCATAACACAAAGAAGGTTAAGAACTCTACCTTCAAAGAAAAGACTCTGTGTGTGTGAGTGAACTACATTCTTTAAAGGACACTGCAAAAGGTCAAAATGTTTTCATTGCATGTGGTTAAACTCTGGATTGAAGGCTTGCTTCTTGAATTGCTTTTGCCCTCTCTTCTAGCTGATGGCAAAACATCAGCTGTTGGTAAAGACGAAGAGATTTTCTGCCTTTTTCAAACTAAAAAACAGACTTTGAAAAGAAACAATTTTCCAGATTTATTCATTGGGGAAAAAGTCTTTCTTCCATAGGTCAAACTAAGGATGTCTGCTAATGTCAAAAATAAGAATTATTTTAGTGGTTCAAGGGATTTTTGATGGACAGTAAGCATTTCCATTGGATAGTTAGATGGTGTAGTGGATAGAGTGCTAGGCATGGAGTCAGGAAAACTCATCTTCCTGAGTTTAAATCTAGCCTCAGATACTTACTACTCATGTGACCCTGGGCTAGTTACTTAACCCTGTTTGCCTCAGTTTCCTCATTTGCAAAATGACTGGAGAAGGCAATAGCAAACTACTCCAATATCTTTGCTGAGAAAGTTTCAAATGGAGTCATGAAAAGTTGGATACAACAGAAATGATTCAACAATAACTGCAGTAGACACTCATTCTCATAATACTGCAGTCCAGCAAGTATATCAAATATCTCAGTAGCTCTTGTGCATGTTTTTTGCATGTAGAAAAGAGAAACAATTTTTAAGTTAAGGAGTTATAGAAGGTATGTGTTGAGTGTTTGAAGGGAAGTAGAGGTCAAGGATTAGTTGGGCCAAGTTTGCCAGCTTGCTGTGTCCTTGTTCTGTGCTTGAATATTCAACCACTATTACCATGTTAACCCAGGTCCATCCTTTGTTATCTGCGCTTTCAATAATTTGAACTTCAAAAAATAATTCATTAATTTTCTACTAGGTCCTGAACATTTTGATAGGTGCTGGAGGAGGTACAAAGATCCATAAGACACATTATGGAACACGTATACAACTTTCTATAACAATATATTGAAAAAGCAAGATGGTGTACTGGAAGGAATACAGGACTTGTAGCCAGAAAACCGAGACGGAATCATACCTAGATAATTAGTTGCTGTGTATCTCTGGATACGTCATTTTAATCTCTCAAAGCTTTAGTTTCCTCATCTGTAAAAAGGGAATAATATTACTTATACTACCCACTCCCAGGAGTATTATGAGGAAAGTGCTTTCTACAGCTTTAAGTATGATAAAATGTTACTTCTTAATAAAAGACAATACAGGATAAATGTATCAGGGAGTCACAAACTACTCTGTGAAGACTGATCCAAGAAAGTTTCTCCACAGACAATAAGAGATTTTATGGAGGAAATAGTATTTAACCAAGGCATTAAAGAACAGATATATGGGATGTTAGTAAGAGGAGAAGAAGGTAGAGATAGGGACTACGGCATTCTAGACCTAGTACATAGCCTGAATAAAGTCATGAAGGCAGGACAGTGAAGGTCAGTGTTGTAAGAACATCAGCATTTCCCTTATACAACTTTCCTCCCACTCACAACATGGGGAGGCTTTATTTAAAAGAAGACAAAGCTACCCCAGGACATAAATGAATCTAGTTTCCTGGTCTTTTTGTTCTCTAGTCATTTCAGTTGTGTCCAATTCTTCATGACCTCATTTGAGATTTTCTTGGCAGAGATTTGGAGTGGTTTTCCATTTCCTTCTCCAGCTCATTTTACAGATGAAGAAATTGAGGTAAACAGAGTTAAATGACTTGCCCAGAGAGTCACATAGCTAGTAGGTGTCTGAGGCCAGATTTGAACTCACGAAGATGAGATTTCCTGACTCCCGGCCCAGCTCTATACCCACTGTACCATTTGGCTTCCTGGTATTCTAGGGAAATAGAAAGTCGTGGACACAGGGATTCTGTCCCTCTCAGACTTAGTGGTCACCTAAAACCATGTATGAGTCACCATGTGAGTTATATCCTGAAAACCTACTGTCCAGACACATTTCCATATATACACATGGGGTCCATGTCCAGACAATTGCCACTGAACTTTTGTATATTTTTATTGTGTTAGAGCAAAGTAAATCTCCTTGTGTTAACTGTTCAGTGATTGACAAGTTCTGTATGTAATCCTAAAATTGACCTGAACCAAGAGATTTCTCACATTAGAGTTGTGTTTCTGACAAGTTACATCGTACTCAGTGTGACCTTATTATATTTTTTGTCTGATAGAATTCCTCTAATAATTAATATTAATTATTAATATTAATATTAATTGGCCTTAATATTACCAATACTTAACAAAAGCAACTATCATAATGTTACCAGCCAGTGTAGGAACCAACAGCCTCTTGACTCTTTAGTGACACCAATGAAGGTAACATGACCTTTGGATGACACTCTGTACCACTGGCAGGGCAGCAAAGAAGTCATCCAAGTTTGATATCAAATTTTACCAAATTTCATGATATGTGAGTTTGTCTATCATGGAAAAGAACAACAGGGAATGAATAAAGGGAGATTCAAGAATTGATGAGAATCAACCTTCCTTTCCATTTCTGTTGCATGAGTACAATGAGAAGGCAAGGGAAAAAAGGTAGAGAAAGTATTCATTAATTCACATGTATTTAAAGAAAAGGCAGCATGATGAAAAGGTCAGCAAGACCTTGGTTCAAACCTCACATCTACATTTTACCATGTGCAACCATCGCTAGTCACGTAATCTTTCTAAGTCTCATCTCCTCAGATATCAAAGGAAGAAGTCGGGCTAGGTTCTTTTTAGCTTCCAATGATATATGATCATTTGATTTATTAAGCACCTACTATGTGCCTGGAGTTCTATTAGGTAATAGGGATATGCAGATAAAAATATCTATTTCCTCAAGGAGCATATATTATGAGGAAAACAATATGTATACATAAACATTAAAACAAAATATATACAAAATAATTTCAAGGAATGAGGAAGGTACTAGGAGCGTGGGAAAAGGATTTGGGAAAGGCCTTGTATATGGAGGGGGTATTTGAGATGAGCTTCAAATTAAGCTCAGAGATAGAGGTAGATGACTCTATGCAAAGACATATATAGAGGTGGGAATCAAGTCAATCAGTTTAACCAGAACATATATGTGAAAAGAGCAGTGATTTATGATTAAGCCCAGAAAAGTAGCATGGGATCAGGGCTTTAATGCCAAACAGAGGAATATGTGTTTTATACTAGATATAAGCAGCCAATGGGTTTTTTGAACAACGGAATATGATAATCAAATCTGTGCTTTGTAAATATTGATTTGGTTATGTGGTGAATTGGAGAGTGAAGATACCTGAGGCAGAGAATCTACTAAGGTATCTATTGAAAGAGTCCAGGGGTTAGGTAGTGAGGGAATGAATCAGGGCCCTAGTCATGTAGTTTCACATCTGTCCAGCATTTTATACTTCAAAAAACACTTCAGATGTATTATTTCATTTGATTCTCACAACATTATGTGCAGAAGGCTGTTGTTCTCATTTTCTAGACAAAGAAATTAAGGTATAGAGAGGCTATGTCATTTGTGCAAGGTCACATAACTATTTAAAGGTAGAGCCAGGACAGGAACTTCTTGACTGTCTCTATTAGTGTGCAGATAGTTTCCATCTTATTGCTGGCATTTCCACAGCACTTTAAAGTTTTAAAAGCACTTCATAAACATTACTTTATTTGATGTTCACATATACCTGAAAAATATATACTACAAAAATTGCTATCGCCATTTTAGAGATTTGAAAAATGAGGTTCAGAGAGTTTAAATAACTTTGGTCAAAGGCAAGATTTAAATATTGTCTCCAAGACCAATGTGAGGAGTATCATGGAACTCCTCACAAATAGGTTATATTCTCAAATTTCATTTGTGAGGTGATTTTTTGAAACCTGAAAACACAATTACTCAAAGAAACAATGCTATTTGTAGGTTCTCTGACTAGTTCACCCAAAACTATATAATATATAATGCAGCTGACCTGTTTATTTGTAATGAAAAAATAGACAACAAGTATTTATTACGCACCTAATATATGCTGGGACACTGAGGTGGTACAGTGGATAGAGAGCTGGCCCTGGAGTCAGGAGGATCTGAGTTTAAATCTGGCCTCAGATGCATACTAGCTAAGTGACACTGGGCAAGTCACTTAACCCTGTTTGCTTCAGAAGTGGAAAACCGCCTCTTTGCCAAGAAAACCTCTAAATGGAGTCACGAAGTGCTGGGTGTAACCAAAATGACTCAGCAAGAAGAAAATGATGTGCCACATTGTGCTAAGAACTGGAGATGCACTGTCTAAAGGGGTAGAGAGTATACGGACAACTATGTTGAAAAAAGGCATTTACAGGACAAATTGAGGAGAGTATATAATTCTGTTAAAACAGTAGTGACTGCACAGAATGGGAACATGACAAAATAGAGAAATAGTTTTTGTTCATCTTGGCCTCTTGCACTTAAAAGCAGATTTGATGAGAGGAGGAACAAGCAGATAAACTTTTATGGAGATGATAGAGAATTTCTGGACATTTTCAAGAGCTGCAGAGATAGGTGGCAATGGTTCTTTAATTCTGTCTAATTTCACTTCAGAACTTTGGGTTTTCTTTTTATTTGATGAAGGTGCATCACCAGCAGTATTCATGTCCACAGGGCATGATTAGAGTAATTTTTTGAGTCAAAAATGGACAGAAAAATAGACAGGGCAAAGGTTTTTCTTGAGATAATTGGCGGAAAACAAGAGTAGAAATATAGGAGAAAAGAAGTAAAAAAGAGATATGTGTATATCTATAGACAGTCACATATATGTATATGTATGTACATATGAAAACCCATGTATATTCTATATAGTATATATTACACACATTTGTATATATGTATATTCACATGCATATGCATAAATGAATATATATACATATGTATGCACACATGTGTATATGTCTGTATATATATATTATATATATATACATTCTTACTCCTTTTCTCCTTCCTCTATCTTCTCACTCTTGCTTGCAGCCAATTATCTTAAAAAAACTTTTTTCCCTTTGTTCTATTCCATTTGTGAGTCAACAGCCTTCAGTATATGCACATACATTCATATAAGAATGATTACTTAAGAGAGAATTGAGTGGTGAGCAATTAAAGTCAGAATAAAAGAGCAAAACACAGCCTGCTCATATATTAATAATGCATTTTTGCTTATTGGTAATATAATTTTGTTTCTTAATGGGAAGATCTTTCCCACTCATTTATGGTCTGCCCACTGATAAGGGAAGATTTGTAGGAAGGCCCATACCTTTTGTTAATGAGGAACTGGTTCTCAAGAGTTGCAATGCCCTCTGGCTCTGAAAGTGTATAAAGACTCTGAGGTGAAGTTTTGCTTTAGGGCTTACTCGTTGGAAGTGTTTGTCCAGATGAGACTCTGCGAAACCACTAAGCACCCCGCCCCCCCCCACCCCATCATCCCCCCTCAGCTTTGAAAACCCAGATGTTGGTGCTTCCCTTCTAGTAATTATGTATGTATGTAATGATCAGATTGGTGGATCTATTTGTTGATCTGTGATGTATGTATAGCTTATGTCAGGCAGCGGGAAGCCCTGTCTGTTGATTTTGATTTCTCTGTATTTTTTCTGAAGTCTAGGGTGCTGACTTTTTCCCTCTGAACTAAGTGAATGATACATGTGCTTGATTAAAGTGATTGTTGACCCCTCGAAATTTACTTTCCTTTTAGAAATGCAAGTCTAAGAACCTGTGATAGCAGGCCCTCCTGTGTATGTTGGGGGGTGCTTGCTTTTACAGTTCATGATTGCCCTCATGATGAGTCCAGTTTAGCTTGACTGCTCTCTTTCTGAAGATGAGTGAAAGGGAAAGGTTCCAAGGAATGTGGGTGGGAAGGAAGATTCATTTTGTGTACAAAAGACTTTCATAAATCAGGTCAGGAGTGCCTATATTATATTATGATATACTTCACAAGACTTAGAATTTTCATGTGTGTCTTTTGAGTTATAATAATTGTCACAAATATCACTCCAGAGTCATAAAACTTCTTTTTTCACTGTCATTGTGCTTATATATATGTACATCATCTGTCTTTTCTACAGATACATTGTTTTGATTCCCTCTCCTTAGCTTCTCATTTCTAGAATTTTCCTGCCATTAAGATTCATAGTTCTTTTAAGCACCCACTGGTCACTGTTTCTATAGTTTGGTTTGTAAACTACTTCAGTTGACCTAATAGCTGGTCCACTGATGAATTTTTTTTTTTAGTGGGGGAGGGTGTGCTTGAGGTGGGCCAAGTACAAATAGCCATTAGCATAGCTTCTACAGAGATGGGATCTATACTCTAGAGGGCCACTGTGGAATTCTAGGAGAGTCCTGAATCTGACAAGGTTGGAAGCAGGGATGTACTGGTAATTATTTAATAATGATCTCTCCAAAAATACAAGCCACACTTTTAAGTTTCATTTGTAATATGAACATTTTCCCCATCACTTCTTAAGTCTAGGCAATCAACAAAGCAATAGATCAAACCCAGCATTTGCTGATGAACACAGGCTGTAGGTAATGAAAATCAAAGTAGTACAGCTAGACAGGAATCATGGGCAATTGCTAGGTCAAAAGAGCCAAGCTTATCTGAAAAAGATCAACTATTGCTCCTACCCTCATTTCTTTGGCAGGATGAAAACATTATGCAGATGGAGCTCTTTCTCTGCCCCCTGCTCATGCAGGAAGGAAAGGGAGGAAGCTATCTGAATTTATCCCTTTCTCTAATAGACTCTTGAGACTTACTTTCCAGTTACTTGCTTCCCTTGTCATTTTATCTTATTGTCTTCCTGTACTTCAGATTTAGATGCTGCTATAGCAAGAGGAAAGCCCCAGGCAGATTATCCAGTGCACTGTCTTATTGAAATTAATGTTCCCCTCTGTTAGCCCAGATAATCAAGAATTATAGCAAGATGATCACTAATGTGTCTTAGAAGAGATGATTTAAAAAAAACCCAACAAAGTAAAACTATGTTTAAGTTGGAGCTTAGAGCTGTTCTTCCCCCAGGCCCATTCTGCTCATTTGCTTTTGACATTTGCTTTTATCCCCATTTTCTTACTTTGGTGACATTTTGTCATTTACTCAATGATGGAGTTGGGCTACCAGTTGGGGCCAGGCAGAAGGAGTAGACAGCAGTCACAATCAGACAAAACAGGGGTCAGATGGATAGTGAAGGAGCATAGTAGCCCAAATTGAACAGGATATGATGGAGGCTTATGAGGCAGTGGAGGTCAGGGAAAATTTAGATCAAGGTAGGTGGTTATTGGACCAGATGCTTGAAGGCTAATTGGGTGAAGGTTCAAGATGGATAGAGGCAATAGATGAGACCTTGCACAGCCGTCCCTCACTCAAAAAAAAAAAGTCAAGTGCAAGTCATGTCATTTCTCTGATGTCATGGTCTTCTTCGAATATGAAGGACAAACACAGACAGACAGATACATAGCAATGACATCGTATTTGTGAAGAATGTGTCACAGTGTCTGGAACACAGCAGGTCCTTAATAAATATTCATTTCCTTCCTTAGAGAGTACTGGTCTCCAAGGTTAGAGGGAGACTTAGGTAGAAGTTGTTCAGTACTCTGGATAGATCCATGAAAAAGAAATATTCCCATAATGTCTGCAATTGTCTAAGATTTTTCATCTTTAGGTCCCCAGGATTATTCAAAAGGTCTACTTTGTCTCAAATACAGCAATATTGAATAGGTTTCACCCTTTTTAGTACACTTAATCCCTACAGAGATGGAGAATTTTCCTTATTTCTGAGTAGTTTATGGTCTCTGAGTCAGAAGATAAGGGCCACCTTCTCAGGATGTCCATGTTCTTGGAAGGTCCAACAGATTGGTCAGGGTGGAGAGCTCTCAGATAGTTTAAATTTCATATCTCTTATCCTCCAGGCTTCATTTTTAAATTCTTTCAAAATCACAGAATATCAGAATTGGAAGTGTCTCAGAGTCTACCTAGTTTGAACTGTACCCTCTAATTGCAGAAGTCATCTTGGGTGCTTCCCTATCTCTCACCCCTCTTATCCAATTTAATACCAAGGTTATCAAGTTCACCTTTGCAACATTTCTTGAATATACTTCCTTCTCTTCCTCTGATACTTCCAGTTACCCTCATCATCTCATGCTTAGACTATGCATTAGTCTACCGGTGGGTCTACCTGACTCAAGTATCTTCCTACTCCAATCCACTCTACATTCAGCCGCTGAAGTAATTATCCTAACACACGTTTGACCATACCCATGCCCCCCCCATAAATTCCAATGGCTTTCTGTCATCTCCATGACCAAATAATAAAATTCTACTTGTCATTTCAGTACCCTTCATAACATAGTCTCACCCTGCCTTGCTGCCCCCCACCCCAATTTCCATTCCTCTTCTTTCCTGGCTTCCCTTAAGTTCCAGTTTCTCCCTTAAGTTCCAACTAAAATTCCATCTTCTAAAGGAAGTCTTTGTTGACCCCTCTTAATTATAGTGCATTTTCTGTTATTTTCTATTTATCCTGTATACAATTTGTTTATATACATTTGCGTGCTTGTTACCTCCCCCATTATATTATGAGCTCCTTGAGGGTAAGTACTGACTTTTGCCTTTTTCATATCCCCAGCAATTAGCACAGTGCTTGACACATAATAAGTATTTTTATTGAATGACTACTTGACCAAGAAGGGCAGCTAGGTGGCCCTGTGGATAAAATGCTGGACCTTGAGACAGGAAGACTCATCTCTGAGTTCAAATCCAGCCTCAGACACTTATTATCTACATGACCTTGGGCAAGTCACTTAACCCTGTTTGCTTTGGTTTCCTCATTTATAAAATGAACCGGAGAAGGAAATTTGGCAAACCTAGTATTTTTGCCAAGAAAACCACAGATGGGGTCATGAAGAGTTGGACATGACTGAAAGGACTAACAACAGTAATCTGATGAAGACTCTGCTCTCTAACACATGGTCATCTAGATTTCACTTGAATTTTCTTCTTTTCTGTATCTCATGCCAAAAGTTTCTGCAACATTGTTTTTTTCAAATGTTTTCACATTTTATAAGACCATATATATTGCCAATTCAATACCCACAGCAATTGCTATGAATATGCAGATGTATTTTCAGGGTTGAATTGCAAAATATAACAAGCTCTCTTACTCAAAGATGAAACCAAGACATTTATTCAGATACCAGAAAGCCAATTCACCATGGTAACAAAGAAGTTTAAACACACCATCAATCCAGGGAGCACTTATATCCCCAAGCCTTCTCTCCTTTAGGTCTCTCCACAAACAATCTCCCCTAGGGAAAATTCCTCCCTCTCTCACTCATGCTAGCTGCTCTGCCTCAGCACTGCTTCTCTCTCTCTCCTAGCTCTGCCTCTCTCTCACTTCCTGCTCCATCCTTTCTGCTCCATCTATTTGGCAAGCTCCTCCCACCATGGGCTGTATGTGACTCACTCAGGCTCCATGTGACTCAGGCTCCATCACAGCAGTCAGCTGGGCCCTAGCTCAAAGCAGGTCACATAGGCATATTAATGGACGGGAAAGATCTTCCCTTTCCATTAACTAATGTTAATGTTAACATACTGCTCAGAGTTTCTTAATGTACTTCTCTTTTCTATTCATTAATCTTCTTCAAGAAACAGTGACACTGAATGTCAGTGTTTTTGCATTTTCCACTTTCTTTTTTTTTTTTTTAAGGAGTAGGCAATACCTTGTGCAACTATGTTGGGGGTGGAGATGTAATATTCACATTTACTGTCTTCTAAACATTAGTATGCTAAATTGTCATTTACTTTTTAAGAATTAATTTATTTTAAACCTAAACAATAAAACTTAAATACACAATAAGAAAGAAAAAGCATTACCATGTGCACAGCAGAACATGAGAGGATGAAAAACATATAGCAATACATTTCCATTTCAAGAAAGTCTATATAATAAATACTTCACATTTTGTTCAGAGCTGTCTATTTTTCTTAACTTCTTATAAGGTTTCTTTTGTTCTCTGTTGTGCACTTTTTGTTTTATTCTTTCTCCCCTTCTTCCCCCTGCCCCCCCAAGAAAGCTACAATATATATAAATATCTACATATATGTGTGTGTATACACACATACACACACATGCATATATACATACACACATATACTTAGCTATCTATAATCATGCTCATATATAGATATATACATTCCTATGCATCTATGTAAGATTGTACCATACGTGTTTGTCTTCTCTTTCTTTGGGGGTGGATAACATCTTCCTTCCTAAGTCCAAGTCTTTCCATAGCTTTCTAAATCTACTACCTCATCATTTCCTACACTGCAGCAATATTCCAATCTTATAACGTCTAGTTATTTTTAATAGTCTAAACCAATATTGATTAATATGGCTCACATATAGTTGTTTTCCTATTTTTTTGACTAAATCTATTTTAGCTTTAACTTTGTCTGAGATGATGATTACTACCCTTGTTTTTTTCCTAATAAATTCTATTCCTGACCCTTATTTTATGTTTGTATGTATCTCTTAATTCCTAACCTGCCTAACTCTTCTACTTTACTTCTTACTCCTTTACTTAACCTACCCCCCTCCAAGGTCCCTCTCTTATCCTCCTATTCTCATTAATCTAAACACCCTTTTACACCCCCATCTTATTCCCTCACCCTTTTATTTCTTTATAAATTTAGAAAATTTTTATATCCTTCTAAATGTATATATTGTTCTCTTTTTAACCTAGATCTGATGTGAATGGGGTTCCCTCTAAAAATCCCTTCCTTAGGGGGGAGGAGCAGAAAGACTCACGTAGTATGCTAGCTCCGAACCCACAGCCCATATATTTTCCCTAAAAAGAACTCCCCACAAATTCTGGAGCACTGCAAGCCATGCAGAAACACAGTGTAAGAAATTTCCATTCCAGAAAGCCCTGGAAAGCCATCCCCGGGGGTCCATCGCGCTCCAGACAGCGGAGCCCACCCCTGTGCTGCCCTGGCTGTGCGACCCCAGAGGAGCAGACCCAAGCAGGCTTCAGGGACGGAAACTCCAGCAGCCGCGAAGGTCCCTCCACACACAGGCACTACAGGTCAGTGAGAGAGACTTCTGGGCTGGCCGAGAGGGGAGCGGGGTGTCTCCATGACTTGGGCCCCCTTGGGAGGCAGTGGCAGAGGTAGTGGCAGAGGTGGTGGCAGAGGTGGTGGCAGAGGCAGCCGCAGGCAGGAGCTCAGGGCCATTACTGAAGGTCTCTGCATAAACCCCCTGAGGGAACTGAGCCTGGGAGGTGGCCCTGCCCCCATCCAAGCACCAGAACTTAAGCTCACATTGAATAGCAGCCTCACCCGCTGAAGGCCCTGAGGCTGGGGAGCAGCATTTGAATCTCAGAATCTCTCAAGCACTAGCTGGGTGGATCTAGGCGGGGTTGCAGAGGAATCTCAGAAGTCAAGTAACTGGCTGGGAAAATGCCCAGAAAAGGGAAGAAAAATAAGACCATAGAAAACTACTTTCTTGGGGGACAGATGTTCCTTCCTTTCATTTCTGATGACGAGGAACAATGCTTACCATCAGGGAAAGATGTGGAGGTCGGGGCCTCTGTATCCCACACATCCAAGGTGAATTTCCGGTGGGCTCAGGCCATGGAAGAGCTCAAAAAGGATTTTGAAAATCAAGTTAGACAGGTGAAGGAAAAACTGGGAAGAGAAATGAGAGAGATGCAAGAAAAGCATGAAAAACAGGTCAATAACTTGCTAAAGGAGACCCAAAAAAATGCTGAAGAAAATAACACCTTGAAAAACAGACTAACTCAATAGGCAAAAGAGGTTCAAAAAGCCAATGAGGAGAAGAATGCTTTCAAAAGCAGAATTAGCCAAATGGAAAAAGAGGTTCAAAAGCTCACTGAAGAGAATAGTTCTCTCAAAATTAGAATGGAACAGATGGAGTCTAATGACTTTCTGAGAAACCAAGAAATCACAAAACAAAACCAAAAGAATGAAAAAATGGAAGAGAACGTGAAATATCTCATGGGAAAAACAACTGACCTGGAAAATAGATCCAGGAGAGACAATTTAAAAATTATGGGACTATCTGAAAGCCATGATCAAAAAAAGAGCCTAGACATCATCTTTCATGAAATTATCAAGGAAAACTGCACTGATATTCTAGAACCAGAGGGCAAAATAAGTATTGAAGGAATCCATCGATCACTGCCTGAAAGAGATCCAAAAAGAGAAACTCCTAGGAACACTGTGGCCAAATTCCAGAGTTCCAGGTCAAGGAGAAAATATTGCAAGCAGCTAGAAAGAAACAATTCCAGTATTGTGGAAATACAATCAGGATAACACAAGATCTAGCAGCTTCTACATTAAGGGATCTAAGGGTGTGGAATAGGATATTCCAGAAGTCAAAGGAACTAGGACTCAAACCAAGAATCACCTACCCAGCAAAACTGAGTATAATACTTCAGGAGGAAATATATCCTTTCAAGGAAACAGAGGACTTTCAAGCATTCTTGATGAAAAGACCAGAGTTGAAAAGAAAATTTGATTTTCAAACACAAGAATGAGAAGCATGAAAAAGTAAACAGCAAAGAGATGTCATAAGGGACTTACCAAAGTTGAACTGTTTACATTCCTACATGGAAAGACAATATTTGTAACTCTTGAAACTTTTCAGTATCTGGGTAGTTGGTGGGACCACACACACACATACACATACACACATGTACATGTGTGCATGCGCACACACATACACACATGCACACACAGAGATAGAGAGCACAGAGTGAATTGAATAGGATGGGACCATATCTTAAAAGAAATTAAGGTAAATGGTGAGAGAGAAATGAGGTGGGAGGAGAGAGGTTGAAATGGAATGGGGTAAATTATATCTCATTCAAGAGGCAAGCAGGAGACTTTTTAGTGGAGGGAAAAAGAGGAGAGCTGAGAAAAAAAAACATGAAGTTTACCCTCATCACGTCTGACTAAAGGAAGGAATAAAATGCACACTCATTTTGGTATGAAAACCTATCTTACAATACAGGAAAGTGGGGGTGAAGGAGATAAGTAGGGTGGGGGGGATGATGGAAGGGAGGGCAATGGGAGGAGGGAGCAATTTGAAGTCAACACTCGGGGAGGGACAGGATCAAAAGACAGAATAGAAGCAATGGGGGGCAGGATAGGATAGAGGGAAATATAGTTAGTCTTACACAACACGACTATCAGGGAAGTCATTTGCAAAACTACACAGATATGGCCTATATTGAATTGCCTGCCTTCCCAAAGGGAATGGGTAGGGAGGGTGGGATGGGGAGAATTTGGAACTCAAAGTTTTAGGAACAACTGTTGAGTATTGTTCTTGCTACTAGGAAACAAGAAATACAGTTAATGGGGAATAGAAAGTCATCTGGCCCTACAGGACAAAATAGAAGATGGGGACAAGAGAAGGGAGGGATGATAGAAGAGAGGGCAGATTGGTGATAGGGGAAATTAGAATGCTCAGTCTATTGGGTGGGGGGAGTGTATAAATGGGGAGACAATTTGGAACCCAAAATTTTGTGAAAATGAATATAAAAAGTTAAATAAATAAATTTATAAAAAAAAATCCCTTCCTTATCCTCTCCCCACCCCCTATCTCTACAGCCTTTCCCCCCTGAATTTAGAAGACTTTCATACCCTTCTAGATATATATGTATTGTTCATTCTTCAACTCAGTGATGATGAGAGTAGAGTTTCAGAATTATCAGTCCTCCCCCTTCATCTAATTCCTCTTTGTCCGTTTTTCTTTTCATACCCCTTTTGTATAAGACAATACCCTTTTTCGTTTTCTAAATGGTAACTTTTTAGAATCATGTCATACTCAGGTCTACCCCAAACTTTCTTTTAAACTACCCAATTACTAATAACATTCTTAGACATAAGTTTTACATTTCCTCATATAAAAATAAACAGTCTGTCCTCATTGAATCCCTTGTAATTAATCTTTGTTATGTACCTTATATTTCTCTCAGATTTTGCATGTCAATTTTTCTATTGAGTTTGGGGTTTTTTCTTTTTTTGGAACAAAATCCTGAGAGTCTGGCACTTCATTGAATGTCCAATTTTTTTTCATTTAGGATGATATTTAACTTTTCTAGCTGCAACCCCAGTTCTTTTGCTCTTCAAAATATAGTGTTCTTAGACCTGTGGTCTTTTAGTGTCACCACTGCTAGGTCTGGTATAATTCTAACTGTGTCTCCACCTTATTTGAATTTTTTTTCTTGTTGCTCATAATAGTTTCTCCTTGAGTTGGGCATTTCAGAATTTGACTATGATATTCCTATAGGTTTTCCTTACAATATTTTCATTTTCTTTTAACCTTTGTTCTAAATTGTTGATTTAGCTGGTTACTCACTGACAAATTGCTTCTGAAATATTGCTACTGCTAATAATGATAATAATATTAATGTTTTTAGAGCCCTTTAAGGTTTACAAAACACTTTTCATCTATTGTCTCATTTGGTTTTTGCAATAGTCCATTGAGGCGGGTGCTATCATTATCCTCATTTCACATTCATATGAATGTGAAAGCTAAGGAGCTAAGATTGAGGAATCAGGGTGACACAGTTGAGAAATGTCTGAGGGCAGATTTGTACTTAGGTGTTTCTGACTCCAAGTTCAGTACTCTATCCACACTGCCAGCTCCTATGTTGATACTGAGTTATTTACTTTCTACTAATTCATTAAAAAACATTCATTTTTTCTTGATGCTTTTCCTGTTTTCTTCTTTAGCAGAACCTTTTCATCCTGAAAAATGATGATAATAATGATGATAAAAATGATAACGAGAATGTGTATAATGCGTTACAAATTCACAAAACACTTTGACCTACATTATGTCATTTGATCCTTATAACATGTACAGGCCTAACAGTTCTGAGTGCCTGAAACCATTTGGACTGTATCACTTCTTGATCCTTGCCAATATTTTCCAGTATAGTCTTTGTCAATCTTCCCATGCTCATTTTTTTTTTTTTTTGCACTGATGGTATTGAGAATCAAGGTATATGCAAACTTAATTTGGAAAATGTTTTTAGGCTCATCATGGAATTTATCTGCTTTTTAGAACTCAAGCAGCAGGATATAGTAGAAAAAGACTGGAGTTGGAGTCAGAAAATCAAGTCCTCAAAACTTAGCACAGAACCTGGCACAGGTACTTAAATAAATGTTTGTGGTTGGTTAGTCGTTTCAGTCATGTCTGACTGTTCCTGACTCCATTTGAAATGATTTTCCTGGCAAAGATATTGGAGTAGTTTGTCATTTCCTTCTCCAACTCCTTTTTCAGATGAGAAAACTAAGGCAAACAGGGTTAAGTGACCTGCCCAGGGTCACACAGTTAGTAAGTTTCTGAAGCCAGATGAGTTTTCCTAACTCCAGACCCAGCACTCCATCCACTGCACCATCTAGCTAACCAAATAAATGCTTTTTGAGAGATTATTACATTTCACTTAAGCAAACTTTATTTAAATGGCTACTATGCGAAAGGAGAGGCAGTGTGTTACAGTGGCTAGAGGATTAGTGTTAGAATCAAACTCTGAATCTCACAAATATTAGTTGTGTGACCCTGGTCAGGTTCAGTGTTGTTAACACACTAGTTAATATTAATAAATCTCCATGACTACCCAAAGTCTAAATTAGATTTTTTATCATTCAAGACCCTCCAAAATATGGTCCCTATTTATCCCTCCACTTGACTCTCTCTCTGTCTGTGTCCCTCTGTTTCAGTTCTTTGCAATAGCAGATTTTCGGCACTTCAAACATACATTTCTATTTAAACAAAATCAAAGCAATGGACTTTGTGAATATAAACTTATTGTTTTTTCTTCCTGAGGATACTCCTCCTCCATCAGCTCTTTTTGGAGTTCCCCAGACAAGACTACTCCAGGTTCAAGGTATTTTGAGGGTCTACCTTCATTCACAGTTCACAAATCCTCAGTAATGTATTTACCTTTACTAGTCAATGAGGGGACACAATTATTTCAGAGCAAACACATCTAATGAAATACTACAGAAAGAAAAGAATCAATAAAGCAGTTTTCCTATAAATATAAAGGCACATCATCCTTCAAATATACACAGTCATAGGAGAGGAACGATATAGGGAAACATGTGTGGCCAAGGAACATGCATGGAGGGACACACAGATAGGTAACACTTGTTCCCTGGTCTCAAGATGTGCCAACTCAAGCCTCAGATGCTGGAGGGCCCCTGGTGTCTTCTAGATATAACATTGTGCTATTACTGCTGGTCTCCTATGTCATGTAGTATTTTCTGGACTCAGTCGTTGCTGCGCCTTGTTCTCTGCTGGTTTTTTATGATGACTGCTTAGTTAGTAGAGTTCCACTAGCCCCACTACCAAATACACCTGCATTAAGTTTCTTTTCATGACTCATTTCCAACTTCAGCTGGCAATCCTAGATGGAATGCAATACTTTTTTCAGACTCTCCTGTGTTCTTCTGCTTAAAGTCCCTGGCCATTTTTTTTAAACTGATACAGCTCTTTAGAAAACAGAAATACTTAACACATTCAGCCATCACAAGGAAAAACCTGTCACAAGAAAACAAAACAAAACAAAATAATCTTTCTGGCTTGTTATCCTTGAGGAGTGAGTTAAGTATTCTTTTCAAAGCTTCAGCCACAACAATTTTTTTCCCCTCTAGAAGGAAGTTCTTTGCTGTGAGCACCAAGCTTCTTAGAATATATAACCAACCACCTCCTGGTTACTTATTGCCCTTAGTTCAATTCTACTTTTGTAACTATATTTCCTGGTAATTGGGGCCTGGCTTTCTTACAGAGACTACTCTCTACTTAGGGTGGAAATTCCTAATGGCTCTGTTTCATTCCCAGTTGGGATTTTTTTACATCTCATTTCAATTCATTTCAGGAGCAGAGATGTCATTTCTGCCCATCTTCACAGATGTCGGCATTTTATCCCCTGCAGATATCTGGATATTCAACATGTTTTTCTGTGGCTGCGGAAATGAGTCTAAGCAAACAAAAAATTAAGCCCAAAGGAAAAGGTCATAATTTTTCCTACCTAGACACATTCTTGGTCTTTTACATATATATATATCGGCCACAGCAAAGTCTTTTCAGGCTATGAGACAACATTTCAATATGAAACCTCCAGGTCATGTCCTCAAGTGAGGCCAATATATTATCTACAGCATACCATTTCCATTACAGACTATAGAATCCTGGAGGTAGACACAGCCTCCAAAAATTACGTCGATTGTCTTCCCTTTAAAATAGTCACTCTTTCTTTCCTTATAAGAAATATACACCTCTATAATATGCCCAGATATTTGAATGAAAACTATGTCTTATTAGGCTTTCTATAAGAATAAAAAATGAGACAAGTGATATGAGTCAGTGGTGGTTTTGTTCCCATGACCACTCTTATCAAATGGGACTAGTTTTCATTTCATAGTAAAATCTGGAGATAAGTAGATGATTTTAATGAATGAAAAACTTTATGTGATTACTGTGTTCCAAATATATACTAATCTATGCTAATTACTGGGGATACAAATATAAAAGTCCCTGATCTCAAAGAGGTTATGTACTCATTGTGGCAGACTACATATTTAGGGAAATATTGGCCAAGGACAGGTCTAGGAAGTCATGGGGTTGATAAGTGAGTTATCATGGTAGTATACACTGACATATATTTTTCTGAAGTAATGATTAAATTGATTCTAGATTCTAGACTAAGACGTAGCATGTGGGATGATGTGGAGGCAGTAAAGGAAAAAGGGATTGGCTTACATGTAATGTCAGGAAAGGAGATAAGAAGATGATTGTGGTCGAAGGCTACATGGGGTATGAAGCATAGTCTGGTGTTGTCTGGCGTTGCCTAGATATGATGGATTTTGTGAGCTTGCTCTCACTTACTTAGTAATCACAATAGCTAGGCCCCAGGGAAGGATGCTGTCTCAATGCTGAGTGGATTATTTTCCTCAAGGACAGAGTCTCTACAGAGGCAAGGCAGATGGCAGGAAGATTTCTGGGGTCAAAAGCTAGATGGGAAGGGAAAAACTCAGTACTAATTTTAAGAATTTCTGGGGAATGGGACAAAGCAGAAAGGAGAGAAAAACAAGTAAAATATTGAAATAAGAGAAAATAATGAAGATTTTGCTATGGAAAGAATAGCTCTTGTTTTCTTATACATCAATGATTTGGGGCAAATCCAAAGGTCTGTGTGGTATTAAAGTTGTAAGAGAGTTGCATCATCAAACTAATTTGCATCAACTCATTCTTCCCAGTTTAAATCTTTCATTATTTAATTTTACATTAAATAAATATTCTCCACAAGGTCTCTTAGGAATTAATCGTACAATTCCAGGTGCTAAAGGTAAATATAAATGAAAGTAAAATATCTTAATTTACAAATGCAAATTAATTTTGCATAACTAAACATTACATTATAAAGATTGATGCACAACTCATAAGCCAGCATTTTTCCTGCAGCTGTGATCTGTGAATTTTGAGCACCAGAGAAAAGCACAATTTGCATAGGCAAGCTAGTACAGCTTGTATGAAGTCTTAATTATTATCATTGAAATTAACAATATATTCATAATATTCTAGTTTTCATATATTAATTATATAGATCTAAATTTTGAGATAAAACAGTAATAGACCTCTTCTAGATCTGTTTCATTCATGTAGCTCTTGTACACTCGTATGCATCATAAGGGTATTGAGATTCCTTGGACAAAATCTGAGCTTTCTTATGTTGCAAATATTGTCTGTCGTAAGAATTGGAGAGCTTAAAGAATCATCTAAAGAGCTTCCTATAGTTCTCCAATCAATACCCAGTTGGGTGGAATTCTCTGTATTTCTGTTTGAAATTCTTAAAGGTTTTTGAAACATGCTTTTGAAAGTCATGTTTAGGTAGATTTAGAATTTATAATTTCAGTCTCTTTTTGGAAGGCATGAAGGATCAGGGAACACAAATGTTAGAATCTTTTCCTGATGATTGCTACACGAACAATCAAATTCCAATTCTATCTTACATAAACTAGTTATTGTTTAGAAGGAAGGGGGAGAAGTTTGGAATAGATGTCCCTAAAAAAAGAAAGTGAAAATGGAGAGAGTAGCAAGGAACCAAATTGCAAGAAGTCTGCTTTCAGAATGGGAACCTGGGCACTGAGTCTTCAAAGCCAGTGCTGTCATTACACCACACTGCCTTGTCTTCAGTCATCTCCCTCCATGTTTTATCACAGGTTGTCTGTTCCTCATGCCTGGAATGATCTCACTAACTCGTCACTTCCAGCCCTTCAGATCCCTGGTTCCCTTCAAAATCACTTTGCTTTTATTTCATGTAGACCTTATAGTTACTTATCTGTGCACATGTTGTATGATCCTTTGGTAGAATTTAAGTTCCTTGAAGACAGATTGTCATCCTGCTTTCATCTCTGTATCTCTAGTAGCTAGAATGATAAGAGAGAGGTGCTTGTTTGCTTGATATTTTTCCATTTGCCTATAGGTATGTTAGAACAAGCAGTCTAGCAGGGATGGTGTGTAATTCACCACTGCATGGTCACATGATCATACCACCATGAAGTTAGAACTCCAATCACTCCTCAAAGCTCTTTAGACCTCACCTCTACACGGAGGACTCCAGAATCTCTATCACCAGTTCTCACTTCTCTTTCAAGCTCCAGAATCATACCTCCAGCTCTTTACAGGACATATTTAACTAAATATATGTCCCAGGGCAAGAAGGTGGTGCACTGGATAGAGCACCAGTGCAGGAGTCAGGAGGACTGAATTCAAATCTCACGTGAGACACTTGCCACTCACTAGCTTCATGACCTTGGGCAAGTCACTTAATCCCTATTGCCTCATCCTGGGTCATCTCCAGTCATCCTGATGAATATGTGGTCACTAGATTCAGATGGCTCTGGAGGAGAAGTGAGGCTGGTGACCTGCACAGCCCTCCCTCACTCAAAACAAAGTCAGGTGCAAGTGATGTCATCATTTCTCTGATGGCATGGTACACACACACACACACACAACTGTATACCCCACTAGTAGTTCAAATTAAGCATGCCCCTAGGTTTTTCCTTTGTCGATTTTTAGGCTGATTTCTTTGGAATAATTCTAAATATAATTGAATCTATAGTATCCTGGGACTTAATGCAATAAACACCATGTGATCCAACAAACAGGCCATGCTCTTGTACCTACTGAATACTCATTGAATACCTTAATAGATTTGTGATTTCATTGATGTGGACATTTTTTTTTTTCAATGATATTGGTCACAATCAATCCAAACCTTCTCATCCCATGAGATTTTTGCCCATGTTCTTTCACAAATCCTCTATATGGGTTCTATTCAATGCTCTGGAGACATTTTTCTTGGTCAGTGGTTCTTAACTTTTTAAAATATAAGAACCCCTTTTGGATGACAAAATGTTTAGGATACTTCTACGTAATTGTGGTTATACCATTGGTTGAGAAATACAGAACGACAACAAGCTTCTATTAATATTTAGTAATGCTGAATGTGAAGTTTACTCATTTCAAAAACATCGTTAATTCGGAAACTATGATTGTTTACCTATTATACCAAATCATTTCATTGAATGGGATCTCTTGCAATAACTATGTGATCTCATAGGGGTCCATAGCCTTGGATTGAAAAACATTATTCTAGTTTAAAGTTTTTTTGGAATTGGCATAATTGTCATTCCGTCCATTTGTTAACTCTTACTACAGGATTGGTATACCTTCTTTTCCAATCATGTACTTTTGATGACATATTTTATGCTACTTCTATGCAAGTCACCACAGGGAATATGCTTCAGTGTAATAATATACCTTTAATATTCTCTCCTTTGCTCTTTGGGTCACCTAAATTTTATATTCCACATAATTTTTGGGAAAAAAAATATTAGAGTTTAAAAAGGTTTTGTTTTTATCAAGGAGAAGCTTGGAATCATTGAAAGTCCAGTTTCCTAAATGCTACCCAGCTTACTCCCTTACTCATATTCAGTTTAGTGTCCACTCGTTGTCCATTTGTATAGCCTGTCCATGAAACATGGAATAATTGAAGAAAATGCTCATCCAACAGCATGTCATAGTATAGACAATAGACATTTTTCATCCATTTTGTTTTTCCTTTGTAGACTATTAGACTAGTTGATCTCTTCTGAGTAATTCTGTATCTCACTGATGAGAATCTGTAGTACTCTGGGGCTTAATGAAACAAGTATGTTGTCAACCACAAACTAAAGCATCTTTTCTGTTTGTGTTCTGAATAGAACAGACATCTCCTTTGACAGCAGTGAACATCTTCTTTATACTTTGCTTTATGTCAATAATCAGAGGATCATTAAACAAAGTTAAATCTGTGGTGGCATCTGTCCAGAAATTTCATAAGATATATAAATATATCATTGAATATGTTCATTTAAATATATGTATAAATGCATAGAGGAGATGTTTTTTAGAGGAGATACTTTGAAGTGGAATATAATTGTGAGTCAAATGCTTTTTAAATGTAATCAATAAACACTAAGCACAACAGCACCCTCTACAAGAGAATAAAAATCAATTTATGTGATTGTGAAGATATGGTCTGTTATAAAAAAAAATCATTTTCAAGTGCCTGCCTATTCTCTGGACTTGGATGATCAGGATATGAAGGGGACTAAAAATCTCATCTCATGGAGATTGATTTCCTGTTTAAGTACCATTTAAACTCTGGTTGCTCCATACTCTGAGAGTCTGTGAAAATATGAACACAAAAGCTCCAGAAAACTCTTCTTTGTTTGGCATTAGAGGTGTTCCTAATGTGGCACCATAATTCTTTTCCAATCTTAATCCATATTATTCTCCTCCACATGCTCTGCATTAAAACCCAAATGTATTGCTTTCTCTCTCCTAAGCATACCCTATATTTTTTTCATTTCTTTATTTTAAACAAGCCATCCCTATTCAGATAATTTCCTTCCTTCTCTCTTGTTCTGATGAATTCCTGACTTCTTTACAACCCAATTTAAATAGAACCCTTTCAGTAAAGACTTCCTCCAAATCAGTAAGATTCTTTTGCCCTTTGACCTCATGAAGATCTTTGTTTTACAGTTCCCTAATTTTTTTAGGCAGTATGTGGATTCAGTATAACCTTTTGTGCTTTATCCCTTTCCTAGACTGGAGGCTCTATAAAGTCAGAGATTTTGACTTATCTTAACTTTGTATTACCTCTAGTGCCTAGTATGGGCACTATACCCAATAGGTACTTGATAAATATTTGATGAATGGATGGATTTTTTTGTTTAATGAATGACATAGGATGTTGTTGTAGAAGTCATGTCCAACTCTTTGTGCCTCATTTGTGGTTTCTTGGCAAAGATACTGAAGTGGTTTACTATTGCCTTTTCCAGTTCATCTTAAAGATGAGGAAACTGAAGCAGACTGGCTTAATTGATTTGCCTGGGATTACACAGCTACTAAGTGCCTGAGACCAGATTTGAACTAGTAAGTGGAGTCTTTCTGACTCCAAGGCCAGGGCTCTATCCACTGTGCCACTGACCTGTCCTAAGAGCACTTGGTTTCTTTCCTTTACCATAATCTGACATGATTAGTAGCTCTAGATCTAAGTTCATTTGCAGAGCACAGACGGTTAAAAGGTTCTTTGCTCAATGATAGACCAGAGGGCATGACTTATCACTCTGATTATGTCTTTAGGAGACTTTCTATTGATATCACTGTTTATAACCAGGGAAAAATTGTGATTTTACTCAAGGTCTCTTAACTATCTTCTTATAGTTTATTCAACAATTTGCTTTTAAAAATTTGCCCAAAGGGTGCAGCTAGGTGCACACAACTGGGTGTAAGTTATAGAGAGGCATATTTAGAATTGATGTCAGGAAAGTTTTCCTACTAAGAAGAACTGTCCAAAAGAGGAAGGAACTATTTCCTGAAGATAGTGCTTTCAATAGAGCCCATGATTCAAACACCAGTTGACACGTGATGTGGAAGGGGCTCTTTTTTAGGTACATATTGGATGAAGTCTCACAATTTCATTCAACAAACATTTATTATGCCTGTAGTGTGTGCAAAGTATGTCCTGGGCACTAGTGGCATAATGACATGAATATAACAGTCCCTGTTGTTGAGTACCTTACAGTTTATTGTGGATGGGAAGTTGGAAGGGTACAAAACCCATGAATAAGTAAATCCAAAGCAAATTAATGTGGGAAGAAACATGGTCAGAGTGAGGAAAAAGCATTAACTCTGGGGTCAAAAGACTTGGGTTGAAATTTTGTTTCTGTCTATGTGACCTTGGACAAGTAACTGAACTTCCCTGGGTCTCAGTTTCCTGATTTGCAGAATGAGAGAGGTGAACCAGATGGCTTTTAAGGTCTTTTCAAACTCAAATTTTAGGATCCTATTATCCACGAGCTAGAGATTCATGGACAAGGCTTCTGAACAAGGCTTCATGATGAAAGTAGAACCTAAGTTGAACTTTGGAGGAAAATAAGAATTTTGCTTTGAAAAGATGAGGAGAGATAGCATTCCAGGCATGTACCACAGTTTGGACAAGGGAAGGTAGTGGAAATGGATTCCTGCATCAGGGAATGGTTACTAGTATGATTATAACATGACATCTCTGAAAAAGTATTGTATGAAATATCTGAAAAGTAAGCACGAACCGTATAGTGTGCTTTGTTTTAGACCTATTGATTTTGAGACACTCAGTTGAGTTATATATCTTAAATGCTAGGTTAGAGAGTTTGTATTAAATATTGCAGCAACAAGGAATCATTACAGGTGTATATGTGTGCGCATATGTGTGTGTATATGTGTGAGCACGTGTGTGTGTCTATGTGTAAGTTTAATAGTAGTGGAGTGACATAGTCAGAACTGTACCACAGGAGGATTTTTGGGGTAACTAGCAGTGGATAAATTAGAGATGAGAAAGCCTAGAAGGGCCTGAAATAGAGTGGTGATTGTAGTGAGGAAAAGGGAACACAAGGGGAAAGATTTAGTGGAGATAGAAGTGAGGAGCCTTAACCACTGACTGGCCATGCTGGGGCAAGGGAGAGGGAAAATTCGAAGTTACAAAACTGGGTGACTAAGAAAATTGTGTTGTCCTTAACAGAAATGGGGATAGTTTGAAGATGTGGGGCCTCATGTTGAGGGAAGACATGAGCTCCATTTTGGATATGTTAATTTTGAACTGACTTAGATGATAGCTCAGGTTCTAATTTTGAGATTTTCTGATTTATTAAATAGCTGCTAAGTACTGACTATCATGTTAGGCACCGGGCATTGAATGATACAAAACCCTTTTACTCAATCAGTTTAGAACTACATTGTTATATATTGAGAGATAATTCTGGCTAAATGACTGAGAGATTTTATCTAATGAGGTTTAGCTCCCAACTTTATCTCCAAAGAAGAACAAAAATGTTTATTAACAAAACTTTTTAGTAACAAAAATGTTACTAAAGTAATAAAAATGATGATAAGAGGAAGGAAACATTTCCCCTCAAGATAATTCACAAAAAACACACAACAGAAGCTGCTCTTTGTTCATTTGTCTCATCCCTAGCTCTGCCAGCACAACTTACTGGAGTTTCATTCTGAACTCCCATAGTTGTGGTGGCATCCTATCACTGCTATGAATTTTCCCCTAGCAGTGACCCAAACAGACACCTTTACCCCTTGAAAAGGGAGGTGATGACTTGCCCAGCCATTATAGTATGAATGGGAGAAAATGGGAGATTGTGGATGCTGAGGAACCCAGTAGTACAGGGCCTGATCCAACACCTTAACTGAAATGGAAGAGAATGAGTATCCAACAAGAAGGTTGAGACAGTGACTAATTATTTGTCTCATCCCTACTCAGTACCTGAATAGCTAAAATAGTCCCAAATATATTAAAGAAAAGGGGAAAAAAGGCAACTAAAAAGGGTAAATATTGGGGACTTCTAGCAACATGACACACTTAAACCTAAGCCTCCTTTATCATCTCAAAATAGTAAGCAAAGTACAAAATAGAAAAATGGGATAAAAACAAACAAAAAAGTGGAGATACATATGAATACATCGCAGAAAGTATAGTCTAGATAAATCAGCAATGAAACTAATAAAGAAAAATGAACAACTCTTCTAGAAAAGAGAACAATGCATTAATTGCTAAAGATTAATACTACTAATATTAAGGATTAATTAAAAATAAATTACTAAGGTAAGTAACACAAAAAGTTCCTGATAAAAGGGAAAGCAAGGCAGTACATTACGTCAGAACCCTAGAAATGACAATGGAATGAAGGGAAGAAACTCCAGAACAGCTCAGAAGAGAAATTTAAAAATTAAAAGAAGAAATGAATATGGGAATTAGGGTGGGAATCAGAACTTTCAAGGGAAAAGATCAATATGACAAATAATACAGTAATTAATTTGGGATATTCTCTGAAGCTATTGAGGCTCTAAAAAAAGAAAGACAGGATTCACACTTAAAAATATAGAAGTGGAAGAAGTTTAACTGAACAAAAATCAAAGACAACAGCATTGAAAGAATTATGAATTTGAAGCACCAACCCTTCCCGACTGTCCCCAACAACACCATCACCTTTACCACACAGGGACAAATATAACAATAGCACAAAGTCCCTTTTCTCAAGCACTTTAGAAGTGAATTGTATATTGAGAGAATTCTGGCAGTGACACAGGGGTAATATTCCACTTATAAGTAGGATTGTGTGGCTGGATTAGCTACCTGGGGCACTATAACTATGCAAACTACAAACTGGTGTTCTAAGCTTGAGTTTATCAGCTCAACCACATCGTGCACGAGCAGCTAGGAATGAACAATCCTGGCACTTGAGCTATCCATTCACTAACAGCTAACCATACTCTGGGGTTTTTGTCTCTTAAGTTTAGGAATCAGGATAAAAATTAGAAGTAATAATAATAATAATTCATAGCTCATTCGGGTTATTGTTATTGTTCCCACTCAGTGCCCCAGTCCTGCATTCCTTTCTCATAATAATTAATTCAATTAGCCATTAGGTTTCATTTATTGAAGCAAAATTGATAGTAAAAATATATTACTAAAGATTAAAGTAGCTGAGCATCTCCTTTCCAGTTCCCCCTCTTCTACAGCACGCTCCATTGCTCTCATCACAGGGAAGGGTGGAGAATCTATCTTTGTAGGCAAGTGTTTTCAAACGATCGGTTTCCTCGTAGGAGGAAGGGGCTATCGTCTCACCACTGACCAGCTCACTTCTCTCCAATCTCCTATCTCCTTGTTGTTGCTGTTTTTTAATAGAAACTGCATTCAATTCCTAGCTGGCAATCAGGTTAAACTCATGGGCCAATATTTCAGCAACTGGTCTAGAGAAAATTCTGGGTGTATCTTCTTGGTCAATTTCTTTCTCCATCTTCTCCTAGTATATGAATCAACACAGTTGGAAGCCAAGGGTAATTCCATTGCTTTGAGCATTGCGAGTTTTCTCCAAGGGGAATGCCCACTCCAGGACCCATGTAGTCAACATTTTCACAGTCTTGGCCAAATTTAAAAAGGGTATAGTCTCAGAGAGTATACTTAAAATTCAAGTCCTAAAGAACCTAAAGAAAAAAAGCTTCCCTTTTTCAAAGTCCCTCAACTTGCGAAATATGTTCTCTGAAAATTCCCTTTACTTTTGGTCTCAAGTCTGAGGTTATAGTTCTGAACTTTTGTGTGTTTGTCGCCTAAAAATGTAGGAATACGGTGAAGCAAATACCTGTGGGAGGTGGCCACAGAAAGTATCGCAAATTCTTACAAGCCAGAGCTACCAACCTTAAACACAGAAGGTGCAAACTCAAGTGAGATGATGTATATAAAGCCCTTTGCCAATTTTAAGGCACAATGTAAGTATCAGTTGTTATTTTTAATATTACCTTCAGAGACAGTCCAGTTTCTCTTTGAATAACTTGAGTGTTTAAGACATTCTTCGTTGTTGTTGTCAGTGGTGTCTAACTCTTTGTGACCCCATCTGGGTTCTTCTTGGTACAGATACTGGAGTAGCTTGCCATTACCTTCTCCAGCTCATTTTACAGATGAGGAAACTGAGGCAAACAGGGTTTACTCAGGGTCACACAGCTAGTGAGGGTCTTAGGCTGGATTTGAACTCAAGAAGATGAGTCTTGCTGACTCCAGGCACTCTATCTGACTGCATCCATCCTGATTCTGACACTTTATCCACAGTATCACATAGCTGCTCAGCAGTTTTTCCTAATATTTAGCCAAAACCTGCTTCTCTGCGCAGTGTCTGACAGAGTAAATTCTTCATTAGTGTGCAATGTCTCTCCATCTATTCATCTGTCTCTCCATTATTTATCATCTATCACCCATCTATCTCTATAATCATCCATCTAGCCATCTATCAATCAATCATCTATCACCTACCTTTTTCTGTCTCTGTCATTTCTTCATCAATCTTGTTGTCCATCTATCTTTCTATCATTTCCTCTCTGCCTCCCTCTCCCCACCACCATTCTCCCCAACTTTGACACATTGCTCTAAATGTGATCTCCTCTACACTCCTCAAATGCTTGAAGACATCTATTATTTCCACCTAAGTTTTGTCTTTTTCTGCTGAATATCTTCAGTTCTTACAATGAATTTTTACAATTGTATGGTTTCCCTTACTTTCACCATCCTGACCACACTCCTCTGAACATACATCATATTGTTAATATCCTTTCTAAAGAAATGAACAGAATCTTTTAGATATAGTCTCATCAGGGAGGAACAAATTGGAATGGTCACAGCCCTTGGTTTGGACAGTGTAAAATGCAGTCTAAACTCACATTGGCTTTTATGGCTTCCATCTCACACTGTTGACTCATATTGAGCTAAAAATAACCTTGGACCTTTTTCTCATGGACTGTCTGGCCGCACATTTATGGCAGTGCCCTAGGTGGTGCCAAAATGAAACAAAACAAACTAAAACCAGAATGCCTTCCCATTGATTGGAGGATAGTTGGACAAATGGTGGCATTATAAATGTAGTAGAATATTATTGTTCTGTAAGAAATGACTTAAGGAATCTTGAAAAATAAAAGAAGGCTTTTATAGACTGAAGTAGAATGGAGACAGTAGACCCTCAAAGAAAAATGTACAAAATTATTACAATAAAAAAACTAAATTGATTCCAAACATAGATCAATTGTAATAATTAATCACGGTCTCAGAGAAGAGGAAATGCATACTTTTGTCCTCTTCATAGAGAGGTAGGAGACTACAGGTGTGGAATGTTGTATCTTTTTTCAGACAAGGTCACATTGCCAGTGGGATAGGAGTGTATTTTGGGAAATGATTTTTATATTCAAAGAGGGTTATATGTAATTAATAATTTTGGGAAGATGTATTCAAGATTCTTGAAACAGTTATACAATAGTCTCCAAAAATAATTATTCAATTCAGCAAATATTAAGTGACTTTCATGGCCAATGCATTATGTTAAGTAGCATGTAAGAACAAAAGTGAAAGATCATTTGCCTTCAAAGAGATTCCATTCTCCCAGGAGCACAACATGGACACAAGTAAGTAAATAAGTAGAAGCAGAAGGGGCTAACATCTGGGAGAGAGCGGAGGATCAGGAAAGGCCTCACATAGAACCAGGCATCAGAGCTATGTTTTGAAGAAGCATAAGGCAGAGGTCAGGCAAGATGGCATCCAGCCTGAGAAATTACATGGGAACATGAAATGGACAACCAGATGGCGGGATAGTTAGACTGAAACAGAGTTTTTGAAAGAGAGTAATATAAAAAAAGACTCTGAATGTAGGTATAAGCCAGATTGTGGAATGTTTAAATATCAAACAGTTAAGCTTGCATTTTATCCTATGAACATAGGAAACCAGTGAAGTCTTTTGAGTAACATGGGAAGACCTATGTTTTCAGGAATATAAATTCTAGACAGTATACTATTCATCCTGAACTGACTTATATGGAATTTTAGGTAATAGGATCCTACCTACTCTTTATCTGAAGTCTTTTAAATCTGAGACCCTAGAAGGCCTGTACTTGAGGAAACTCACCATTCAGCAGAGATATAGGAAGTAGAGAGCTTGTGTTGAAGGACAGTCATTTTTATCAGACATCTTGAACAGATGCATCTGTGATGCCAAACCTCATGTCGTAGAAGGCCACTACCTCAGGGGGACTCAGCAACCAGTAGTCAGGTGATTTCTATATATCTAAGTATCTCATTATGTGTTGACTCCCCCTAAATTAGGGAAGTTTACTGCAGCAATTTAAATGAGGAGTCCTTAAATTTGAGGTATTTAAAAATGAGGAAGAGACATGATCAGTTTCCCCAATACATTTTTATTCCTGCCTTTGGCATCAAATGCTTCTCTAAAAGATTGCTTATATGGAAACCAAAATGTTCATAGAAGTAGGTGAAAAAGAAATTCACACGCATGACATGTATCCAAAGAAGATTTATTAAAGACTCCTTTTCAGTGGATGTTCAGTCCTTTAACTTTTGGGATGTTGCCTGCCTCCAAATCTCTGTCCAATGTGGCAGCTTCCAAGAGTGAGGGCATATGGGAACTCCAAATATAGATTTTTCAGCCTTCACCCTCTGCACAGGAAAAAAAAAATCATATTCAGTGTATGCTGGAGATTCTCCCTCTCCTTTCAGAGGTCCAGCTTGTGACTGTTTGGGAGCAAGGTACCATCTATCATTTCCTTTAGAATCAATCAGCACAGTTTAGGGGGAAGTGTTTAGAGCAGGAACATTTCTGATCTACTCAAGGTTGGCCCACAAAGAGGATATGGAGGGCCCATCTATGATGCCAAATTCTACGAGGCCATATGTTTCCAGATGGACAGCTATTCATGAAGTCACCATTGGGAAAAGAGGGAGAGACTTTCTTAGCTAACTCCAGAGGTGAAAAAAGAAGAAGCAAATGTACCACCTTTGCTAGATGCATCCCTTGAGTTTGATGATAGTAGGGAGGTAATCCAATTCCAAATTTATCACAGCTGATGTTGTTATGGAATGGAAAAATTCTGAAACCAGGTGTCTCCTCTAGAAAGAATTTGGAGTTTTTGTTCATTTCTAGAAATAAGGAAGGGGCAGCTAGGTGGTACAGTGGATAGGGTGTCAGGCCTAGAGTTCAAGGAAGATCTGAGTTCAAAACTGGTCTCACACACGTATTAGCTGCATGACCCTGGACAAGTCACTTAACTCTGTTTGCCTCAGTTCCTGTATCTGCAACATGACCTGGAGAAGGAGATGGCAAATCTATCTTTGCCAGGAAATGAGGTCAATGAAAATCTGGATATGATTGAAATAACTGAATAACAGCCATAACAAGGAAGCGAGAAATACCGTAGGACTTTGGGATGGAGGTAGAACTGGAAAAAACAGAAAAAAAGCAAGAACGGGATTTGGTGTGGCAGTCTGAACGGCAGCCAAAAAGATTGTTTTCTCTTTCCAGGTAGAGGGGCGGGTCAAAGATAAAGTGAGAGTGGGGCATTGACTGATGAAATATAGATGCTTTGATTAATTAACTTATAGAAAACTGAGCTATTTCTATTTTCTGCCCCTTTGGCTGGTTTGCTACCGCTGTTTGTTTCTAAGTGCGTACCTTAATTCTGTTATAAATTATGTTTTATGGGGATAGTTTTACTCCTCATAAACTCCCGTGGTTGATCCAGCTGTGTGCATTTCCTTGCATCCGTTGGTTCATGACCTGAATGGGCAGGGGACACTTCTGGGCACTTTGCAGGAAATAGTGACCTTTCCTAGTGGAAAGTGTGAATCCCAATCCACGGACCTTTGTTGCGGAACTTCTCTTTCTCTCTTACTGGGCCATTCATATGTTTTGTAACAAAGTTTCCCAAAGCAGAATTAATATGAACTTGTACTTTTCAATTTGTCTCATCAGACTATGAGCCTAAACTCTTGTTTTGCTGCTTAAGAGCTGCAGGGCCCTAGGGCTCCCAAGCAATGTGTAACATCCTTAACAAACAATTAACTCTTAGAGGACACGTGCCAATTATCTGGAAATTACCAGAAGGATGTCCTTAGGTGAGGAATCAAGTCTTATAAGGGTGTTTTTGACCCTCTTCCCCAGGATTCCAGATATGAACACCAACTCAAAGCCCATTGGAACTGGCGAGGGTAAGGGGAACAAACAAACTTCTCATATACAATAATCCCAATGAGAGATAAAGGCTTTTCTTAATAATATAGCTATGTATAAATGAGTATATGCACACATATTCACATACACATTTATATAATAACATCTATCATTTACGTATACTTTCAGATTTGCAAAGCTTTATATATATATTCTCGCATTTCATCCTCACAACAGCCTTATGAGGTGAGTGCTATTATTATCACTATTTTAGAGATGAAGAAACTGAAACTAAGAGAATTTAAGTGACTTGTTCAAGGTCACACAGCCAGTAAGATTCCAAGGCAGAATTTGAACTCATTTTCCCAACTAGAACACTATATCTACTCTGCCACCTAGATACCTATACAGATCTATGTATATGTAGACACATATACTTATATATCTATATCTAGAGTGCCAGACCTAGAAATAAAAAAAGACTCATCTTCCTATGTTCAAATTCAGCCTCAGATACTTACTAGCTGGGTAATCCTGGACATGTCATTGTAGCAGCAAGCGCCCTGACACACCCAGGAGGGCGTGCTAGCACAGGTTCTTAGATCTGCTTTTCTAAAAGGAAAGCAACTTTTGAGGAGTCAAAAACCTTCTTTAATTACATTCACCAACAGAGAATATACAAGCAGAGAAATAAAGACCAGCAGACAGGGCTTCTGTCTGACTATAAACTATACATACATCACAGATCAAGAGACAAGTGTAACTGTCTGACTGTTACATACATACCAGAGACAGAAGCACCAACATCTGGTTTTTCCAAGGTGGGGGTTATGGGACTCCCAGGGTCTCATGTGGCAACATGAACCTTCTTACAAAAGAGTAAACCTGCAAAACAAAACCTCACCTCAGAGTATATATACACTTTTCAGAACTGGAGGGTATCATGACCTTTGTGACCCAGTATGTTAATTAACAAAGGATGTGGACCTTCCTACAAAACAAGCCTCTGCAATGAAACTTCCCCTTATAAACTTCACCTGAGGCCTATTAATGGATGACGGAAGATCTTTAGCTTGCATTACATTCACTTAACCCTGTTTACCTCAGTTTCCTCATCTGTAAAATGCACTGGATAAGGAAATGGCAAACCATGCCAATATCTTTGCCAAGAAAACCCCAGATGTGAGTCGTGAAGAGCTGGACATGACTGAAATGACTGAACATACATATAAAAATATAAATTCTTTTACATTTTTCAGACTGAATAAGGTTAGCACTTACAATTCCAAAAACTTCTGAGCATTAAAACCACAAATCTATAAATTTGCCAACATAGGGGTATAGCACCACAGAGATCAGGTATCATGGAAAGCATTGAGGCAGTTAAAGTTGGGTTGGTTCAACCATTCCCCACCATTTTGGGCTGAAGCTACATAACTGGGCCTCAGCATCTGAATGCAAGGTTTTTTTTACTGATTCAGATTTTAAGAAGTAGCAGCCTGCCATTTCTTCCTGCTTCCTATAGCTCCAGAAATTGACATGTTTGCACCCTGGATGCTGTGCTTAATCACCTCAAGACCCTGTTGGGCGGAGGCCCCAAACCACTGAAGCTTTCCCCATTCCACGACTAGAACCTCCTTTATGTCCTACCTTTTGAGATTCAGAGTCATGGCGTGCTAAGGAGAAAAAAACCCAACCTAACTCTTCTGGAACTCTCATGCCAATCTGCTTCCATCCTCCACAGTACATATCTTCTCTGCTATTCCATTGTACTTTCTGGTACCTCTAAATTTATTTACATTTATGAATAAACTTGGTCTGTTTGTCTTCCACACTCTTTTCACCTTCTGTTGTTCAGAGAATCCCGATCCTTTCCAGATGATGCTTCATCCCTGGTCACCATCCACAATGCTGTAATTTTTCTAATGCTGGGCAACACCCATCAGTTTTTTTTTTTCAGACTGACAGTCACACATATCTTTCAAGCAAGGGTTAGCCTGTTCCATGTCCTATAATGCCACTTTTAGACTCTCCCTATCCCGCTACTACTTTGCAACTTCTTTAAACTGATCTCCATCCATTTATATCTCTCAGTCCAGAGCCTTGTGGCTATAATGTTTGCCGCCAGTCTTCCTCAGCAAAGTTAGTGCCTGGCTTAGTGTTTTCCTTTACACCTGTACTAGGAGCAGCTGGGTGACATAGTGGATAGAAGGACAGACTTGGAGTCAGGAAGACCCAAGTTCAAGTCTGGCCTCAAAGTGACCCTGAACAAGGACTGTTTACCTCATTTTCCTCATCTGTAAAATGAGCTGGTGAAGGAAATTGCAAACACTACAGTATTTTTGCTGAGAAAATCCCAAATGTGGTCACAAAGTCAGACAAGACTGAAATTACTGAACAACAACTCTAAAACCTGTATTCCTGCCTTCATTCTTGGGGAAATCAATGTATATATTTATGATCCCTTAAATTCCCTGGCCCCTCAACTGATCAACTTTCATAGTTCCAATGACCACCTTCACTTAACTACCAACAGTGGTGATCAAACCCAAAATTTCATCATTGTAATGCCACCTCCATAACCTTGAACTCTGAAATTCCCCTTTCTTATCATAACCTCTTCTCTTTCCATCTTTCCCTCTGCCTTACTCTCCCTTAACCCATTCGGCATCCTCACTGTGACCATCTATTCCCTTTCTTTTTATCTGTTTCCTTGTCCATCATCTTCTTTTCTGGTATCACTTTCATCTTTTAATAGTCTTGACCCTATAATTGACCAGTTCAACTATATAAGGGGCTTCCTATGTAGTGCAGTTAAGAACATTTACTCATTATTAGCTTCATTCTTAGTTAACATTAATAGATCATATTTACATAGTGTTTGAAAATTTACAAACAGTTTACCCTGGCCATCTGTTATAACTGGGATGCCCTCTTTCCTTACTTCCCCTCAGAAAGTCTACCTCATCCTTTAAAATGCAGCTCAGGAGACATCTTTGTCATGGAATGTTTCCTGATCCCCTGTATGCTAGTACCTTCCTTCCCAACCTTGTACATAACTACTTGGTATATATTTGTTGCCTTATATTTATACTGTGTATATTTTTATATGTACCTCTTCTCTCCCCCATTAGAATGAGGGAAGGATTGTTTTATTATTTATACTTGTATCCCCAGAATGCAGCATATGTTTGGCACATAATAGATGTTTAATTATGACTTCTTGGTTTGATTATCTTGAGAGATTCTCATAAGGACCTTCTGAGGTAGGCAAAGCGGGTAATGTCATTTCTATTTTAATTTGTCCTTGGAAAAGCTAACTAATTTGCTTAAGTTCAGATGAGATTAGAACTCAGGGCTTCAGAAGACAAATCCAATATCCTTTCAACTACAACTTACCTCCTTCCCCTGTGTCTTAATATACCACAAAAAGCTATCCCATTTATACTTCATTGGAAAAAAGAGATCACTTTTTTAAAGGGATCATCCCTTTAGTTTCAAAGGAATATTTTCCAGAGTGGGGGATTAGCTAGGTAGCCTTGAATTATTTCCAGGTGACTTTATTCTTGGCCTCTCAGTCTGGGGTACTTTTCTGTGGGAGGTCCAGAAGCTTGGCCTTGATTCAACAGTGTCTAGACAAATAGGAAATTTGGGTCTGGGCTTGCTTCTTTCCCCCTTGTTCAAGGAAGGGCCAGGTGGAGTCCGTGGGAGATGAAGTTGTTCCCACTCTTTTCTGCCATCAAAACCAAGGAAAAGAACTCTTTATAATCGATTTGCTCCTTTTCTACCCTACAGTACTTGACCCAGTTTATTCCTTGGGCTGCAGGTCAGATTCCTGCAAACTCAAAAAACCCCTTTTCTTTGTGGAAGGAACATTCCACTGCCCTAAGCTTTGATGGTGATTCTGGTTTGTTTCCAAGGCATTACAGGAGCTTATTTTCATCCCAGTTTGGTTACCAAGACACACATGAAATAACCTAATCTAGTTAATGGATGTATGCACACGTAATTGAGGAGATTTAACATGGCCAGGTGGGGACCCCTAGTGAAAGCTCTGATTCTGTTTTCTAAAGATGGGTTTATGTTGTCCCTATTGGAAGGAAGGAGAGACAATTTAACGTTTTCTGGAATAATTAATTATCCTTGATTATTCATAGCAAACAAATAAAATAAAGATGATAACTAACAGTAACTAATATTTATTTTTAAAGATAATTTTTCTTTTTTTAAAATTAATTATTTATTTTAAGTCTTCAACATTCATTTCCACCAAATTTTGAGTTCCATATTTTCTCCGTATCTTCCCCTCCTCCCCCAAAATGTCGTGCATTCTGATTGTCCCTTCCACTAATGTGCCCTCCCTTCTAACATTCCTCCCTTCCCTTATTCCCATTTTCTCTCTTGTCCTGTAGGGCAAGATAAATTTCTATACCCCATTACCTGTATTTCTTATTTCCCAGTTGTATGCAAAAACAATTCTCAACATTTGTTCCTAAAACTTTGAGTTCCAACTTCTTTTCCTTCCTCCCTCCCCACCCATCCTCAACAAGAAGGCAAATAATTAAATATAGGCTATATATGTGTAGTTTTGCAAATGATTTCCTTAATAGTCATGCTGTGTAAGACTAACTATATTTTCCTCCATCCTAGACTGCTTCCCATTTCTTCTATTCTCTCTTTTGACCTTGTCCCCCCCAAGAGTGTTTACTTCTAATTACTCCCTCCTCCTATTTGCCCTCCCTTCCATCATCCCCCCTACCCTGCTTATCCCCTTCTCCCCCACTTTTCTGTAGTGTAAGATAGATTTTCATACGAAATTGAGTGTGCATGTTATTTCTTCCTTGAGCCAAATGTGATGAGAGTAAGCTTCACTTTTTCCCTCTCACCTCCCCTCTTTCCCCCTCCATTGGAAAAGCTTTTTCTTGCCTCTTCTATGAGAGATAGCTTGCCCCATTCCATTTCTCCCTTTCTCCTCCCAATATATTCCTCTCTCGCCACTTAATTTCATTTTTTAGATATGATCCCTTCCTATTCAGCTCACCCTGTACTCTCTCTCTCTCTCTCTCTATATATATATATATATATATATGTGTGTGTGTGTGTGTGTGTGTGTGTGTGTGTGTGTGTGCATGTGTGTGTATAATCCCTCCAACTACCCAGATACTGAGAAAAGTTTCAAGAATATTATCTTTCCATGTAGCAATGTAAGCAATTCAACTTTAGTAAGTCCTTTGTGATTTCTCATTCCTGTTTACCTTTTCATGCTTCTCTTGATTCTTGTGTTTGAAAGTCAAATTTTCTTTTCAGCTCTGGTCTTTTCATGAAGAATGCTTGAAAGTCCTCTATTTCATTGAATGACCATTTTTTCCTCTGAAGTATTATACTCAGTTTTGCTGGGTAGGTGATTCTTGTTTTAATCCTAGTTCTTTTGACTTCTGGAATATCATATTCTAAGCCCTTTGATCCCTTAGTGTAGAAGCTGCTAGATCTTGTGTTATTCTGATTGTATTTCCACAATACTTGAATTGTTTCTTTTTGGCTGCTTGCAATATTTTCTCCTTGACCTGGGAACTAATTTGGCTGCAATATTCCTAGGAGTTTCTCTTTTTGGATCTCTTTCAATATTTATTTTGCCCACTTGTTCTAGTATATAAGGGTAGTTTTCCTTGATAATTTCATGAAAGGTGATGTCTAGGCTTTTCTTTTGATCATGGCTTTCAGGTAGTCTCATAATTTTTAAACTATCTCTCCTGGATTCATTTTCCAGGCCAGTTCTTTTTCCAATGAGATATTTCACATTATCTTCCATTTTTTCATTCTTTTGATTCTGATGTGTAATTTCTTGGTTTCTCATAAAGTCCTTAGCTTCCATCTATTCCATTCTAATTTTTAAAGCACTATTTTCTTCAGTGAGCTTTTGAACCTCCTTTTCCATTTGGTTAATTCTGCTTTTTATTTTTTTTAATTTTTTTATTAATATAAATTTATTTGACTTTTTACATTCATTTTCACAAAATTTTGGGTTCCAAATTTTCTCCCCATTTATCCCCTTGCCCCACCCCAATACACCGAGCATTCTAATTTTCCCTATCACCAATCTGCCCTCTCTTCTATCATCCCTCCCTTCTTTTGTCCCCATCTTCTCTTTTGTCCTGTAGGGTCAGATGACTTTCTATTCCCCATTAACTGTATTTCTTATTTCCTAGTAGCAAGAACAATACTAAACAGTTGTTCCTAAAACTTTGAGTTCCAAATTCTCCCCATCCCTCCCTCCCCACCCATTCCCTTTGGGAAGGCAGGCAATTCAATATAGGCCATATCTGTGTAGTTTTGCAAATGACTTCGATAATAGTTGTGATGTGTAAGAGTAACTGTATTTCCCTCCATCCTATCCTGCTCCCCATTGTTTCTATTCTGTCTTTTGATCCTGTCCCTCCCCGAGTGTTGACTTCAAATTGCTCCCTCCTCCCATTGCCCTCCCTTCTATCATCCCCCCCACCCTGCTTATCCCCTTCTCCCCCACTCTCCTGTATTGTAAGATAGGTTTTCATACCAAAATGAGTGTGCATTTTATTCCTTCCTTTAGTCGAATGTGATGAGGGTAAGCTTCATGTTTTTTTCTCAGCTCTCCTCTTTTTCCCTCCACTAAAAAGTCTCCTGCTTGCCTCTTGAATGAGAGATAATTTACCTCATTTCATTTCACCCTCTCTCCTTCCACTACATTTCTCTCTCACCGTTTACCATAATTTCTTTTAAGATATGGTCCCATCCTATTCAATTCACTCTGTGCTCTCTGTGTGTGTGTGTGCATGTGTGTATGTGTGTGCGCACGCACACATGTACATGTGTGTGTATGTATGTGTGTGTGTGGTCCCACCAACTACCCAGATACTGAAAAGTTTCAAGAGTTACAAATATTGTCTTTCCATGTAGGAATGTAAACAGTTCAACTTTGGTAAGTCCCTTATGACATCTCTTTGTTGTTTACTTTTTCATGCTTCTCATTCTTGTGTTTGAAAATCAAATTTTCTTTTCAACTCTGGTCTTTTCATCAAGAATGCTTGAAAGTCCTCTGTTTCCTTGAAAGGCCATATTTCCTCCTGAAGTATTATACTCAGTTTTGCTGGGTAGGTGATTCTTGGTTTGAGTCCTAGTTCCTTTGACTTCTGGAATATCCTATTCCACACCCTTAGATCCCTTAATGTAGAAGCTGCTAGATCTTGTGTTATCCTGATTGTATTTCCACAATACTGGAATTGTTTCTTTCTAGCTGCTTGCAATATTTTCTCCTTGACCTGGAACTCTGGAATTTGGCCACAGTGTTCCTAGGAGTTTCTCTTTTTGGATCTCTTTCAGGCAGTGATCGATGGATTCCTTCAATACTTATTTTGCCCTCTGGTTCTAGAATATCAGGGCAGTTTTCCTTGATAATTTCATGAAAGATGATGTCTAGGCTCTTTTTTTGATCATGGCTTTCAGATAGTCCCATAATTTTTAAATTGTCTCTCCTGGATCTATTTTCCAGGTCAGTTGTTTTTCCAATGAGATATTTCACGTTCTCTTCCATTTTTTCATTCTTTTGGTTTTGTTTTGTGATTTCTTGGTTTCTCAGAAAGTCATTAGACTCCATCTGTTCCATTCTAATTTTGAGAGAACTATTCTCTTCAGTGAGCTTTTGAACCTCTTTTTCCATTTGGCTAATTCTGCTTTTGAAAGTATTCTTCTCCTCATTGGCTTTTTGGACCTCTTTTGCCAATTGAGTTACCTTATTTTTAAAGGTGCCCATGTTTGGTGTGACAGACTTATCCTCTTGGCCTTCCAGGTCACCCTGGGAAATTTCCTCCACTCCATTGTTCTGTGGTTTCTGCTGCTCTAGAATTTGTTGAGAGTCTTTCTTTACAGGCATTTTATGGGCGGTGGGGGAAGAGCTAGATTATGTACATCTTTCTATTCTATCATCTTGGCTCCACACATAACTAATATTTATATAGCATTTATCATGTGCCAGGCACTGTGCTAAAACTTTACAATTATTATCTCGTTTCATCCTCACAACAGCCCTTGGAGGTAGGTGCTATTGTTATCCCCATTTTAAAAATGAGGAACCTGAGGCTATCTGTGTGACCCTGGGCAAGTCACTTCACCTCTGTCGACTTCAGTTTTCTGAGCTGTAAAGTGTGGGTAATAATAATATCTACCTCCTAAGGTTATTGTGATGATAAAATAAGATAGTATTTGTAAAATTTTTAGCATAATGCCTTGCACAAAGTCCGTGTTTAATAATGTGTTTTTACCCTTCCTTTGTAATAAGTTGTAACCTACTTATACCTCTTATGCATCTCTCCATTACTCTTTGAGTGATAATAATTTTTAACTCACTGGATTTAATTCATTGGATTCATATGATTCATAGCCATTCAGTAATACCACTAAAATATTGATATTAAAACAATGAGCCTTTATTTAAGGGAAAATATTGGAATTTTTAAAAGAACTTTGCAATTTCCTAAAGGCAATCCAGCTTCCTTCCCTTTAATTCTAGGCCTACTCCATTTTGTGGGAGACAAGCAACAAGACACACACACAAACACACACACACACACACAGACACACAGAAACATAACCTATATAGATTGCCTATTTAATACACAAAGTGTCTATTGACTAGACCACAGGCACTATTCAAATACCTGATTTCTTCCTGTGTGGATAGTTAGTGCAAAATCACTTCAGTGATTATGAACCTTGTCCAAGGGTCTCTTCAATGTTCTGGAACTTTATTCAATGTTCATGTCATCCACTAACAAGACTATCTGGAAGACCTCACCATCTTTATGGAATCCTTCTCAACTTGGAATCTGGGACAGAGCTTCTCCATGACAGTGGAGAGTACCTTTGGTTTCTATGTTCTGTGCCTCATCTAATTAAGAATATGTCTATGATAAGGTATTGGTTAAGTAAAATTATCCTTCTTTTTATATATGCATATAGATGTATGTGTATTTTATGATGTTGTGGTTGTGGTTTGTCCTCCATTCTCAAAGAGGACCATGACATCAGAAAGATGATGCCATGGCTTGCAAATCAATTGGATTTAAGAGAGGGAGGGCTGTGCAAGTCACCAGCCCTACTTTCTCCTCTGTGCCATCTGGGTCCAGTGGTCAGATGTAGGTCAGGACAACTGGAGATGACCCTGGATGCAATGGGAGACTTTGACCTTTTTAAACTAAGGTCTTTTAAGCTAGTTCTGATAATGATATGTATTGATAAATAGATATGGAATCTGGTATAATTTTGATAAAGGCCAGGGAAATACTTTACTGGAGGAGAGTTTTAAGGCTGAGTTTTGCTTTATGGAATCAAATTTTTTTGTAGTCACCGCAAAGTCAGCAGAGTGAGATCATGTATCTATATTTTTCAGTAAAATGGATAGCAGTCAAGAAGTGGTCTATTCCAGAAGACTACTCTTAAAACCCTACCTGTTTTCTCCTTGGTTGGTTGGTTGTTGTCCTTCATTGTCAAAGAGGACCAGAATGATATTACTATGTTGGAGTCAAGGTATAGTGTGTTTGACTGTGGCTTATTAGATCAATATAAGATCAGAATGTTCTACCACAGGTTGGGCATAAATAAGTCACATGGACATTTGTAGGAGAGATGTTTTTAAATTTGCTCATCTCATGTCTCTTTTGAGCTACTGCCATTCTGTTTCACTCATAGAGCACAGCTCTTCCTTTGACGAAGGCACACCATGCTAGGTGGTCCTGTGCCAGCATTTCCCATATCTCATAATTGATTTCAAAGTTCTTCAGGTATGGGTTCTCTCCTAATAAATACCCCCATGAGGGATAAATTAAATGCATTTATAGATTATTCTTACGCATGTTTTATAGATGTGAAAATAGTTGTGTGGGTAAACCATGATGGTTGCTCTCTTAGTTGCATTTTTCTGTAAGTAATAAGGTTCAAGAACTTTTGGTACCTTTGCCTCTTTTGGATATAAAGGTCCTACATATGTGAGGAGACTAATAAGGGTGACAAATGTTAAGAGTGATATAGAAACTATCAGAAGCAAATTAGAGAATTAATTTCATCCAATCAGCTAATTACAGTCAGTCTAAAATCATACAGCTTTGCTGTTGAAATTGACTAAATTAAAAATGAGCTTTCCAATGTCTCAACTTATACTGGCTTGTTCCAAAAGGTTTGATGCTCAGGAAGAGAGTGAGATGAATTTGGTGCCTCTACCTCCTTTCAATGTCTGGCAGTATCCAGGCAATCAGTGACTTCATGACAGTACCTGTTTGACCAAGTGCCCTATTGCAGTACACTGATCAAGTTTTTTTATATAAAGTAGAACATAAAAGAAAATTGTACACCATTTTTACATGAAACTGTAAATCCCTATTATATGCAACTTGTTGTTCCTTTTAAACAACATGTAACTTTTGTAATTGCCTTGCCTGTCTCTGTTTCCTTTTGACCTTCCTTCTGTTCTCTTCTTTCCATTTTTAACAAATCCTGTTATGATTCCTCTCTTGTCTTCTTTTTTTTAAAATTATAGATAATTTACTATAATAAAAATGCTGTTAAAAATCTTTAAAAGATAATAACTCAGAATAATGAAATGATTAATCATGATTCTAGGGGACCTTTAATGAAGTATGATACTCATCTCCTAAAAGAGAAGTGATAGACCATGCAGAACGAGAGATACAGTTTTGGATGTGACCAATATGGGAATTTGTTGTCTTGACTGTTCATATTTTTTATGGGGGTTTAGTTTTTTTTTTCTTTTTCTAGTAGAGGTGGACAGAGGAGGAAGAAAAAAAAATAATGCTTGTTATTTGAAAATAAAAAACAAAAAAACACTATCTTATCACAAACTATACTACTTTCTATTCTAAATATTTTTAAAAGATCATTCTTCTTCATTCAAGGCAGAGAATTAATTTCCAAGAACAGATAAATCATCCATTCAAGCTCCTTTTTGCAAGTGGAAAGAACGGCAGAAAAAGAGAGGCACTGACATTTACTGTAATCCAATCTATCAATAGAGGATGAATTCACATGGATTTAAGAGAAGGTACACCCAGAGATCGGTAAACCTCACTTCAGCTGCTCTATTAAGGTCTTGACTCACTGCTGTAGGTTGTTTAATTAGTCACATTAATCCAGCAAATGACAGCAGAATGCTTAGTAAAGCTGTCTAACTGGGACATTTCTAGGGAAACTTGTTGTTTAATTAAGAAATAATGGATTGTGTATATAGTGTGTAGACTTCAGGGTTGTAAAAGGTGCTTATGCCTGGCTCAGTACAATGGCTTTTAAAGTGACTACTCAAATAAATTGACTGTTATTATGGTACATGAATTTAAAAGGGGTCATAATTCACCAACAAATTTTATTTTAGCTTTTCTTTAGCAGCAATCAATTATAGTTGGGGATACTGAAAGTTGCCCAGATTAAACAGAGATGAAAAGTAATTAATAATGATCTTTATAATAATACACATTTATATAAAGCTTTATAATTCACAAAGTTCTTTCCTTTTTTTAAGGAATAGAACTTTTAAGAACAAAAGAATGAATGAGTAAAGGAAGGATTTGTAAATTCCTCATTGTTGCTTGTCTTTCAATTTTGAAAAGGACCAATGACACTGCAGGGCAGTGTTTTGACTCGTGCATGAACTAGGTTTAAATGAGGCAGAGTTCCACATAATCATCAGCCTCACTCTCTCTCTTCCAGGGTCATTGAAGTCCAGTGACAAAAGTCAAGATGACTGGTGATAGCCCAAAATACAGTGTATGACCTTGGCCCCTTTGGTGTCTGACCCAAGAGAAAGCATTACTTCAGCCACCTTCATGGCCATCAGAACTAATCATTCTCATTTGCCATTCTGTTAAGGGAAGTCTATATGCTTAGAGTAGACCCCCCCCCCCGCCACCCCCACCCCCAACTCATCACAGGGTTTGAGGCCTGTCAGTTACCTTCAATTTCGTTTAGCCTGTCTGCAGAGACAGTTTACCAAGGTGTGGCCACTTTGCATGCTACAGCTCTTGGGAGCCACAGATGAGAGCTGAGTACCAGGTAGACGTCAAAGGTGGATGAGGAGCCCTGAAAAGGGCTCAGCAAACCTTCACACCATAGTCATTAGATCTCCTTGAACATCCCATTTATTATATGGCATGCACCATGCTAAGTATTGGGTATACAAGAAGTAAAGCAAGAGAGTCCCTGCTCCCATGTAGTCCATATTCTCATGGGGGAGATAACAAAAGAAGATAAAAAAGGTAGAGAGAGAGAGAAAACAAAGCAAACCAAGTCATTGTAAATGACAACATGTAATTGCAAACTTTTATTTTTTGTACAACATTTTAAAATGTAGAAAGCAGAATCATCTTGTTTCTGACTACTTTCTAAAATTATTTTCTCTCTATACATCTTGTTTTGTTGCCTTCACATTTGTTGCCAAAACTGCGCTAAAAGCTTGATATTCAACAGAAAAACGAAAAGGGTCCTTGTCCTCAAGTAACTTAAATTCTGACTGAGGAAGCAACATGGCTTCAGAAGAGGCTAGTGGGTGGAGAGTGAGCTGGTTTCAGAATCAGAAAGACCAGAGTCAAGTCCTGTCTCAGATCCCAATCTGGCTGGGGGAGATCATTCAACTTTTCAGTGCTCTCCTTTACTCCATTAGATTCTAATTTGCTGAGAAGGAATACGTGTGTTTGTCCTTTGTTGCCGAAGAAGACCATGCCATCAGAGAAATGATGACATGACTTGCACTTGACTTTGTTTTGAGTGAGGGAGGGCTGTTTAAGGTCACCAATTTCACTTTCTTCCCCTGAACCATCTGAATGCAGTGACCTGGAGAGGACCCCGGATAAGGCAATTGGGGTTAAGTGACTTGCCCAAGGTCACACAGCTAGTGAGTGTAAAGTATCTGAGATGAGATATGAACTCAGGTCCTCCTGATTGCCGCACTGATGCTGTATCCACTGTACCACCCAGCTGGGATAGACCTGAAGTGAGAGAGGGAGTTTCCTTTCTAGGAGTTCCTTCTACCAATGCAATCCCAGGTCCAGCTGCTGCTATCTTTTTGTCATTGCTGTAGTCTTTAATTCCAAAGCTATTGTCAGTGTGAATGTTGATTGTCGTTCTGCATTGTTTCTTTGTATCATCTATAGTTTGTTGTTATAATATAATAATCCATTATATTCATGCCATGATTTGTTCAGACAATTTTTGAACACTGGCTACATTATTAGTTTCCAGATTTTTGTTATTTTAAATAGAGTAACTAGAAATATTTTTGTATGACTAGGTCTTTCCACCCTGGCCTCAATAACCTCCTGCTAATGAATCACTGGATCAAAGGGAAGGAACGTTTCTGAATTTTTATTGTATAATTTACTCAGTGATTCCTAAGAGTGACCCCAGATCCACTATCAATGTAATGTCTTTCCTGTTGTTTTTTAACCACCAATGCATCAATTTTATCATTTTTCACCTTTACTAATTTGATTGGCATAAGTGGTATGTTTCTTCACATTTCTTTCTTCACATTTCTCACATTATTAGAGAATTTTCATGTGGTTGTTGATAATTTATCTTCCTCTTTTAGAGAATGGATTCTTCATATTAGTTTATCATGTATAATTAGAAAATGACCCTCTTTTGTAAATTTGCATCAGTTCTTTATTTATTTTGCCAGAAATATATATTGCAAAGATGTTTTTCCTCAATCTGATTCTTTCCTTCTTATTATGGATCCATTTTTTGTTATTATGGGAAAAATCCTTGTTATTTTTGTGTAATTTGAGGAATTTCTTTTGTCCTCCATAGTTTCTTTTAAGTTGTAGACAATTAAGAGTTTTTCAATTCCCCCCACTTGTCAAAGATAAAATATTCCATCATCCTTTAATTTAAAAAAAAGATATTTAGTTAACATTTAGGTAATTGACTCATTTTCATTCAATTGAATTGATTTTAAATTAGTTTGGGTGTTGTGTAATTCTGTAATCTTTGCTACTGGGGAAAGCTGAGGCTAGTGGATAGATCACTTGAATTTCAGATTTCTGAGCTATTGTAGGGCTGAAGTCAGTTAAGTGTCCCCAAGAAGTCTACCGCTAATATTGTGAATCTATGGGAGTGGAGGTCCACCAGGATTGCCGAGCTATTGAAAATCAGATCGTGTTAAATCTCTGTACCAATGTTATTAGGATCAGGTCCTTGAATGGCCATTGCATTTCTAGTCAGGATGAGATAGGGAAAAGAAGCTTTAAAACAAAGAAATTATGCTATTTATGTGGTATGATGGTCAATCCATCAGCAAGATTTTTAAAAACAGTTACTATGTCCTGGACACCGTGCTGAGCTCAGATTATACAAATAAAAATGAGAATAGTCCTGGGCCAGAAGTAGCTTATATTCAAATTAGGGAGGCAATATGTAATTAAATTTGTGCATGGAAGATACATATAGAGGATACAGAAAATAATTCTAATGGGGAAAATACTTGCATCTAGAAGGGAAAGGACCAGGTTGACATTGGTCATCATCATCATTAATTCCAGAATTCCATTCAAGTGTTTTGTGTTCTTGCGTTTATTAAATAGATCTGCTGTGAGGCAATGCGATGTCATGGATGGAGATCTGGACTTGGAATTGGGAGGTTCTAGAGTCCTACCTCTGACCCTCATTAATGGTGGGATCTTTTAACCTCTGTCAATTTCCTCATCTATAAAATGGAGATAGCAAAACTCACAGACTTGACATTGTTGTGGGGATCTAGTGAAACAATACATGAAAATCTCTTTGCAAATTTTTCTTTGAAATTGTAGTCGTTACAAAGCATTTCATTCAAGATAATGATTTTCAAATTGTTTCTACTTATCTATTTTTATTCACCACCAGATACTTTTAAAATACTTAACTGCTTTATAGTATAATTTTATCCTTTATTATAATTCTCCCATTTTTCTTCTATTCTCTCCATTATTTCCCTTGGCATTTTTGAACTTTTGATCTTCTATTAAATATACTTTTGATATTACATGAAACCTGTAGATTAATTTCAAGTTTTATTATCTTTATTTATTAGCTTAATATATATATATATTATATATATTAAGTTTACATGCCAATTTAAAAATTCTCTGTTTCTGAAAATACTTTTTTTGTAATTGTCTTTATATGGGTCCTGAATATATCATAGGTTAATTCAAGCTATTTAATACACTTATTTGTTTCTTTAAATAGCACACACTTTCTCTCAATATAGCCTTATATTCAGAAAGCTTCTAATGCTCCTCTACTACCTATAAAGCTAATTCTTAGAATCCTGAAAAAAGTTTTTTTTATCATGTTAAGGAAAAATCTTTCTATTCCAATTTTAATGGATTTACTTGCAATGTCTGTCCAAGATCTATATCACAGCTTATAGGAGACACAGTGGCATAAATTCAAGATGATCTAGAATCTGAGAGTGATTTTAAGCACTTGACTTATATAGAGGATACTCGGATTCTATCTGATTTCCACGCTCTTCATCTAATTATCAAGATCCTACCAAATTGTGCATGTGCCCTAAGGGATCTCAGAAGCACCTTCCACATTTTCAATATGACTATGGTTCTGGTCTTGTATATCTTACTGTGCACAGGCTTTTCATATTTCTCATCTAGTTCTCTAATGACCATCTGTCTTGAAGCGGCAAGTAGACACTGCTATTTCCACTGCCTTGCTTCTCCACCCCACCCAATCCAACCCTGGAATGATGTCGTCTTGCATGAACGTCCCAAAAACCATGTCTCCAGTCCTTGGGGAAGGAGAGGGTTTAATCCTATAAATTTTGAAACTGTCTTTCTGGGTCTGAGCTGCATTTTATGGTGAATAATGAGTGAATATAAACTTATTTACCCTACTAGGTCTATCTTATATAGTTTCCCATCTTGTCAATATTGTAACCTTCCTTGCCACTATACTCATTCTACCTATCCCTTGCTTCTGATTTCCAATGCTTGCTCTGAGCAGAGCAATCAAATCAACACTCGCATTATTTCTAGAGAGGGAATGTCAGTTGACCGTTCCATGGATCAATTCCCCATTGTTGTAATTCTCAATAGTCCTGGGCACTGTTTAAGTGCTGGTTCCTTTCCCTTCCCTCTTCCCTCCCAATTCACAGACCCATCAATAATATATTAGTGTGCCTATCAGCCCCTCCAACATTGAGTCTTGCCATTTTTGGTCATCTTTGTTAATTTTCAGTGAAAGTTTGGCATTGTTTTGATTTGTATCTCTTTTGTTATTAGTGATTTGGGGCATTATTTCCATGTAATTGCGAGCATTTTGCAATTCTTTTGAATATTTGTTTATATCCTTTGATCACTTATCCATTGGGGGATGACTACAAGAAAAAATATATGTATATATATGTGTGCATTTGTATATATATATATATATATACATAAATTAGTGTACTATGTATGTATATATATGTGTGTGTGTGTGTATATTACGCATGTATGTATGTATTTGTTCATTACTTATATAGCTGGGACACCAAATCCTTTTCAGAGAAATTTTACACAAAGATTTTTCCCCATGACTGCTTCTCTTCTTATCCTAAATACATTAATGTTTATTGCCTGTGCAGAAGTTTAGATTTCTGGGGAACCTCAACCTCAATCTCACAGCTAGTTGTCTGAGGCTGGATTTGGACTCTGGTCTTCTTGACTCCAGGCTCAGCTGTACCATCAACTGTAGCATCCAGCTGCCACTAATACTATCCAAAGTAGCCTTGATAGTATTAAGGACATTTATCTAGTGCTGTGAATCTTAGAACAACATTCTTGAAGAATTAAAATTGGAAAATGAGAATATAATAATGGAAATGATTAGGGTCTAGCAAATTTCAAATGATGAACAGGGAAAAAGTGTCACAAGGAATATCACTGAAGAAATGTATCATCTGAAAGGAAGGTGGACTGTTAAGAGGCACTAAACCTGAAAGCTCATGGAATGTGAAGATAGAGGTTAAATGACTTATCCAGAGTGACATTGATAGGAAGTATGAGGTTAAATTTGAACTTGGATCTTCCAGATTCCAGGTCCAATCACTGTGCCATCTGGCTCCCTCTGAATTCTCAGTGCTCTCAAGAGTATAAAAAAATCTAGAGAAAGGCTTCCAGAATTCTATCCATATTTTCTGTGCAATAATGTTTGAAGCTCTTGGAGAAGAGTTATGGACAAGAATTTTATGGGATAAGAAGGGACTGATGCCTTACGTTGTGCACCAGTGAAGCAATATCCACATTAGTGATATGATAGATCCATTGAAATACTAAGGTAAGTACTGTATAAGTGTGTGTAAGTATGTGTAGGTCTATATAGCCCCTGCCTAAGGAGGTGCAGATTCCCAGGATGCCCAACAATAGATATATGGGGAAAAACCATCTCTGGGGTTCTGAGTGACTAGAATTAGAGCATGACTTTTTAGAGGAGTGAATGCACATTCCATCTTGAGGAAAAGAAAAACCCAACATAATATGGGGAATGACTTGTTTCCTCTTCCATGACTGTATTCAGAGAGATTGTGAGGACTGATGACCACAGAGACACTGTGAGTGATATGGAAGCAATATTATAGACTTTACCAGTTGATTGAGACAACTCTTCTCATAGACCTTTGTCCTTCCCTACGCTACCCATGCTACCCAGAGGAAAATACAGATGATTTCTCTCTCTCTCTCTCTCAACTAAGCAGGAAGCCTGTACAGATCTTTGCGATCAGATGAATCTCTGGCTGCCATACTTTCCTGTACTAAATAGCTCCTGTTCTGTCTCACCTTTATTATGTTCTAATTCATCCTCTTTAATGTATAATTTTTTATCATTTCTCTGTGTGTGTGTGTGTGTGTGTGTGTGTGTACATACTAGTCTTAGCTTTTTGATTATTTGCAGGGAAACCTGGAGGAGAGAGGAGGGAGTATAAAATTGTTTTGGAAGACACATAACAGATTCATCAGTACCAACAGTGGATAGTTGAACGATATTAATTCCTGATGCAATGTCAGCGCTTGCTGCATTTTAAGCCAGTTCAAGGTAATAAACTGGAGAGGTGGATGAAGACCAAAAAGAATGTTATAACTGAACCCACCTTCACCTTTGGATGGCAACATTTAAGCTCCATGGGTCTTGAGAGTTCAGAGGCAGCTAGATGGAACAGTGACTGGACCTGGAGTCAGGAAGACCCAAGTTAAAATTTAGCCTCATATACTTCCTAGCAATGTGACCTTGGGCAAGTCATTTAACTTCTATCTACCTCAGTTTCCTCAACTGAAAAATCAGAGTAATAATAATATTTACATCCCAGGGTTATTATGAGGCTTAAATTTGTAAATTTATATTTTAAATTTATCATTTAAGACAAATTTTGAGACAAAATTTGTAAACTGCTTAACGCCAGTGCCTGGCACACAGTAGGAACTTAATAAATGCTTGTTTCCTTCCTTCACTTGCAGCAGTCAGAGGTAGCATGCTAGGGGTAGAAGAACTCGAGGAAAACCATGTAGCACAATCCTTTTCCTGGTTTTATTCTTTCTCATTCTCACTATTGGTCTGACAACACTTGACTTGTGATACACGGGGGAGTGGAAGCAGGTTCGATTATAACACTTTCTCTAGATTTAGGGTTGTCTTGGATTGAATTTCTCTGATTCTTGAAGGAAATGTACATCCTTTCATGTATTCTCAATTTGTATTTCCTCCGCATTCAGAGAGTATGCATTATTAGTCTCATCAAAGCATCAGTTCCTTATAGATTTTTGGATGTCAGACCTTTCTGTTCATTGTGATATTGCTTCCCTAATATGTTTCTGAAAGTTTAATGATATTTTTGCTATGAAAAATCTTTTATCTTTCTATAACCAAATACATCTATTTTATATTCAGTATTTTCTCTATTTGTTTGATAAAATGTCCTTCTCCCCAGTTGAGACAAATATAACATTGCATTTTCTTCCTGTTTTTAACATATACACATATTATACAGATAGAGGGAAAGGTCACTGATCTAGTTAGGATTTATTGTGTTTTATATTCATTTCTTTACATATGGCTCTTCAGTTTTCCCAGTGGTATTTCTTCATTAGTGATTTCATTTCCCAATGTGTTTTTTAAGTGTGAGTTCATCATTCTGCAGTGTCCTCTTACTCCAGCAGAGCTTTGGCACAGTTAAGGAAAAAAGAAAGAAAATGTGTAACAGGATATAATGAGATATATACTGTAGGAAAAAGTTGTTGGGGGTTGAAATTTTCAGTCACAGAGAAGTGAGTGTGACATGGGAATGGTAGGATTCTCTCTGCCAAGGATACTCATTAAATTCACTAAGCTTGCTCCAAATGAGGAAGGAAGTATGGCTAGGGGATGTCAGAGGTCCCTGCTAGCTCCAGGACACTGGCTGGCAGGAATTAAAATTCACACCAGATCCCAAGTCTGTTAATTAAATAATCAGTCAATAATCATTGATTAAGTAGCTACTATGTAGTTGGCAATGTGTTAAGCACTGGAACTGCAGAAAGAGGCAAAAGAAAATCCCTATACTCAAGGAATTTAAAATCAAATTGAGGAGACAACATATAAACAAAAAAACAAACAAAACAGACAATATAGAGGATGAATAGGAGATTATAGAAGGAAGACACTGGAATTAAGAGAGACTGAGGAAGACTTCCAGTAGAAGTTGGGATTTTAGTTGTGACTTAAAGGAAACTGGGGGAACCATTGATTACAACAAATGGAGGAGTTTGAATGCTGTGGATAAGTTCACTTACCTTGGTAGTGTACTTTCCAAGGATGTACACATTGACAATGAGGTTGATACATGCATTGCCAGAGCTAGCTCAGTGTTTGGGAGGCTTCAAAGAAAAGTATGGGAAAGAAGAGATATTAGACTGACTACCAAACCGAAGGTCTACGGAGCCGTTGTGCTGACCTCATTATTATATGCTTGTGAAACATGGACAGTCTGCTAGCACCATGCCAGGCAACTGAACCACTTCCATGAACTGTCTTAAGAAGATTCTGAGGATCACCTGGCAGGAAAAGGTACCAGACACTGAAGTCCTTGCTTGAGCTGAACTGCCAAGTATTCAAACTATGCTTCAGAGAGCACAACTTCAATGGACTGGCCATACTGTTGCAATGCAAAATATATGTTTGCTAAAAAGACTATTTTGTGGAGAACTCACATGGGACAGGTGATCACAAGGTGGTCAGAAGAACTGATACAAGGACACTCTGAAGGTATCTCTCAAGAACTTTGGATTTGACTGTGCAACCTGGGAGACACTGGCATAGGACTACTCAGCATGGCGTGCCCACATAAGAAAGGGTGCTGTGCTCTATAAACAAAGCAGAATTGAGACAGCTCAAAGTAAATATAGAGTGCACAAATCTGGGAGCATTCATCCCAAAAATTCATGTGGACTATCTGTGCCCAAACTGTGGCAAAGCATTCTGAGCTCATATTGATCTGATCAGCCACAGTGGGACACAATGAAACTTCACTTTATCATGGTGATGTCATTTTGGTTCTCTTTGCAAACGAAGGACAGCAACCAACCAAAGGAAACCAGAGAGTCAGTGGTAGAAGCAGAGGAGTAAGAGTATTCTAGCCATAGGGGATAGTCAGGGAAAATGCCTAGAGTAGAGAAATCGAGTGTCTTGTTTGTTGAACAGTCAGGAGGGCAGAATCATTGTATCAAAGAATACATTTTTGGAAGTAAGGTTTAAGACTGGAAAGGTAGGGGGGGGTTAGGTTTTAAAGGGTTTTGAATGCCCCCCCTCAAAACAAAAAGAATTTTGTATTTGCACCTAGAGGCAATAGGAAGCTACTGTAGTTTACTGAGTAATTGGGTGACATGGTGACCTGTACTTTAGGAAAATCACTTTAGTGACAAAATGAAATGGGGAGAGATTAGAGGCACATAGACCCATCAGCAGGCTACTATAATAATTCATATGTGAGGTGATAAGGGCCTGCACTAGGATGGCAGCAATGCCAGAGGAAAGAAGGAGGCATATTGGAGAGATGTTGTAAAGGTGAAATTGACAGATTTTGACAACAGATTGTACATGGCAGGTGAGAGATAGTAAGGAATTGAGCATGCCTTCTAGAGCTGTAACCAAGTATGTGACCTAGAATGTCCTCAAATGTAATAGGGAAAGTAGTAGGAGGAGAGTTTAGGGAGAAAGATAATGAGTTCCATAATTTTGAACATCTTGAGTTTAAAATTCTACTGGACACTGAGTTAAAAATGTCTTAAAGGTAGTTGGAGATGCAATACTGAAGTCAACAGAGAGTATGGGGAAAGATAGGTAGATTGGAGAATCATCAGCCTAAAGATTATAATGAAATCCATGGGAACTGATGAGATCACCAAATACAAGACAGTTATCCCTTCCACATCATGGGAGTTAGAGGTGGAGTAACCCCCATGACCTGGAATATTCACGTAAAATTTTTTGGCCCTCTCTTCATGCCATAGAAGTCTGGTTTATTGTGGTATTCAAAAATAAAATATGTTGATATTATACAATACCATCCATATATTTTATGCATTTCTGAGTTTCTAAACTTTTTCTGTATAGTTTGCTGGCCTTCATATGTTGTCTGTGACTTCCACAAAACTACCCCCAAATACCCATTTAATATTTTTATGCCAACCCACAATATATTGAAACCACAATGGGGAAGGGATAACTGTAGTGTAGAGGGAGAAAAGAAAAGGGCCCAGGAGTAGAATCTGAGGGACACTTATGGCTAGATGGTGCATTGTGAAACAAGAGATAGCAAAAGAGAAAGAAGGAGTAGTCAGAGAAGAAGGAGAACCAAGAGAAAAATGCTGTTCTAAAAACCTAGAGAGAGGAGAGAGTGAGTAACAGCGTCAAAGACATTACAGTACAAGTCTTGATGGAGACTGGGTATGGAGAAAAAAGGTCATTGAATTTGGCAGCTAAGAAATCATTAGTAACTTATGAAGAGAGCAGCTTGGTGTGATGATAAAACTGGAAACCAAACTGTAGTAGATCAAGAAGAGGGCAAAAGGGGAGAAAGTGGAGGTACCTACTGTAGATGGCATTTAAAAAAAAATATATTTATTTTTAACATTCATTTCCACAAGACTTTGAGTTCCAAATTTTCTCCCTATCTCTCCTGTCCCCACCACCTTGAGATGGCATGCATTCTGATTACCCCTTGCCCCAAACTGCCCTCCCTTTTATCTCCTCCCTCTTATCTCCTTCCCCCTTACTTTCTTGTAGGGCAAGATAGATTTTTATACCCAGTTGCTTGTATATCTTATTTCCCATTTGCATGTCAAAACAACTTTAAACATTTGTTTTTAAAGCTTTGAGCTCCAAATTCTCTCTCTTATTGCCTCCCTACTTGCCCTCATTGAGAAGGGAAGCAATTCAACATAGGTTATACATATGTAGTCATGCAAACACCTCCGTAACAGTCACGTTGTGAAAGATTAACTTTATTTCATTCAATACTGTCCTGCCTCCCACTTATTCTATTTTCTACTTTTACTCTGTCCCTTTTAAAAAGGGACTGACTACCCCTTCCCATAATCTAGTCCCATAATCTATCATCTCTCCCCTCTCTAAAGAAATTTAGCTACATAGGGCAGAAAAGACATAGAATGATAGTTGGGTTGGATCAAGAGAGGGTCTTTTTTTCGAGGGGTGGAGGGACATGAGTGAAGGAGAAGAAGGTGGCAGAAGGCATCTGAATGGAGTTGAAGAAAAGGGGAGAAGAGGAAGCTCGTGGCAAATGGTTTCAATTATTTTCTGTATAATAGGAAGCAAGGTTCTCAGCTGAGAGAGTTGGAATAGGGGGAACTGTCGGACCTTTGAGGAAGTATGTAATAGTTTGCTCAAGTGATGCCATTCCATCCTGTTTCTGCCAACAGATTGCCCTCTCTGTCATGCTCACCCTTTCACTTATTTCCAGTCTCTCCCTCTCTAGTGGCTCATCTCCTACTGTTTACAAACATGCCCATGTCTCCCTCCACCCCTCGAATAAAAAACCCTCTCTTGATCCAACCCGACTATCATTCTATCTCAAATAATGAAGTGGCCTTACTCCTTACCAAGGGCTAACTCCTTTTCACTTGTTCTATTTTCCTGTTGGGTAAGATAGATGTCTATACCCCATTGCCTATATATCTTATTTCCTAGGAGCATGTAAAAACAATTTTTAACATTCATTTTTAAAGCTTTAAGTTCCACATTCTCTCCCTTCCCCCCCCCATCCATCTTCACTAAGAAGGCAAGCAATTTGATATAGATAATACATGTGTAGTTATGCAAAACACTTCCATAACAGTTATGTTGTGAAAACTATATTTCCCTCTATCCTGTCCAACACTCCATTTATTCTATCTTTTGACCTGTTCCTATACAAAAGTATTTGCTTCTGATTATTAACCCTTCCCCCAATCTGCTGTACATTCTATTATCCCTCCTTTCCTTCCCCTCTACTTTCTTGTATGGTAAGGTAAATTTTCATACCCAATTGTGTGTACATGTTATTCCCTTCTTAAACCAAATCCAGTGAAAATAAGACTTACTTATTCCCTCTCATTTTTACCTTATGTGAAATGATTTACTACGTTTTACCACTCCCTTTCTCTTTCTCCCAGCATATTCCTCTTAACACAATTTTATTTTTAGATATCATCCCTTCATATTCAGCTCATCCTGTGCCCTTTGCCTCTCTGCCTCTCTCTCTCTCTCTCTCTCTCTCTCTCTCTCTCTCTCTCTCTCTCTCTCTCTCTCTCTCTCTCTTCTTTCTCTCTCTCTCCCCCATACTTACATACATACACACACACATACCCAACTATCTTAATACTGAGAAAGGTCAATAAGTCCCTTATGGTTTCTCTTTCCTGTTTACTTTTTCATGCTTCTCTTGATCCTTGTATTTGAAAGTCAAATTTCCTAATCCACTCTGGTCTTTTCAACAAGAATGCTTGGAAGTCCTCTATTTCATTGAAGTTCCATTTTTTCCCCCTTAAAGTATTATTTCCAATTTTGCTGGCTAGGTGATTCTTGGTTTTAATCCTAGTTCTTTTCACCTCTGGAATATCATATTCCAAACCCTCCAATCCCTTAGTGTAGAAGCTGCTAAATCTTGTGTTACTCTGATTGTGTTTCCACAACACTTGAATTTTTTCAGGCTGCTTGTAATATTTTCTCCTTGACCTGGGAACTCTGGAATTTGGCTACAATATTCCCAGGAGTTTTTCTTTATGGGATCTCTTTCAAGAGATGATTGGTAGATTCTTTCCATTTCTATTTTACCCTCTGGTTCTAGAATATTAGGGCAGTTTTCCTCGATAATTTCTTAAAAGATGATGTCTAGGCTCTTTTTTTCACATAGTCCAATAATTTTAAAATGATCTCTCTTGGATACATTTTTAAGGTCATTTGTTTTTCCAAGGAGATACTTCACATTGTCTTCTCTTTTTTTCTTTCTTTTGGTTTTGTTTTATAATTTCTTGATTTCTCATAAAGTCATTAGCTTTGATTTACTCCATTATAATGTTTAAGGAATTATTTTTTAAGTGAGCTTTTGGACCTCTTTTACCATTTGGCTCATTCTGCTTTTTAAGGCATTCTTTTCCTCATTGGATTTTTGGACCTCTTTTGCCATTTGGGTTAGTCTAATTTTAAAGCTGTTATTTTCTTCAGCATTTTTTGGGGATTTCCTTTAGCAAGCTGTTGTCCTGCTTTCATGATTTTCTTGTATCACTCTCATTTCTCTTTCCAATTTTTCCTCTACTTTTCTTGATTTTTTAAAATCCTTTTTAGCTCTTCCATGGCCTGAGACTAATTCATCTTGTTCTTGGAGGCTTTGGATGCAGGAGCTTTGGCTTTGTTGTCTTCTTCTGGATGTATGCTTTGATCTTTCTCATCATCAATGATGTAAGAAAAGACCTCTTCACCAAGAAAGTTAGAATCTAGAGTCTGTTTCTTTTTCCCCTGTTTGCTGATTTTTCTAGTCAATGACTTGGTTCTTTGTTATGTGGAGGACTCCAGAAGCAGCCTCTGCTTTAGCAGTGGCTGCCACTGCTTTGGAGATATGGTTGGGGCTGGACCATGTTCCCTTCTCATCCAGGTGAGAGACCATTCCCACTGATCTTTGAAGCTGTCTTTAGCTTTTGTGGGTTGAGAAGTCTGGAAATGGCAGCTGCAAGTGATTCAGTCCCCTAAGACTTGCTCCAGCTCTCTCTGTGCTGGTATGACCCATGCCCAACTGCACTCTGCTCCCAGGCCTGTATGATAGACCCTTCTTGTTGATCTTTCAGATTATCTTGGACTGGAAATTTGCTTCAGTCTGTCATTTTGTGGCTTCTGCTGCTCTAGAATTTGTTTAGAGTCATTTTTACAGGTTTCTCTGAAGAGTTTTGGTGGAGAGTTCTATCAGGTCCCTGTTTCTACTTTGCCATCTTGTCTACCACCCCCACCCCCATCATTTTTTAAAGTGTGCTCTGTCAAACTCAAATTGAAGACCTTGATGTTCACATGCAGTGTAGGTGGTCAGAAGACCTGGTGGGGTCTTTTCCAGCAGATTTCCAGTAATCTGGAAAATCTCCTTAGATCTCTATCTAAAGTTAGAGGTAGGTCATTAAGCAACTAAATGTTTAAAAGCTCCACAATCTAATGCTGTGGTTTCCAGTAAATTTGCAATATAAATGGAATGTTTTTTGTTTTTTTCATAGATTATGCTTATTTTTATAGGATGATATGTTTTGCAGATTTATTCACTTGGTCAATGATTTAGTTCAAAGGCTATTAATATCCTTAATTTGAGTTCAATATATTTTTCACATTGTGATTTAGTATGTAAATTTCAGACTCCAAATAATAAAAGAACTAGATATGTTACAGTGGTTATGTACCTGGGATTTTGTCTTAGATATTTCTGAAAACCAGGTCTATCACAATTGCTCTTAGTGAGGATTAGGGAAAAGGGAAGAGAAGCAAGGCAAAGAAAAAAGTAGACACAGTTCTCTAACAAACAGGAAAAGGAGTGATAGAAAGACAATTGTTTGAATAGGTTAATGCAACAGGCTTCACATTTCTGGAGGACAAAACTATATCTCTACCTCGTGTGTGTGTGTGTATGTGTGTATAAACAGGTATACAACCATGTATATAAATGCACATGTGAGTATATATGTATAGTATGTGTGTATATATATAATGTACATATAAATATATATACATGTACATATAAGCAGCCTCTCTTCACAATGAATCATTTTCTTAATATTCTTAATCCCAGTTAGCATCATACTTGAAAAATTATACTCTAAATGATAGGTGGCTAGCTTCTTTATAAAGAGACACGTTGTTTCACAAATATATGAAATATGTGTAGCTATTAAATAGAATATACTTTAGAGGTTCCAGAATTTTTTCTCTGAGCATTTTTTCAACTGAGCATTATTTCACCCATGACAATAATTGTTTTGAAAATTCCAGTGGTGAAAGTTCTAGCAGAATTGAAACAATCAATGGAAGTTCCTAAGGCCTTGAAGATTCCCTGTTGATCAAATCTTAAACTCATAGGTTTTAATGAATGAAACAGTTTTTGAGGTAATAAGAAAAAAAGGAAATGCTATGAACAGGTCTGCAATGTCTTAGAGTTGGAGGCACATGACAAAGCCACTATTTGATAAGCCTAAAACTATTATCTTTTCAAAGCTAGGTGAGCTATTCCATTTTTATAGTCTGATTCCAAAATCAAGACTTTTTTTTACACAACACTAAAATTCTGAAATCTAAATTCTCTCTCATTCCATTCTTTGGTATTTTTCAAATATTCCAGAGGCTAAGATTCATTTACATTAAGATTGAACACTTTCCAATTTCAAAATTATTGCTTTAGTGTTTTTATCCATAGCATTCAAAATCTTTAAAGGGCATACATGTTGGAAATATATCTTCAAATACATTTGAAACACCTCATTGTATACATCTTTAAGATTTGTCCAGAAACTGTATATATTTTATACACTCACACACACACATATGTGGAAGAAATTATCTCAAACAAAAAATACAAATCAGTGCTTCAGCCAAATGAGAGGAAGAGAAGGCAGTTTACTTGTTTCTAATAATCTCTTGAGCGTAGAAAATAATCAGAAGGTATTTTTGTTGTAAGAATTTTTTTCAAAACAATTAAAAGATTCCATAATTCTATTTTGAACAAAATATACTTTTCTAATTTTAGGAGAACATAACAAATAAATGTGTCTATCACATAGGAAATAAATATGGAAATTCCTTTCGTCTGTAACTTTTACCTTTGTGATAAACAAGTGTCAGAAAAGGAGCCCTCATATAGAATGAGTACACATTTTCAACCTGTTTTCCTCCCTTATCCAGATAAACAACATATAGCAAAATTTGCCATGAAATCTTATATGCGAAAAAACCTAAATCTAACTATTTAATTTACTTGGGGCTATTTTCTTCTCATGGAACAGATATTTTCATTTATAATAATTCTTGCCTCTGCTTATATTTCACAGCAATAATACTCCACATGAATAAGGGAAGAAATCTTTCTGAAATTGTTTGTTTTCTATTGTTTTCACCCTAAGTGGCTATATTTAGAATAAAAATAGATTTACAGCAGCTCAAATTGAGCTTTAAAACCTAGATATTTAGAAGGTTTATCGTGCCTCTCCTGAAAACTTTCGAAAATTGTCTTCAGCTAAATTAAATGATGTTTACAAGCTTCATTAAAGTGAGCAGGGGAAGCTAGCACAGAGAGGCAATGATAGGAAAACTGATTTTTATCCAGTTGATCAGGCTAAGATAAAAAAATATTTTGCTCAGATAAGACTCTAATTGAATTCATCATGCATAAACTGACACAGATAAATAAAATATTTCCCCAGATTTACCCACACATACTCAGAAAACAAAAGAAACATTCTTTCAGTTTCACACACACATGTTCACACATTAAGCAAAAACAAATCAAAATTCAAATCAAGGCATACTTCTTTTCTCAAGTACGTGATCATGCTAATTACATCTTGAGAGAATAATAAATCACAGAAATACTGAAATTCTCTTACTGGAATGTACTTAAACAGACCCTTCTTTTTCCACAGATATATACATGTAAGATAGTAAGAGGTTATTAACTAAAAGCCACATCTCTGGGGATGTTCAGCTCTCCTGCAGATGCGGAAGCTCAGATGAGATGGGAGCAAAATAACACTGATGGTGAACAAAACATCAGAGACACATAAGGAGGTAGAGAAATACGTAAACAACAAAGCCATTTTCAGTAGAAAATCTGCAACAGCTGTCCAACCTGAAGAAACATGACATGTGCACACTGTCTCTGGGGAAGTGGGCTGCTCCTCAGAGTACTTGGTTCCCCTTCACTAGATGTATTTAGGTAAAGATTAAATGACTGTGTGTTGGGTATTTTGTAGAAAAGATTCTTTTTCAGGAATGCTTTAGACTAACTAGCTCAGTGGGGCATGTTCCAATTCTGACATTGTATGTGATTTGGGAGATATATATACAGAGATGATAGCTTAACCTATATAAACTGATATGGTTACCAAGAGAGAATGTTGTAGACGGAAGGGAATAAGCTTCAGCTACTTCTTCTTTATACATACACGGGTTACATTGCCATATCCCATAAAACTATTAGAGAAAGAAAGCCCATTTATTGCTTCCATGTCAAATGAGAAAAAAAAACCTTCTCTATTCAAGTAAATCTTAATAGGACATATTTCAGTGGCAGTATAACAGTTCATCATTCAACCCACAAATTGGAAACTTGGGTCAAAGGAGCCTCACTATTTCTATTATAAGTCATAGGTCTGGGATTATACAAATGGAGCCCAATGTTACTGGATTCTCAAAGGAATTTGGGTTTCCAAAATAGGGACATTTTGTGTGTCATTTTGTGTGTAGGCACCAAGAGACTCCTAATTAATTTCAAGAATGCTGGTGAATTTACACTGAGTACTGACTGACATAGTATATACCAAGGTGAGGGGTGTGGTTGGCCCAGAGCTTTAGGGAAGAGACATATGTGGTTCTGGACTCTCTTTGGAACCAACTCCAAGGAGGAAAGAAAGACCTTGGAAGATGAAGACATGTAGAGAGAAGCTAGCTCCATCCATTTACACTGTTATATTGTATATATTGTTTTCAGGGCTCTGCTTACTTCAGTCTATAACAGTTCATGTAGATCTTTCCTTGCTTATCTAGATTCATCAAATACAACATTTCTTACAACACAGTAATTTGCTTTGTCATTGTCCAGTTGATGGGCATCTACTTTGTTTCCAATTTTTAGCTATCATAAGAAGTGCTATTTTAAGTATTTTGGAGTATATGACACCTTTTTTTTTCTTATCAATAACTTCCTTGTAAAGCCTAGTAATGGAGTCTCTGGTTCAAAGGATATAGACTTTTTCCTCAACATATCCCTTTTTTCCAGGTTGTCTACCTAAAAACTTTGGAGACCTCACCCTTTCCATGATATCAGAGCCTTTCTCTTAGTTAGAGTTTAGATCTTGTTTCACCCTCTTCGCCCTTTGGATAATTCTAATTATTTTGAAAACTTTCACCATATCAAGATCAAACCTGATTCTTTGCAATTTTGACCTATGTCTTTAAGAACCATCCACTGGGGGCAGGTAAAATAAGTATAATCCTTCCTGCATATCATAACCTTTCAAATACTTGAAGGCAGCTTTTACATCCCCTTGGATTTTTTGTTCTCCAGGTTAAACATTTTCCTTCAACCTATCCTCATTTGATATGAACTATTTAGACTCTACACCATCTTGGTTGACTTTCTCTGCAACCCGCACCTAAAATGTGATGTCCAGAACTGAACAGATTACTCTATATGTGGCCTGTTTAGACCAAGCAGAGTAGCACTTTTAGCTGCTTCCTCCTGGACCCTCTGAGGTTCTGTTAAAGTAGCCTCAGAGTACATTAACTTTGTTGGGTGACTCATACTAAGTTTGAAGTCAACTGGAAGTCTCAGATTTCCCCCCCCTCATATTCACTCTTATCTATTCATGCTTCTCTCATATTCTCAGCTCTTCTTATCCTTGAGTTCCAGTTTCCTTTCTATAATATTTGACTCTGTTGACCTCCCTTTCCTCCTGAATACTCTCTCTTTCCTTGGCTGCAATTCTATTACGCTTTTTTAGTTCTCTTACCTTGTTTTCAGTCTCTTTTGATTGTTTATCTTCCCTTTTCATTAACTAAGTTTAGGCATTCCAAAGTGATGTCTCAGGTTTTCTCCTCTCTTTATTGTCTCTTGATAATCTCATCAAAGGGCATGGGTGCAATCATCATCTCTAATCCGATGACTCCCAAATCAATGTATTCACCCAGTCTCTCTTCTGAAATCCAGTCCCACATCACCATTACCACCTGTCCCTCTAACCTGGCTCCTTCTCCTATTTTGATTGAGGCCACTACCATTCTCATAGCCACTTAGATTTGAACCTTGAAATTATTCTTAATGTTTCCATTTCCATCACCGCCTGCTTGCAAGTCGTCCCTGAGCCTTGCTGATTCAGCTCTATAGCATCACTTTCTTCTCTAGGTGGGATAGTGGATGGAGCACTGGGCCTGGAAGCAAGTAGACTTGAATTCAAATATGACCCCAGACACTTACCAGTGGTTTGACCTTGGGTAAGTCACTTACCCTTTGCCTGCCTCAGTTTCTTGATATGTAAAATGACAAAAAATGGTGACCTAACTCACAGAGTTGTGAAGGGCAAATAATGACTTGTAATGCACTTAGCACAGCACCTAACACAGAGTCAGTGCTCAATAAATGCTCATTTCCTTCTTTCGTTGCTAAATGATCCTTTGTTTTCTACTCATCCAGCCAACAGCCCAGTTCAAACTTTTCTAGACTACTATAAAGTCACCTAACTCATTGTTCTTCCTCTTCCAGTCTTTCTTCTCTCCACACAAGTGTCAAAACCATCTCCCTAAGGCACCGTTCTGGCCACGTCACTTTTCTGCTCAAAAGCATTGAGTGGCTCTATGGCTTTGAGAATAAAATACAAATTCTTCCACCTGATGTTTGAGGTTCTTACCTACCTTTCCAGTTTCATTTTAATTACTCCATTTCACGTTCCGGTCAAATTGGACTATTAGCTATTTCCTGAGGTCTTCATTTCATCTCCTGATTCTCTGTATTCATATAGGACATCCCACAAGCCTAGAATGTACTTCTTCATCTCTGTCTCTCACAATTCTTGTTCTTTTGTTGTCATTCAGTCATTAGAGTTGTGTCTGACTTTTTGTGATACCATTTGGGGTTTTCTTGGTAAAGATACTGGAGTGATTTACCATATCCTTTCCCAGCTAATTTTGCAGATGAGGAAACTGAGGCAAAAAGGATTAAGTGACTTGTCCAGGGTCACACAACTAGAAATTTGAATTTGAACTCAGGTCTTCCTGATTCCAAGCCTGGCATTCAATCCACCGTGATATCAGGCTGCTCTCAACCCTTATCTTCCCACAAAGTTTAACTCACATGCCATTTCCTCTTTGAAGTCTATCCTTTACTCCTCTTTCCTCAGTGATTAATGCCTTCTTCTTCTTCAGATTACCTTGTATTTCCCTTATTCACTTATCTGTTTTATCACAGAAGTAGAATGTAAGTACATTGAGGACAAGAATTTTATTTCATTTTATCTTTGTATCTCCAATGCCCCTCTGTAGTGGCTGTTTAATAAATTCCTGTTGAATTGAATTGTTCATTGTGTGATTTTAAAGTTTTTGGATGAAATGTTGAAAGAGCACAGAGCATCATTTTTTATTAAAGTATATTTTCTTCCCACTTTTCCCTTTTGAACTTCATATATGTACCTTGGAAAAAGATGATTTGTGGTTATAATTAATTTTTACTGTGAAAGCTGGATATTTTGAAAATGATATGCAGATGTGTGTATTACAGAAAAATGTCATTTTTATTCTCTATGAAAAAGTGAAAACAATTCTTATAATGATTTATCACTTGTATCTTGCTTTCCTCTTCCAAAAATGTATATGCTGAAATAACATTTTCAAGTATTTTAGTGATGCAAATAAGAGTGTACGAAATAAAAACCAAATATGTTTACTCATTTTTACTTTCCATTTACCATCATTATATGCCAGGAATGTCAGATCATGAAATTAGTGTGAACCAAGCTTCCTCCCTGTTCTTTTTTTTTTTTTTTTGTCTACCTCTTTTGACTTTCTCTTTGTCACTGACTCTTTGTCTCTACCTCTGTCTGTCTGTCTGTCTGTCTCTCTCTCTCTCTCTCTCTCTCTCACACACACACACACACCCTTGACCCTTTGACTCTGTCTTTTTGGAAATCACCAGATCCCAAGAATGCATATTTTTTTTCTCTTCATATTTCTTCTGGCTGCTGTAGCCATCTTACCAGTGAAGCCCCTTTTCCTTTACATTTAGGGTGTGGGAAAGAGGAAATTTTCTACTTCTTTTTTAAAAGCCAAATTCTTCAGTCTCTGAATCAAAAACCATTCACAGTGATGAGAAACAGTAACTGTGGAGAATCACTTCCCCGGATGAAGTAAAAAGAATGTTCTGCCATCTGCTGCTAATTGGTACAATCTCAAATTAATCCTTGCTTGACTCCATTTGGGGAAATCTAGACTTTTGTTTTTTTTGGTTGTTAGACTGCATTCTTATGGATAACAATAGTTTGCTATTCTCTCTCTCTCTTCATTCCTCTCCCTCTCTAACCTTCACTCTCCTTTCCTCCCTTTTCTCTCTCTTTTTCTGTTTCTGTCTCTCTGCCTCTGTCTCTCTATCTCTGTCTCTCTTATTGACTGTAGACTTAATATCTTTGAAACATCTGATTTTCAGGTTTTGCAGATATGTAAAACATTTTAATAAAGATATGCCTTTGGAAAAACTGAAATGGGTGAAAATTTTCTCCCACTCTTCTGCTCTCTCTCTCTCTCTCTCTCTCTCACAGTGTGACTAATTCTTACTAACATTAGGTACTATCTTGGATTTATAACAGGGATGCAAGGATGGTTCAAAATTAGGAGAACAATACACATAATCATATTAAGAATACTCACAACCACATGATTATAATAAGAACTGGCATTTATATACTTTAAAATTTGCAAAATTCTTGAAAATACCTCATTTCCCCCTCAAAATAACCATGGGAGACAATTGTTTTCATTACATATCTATTTTACAAATGAGGAAACTGAGGCAGGGAGAGGTAAGTGACTTTCCCATGGTGACACAAGTAGTAAGTGTTTAACATCAAATTTGAATTCAGGTCACATTGACTCCAAGTCCAACTCTCCACTGTACTTCTTAGCTGTCTTACCATTAATTTATGCTAAAATACTACAAAGCATATATATGGACAGGCCATATATATATTTAACATGATAAAAGATATTTACCTAAAAGTAAAAGTTCCCATTATTTATTTGGAGTAAACCAAGGATGCCCTTTCCCCAACTTCTATGTTATTTGAAAAGCTAGCAATAGCAACAAGAAAAATGAAAGAGGATGAAAGCATAAAAATAGGTAAAGAAGGGGAAAAAGCCTGTTTGCTATTGATATGGTATTTTCCTTATTAAACAACAACCACCACCAGAGAATCTTTAAAGAAAAAAATGGAGACAAACATAAATCCATGAAAATCAAAGGCATTTCTACATAGTATTAACAAAACTCAGGAGGAAAACCAAAGCTATTTTACATAAGAAATGTGTCCAGTAGTGGTGCTATCTTTTCATGTAACTGCAAAAAATAAAATGTTATTAAGTGGGGAAAATGGTCTCTAGCTTTATTTATTACTTCAATAGATTTTGTTTTCAATTTTCTTTCTTTGAGTTTCAGAATTAATTTTTTTTTTGCTGTCCAAGCTTTCTTAGTTGTATGCCCAATTTATCACTTTTTTTCTTTTTTCATTTTTAAATGAATTTTGTTATTCTTTTCTTAATCATTCCCTTAGTAATATGACATAGCACAAGAAAACACTCTTGGACTGAATTAAAACAGAATCATAATATCTAATGAGGAGTTGATAACCAAAAGAAGTAGGGAAAAAATAAGAGAGTACCTAGATGTCCTTAATCAGCTCAAGTACTTCCATTGAGAGGAGCTACAATCTTGTGTAATGAAAATACTTGCATAAATGATTACTGTGCAACAATGACGTTGGAAAGATTGTGGAAAACAGAAGAAGTTCCACAGGACTGGAGGACAAATATTGTCCTAGTTTTCAACAAAAGAAGTGATAATGGAATATATATATATATATATATATATATATATATATATATATATATATATATATATATATATATATATGCTAGAGGCTAATGGGTTTGACTGATTCCTGGTAAAATTTAGAACTCGTTATTAAAGGGATGGTCAATTAATTGCTAGAAAAGGGGATAGTAATCACAAAAAACTAACTTCATATACTTTACATTATAAAGTTATATTTGGATGTTAGTTACATCAAGGGAATGCTTTAAATACTATTAACCTAAATTTTATATTTTCTATTAGTTTTACTGATGTCTTATCTGAATGTGCTTTTTCCCAGTGAAACTTCCCTTGTAACAAAGAAAAACAATTAAGCAAAACCAAGGAAACATCAACTTTGGCTGATAGCATATAAAACATAGCCTTCAAGTCTCTATGGAAAGGAAGGAAATGAATTTCCTCAACTTGTGTAGAGCAAAGATTTGTCTTCATATAACTTCTGACTCTGTTTTACTATTCTCTTTATTTATATAACTGTACATTGCTTTCCTCATTTTGCATACTACAGGGTGTGTTAATTCATCCCTATTCTTTCTGAATTCCTCATATTTATCACTTTTAAACTCACAAAATATTTCATTATGTTAAAAAAAGCAATCAATGGGCATCCACTTTATTTCCAGTTCTACCACATCAAATATGTCTGTGAATATCTTGGTGTAAAAATGACCTTTGTTTCCATCTTTGACTTCCTTGTGGTCATATGCCTAATAGAGGAAATTCTGGCTTAAAAGGACAATTTTTTCCCCAGTGGTCGGACTGAAGCACAGATCTGTCAAGTCCAGGTCTTACTGACTCCAAGTTCAGTGCTCTTTCCTGCTCCTCATGCTTCCTTATGTTTTGTTTCCTTTCAATCCCTCTAATTGACTATTTCTATCTTTTGTTAGCTTTGCTAATTTGCTGGATGTGATATGAAATCTCAGAGTTGTTTCAATTTCTATTGTTCTTGTTATTAGTGATTTTGAGTCATGTTTTATATACGATTGTCAAGAGTTAGTAATTTTTCCTTTGACAATTGTTTGTTCTTGGCTCTTGGATTTATGTGTTTGTGTTAATTCCCTGTATACTCTGGATATCAGTTTTTTGTCACAGATATTTGATGAAAATATTTTTCCCTACTTGAGATTTTCCATTTTTTCCTAGCTTCATTGATTTTATTTATGCAAAAGCTTTTTTAAGATTTAGGGATAGGGATGGAATCTATGATTTCCTTAGTATGGAGAATGACCAGGCGTGGGAACTCCCTCTACAAATGTGGGCTGGCACTTTCTTTGCAATTTGCTATATTAATTAAAGAGTTCTCTAGAGTAATGAGAGTTTAAAGGACTTGGCCAGGTTTACAAAGCTACTGCCATGTGTCAGAGGCGAACCTTGAACACAAGGCTTGCTGCTTGTGAGACCAGCTTTTTATCTACTACACCATCCTACTTTCTTTTCAAATTTTATGTAGCTGAGATTTTCTATTTACATTATGAAGATTTCCTTCTCTTCTTCTTTTCTGACGAACTCTCTCTTTAGTTATAATTTTGAAAGATGTTGTTCCATTTACCTCTATTTAAAAAACTACATCCATACATATTTAGAATGCATATACTTCTAGAACTTATTGTGATATATGATGAAGATGCTGATCTAAAGCAATTTCTACTAAACTACTTTCCCATTGGTTCTTACTAAATAGAGACATTCTTTAGGTTATGTTCTCAGGTTTATTGGAACTAGACTATTAAATTCATTTTTCTTAATTCTTACTTATTGAATCTTCCACTAATCCTCTTTTATATTTTTAACCCATACCAAATAATTTCTGTGATTACTTAATAATATAGTTTTAGATCTAGTAGTACTGTATTGTCTTGATTTCTACTTGTTTTCCTTCATGATTTCCTTTAAGATACTAGATCTTTTGTTTTTGCAATTAATTTTTGTTTTTTATTTTGTATTACTTTAATTTTAAAAAGAAACAAAACACAACTCTTTAGTGATTTGGTCAGTATAGCACTAATTCTGTAGTCAATTTATGTATTACCATTATTTAGGCTATTTAATCTTAACTGGGCCCTCAATGGAGCAAGGCAAGCTTTTTATTCCTTCTTACTAGATTAACAATCTTATTCTTCACTGTAGTTTTAAACTTTCTCTTTTCTACTCAAGTCTTCCATATTATTCTGTCTTCCTCTCCTCTTCCTTTCAGCCTCAGCTGAGGCTCTGTCTGGGTGAAGAAAGTATGAAATTGTTGCTCATTCTAACTCTTTTTGTCCCCATTTGGCATTTTCTTGGCAAAGATACTGGAGTGATTTTCTATTTCCTTCTCCAGTTCATTTTACTGATGAAGAAACTAAGGTGAATGGGGTTAAGTACCTTGCCCAGGGTCACATAGCTAGTAAATGTCTGAGGCTAGATTTGAACTCAAGAAGATGCATCTTCCTGACTCCAGTCCCAGAACTCTTTCTACTGTGCCACCTGTGCCCCTCAAGTCCAAGTAGGTCAAATCAGTTGATCAGAGGCATGCTGAATGTCTAGCTGTTGTTACTACAAATATGACTGCCTGAAGGGTGGGATCAACTTCAGGTCTGATTGACTTCATCAAGTAACCAGGGGCAGAGTATATGAACATGGGGATAACGAGTAGCAGTGAGAATTGGCCCCGCCAGTCCACCCAGACTCCAAGGGGTCCCCTCAGGCACTGAACAAAACAGAAGCAGACCTTGGACAAGCTGAATAAGTGAGCTCTCATTTCTGAGGTTCAAATTCCTTGCCTGTAAAATGGAGATACTAATGTTTAGGCCAGGCAAGGTTGTTGTTGTGAAGATGCATTATAAACCTTACAGTGTAATGGGAATATGAAATAATATGACTAGTCAAAGTCAGTTTCCACTTAAATGTTTTTATGAATGTGCTAAAAATCACTATCTCTGCACCTTATGTTTATATTGAAATGTCCCTGTGATATCATAAGTTTGGGAATTCCTTCATTGCATATTTATATTCATCTATGCTTCCCAGTGCCATGTGATTCTTATTCAAATCATCCTAAAAGTTTCCCATGTGGTGTCCATCCAGTGTATCCAGGAGTCTTCTCTTGATATGTCAAAGGCACTAGTGAAACATTCTGAGTTTTCACCTGTCACCTGTCATTGTTGACATGTTACCAGCTTATATGATCATCTCAAACTTTTGTACATGCAATCATGATTATCTTCACCAGGACAAGTAAGAAGCATTACATGCCTATTACACCCCAGGCTTTATGGTAAGTGTTGGGGATACAAGAAAGGCAAAAAGATAATCCCTGTGGGGAGAAGACATGCAAACAACTAAAGAGATACGAGATATCTACAGTATAAGCACCAGTTACTCACAGAAGGAAGGCACAGAGAAGATGGAGCCAATTGGCAGAGAAAAGACAGGGATTCACCTGAGATAATGCTTCAAATCAAATTTTGGAGTGATGTAACCCATAAAAGGATGGAGGTGAAACACATTTCCAGCCCAAAATCACTTAGAAGCTCTGCAAGAAAGGTCTGTTGTACTGGGTTGAGAGTGGAGCACAGTCCAGTGCTGGTCACGCATCAGCAAACCAGCAGTAGGCCTTGGTGGCCCCTGAATCGCTGGTAGTAGTGTCAGTTCCTAGACCTCTCATCTCACAAACCATAAGGGGATAAGACAACTGGTCAGAAGAAGATTACAGTGGTCCCTTTGCTGGCATCAGGGGTGGAACTCTGTTGCATTACCCATAGGTGGGTCTGTGTCTCAGTCCCAGGGCAAGGAGGAACACTAACACAGGAGAATTTGCTACCATATCAGTGGAGGAACCTTGGCCCTAGTTTCAGGGTGGAAAAGAGTGCTTGTGGTCACTCACAGACCAGAGCACAGACCAGGAGAGTAGCAAACACATCTCTCCTTAGATCATACTGCCTTGGAAGAACTGAAAACTTACAGACCCCTAGAACTAGCTCTGAAAACAGCTACACAAACACCCTGATGCTTAGGACAGTGCCCTATCCACTTGTGGAAACAAAGCTCCATTTTAGCATGGAGTTAAAAGTCAAAAAATAGGATGGAAAAATGAGCAAACAGTAGAAAAAGATCCTGATTATAGAAAATTACTATGGTGAAAAGGAAGACCAACATGCAAACTCAGAAGAAGATTAAAGTCAAAACCCCTTCATCCAAAGCCTCAAAGAAAAATATCAGTTGGTCTTGGCTCATGGAAGAGCTCCAAAAGGATTTTAAAAACAAGTAAGAGAGGCAGAGGAAAAAATTGGGAAGAAAAATGAGAGTGATGCAAGAAAATCACGAAAAGAGAGTCAACAGTTTTATAAAGGAGGCAGAAAAAAGTATTAAAGAAAATAACATCTTACAAAAGAGAATAGGCAATGATATACTTAGAGAATCCTAGAGAATCAAGTAAAAAACTATCTAAAATAATAAACAACTTTGACAAAGTTGAAGGATACAAAATAAACCCACATAAATCATCTGCATTTCTATATTTTACTAACAAAACCAAACAGCAAGAGAAAGAAAGAAATCCCATTTAAAGTTATGGTAGAAACTATAAACTATTTGAGAGTCTACCTACCAAAACAAGTCACAGGGAATACAATCACAAAACACTTTTCACACAAATAAAGTCAGATCTAAGTAATTGGAAAAACATTAGTTGCCCGTGGGTAGGTTGAGTTAATATAATAAAAATGACATTTCTACCTAAATTAATCTACTTATTCAGTGCCATATGACTCAAACTACCAGAAACTTATTTTCTAGAGCTAGAAAAAAAGAATATCAAAATTCATTTGGAAGAGCAAAAGATCCAGAATATCAAGGGAATTGATGAAAAGAAATACTAGGGAAGGTGGCCTAGCCATACCAGATCTCAAATAGTATTATAAAGCAGTAATCATCAAAACTACTTGGTACTGGTTAAGAAAAAGAGGGGGTAGACCAGTGGAATGGGTTGGGGACACAAGACACAGTAGTCAACGATTATATCAGTCTATTGTTTGATAAACTGAAGGACCCCAGGTCACTGTTTGACAAAAACTGCTGGGAAAACTGGATAATAGTGTGGCAGAAAATGGACCTAGACTAGAATGTACACTAGAATAAAGTCCAAATGGGTACACGATATAGGTATAAAGACTGATACTATAAACAAATTAGGAGATAGGGATAGTTTATTTGTCAGATTTATGGAGAATGGAGAAATCTATGACCAAACAAGACATAGAGAACATTATGAAATGCAAAATGGATAATTTTGATTACATTAAATTTAAAAGATTTTGCACAAACAAACCCAATGTAACCAATATTAGGAGGGAAGCAGAAAACTGAGAAAGAACTTTTACAGCAAGTGTCTGTGATAAAGGCCTTATTTCTAAAATATATAGAGAATTGAATCAAATTTACAACAATGCAAGTCATTCCCCTATTGATAAATAGTCAAAGGATATGAATAGACAGTTTTCAGAGGAAAAAAATTAAAGCTATCTATAGTCATATGAAAAAGTGCTCTAAATCACTTTTGAGTGGAGAGATGCAAATTAAAACAATTCTGAGGTACCACACCACACCTATCATAGTGGCTAACATGACAAAATAGGAAGATGATAAATGCTGGAGGAGATGTGGGAGAGTTGGAACACTAATTCATTGTTGGTGAGTCTGTGAGCTGATCCAACCATTCTAGAGAGTCATTTGGAACTATGCCCAAAGGGTTCTAAAATGTGTATACCCTTTGACTCAACAATATTGCTTCTAGGGCTGTTTCCCAAAGTGATCAGAAAAATGAGAAAAGGTCCCACATGTACAAAAATATTTATAGCAACTATTTTTGTGTTGGCCAAGAACTGGAAATCAAGGGAATGCCCATCACTTGGGGAATGACTGAGCAAGTTGTGGTACATTAACGTAATGGGATAAGAAATGCTATAAGAAATGATGAACAAGAGGACTTCAGAAAAACCTGGAAAGAATTACATGAACTGAGGCTGAGTGAAACATGAAGAATCAGGAGATTGTTACATAGTAACATGAAGAATTCAGGAGGTTGTTACATAGTAACATGAAGAATTCAGGAGGTTGTTACATAGTAACAACCACAGTGTATGAAGACTGTTTCTGATAGACTTAGCCCTTCGGAGCAATGCAAGGACTTAAAACATTTCCAAAGGGCTCTTCATGCAAATTGCCATCCATATCCAAAGAAAGAACTATGAAATCAGAATGCAGAAGGGAGCAGATTATTTTCTCTTTTGTCATGTTTTGTTTTGTTTTAGTTTTTCTCATGGCTTCTCCAATTCATTTTAATTCTTCTATGCAACATGACTAATGTGAAAATGTGTTTAATAAGAATGTATATGTAAAACTCATATAAGATTGAATGGCATCTTGGGAAGGAAAAGGGTAGGGAGGGGGAGAAAATTTAAAACATATGAAAGTTATTGTTGAAAACTGAAAACAAAAACCAAAAAAAAAAAATCCAGAATAGGTCAAATGTTAAAAGGTGCACAAAAATCCAATGAAAAGAATAATATCTTGAACAGCAGAATTGGCCAGATGGAAAAAGATACACAAAAATTTACTGAAGAAAAAAAGTACTTTTTAAAAAGTAGAATTAGCCAAATGGAAAGAGGGGTTACAAAATCTCACTGAAGAAAATAATTACTTAAAAATTAGAATTGGCAAGTGGAAACTAAAGACTTCATGAAATATCAAAAAAAAAAAAAAAACCCAACCAAAATAAAAAGAATGAAAAAATAGGAGAAAATATGAAATATCTCATCTGAAAAAACAACTGATCTTGAAAATAGGTTCAGGAAAGAAATTTTAAGAATTACTGGACTTTCTGAAAGCTACAATCAAAAAAGGAGCCTAGATATCATCTTTCAAGACATTATTTAGGACAACTGCCTTGACATTCTAGAACCAGCGAACAAAATAGAAATTGAAAGAATCTACTGATCTCCTACAGATTTCCCAAAATTAAAACTTCCAGGAACATTATAGTCAAATTGACCCAGGTCAAGGAGAAAATATTGGCATCATCCTGAAAGAAGGAATTCAAATATCTGTAGAGCCACAGTCAGGCCAACACAAGATTTAGCAGTTTCTACATTAAGGGACTGGAGGTACTGGACAATGACACTCCAAAGGGCAAAAGAGCTAGAATTACAACGAAGAATTACCTACCCAGCAAAATTGAGTATAATTCTTCAAGGGAAAAAATGGATAATTAATGAAATAGGGGACTTTTAAACATTTCTGATAAAAAGACCAGAGCTGAATAGAAAATTTGACTTTCAAATACATGACTCAAAAGAACCATAAAAAAGGCAAACAGGAAAGAGAACTCATAAGAGATTCAATAAGGTTAAACTGTTTACATTCCTACATGGAAAATTGATACTTGTAATTCCTCAAAATTTTTTCATTGTGCAGACAGCAGGAGTATGCTTAGGCAAAAGGCATGGGTATGAATAAATATAATGGAATAGGTATTGAAAAAAATATAATCAAGGGATGAGAAAAAAGGAATACACTGGAAGAAGGGGAAAGGGAGAGGTGTAGGGGGAAAATTTAATAAAGTACAAAAGAAGTATAAAAGAGCTTTTACAGTGGGGGGAAGATGGGGGAATCAGAGGGGGGAGTGAATCTTATCAGAATAGGCTCAAAGAGGGGAATAACATAAGCACTCAGTTGGGTATAGAAATCTGTCTTTAGATTAGGAGGGGAATGGGATAAGAGGAGGAGGGGGAAAGTCTTGATAGAAGGGAAGGTAGATTACAGGAGGTAAAAGAGGCAAAATACTTTTGAGAGAGAAAGAATAGAATGGAGGGAAATAAACAGTAAGTAATCATAACTAAAAAAACATTTTACAGCAATTTTCTGTGACAAAGATCTCATTTCTCAAATACATAGAGAACTGAGTCAAATTTGTAGAAATAAGAGTTATTCCTCAATTGAAAAATGATCAAAGGATAGGAACAGGAAGTTTTCAGATGCAGTAATCAAAGCTGTCTGAAGTCATACGAAAGAAATGCTCTAAATCACTATTGATGAGAGTAATGCAAATGAAAATAACTCTGAACTAATACTCCATCCCTATCAGATCGGATGATATCACAGAAAAGAAAAATGACAAATTTTGGAAGGGTTGTGGAAAAAAGACATTAATGCATTGTTAGTGAAGTGGTAGACTGATTCCACTGATCCTATCAAGCAAACTGGGACTATGCCCAAAGGGCTATGACCAAGTAATACAATTAGTAGGTCTGTATCCCAAGGAGATAAAAAATAGAAAAGGAAAGGACTTATATATTTGTAGCAGCTCTTTTCATGGTGGCAAAAAATTGGAAATTGAGGGGATGTCCAGGAACTGGGGAAATGGTTGAACAAGTTGTATATGATTGCAATGGAATATTGTTGTGCTATAAGAATTGATGAGCAGGATGCTCCTAGAAACAACTAGAAAGACTTACATGAACCAATGCAAAGTGAAATAAACAGAAGCACTGACAGCAATATTGTATGATCATCAACTGTGAATGACAGCAATTTTCAGCAGTACAAAGATTCAAGACCATTCCGTAGGACTTACGATGAAAAATGCTAACCATCTCCAGAGAAAGAACTGATGGAGCTTGAATGCAGATTGAAGCATAGTTTTTCTTTGCTTTATTTTTCTTGGGTTTTTTGCCTGTAGTTTCTTTCACAACATGACTAACATAGATATGTTTTGCATTATTACACATGTATAACCTACATCAAATTGCTTGCCTTCTCAATGAAGCAGGAGAGGAAGGGGGAAGGGAGAGAATTTAGAACTCAAAAATTTCTAGAAATAAATGTTAAAAATTGTTTCTATATGTAATTGGGGGAAAATACATTTTCTTTTGAAAAAAGGAAAGAGGCACAAACAGTTGCAAGGCAAGAAGGAGAAGGTAGGATTTGAACTATGTGTTGAAGGAAGCCAGGGAAACAGAAGGCATTGATGAGTAGGAGTCAGAACATGAGTAGGAGTTAGATCAATCCGTGACAAGTTTAATGAAGGGATAGAGTATCTTGTCAGAGGATCATCAAGGTCATTTCCATTGGATCACAGATTACATGGAGTAAGGTACGAAGCTTGTAAAAGCAGGAAGGAGCCAGGTTGTAAACGAACGATTGCTTATCACTTAGTCCTGATGAGGTGAATCACTGTGATTGTCCTGACCTGTTCAAAGGGAAACTGGGAAAACCTGACCACCCAGGGTTGCTCACTAAGTCTGTGATAAATCTGTAGAAGAATCAAGCTGATACAGAATTTTCTTCCTGCATTTCCTCAGTCAGCCATACTGAAAGATCTCAGATTCCACATTGAGAATGAGAAAATGCTACTGACTTGTCTTCATCATGCTGGCATCCCTCCTCAATGCATTAAATTACGACTTGGCGTCTTTTAGTGTAATAAATGCTGAGCCCCTTGAAGGTTAATGATGTACTTTACAGAACCTCGATGTACTAGAACTCTATAGGCATTTTTCACAAGTTTCTCTTATGCAAACCCTGTCGCCTGTTTTACCCCAGTGTGCAAAAAACAACAAAAAAGGAACAGATTTATAACCTCACTCTTTGTCATGAAAATAGATCACCTGCCTATTGCTATACACCAAAACACTACTCTTAATCGCACAACACAAGGTGAAACAACGCATAGGCTTGGCAAAGATGTTAATTGCTGCTTTTGAAGAGCTATCAAAATAATAGTAATCTCCTTGGATTCATCTGTCTCTTTGAGTTATTATGAGGTATTGAGCCATAAAGCAGTATATTAAGTCATGTGCTCAAGCCTTGACTGAATACCACAAATCCCAAAGGGGATAAGATGCTTTGACTAAAGCCTTTGTGGCCCAGACCCAACAGTGCATCTATCACAATAGACACTAACACCTAGAACTCAACGAATACAAAGACTTTCAAAAGCAGCTTCATTATAGCCACTGGAATGTCTGTAGTTTGCTTAATCAGGCCATTTAGCATTTAGATAGGCTGGTTGCTAAAACAATCCAACCAATAAAAATATGCACACAAACATACACAAGCACGCAAAAACATACAAGGTCATGCAACACACATAAAATCTATTCAAGAGATTCTAGTTAAGTAGAAGCAACCAAATTATTTTGAAGCAACTCCACTGGTGGTCATTTGCTTTGTCTCCTTTGAAATGTCTCAGTTAGCCTAGAAAACTGGGTGTGTGTAAGCAAATTGCCTTGATCAATTTTGCCTTTATTTGATCAAATGAGATAATATTCATAAAGCATTTAGCACAGTGCCTGACACATAGTAGGTAGTTATAATAAATACTTATTCTTTTCCCCTTTCCTCCTCCTTATCTGTAAAATTATGGTTGGACTCTTGTGATCCTGATATAGGGAAGATTGAAGTTGGATTGCTTGAACTTGGGAGTCTAGGGTACCGCTATCCTCCCAGTCACCTAAGCTAGGCTTTGACCTCAACTCCAATCTTTCATCCTCCCCTCCCCTACTCTCCATATCTAATGTTTTACTGTCAATTACTCCTTTGCAACGTTCCTCATATATCTCATATAAATATACTCTGAAATTGTTGCCTTCCTGGTATTAACCTTGCACCTGTACTATTCGCTAGTTTTCTTGGTCTCTCTACCTTGAGTACCTCCCCATTTCAGTCCATCCTCCACTCAGCTGCAGTGATTTCTAAAACTCCGTGTGCTCTGTAACCCTCCAGCCTGTGCACCTCCAGAATCAAATATAAAATGATCTGTCATACAAAGTCCTTCACAGTCTAGCCCTTTGATACCTTTCTAGTCTTTTCATGCTTTACTTCTCTCCATGGACTTCACTATCTAATGAATAACACTGGCCCTCTTCCTATTATACTCCCCAACTCTGTATCTTTTTTTTGGTAGCAATCAGGGTTAAGTGATTTATCTAGGGTTACATAGCTAATAAGTGTCTGAGGTTGGATTTGAACTCAGATCCTCCTAACTTCAGCAGTGTTGCTCTACCCACTGTATCTGTGACGTACTCTGCATTCTGTGCCTTTTCACTACCCATACCTGGAATGCTCCCCTTTCTCTTCTCTGCTTCCTGGCTTTCCTGATTTTCTCCAAGTCATCTAAAATCCCTACTTTTACAAAAAGTCTTTTGGACACCTACTAGGGGCAGGGGAGATACACTGGATCTCAACAAACCTGGATTATACCAGAAAAAAGAGAAAATGACATAATTAATTGACAAAAGTCGACATCTAATTTTTGAAACAGTCTTATGGAGTAGGTTGTAAAAAAATCAATGAGCTAATTATCTTTGTCTTCATAGTTCACATTTTAGCATTAACACAATAGTTGATATGGTAACGGACTAGTGATAACATAATGGCTGATAGTGTTTTTCAGTTTTACAAAGCACTTAGGTGGAACAGTGGATAGATTCCTGGGCTTGGAATTAGGAAGACTCATCTTCAGGAATTCCAATCTGGTCTCAGATGACAAATCACTTAATCTTGTTTGCCTCCATTTCCTTATCTGTAAAATGAGCTGGAGAAGGAAATGGCAAACCACTCTTGTATCTTTGCCAAAAAACTCCAAATGGGGTCACAAAGAGTTGGATACATCTCAAAAACGACTGAACAACAAAGATGAGGAGACTAATCCTTAAAGAGGTTAAGTAAATTTAACCAAGGTCACATAAATTATAAATGTCTGAGCAAGATTTGAACCCATGACAGCAGTAAAAGGGCAGGGTTCCATACCTGTTGAAAGAACAGTTTCTGGCTAGTGTCCTTGTGCCCATGGCTGTCAAGGTTATAAAGTTTGATAATGGTGGCAACTGTTGGAGCTACACTGGGTGAAGAGGGAGGGAAAGTGGACCAGTATTGCCTCTTTTCCTTCTTTTGTGTTTTTCTTTCCCTAGTGTGTAATCAAACATCTGCCTTAAGACAGAAGAATACAAAGGTAACAGCAATACTTTGTGATGATCATCTTTGATAGACTTAGCTCTTCTCAGCTGTGCTATGATCTAAGACAAGTCTGAAAGATTCACAATGGAAAATGTTATCCACATCCAGAGAAAGAACTATGGAGTCTGGATGCAAATTGAAGTATACTATTTTGGTCTTTTTTTTTCTTCTTCCTGATTTTCTCCTTTTGTTCTGATTCTTCTTTCCCAACATGACTAATATGGAAACATGTTTTAATATGATTGTAGTACATGCCTAACTTACATCAGATTGCTTGCCATCTTGGGAAGAGGGAAAAGTTTGAACCTCAAAATCTTATAAAAGTGAATGTTGAAAACTAAAAATAAATAAATTTTTTAAAAAGAAAGAAAAGATAGAAGAGCATAGAGAGTTATTTTGTGAGTTACAACAGGACAGGAAACCCTGGGACACCACTGGCTTGCCAAGAGAGGAGCCAAGTCTATAGTACTCTACTGACAGTGTTGATTAGACATGCCGGAGAGGTGAAATGTAAAAATGGTTAATGAGTGGTCCAACAATTTTTTTGTTGCTTAAATATCAACATCCAAGGCAACTGTACTAGGCTGTTCCTGAATTTTATTTGAATAATTCTGTGAGCATTGTAATTCTTTTGCACTTACAATTCTTTTTTTGTGGTTATCATTGACAACTATCTGGTATTTTGGAATTTATAAGCTCAGAGGTACAAACACTTCTTCTTAGTCCTGAGAAGAAAATTCTTTACTCAAGAAGGTAGACTTAAGTTATGGCAAGATGTTTTGAATCTATGAGACAGAAAAGTGTGGGTGTAAGGCCCTCAGATTCAATGAAATGAGCAGTAGCCACAGTGAAGGCATGGTGTCCTCATGATCTGAGCTAGAGACAAGTGAAGACAGAGGGATGATGGGCAAGCAGGGGGAGAGGGAGAAGTTCTTAGTGGCAACAGAGAGGTGAGATGGGCCATTAGGTATCTGGAGATTTATTGAAACCATAGTCTGAAGGAAGTTCCAAAAGGTCTATTCTTTCCCAAACTTTCCTTCCCCATTCTTGCCAAATAATTTTTTGCTGCTATATACTCTCTCCTTGTTTCTTTTTATGTAAGCTGTTTCTTTACTCTGATTTTTTACTCATATAACATAAAACCAGGTTAGTCATGAAAACTATATTGCATGTTTATGTACTTAGTCTGTGCCAAGAAAAATGTAAGCTATGTGGAGGATGTCTTAGTGGGGAGACAGATTGGCTAAGGAAAACAAACTCAGAAGACAAATTTCTGTAACACAGGCAAAAAAGGATGAGGGTCTGGACCAGGATGATTTTGGTGAGACTAAAGATACTGGGATAAATGTAAGAGATGTTTTTGACAAGATTTGGTAACAGATTGGAAATGGGTGGGGGGCATGCATGAGAGAGAAAGAAAACAGTTGAAGATGATTCCAAGGATTTGTACCTTGATGTCTGGAAGAAAACTGGCACCCTTGAGGGAAGTTAAGAGGAAAGGTAGGTGTAGGAGTTCAGATAATGAGTGCTGCTTTGTATTTCCACCTCTCCCCAATATATACCCTCCTTTTTAATCAGGCCTGTCCCCTATTGTCCTATAAAAGTGCTGAGATAATTCCTGCTTCCTTCCCTTAATATTGTTCCTGGTGCCTGAAATAAAATGGATGGATTTTGTAATTTCAAGGTCTCTTATAGTTCTAATAACCTATAATCTGGAAATCTGTGACTCACCTATGATGCCTCACCACAGGTTTCTTCCACAAGAGATCAGTGATGCCAGAAACTTGAAGAAGACTGTGGTAGTTAGCACAATTTGGTTATTTCCTGGGATATCATGTCACTTAACCTCTCCATCTCCAAAATCCCCCATCTGTCAAATGGGGATAATAAAAGCACCCCCCTCAGGTAGGTAGGACTGTGAAGACCAATTGAGCGAATAATATATAATAAATCCTTTTCAAACCTTAAATGCCACATACATGTTAGCTATTTTAATTCTCTGTAATAAATCACAGTGTAGTTGGGGTGGGCAAATAAGAGAATTTTGCTCTCAATAGTACCTTTGTCGGGGGAGGAAGGAAGAGAGGGGTGGGTCTAGAGTAGTATCAAAGAGTTAGGTGGAGAATGACATATATTCTCAATGATTATCTTGGCAGTAGAGAAAGACAACACTTCTGTGGTTTCAAAATCTGATGCATTTGCAGTTTATTGTCATAACCACAGCTAGAGAACTCTAGTATATCTTAGAGCAATACACTATATCCTGAGATGAAAAGCAATTTCTTTCATTGAAAAGGAACTCAACAGAGCAGATCTTTTTTTTTTTTATATCTTTAAAGTGATAAAAGTGAGCCAGTTTGGTTAACAGATTGCTGTCTCATTTATAAAAATGACCTGAAAGTAATGGGATTTTTATGAAAAATGTGATTTATGATATGACCTTCATAACATGTAGCAAAGATTGTTGATATATCTTAATATGTGCCATGTTTTATACTGCAGCTATTACTCACATCAACACTCTTTGGTAGGTTGTTACTGTATTTATGCTGTATATACATGCTTTCAGATTGGTATAGTTAGGTTGTACATTTTTATAGTACATTTCAATTGCCTTGTTTTATCCACACAATGGGTCTGCGAGGCAAGGGGCCATCATGGGGAAACAATAGAGATATTTTATGCCCATTTGGTTGGTAAACAAAGTAAGACACAGGGAGGTTACCTATATTGCTTAAGGTCATATCACTAGTTAGTGGGTGAGGAAGGGACTAGACTTTAGGTCTCTTCACACCCAGTAGCTATCATCATATAGCATGGACTTACATCCCTTCACCATAGTGGTTGCCCTCTCCTGGACACTATCAATGACCTTGTATTGTGATGTCCCAAATACACTCCAGAAATGGTCTTATTCTGGGAACCTATGCCTCTCTTCATGTCACCACAAACCTCATACGCTTTAGTTGGTTATCACATCATGCTGCTGACTCATATTGGACTTGCACTTCACTAAAACCCCTGACCTTTTTCAGATAAACCTGTTGGACTAACCATGCTCCTCTCTCTCCACTTCTAATCCATACCACTGAGGTTTATTTTTGAAACTCCAGTGTAGGGTAGAGTGGAACCAGTCTGTAAAGGCTTTGAATACCAAGCAGAGAAATGTGTATTTCATCTTAGAGATAAGAGGAACCTTGGGGTTATTTTTTTTTAACAGGAATGACATGGTCAGACTCAAGTTGTAGTAGTATCAGTTTGTCAGCTGTGTGGAAGATGCGTTAGGAAGTACAGACCCTGATGCAGGGAGACAAATTAGGAAGCTGTTGAATTCAGGCAAGGAAAGTGACGGGGTCTGAACTAGGATGTTGGCATATGATTCTCTGTATTCTCCACAGCCGCTTACTAACAGCCAAAATGAGAGAAGATGAAAAGGAAAGGAGGTGAGAGAGAGGGCAGGGAGAGAAGGAGAAGGGGAGAAAAGGAAAAAAGAAAGATGGAGAGGAGAGAGGGAGAGGGAGGAAGGGAGAGAAGAGAGCAAGGGAGAGAAGGAAAAGGGGAGGAAAGGTAAAAGGGAGGGAATGAGAAAGAGAGGAAAAGAGGAAGAGAGAGGAAGGGAGAGAGAGGAGAGAAGGGGAAAGGGAGGAAGGGAGGGAAGGAAAGAAGGAGAGAAGGAGGGAAAGAAAAAGGGAGAGGGGGCAAGAAGGAGAAGAGGAGAAAAGGAGAGGGGGAGGAAAGAGGAAGAGGAGACAGGGAGAGGAGAGAAAGCAAACAAGTCAGCAAGAAAAAAGGAAACTTGCCTTGTGAACTGGTGGCTTCTCCTCTCAGTCGAGGTCTTTAAGCAGAGGCAGCTTAGCTGATTGTCTGATATGTTATTATAAAGATTTCTTTCAGAGGTTGTTCAGTCATTTTTCAGTTGTCTCTAACTCTTCACGACCCCATTTAGAGTTTCTTGGCAAAGATACTGGAGAGATTTGCCATGTCTTTCCCCAGTGCATTTTACAGAGGAGGAAAATGAGGAAAACAGGATTAAGTGACTTGCCCAGGATCACACAGATAGAAAGTATCTGAGGCAAGATTTGAACTCAGGAAGAACTCAAGAAGACTCCAGGCCTTCTGCCCACTACACCACCTACTTTCACATGGAGGTTAGACTAAATGGTTGCCTTCCACCTATAAAATTCCGAGATTTTGTAATACTTTCCCATCTATTGCATATCATTCTCCTTCACATACTCTATCCAGGGGTGGGGAATCTGTGGCCCTGAGGCCTCTAGGACCTCAAGGATGGCCCTTTGACTGAATCTGAACTTCACAGAACAAGTTTGGATTTGGTCAAAGGGCTGCCCTTGAGGACCTAGAGGGCCACATATGGCCTCGATGCCACAGGTTCCTCACCTCTGCAAATCTATACTCTAAACAAAATGGACTACTTGTTTCCCCCTCTCCAAAATATTTCACCTTGTACTTCCTTGCCTTTGACCATGTGGTCTCTTGACTGGAATGTCCTTCCACATCACTTCTACTTCCTAGAATTTCTAGCTTCCTTCAAGACTCAGCTGAAATAACACCTCTTATATAAGCCTAACATGATTTCTGTAATTATTAGTGATTTGAAGCATTTTAAAAAATTACTTGTTAATACCTCTGATTTCTTCCTTTGGGAACTACCAATTTGACAATTTATTTACGAAGGGATGGCTCTTGTTCTTTTATATTGAAATTCAGTCCCTTATATATCTTGTCTAACAGACCTGGATCATTGAAACTTGCTGCAAGACCTTTCCTCCTGTTAATCATTTCCCTTCAAACTGTAATTACATTGGCTTTTTTTCTTTATAACTTTTAAATTTTATTTAATCCAAATTGTCCTGTTTTTCTTCTTTGATCATCTGACTAAACTTTACAGAAAAAATTTGGATTTGGTCAAAGGGCTTCCTTTGAGGACCGAGAGGGCCACATTTGGTCCCAAGGCCACAGGTTTCCTGCTCCTGGGTAAAGTATGTGCAGGAGAATGATATATGTTAAGTGGGAAAGTATTATCCTTTATGTGGTTATGAATTCTTCTGATTTCCATACTTGTGAAAGGACTTCCTTCCTTGCTAATCTAACTTGCATATGATCTTTTATACCTATATCCTATAATCATTTAGAGCTTGTCTTGGTATTGGTGTGAAATACTGGGCTGGATTCCCTTCTGGAATTTTGTTATTATTTTTTAGGAACACTGCTGATTTTTGTGACTTTTGTAGCCTGCTACTTTACTCAAGCTATTTAACATCTCAATTAGTGTCTATGCTCATTCCCTAGTAAACCACCAATTTATGAGAAATCTATGGATAATTTTATCTCCTCTATGCCTATCTTTATCATGTTTTTCTCTTATTTCTGCTGCTAGAATTTGTAGAACTGTAAAATAATAGGTGGGAAAAGGAGGCTCCTCTCTTACTCCTCTTTTTAGTGAGAGATTATAGCGTTTCCCCATTGCATTTTCACTGATGTTTGAGTTGTTTTTTCAGTTGTTTTCAACTCTTCCTGACCTCATTTGGGATTTTCTTGGCAAAGATACTGGAATGAGTTTGCCATTTCCTTCTCAAGCTCATTTTGCCAATGAAGATCTGAGGCAAACAGGGCCAAATGACTTGCCCAGGGTCTCACATAGATAGTAAGTGATTGAGGCCAGGTTTGAACTCAGTCTTTCTGATTCCAGGTCCAATGCTATAACTACTTAGCCACCTAGTCATCTGATGGTATAGCTTTTGGTTTCAGATGAGTATTTTTTAATGATGTTTACAAAAACAATCCTTTTATCCCTACATGGGGCATTAACAAAATCCATAAATGAGTACTGGAGTTTGTTAAAGGGCTTTTCTTTATTGATGTAATCATGGTTTGGGACTTTTTTCTTTTAATATGACTAAATATGTTAAATATTTTCTTAATGATGAACCGCCCTTAGATTCTTAGCTTAAATGCAAATTGATCTCAGTAAGCAAATTTTTGACAAATGGCTTTAGTCATTTTGGTTAGATTTTATTTAAAAAATTTGAATCAGTATTCATCATTTAGAAAATCAAGAAGCATTCTTACATGCTTATTATGTGCCAGGCATTTTCTTAGTACTTGGGTTAAAAAAGCAAAAATGAAACAGTCCCTATTCTCAAGAGAGATTACAGTCTAATCAGAAAGACAATGCTTATCTGTATAGGAATGCAAACACATACACACACAAACATATACCTTTATACACACTTACACATACAAACATATACACAGTAAGTATAAAAGTTGATTATTGGAGAGAGAGAAGGAGGGGGAGGAAGGCATTAAGAGCGTGGGGAAATCAGGATATTGATCTATAGTTCTCTTTCTTTGCTTTATCCTGCCCTGGTCTGAATATTAGAACTACATTTGTCTCATAACATAAGTGTGGTAGAGTGCTTCCTTTCTTAGTTTTTGGGATTCATTTATATAGCATAGGAATAAGTTGTTCCTTAAAAGTTGACAGAATTCTCCTGTAAATCTACCTGGATCAGGCATTTTTTCCCCTACAGTCTCTTTACTGCTAGTTCAGTTTCCTTTTCTGAGATTGGATTATATAAGATCTCTGTTTGGTGTTCTGTTTCCTTTATGAACTAAAATGTAACACCACTGGATGCATATAGATTTAATGTTGATACTGGTCCATTGTCTTGGATTCTTTAAGCCTAATAAAATTTCCTTGTTTAACTTTATTGATATTGTCAACTTTCATTTTTTACTTCTTCCGATGGCATGATAGAAACTCCTGCTTTTGTGGGGTTCATCTAAAGCACAGTAAATTTTGTTCTGACCTTTCATTTGAGTTCTGTGTCTCTCCTTTTTAGATGTATATTATAGGATTTGATTTTCTTACCCATTCTGCCGCTATACTTTGTTTTATTTGATTGTTCGTTACATTTAAAGTTACGAGAGTCAGATATACATTTTCCTGGATTTGTATCTCTAAATGTTCTTTCTTTTTTTTTTTTTAAGATTTTGTTTTACCCTCTTCTTGCTTTAAGTCAACACTTTGATCCAATGATATCTTTTGCTTAAGTATTTACTTTATATGTAATGCCCCCTCATTCTCTCCAACAGGAAGTGAATTGAGTTCAGCTATGGTAGAATAGTGCCAGGACTCCATTATCTAAAAATAGCTTGGATAAAGAATAAAAATAAAGCAAATAAAATACATCTTTCTGACTTGAGCCTAAAATGTAGAGTGCATTAATATTTTTTTTCTTGAATATTACATGTGTTCTGCTCCTTCCACTCTCAGCCCCATTATCCTGCAATCTTGGAGAAATCCTGTGGTATGATCTCAATGGGTCTGTAAAGCACAGATTGATTGGTTTTGTAACAGTATGAGCTGGACCACATAGCCACCGAATTCGCCTCCAACTCTAAGGTCACTTGATTCTGGGATATTTGAGCCTTGGGTTCTCAGTCTCTAAAGCAGAGACAGAATATAAACTCTGGGGCTACTACTTCAAATCTCCATTCACACTGTTAGGCTGGTTTGCCAGAGGGCAGTTGGCTACTTCTCTCTCTATGGCTAACTTGAAAGGGTTGAGGATGTCTTTCTAATAGCATTACTCATAATATACTATACCACATTGACTATTAATTGATGTTATTAGCCAACTAGAATTAATTTTTAGAAACAGGTACTTACTAAGGTGGTATAATAAGAACAGTTGTCAAGCCATCTTCCCTACCCCAACAAGCCCAGAATGGGTTCAGCCTACAGATAACATGTGGCAAAAGGATTTTTAAAGTGATTGGTTGCTATGAGTCTTTCTGTCACCTTGGTAGAGTCCTCATGTAGTCAGCTCTTGATAGAGAAAAGTGTCATCAGCCACTGTTGTTTCAGTGACACTGCTAGGATCCTGATGGGAAATCCAAATCTTCAACCCTTTTCAAAGTTCACAAGGTCAAGAATGAGTGGTTGAGAGGCAAGTTCTTTCTCCTCCTCTTTACCCCCAATAACTCCTTCTTAGGGGTTCAGCTGGAATGACTCCACTAGCTAGGAGGTCTTTTGTTGGAATGTGTATTTCCAAAATAGCTTGTGCTTTATCCAAGCACTATGGGGACATAAGTGACCCTTGAACTAATTGTAAATGATTTCCTGTGTACCATCTTTTGATCCATTCAGTAGTTGGGAGCATAGGACTTCTAAATTGGCTTTTTGAATCTCATTTGATTGATTGGGGATGTTATCACCTGGTAGTTATCAGGGTATAGAGCATCTTTATAATTCTTTTAAGTGGGGTAAAGTCATTCAATGATTTATTCAAACTACAATCTTCTTCCACTCCCCACCCAGGATAGTAAAACTTGAACTACCTATCTGTTTTTTGAGAAAGAGCTTTGCAAACCATATAGTATAACCTAATATAGTATGGCAGAAAGATTTCTGACTGGGAGGCAGGAGTCCTGGGTTTGAATTCTGACTCTGCTACTTTCCACTTGTCCATTACTTAATTCCTTCTATAGGAATCAGTTTTCTGGAGTATAAGATGAGATAGGTGGACAAGAGGACTTTGGAGGTCTCTGCTAGCTATAAAACTACATTCCTATGATCCCATGACTGTGTAAAAGTAATTTAAATGCTTATATATATATGTGTATATATATACATACATATATATATTATATATATATATATATATATATATATATATATATATATAAACATCAACTACTTTTTACGTAAGAAACAGAAAACAACACACAAAGCCTGGACAAAGTTGATATATGAATGTCATAGGGTTATTATTGTGCTATTAGAGAAAACCAGGGATTCAAAGAAACTGAAATCTCACAGGAATTAACACAGATCAAGAAAGGCATAGCAATAACCAGTATTATAATTTACAGTAATGTAAATTAAGGAAGGAAGGAAACAAACATTTATTAAGCGTGCCCTATACCAGACATTGTGCTAAGCACTTTACAAACATTATCTCATTTGAGTCTCACAACAACCCTGGGAGATATTATTTATCCTCATTTTATAGTTGAGGAAACTGAGGCAAATCGAGTTTAAATGCCTTGCCCAGAGTCATATAGTGAGTAAGTGTCTGAGGTCATATTTAAACTCATTTCTCCCTGACTCAAAACCCAACACCCTAGACACTGCACCATCTATCTGTCTCAGTGACAATGAAATGAAAAATAAATTCAAAGGAAACAGGACCCTTGTTAGCTGTGACTGATCTTGACCCCAGAGAAGAGATGATGAAACATGTTACTTATTTTTTGTGGAGAGATGGGGTCAGGGAAATTATATACATAATAAATTTGGTCATTTTCAGTTGGTTTTACTTAATTGTATTTTGTTTTTATTACATGGGAAGACACTGGTAGGAAACTTATTTTTTTTAAAAGGCATAAAACTTTAAAAATTAATTTAAAACACATACATGTTATGATTATTGTACTGAAAGGCAGACCTGTAAACGTAGTATGTAAATCATACACAGCAGTGAGATATAGGTAGTTTCAAAAGTCTCTCTTTCAAAATCAAATTGAAATCAAGCTATAGGCTTGTCAGTATTGAAATAATCCAAATAATGAAGTCACTGCCACCTAGTGTTATCATTTCTTTCTTCCCTTTTCCTTCTTCCTTCCTTCCCTCCCTCCTTTCTTTTTTTTCTGTCTCTGTCTCTATTTTTTTCTTAGAAAGAAGTGATTGGGGGGAGTAAAGTTGAGGAGAGTAAGCTCTGACAGCAGAAAAAGCCTGATTCCTCATTTCCTCATAGCTATTACCAAGAATTGTTGCTGGTTATTGCTACTTTCTTTCCTTTAGGAACTGCCTGAATTAGTTTTGGTTAGTTTTAGGACTTGTTCTCAGGGATGCTTGAGTTTGATGGTACTGCATAAAATTATGGATGAGAAATTTCTTTTATGCTGAGTCAGCTCATGTTTCCTAGTGCAAAAAAAAATATGGCCCCTGGGAGGTGTAGAATGATTTAGTCTACTTCATTGCAATCTACCTTATTTGGTTCAGGTTAGCCTGTTTACTTTACAATTTGTCAGTGGAATATCTGTGAGAAGCTACAGATGGCAGTTGAACATAAATAAAATTAGAAGAAAGATGTTGCAGAAGAATGTGTATCTCCCTAGGGGTCAATCAAGAGTTAATTGCAGATGGCGGGGTGTTAGAGAGAGAGAACACTGCAATGCAGAAGTCACGGTCTAGTTCTTTTTTCAGTCAGTCTCATTTTCTGAATTTGGAAAGTGGAATGCCAGGCACGGTGGCCTACAACCATAATCCCAGCTACCTGAGAGGCGGAGGATAGCATATCTATTGGGCTCTAGATTTCTGAGCTGCAGGGTCCCTGTCAATTGGGTACCCACGCTAAGCTCAGCATTGACACGGTGAGAGGAGAAGGGGCACTAGGTTGCCAAAGGAGGAATGAACTGGACCCAGGTTGGAGAGAGAGCTGGTCAAAACTCTTCTGCTGATCAGTCAGGAGATCAGACTAAGTAGTCCTTGCACTTACAAACTTGGTAAGATAGAGAGACCTAGAAAAAAGAAAAGTTAGGAAGGGATGAGGAAAGGAAGAAACAAAGGCGCAAAGGAAGGAAGAAGGAAAGAGAAGAAAGTTAAAAACGATAGAGAAAATGAAACATAGTAGGGCAGAAATGGTAATGGTGGGTTCAGGTGGTCCTATGTTGTACTTACCCCATCAGGGCTAATAGCCCATGGAGGGTGTTTCAAAGGAAGTTTATGTCAGCTACCCCACCAAGGGGATGACTCTGGGCAGAGAACTGGGAGTTCCGACCTGGCCTATTTTTTAGGACTTTTCAAGCCTTCTCTCTTTGGTTCTTCATTGCTTTCTTCATGCTTGTACATTGATGACCTGGCCTCAGTCACATCTAGATGATCTCAAAATTCTCTTGAAGTTCTAATGTGCTGTGATCTGTGTGTAATTCTGTACCTAAGGCAGGTTATTTTGCAATAACCTGAAGAATGTGCCTTCAAAAACAATCTCTTCTGCTTTTCTGTCACTAGTGGTCGTCATTAACTGCTGGTTGTTTTTTCTCTCACTGGTAACAAGCATTTACTCCACGGTGTGATAACCTTTGGAAAATATAAGAGAAGCCTATGCCTAGACTGCTTATAACCTTATCAGAGAAATAAATATATTTAAAGAACACTTTTTAAAAATAAAAGCAATTATGGATGAATAATATTCTATTGAATGGTTTAATCATGAGAATTTACTAGAGGAGTTTAAAGACAGATGTATTTGGATCTTAGTTGTTGGTGGAAATATCTTGATCACAAAGAATAAGATGGCCCCTAACAGGCACCATGACACTGGGAGTTTCCTGGGAGATATAATCTAGGGGGTCTATGGAATGACTCAAGGCAGGGGAAGCAGAGGATTAAAAAAAACCCTTAACGCTGTGAGATGAAAAGTCATAAAAGGGGTTGACAAGGAGAGCTATGGGAGTCATGCAGTAGAAATAACACAGGTTCCAGGGTCAGAGAATCTGAATCTCTGCTGCTTATTTCCTATGTGATTTTGGACAGGTCACAATTTCCCTGGGACTATTTCCTCATCTGTAAAATTAGAGATATAGACTAGATAAACTCTTAAGTTGCTTTCTGTCCTAAATCGGTAATCTTTGAAGTAAGTCAGGGGACCAAGGATGTTGGTGAAAGGAAAACAGAAGAAATGCGAGTAGCCAAGGTTCCAGTGGCTAGGTTGGATCAGCTTTGGGAGTCCATTAGAGGAGGAAGATTTGACCTCCTGGATTTACCCAACTACTCTCCTTGTGTGTGCCAGTCGGCCCAAGTCCTTTTCTTAGGCACAGCTACCCTCCTGCGTGGACCAGTGCAGAAAGCTTCATTGGGGAGATAAGAGTTATGCTAGATCTTAAGGAATTGGATAAAATTGGGACAGGTGGAGAGGAAAAATAAGGGCACAACTGGAGGGGAAGGGTAGCTTTACAAAGTACATAGAAGCTGAAGTCCTCATAGAAGAAAGGCGCTAAGAAAGAGTCAGATTATGGAGTGGTTTCATGAGTGACACAAAAAGACATTTAGTTGGAAATTATTAGTCTGGACTTTCTTCTAACATGTAAACAAAACTTAATGATTATTCTCCATTTTGAAACTTAAGGAAAATTCTTAACTTTCCACCATGAGTTAAAGTTATCTGGGATGATGATGGTGATGGTGGTGATGATGATGATGATGATGATAGTGGTGATGATGATGATGATGATGATGATGGTGATGATGATGATGATGATGATGGTGGTGGTGGTAGTGATGATGATGATGATGATGATAGCAACTGCATGCAGATAGATGTTTGCGAGATACCTCTTTATACATTATCTCATTGGATGCTCACTACAACCTTAACAAAGTAGGGGCTATTATTATTATCATCCCTATTTCACAGATAAAGAAACTCAAATTGAAAGAGGTCAAGTGAGTTTCCCAGGGTCACATAGCTAGTAAGTATCTGACACAAGATTTAAAATCAGATTGACCTAAGTCCAACACTCTAACACTATCCTACCTAGATGCCCCCCAGTGATATCATGGGGATACTGAAGGAATTTGCCAATGTAATTTCAGAATCACAAATAGGAGAGGTGTCACGGGGCTTCAGATTAGTTGTATGGTATTCAAACTATGTGTTAAAATGTAGAATAATGCAAGTTCAAGGAAAGATCTTTGAAACACTCCAATTAGAGACTTCTCTCCAGGTTGATATTGGTTCATTCCTGTTGCTATTTTTGCAGCATTGTACTGCTATTTTGCATGGTTATCCCGGTCACCTTCCCTTGCTTCCATCATTTCTACTACTCTTCAAAATCTAAGTTGTTCTATGAATTACCTTTGTATTCATAACTATCTCTTTAAATAGCTTCCCTCTTTCTGACAAAGAAATGAGATTGGTGGGTTGAGAAAATACCATGAACGTGGTACATTTGAACCTCAATGGGCTTTTAACAAAAGGTTTTGGGACATTATTATGGATAAAACAGAGAACTGTCTACATGAAGAATTAAGAGTTTTCAGGACTGGTTGAATCCCCAAGCCCCATGAGCATTGATTGATGTATTTATGTTAACCTGTACAGATTTCTCTGCTGGTGTGCCAACAGGGCTCCATCATGCCTGGTGCTAGTAAACAAATTTCATTTGTGCCTTTGATCATGGCTTAGATGATGTATTAATAGCATTTGTAGATTATCCGAAGCTGTATGGGATAGAGAATATTCTGGCAACAGAAATAAATTTTGAATCTACAGAATTTTATACTATTAACAGCTGAGTCCTGTTCAACATCCTCTCCAAGATATCACATTTTCTTGATGGTCCTCACACTTCTCTAACCACTCTTTCTTTGTCTCCTTTCCTAGCTCTGAATTCTCTTCTTAGCCCTAGAATGTCATTGTTCCCCAAAGATTTGTACTTGAATCTTTCCTCTTTTCCTCTACACTCTCACTCCCTCCTATGGCTTTGTTGAACAGTAGAAGAACACTGGCTTTGAAATGAGAGGAGCTGGGTTCAAATCCTGCTTCTGACACTTCCTGTGTAATCTTGGACATGTCACTTAGCTATTCTGGGTCTCAACATTACCTGTAAAATAGAGCACCTAGATTGATGACTTCCAGCTCTCGAGTTAAGAGCCTAAGATCAAGAATCTTAAATCAGACCCATTTCTGTTCTGAGCTCTAGTCACACATTTCCAACTGGTTAAAAAGAGATTATTCTGTACATTTCCCATTGATATTTCAAGTTCATTATATAAAAATAATACATCATCCTTCTCTTAAAGCCTCCTCCTCCTTTTGACGTTACTCTTTCTGTACGAACCACGAGTTAAGTGGCTTAGTGGATAAAGTGACATATCTGGAGTCAGGAAGACCAGAGTTCAAATCTGGCCTCTGATACTCACTAGCTATGACCTTGGGCAAGTCACTTAACTTGTTACCTCATCTGTAAAGTGGGAATAATCATTCCTACTTCCCAGGGTTAGATAATAATTATAAAGTACTTAGCACATTGCCTGGCATATAGTAACCATCATATAAATGTCATTCTTAACCTTGTACCTTATTTTTGAACTCTTTGCATAATCCTTGAATCTCCCTTCTACATACACGATCAATTACCAGTTTGTGTTGATTCCGCCTCCTCATTGTTGTTCATTTGTTTTGATCATGTCTAACTCTTCCTGGCTCCATTTGTTGTTTGTTTTTTTCTGGCAAACATACTAGAGTGCCTTGCCATTTCCTACTCCAGATCATTTTTACAAATAAGGAAAATGAGGCAAACAGGGTTAAGTGACTTAACTAGAGTCACAAAGCCAGTCAATGTCTGAGGCCAGATTGGAACTCACAAAGATAAGTCTTCTTGACTTCAGGCCTGGCACTCTGTCTGCTGTACCACCTTGTAGACACCATCTGTCTCTATGTCCATGATCATCACCTTAATATAGATCCTAATTCCTACCTACTTGTATTATTTATATCCTTATTACTTATATTATTACTATAATTATTCCTGAAATAGGATTATGTCAATAAGTCACAGGATAATGAATCTAGAGGGGGGAGGGGACTGGAGGAGGAGCCATCTAGTCCAATCCCCTATTTTACAGAAGAACAAGGTGGGGCCTAGGGAGATTGAGCCAGACCATCTGATTCAAAATTGCTCTTTCCCCTCTACCTCTTCATTTCCCTAGCCTCCTACTAAATTTTGCTGCCTCCACTAAGGCCCCTCCACTTTTCCTTTCATACTGCTGTCAAAATATTCTTTCCTAGGCATAGATCTGCTCAGATCACTTCTCTGCTTGAAAAAGATTGGAATGGCTCCCTCTTACCCAATACAGAAAGTTCATATGACTCTGCATGGATTTGAAGTTCTCCACAATGTAACAGCCATTTCCCCAGCTTTATAATCTGCCACTCCTTTCCATACATGCTGCACACCTGCCAAATTGGAATACATACTGCCTCTGACCACACCTTGTTTTTTCCTACCTCCATGTCTCTGCTCATACTGTTTCCTATGACTGAAATGTCCCCTGTTCTCCCTCCAACCTCCCCAAACACCCAGGCTTCTTTTTCTGTTAGAGTCCTGTTCATTCTATAGAATGGGAACCAAATGCCACTTCCCCCATGTCTTTCCTGATTGGCTAGCCAGTAACAGTACCACAAAGTGCTTTAAAACAAAACAAAACTTCTTTAATGTACATACATAGTAGCATTATGATTATCTGTGTTTTTGTCTTGTTCAACTAGACCATAATAAAAAAGTGGGAGACAAGGTAAGTTATGACTCATACAGAAATAGAGAAGTCAAAAGAAAAAACAGGTTCTGAGGGAAGAATGATGTTCATTTTTTGGACATAATGAACCTGAAGTATCAATGAAGAATCTAGGAGGAAATATTGTTTAATTACCATGAGGGCAAGGATCATGTCTTATTTCTCATTTTTATACATTCCTCAATACCTAGCAGAGCAGTGAATGTAGGTATTTAATAATGCTTCTTGAATGAATGTGTAACCTGAGACTCAAGCCTGGTCATTCGTACAATTTCCTAATTGATAGAGAGCCTGATACCTTGACTGTTCCTATGTGAGGAGAGGAGCTGGTGAAAGCTTGGGAAAAGAGAGATTTTTTTCTCCTGGCTTCTAGTTTTGGGAGAAGACTTTCTTCAGGGAGCAATCCCCATAGGGAGAAAAAGGTTTTTGGAAGAAGCCAAAATGAAGAGAAGCTTTGAGTATTTCCCTATTTTCCAGTTTGCTACACCAAGATTTTGAGGAATTTTCCCTGGGGTGAGACTGGGAATTCTTTCTCTTAGTTGAACTAACATATTTATTTCCCTCTCATTCTCCAAATTCTCTTTGGTATTAGCTTAAATAAGTAGATTTTATTTATTTTATTTGCTAAAAAAACTTTCCTCTCCCAAGATCTTGCCTACTTATGCCCTTATGCAGAAATGGAATGTAGAGAAATCATCTTTCCACCAAGAGAAAAATTTTATGCAAATGCCCATCACTGAACCGCAAATTTCAAATGTTTTTGAGTGTACATAGTAACTTTTCCCCAATAGTTTAAGAATAATCCAATGGAAGAAGGATTAAATTTTTTCTCTTCAGTTGTCAACCAATGGGTATTAATAATAGAGTATCTGATTTCTTCTTAATATAAGAAAAAAATTTCTTAACCAAAGAATTTCAGAATTTTGAGGTGTAGAAAAGACTTCAGCAACTATCTAGTCCAACTCATAAGTGAAGGAACCCACACTCTAGCATACAGAACAACTATTCAGCCAGCCTGCACTTGAAGATAATTAAGAAAACAAAGAGGGAGCACAAGCCAGGCACGATGCATGGTCAATAGAAAGGCAATGAGATGGGAGATGAAGCCTGGGTGTGAACAGCTGGAAGGTCAGTTTGTTCATACCATAAAGCATGGTGAGGGGAGTGATGGCAATAGAGCTGGAAAGCCAGCTTGGGGCAGGCTGCAAAGGGCTTTTTAAAAGTCAAACTGAGGTGTATATATTTTATTCTCGAAGAAATAGGGAACCACTTGAGTTTATTTAGTGGCAAGTTTCATGGCCAAACGTTTTAGGAAAAGCACTTTGGCAGCTCTGTGGATGATGGATTAGAGAAAGGGAAAACTTAGGGCATGGAGACCACTTAGATTGTTTTTGTGATAGTCTAAGTTATGGGGGCCTGAACCAGAGGGGTGGTTATATTAGTAGAAAGAAAGGGACAGATGAAGCAGACGTAGAGCTAGAAATGACAACGCTTGACCATTGACCAAATATGAGGGGTGGAGTACGATAATATGATGGTAAAAATGGGACCCTGAGACGCTTTTGAAAATTTCTCTGGGATTGTGTCTGAGGAGTAAAACTATAGCAATTAGTGGCCTATGTGAAAATAACTCTCCTATTCTCTTAGAAACAATTCTTGGGGGAAAAAATTAAATCAATTCATGAATAAAAACTTCCCTACAAATCAAAAGTTCCAAACTGAGAAATATGTCCTTTTTTCTTACTGAGACTAACAATGCATTCAAAAAGAACATTTAGCACATAAAATATTTATAATAGGTGTCTTTCTTTATGGGGTTGACTGCAAATGGGTAAGGACTTGGGAACCCATTTTAGATTTTTTTCATTAAATCGAATCTATTATGTCTATTTTAGCAAAATTATTAACATGAACATTTGACAACGTATAAATAATCTCATTAGGAAGAATTTCATGATTTAATGGCATTCTACCTTGAATTCTATAGAGTCTAGAAAAAGATCTAGATTAATGTTTCCATTTTATAGATAAAATTTGATTCAATGAACATTTATAGTCTACTACAGTCAAGGTACCATATAAAACAAATAAAACATTCCCTGCAATCAAATAGCTTATATTTTTTATTTGTTTGGGAATGAGGAGATTGAAGGGATGAGAAAAGATTGAATGATTTGTCCAAGGTAATATAAATAGTTAATGGTTGAGATCTGGACTCTAGGCAGATAGGTGGCTCAGTGGAGAGACAACTGGACCCAGAGGCAGCAAGACCTGAGTTCAAGCCGAGCCTCAGACACTTATATGACCCTGAGAAAATCACCTCTGTTTGTCTCCGTTTGCTCATGTATAAAATGGTGATAATACTAGCACCTGCTTCCCAAGATTGTTGTGAGCATCAAAGGAGATGATATTTGTAAAGTGTTTTGCAAATCTCAAAATGCTATGTGTAAATACTGACTCTTCTTCTCCCTTTTCTTTACACTAAACCAAGGTCTTCCACTCCATCCCTGGCCACTGCCAGTTGTCTTGACTTCTTTCTGCCAGTAGATTTCTATGACTGGAAAAGAGAGTGAAACCGATGACTTTGTGCAATTCTAGCAATTAAATCCAATTCACTCACAGTTCAAGAAATCACCCACCATCTGCCATTTTACCCCAACACTGTGGGGTCATTGGTCCTCTTCGAAAACAAAGGATGAACGATGACGACAATGCCAAGCTCCCTTGGATCTATCACCTAAAGAACTTGGAGAACATTTGTTGGAATTATATCATTTGTCCTCATGCTTTCAAAGAAATTATCTCATTTGCTCACCACATGGTAGTAGCTGTGTTTTCCACATGGAGGAATCGAAGCACAAAAGGTTTAAATGATTAGTCCTAATTAGTGGCCGATTTGTGCCTTCAAAGAAGGAGTTGCTAAGGATGGCCTGCCTATTCTCTCCCTTACTGGGTTTTCAACTCTGCAATATGAAGGGCAGGACCCAAGACTGATGGGGAGAGAGAAAGAAGCGTCCAGTTGGTACTAAAAGCCTAGTGAGGGCCATGGCTAATGCTGTTTGCCTACAAGCAAACAATCCTTCATTCTAGCTTCTACACACTCTCTCAAGAAGCATACATCCTTTGGTGACATCCCTTTTCCCATTAAAAAAATAACTGATATTAATCTAGCACTTTGAAGTTTCTCCAGTGATTTACAAAGTAATAGAGGTATGTGTTGATTGTGCCCATGGTAGGTGTTGCTGTAACCATCACTGCCCACCTCAAATTCATTTCCCTGCTCTCTGTAACCTACAGAAAAGAAGACTGTCAATTAATTTAATTAACTAGAAAATGGAGTGCAGTATATATTGTGGCCACCAGTAGTCAATATCCTTAAGCCTTCAGAATCATGTCATAAGGTATTCAGTGTTCATGTTCTAACTTTTCCGAAGGCCACATTGATCAATAAAGGTGTACAGCCTTCGGCCTTTCACTATTTACTCTTCTACTACCCCAGCTCACAGACATAGATGCTGGCTGAATTAAAAAAGGAATATTGCTCTGAAATGAGAGAATTATGAAAATCTGTGAAGGTTTCCTTTATATTTTTTTGAAATTTATTTATTTTATTCTTCAACATTCATTTCTACAAGATTTTGAGTTCTAAATTTTCTCCCCATGTCTTCCCTCCCCCTCCCTCCCCTCCCTCCCACTTCTCCCCTTTCCCCCACCCCAAATGTTTCTTTGGTTAGTCCTGTCACCTTGTCACATTTGGAAAATCTGTTTTCAAGTAACAAACTTTCTTTCAGACCCTTGGTTTTTTTAGTGGCTGTATGGTTTATTAAAACACAGTAATATGAATAATTATAACTTACATTGCCAAACTTTATCCTTCCTATCATCCTCCAGATTACTTGCTACAGTTCTCAGGGTTGGGGGAGAAAGATCAGTGAGAGGAACTGAGTATTAGTAATATACCAGGATCAACCCTTCAGATGACATAAGGAAACAAGAGGAATGTCCTGGGCGGGCATTACCTTCTGCTGAGGTTTCTCAGGAGTTACTACTAACCTTCTTTCTCATGGAATGCTTGTCTTGTGTACAATGTTGCTCAGCTTTGTCACTGCTGTGCCCTACTCCTGTCTCTCCTCTTGGTCTCCTGTACTGCTTTCCTTTAAATGAAGCTATGCAGGATATATCCCAGATCTTTCTTGTCTGGGCTAAGACTACATAAAGCATGTAGCAAAAAGAGCAAACCTCAAGTGACTATAATGGGTAACTGAGGCCAGACTTTATGAGTAGCATGATGACATATCAAGAAAGAGATCTGGAGCATGTGTAAACATTCTGTAGCTAATTTATGGAGAGGAATTTTTTATTGACTGCATAGCTGTTACCAGAGTCCATTCCAAAGTCACTAGCCAGCATAAATCAATCCCTTTGATCCTACAAACTCCTACATGGCTGTGTTATGGTGAGAGGAGAGAGACACAAGACCATGCCTTAAGGGAAGAGACCTTGGGCTTGCCCTTGACCTTCTCCAGGGCTCCTAAGTGGTCTAAGCATCTGAATCTCAATTCTTTGCCTCAGCATTTCTTCTTTCCTATTTTAGGTGACCGACTGGAAATAGCTATTCAAAAAGTCAGGAGAATTCGTCATCAGGGAGGTCCAGCAGCACAGTCTATATACCATCTTTTGAAGCCAGTCAGTCTAATATCAAAGCCCTGAAGAGCAAGGACTAATCCTCAGCATCAAGAGGACTGGTAGATAAGACATATTTCATCTGGAGGCTACACTGAGCTTGGACGTGAACCTCATGGGATCAATGTTGAACAGAAGCTGCATTACCTCAGAGTCTACTCTCACTCACAGGTTGTGTTGTTGTGGTTGTCCGTTCTTGAAGAGGACCATGACTTCAGGAAGATGATGCCATGACTTGTAAGTGAATTGAATTTGAGAGAGGGAGGGCTGTGCAGAGTCACCAACCCCATTTTCTCCTCCAGAGCCAAATCGGTCCAGTGGCCAGATATAGATCAGGACAACTGGAAACAGCCCACCTACAGTCAACAAATCTTTTACTGAATAAAATGGGAAAATATCTCACAAAACTGTCTTAAATAAAGGATTAAAAAGTCAACTAGAGAGACTTCTGGGTCACATAATCAACAAGATGGAGGACTAAACATTTTCTCAGATCCTAATGATGTCTTAAAACTCCAAAATAGGAGTTATGTGTCAGAGATAAAGCAATTTCAGTTGATTCCATGACCTAGGCCACAATGGACTCAAAACAAGGTAAAAACTTGACCCGAAGGCTAATAATCACTAATCTCTAATAAGTTCACTCAACACTTCCCTAGGGACTCAGGCGGTATAGGAGAGAATGTGCCTTTCAGTTGTCCTGGGGAAGAATGTTTGTACTTCTGTTTTTGCTTTCAAGAAAATAATGCTAATTGATGTTAATTAATTAAGGAACTATCAATTATAAGCAATTAATCTAGAATGAAGGCTCAAGTGAGTAGCATTAGAAAAAAGTCAGATACCCTTATAGGTATCCTTAGAACTTTAAAGGGATATATGTCCTTCCTCTGGAAGAGTGAGGGCAGAGCATCCTTATATCTGGAATAGTTGATTGGATATTTCTTCAAGTGTGAAGAAAAAAACCCTTCAAGAACATTCAGGTTTTGTTTGTCCATCTCCATAATATTTCCCGTTTCTTCCTTGATATTTTACTGATTTCTTTTCCTCTAGCCCTTATGAGAAGGAGGGGGTGGACATGAGAAGCCCCTATTCTACATACTTGCATTTCTCAACTACCTCATTTCCTATGAGAATTATCTTAGTTTACAGAGGAAGGTAAATGAACGCCCCCTGCTCACATAAGCTTTGGGTATGAGATGACATCTCAGAAGTGTTTTGACCTGCATCTCTCATTATTAGTGAACTGAGGCAATCTTTCATTTTTTTTGGTTAATAGTTGGCAAACTTCTTTCAACAATGAAGGAATCCTATATATTTTGAATCCTTTCTTATGTTCTGCTGCACACATGACATGCTATACCCCTTTTTCTTATTTTGTATTTGTTTCCATATTTAAGTTTATAATGTTTCTTTTTCTTTTCTTATTGTGTATTTAAGTTTTAGTAATTAAAAAAAAGCTTTAAAAAAAGAATGAAGAAATATTCTCTCTGAATCCTGTAAAATCATCCATTAATTGCTTCCTTCTTAGCTCCTAGTCCCCACCCAGGGCATTAATGTACTCTGTGTCTGCAGAAGGCTGAGAAAACCTCATTAGAAATTGTAGATATTTTCTAATTTTCAGGTATATTTCAGGTTAGTCAATGTTGTTCTAAAGTACGAAGCCTCTTCCCTTTCTGCTGCCCCAAGATAGCATGCCTTTGGAATCTCTTTTGGGACTAGCTCTGTGTTAATGTTGTGGAACTTCAAGAAGAATGCCCATCTATAGCATTACTGTGTATGAGATGTATATTCATTTCAGTACCAAAATACATTTTATCTGAAACAATTTTCACCTTGAGGCTTTCAAATGGGCCGCTATTATCAGTTCATGCTGAGATAGATAATCAAAGCAGAGAAGCAATGTGCCTGATTGTAAAAGAGCAAAATAGGTAACACTTTATTTAAGAGTGTCATATAACCCAGAACCCATCTGGTATTCATTGCAAATGCAAAGAACATTCCAAAAGAATTGTCTGCTATGTTCGAATCGCAGCTCCTGGCTGCTTCGGAATTCCATCATGCTGCAAGGAAGTTAGTGTACTTTTAGCACTGCCTAATGGACAATTAGAATGAAATGCTACTGAGAAGGATGTGCCATAAAAGGATTCATAGGGGCTACAGAAACCAGTTTCCTAGTGACAAAGGGAAAACCTCAAGCACAGAAAGAATTCAGATGTAAAACCCAATTCCTGTAATATGAAAGCAAACGAAGTATGATCTGGGCACTCACGTCTGTGGGTTTATTATTTATAACAAATGAGCATTTGGGGGCTACTTAAAGGTTCACCTGTTAACATTAAAATACTCCTAAATCTCATTCTAATCCCATTGTAAGTGTTGCTTTACATTGGGAGCCCAAGCAAATAAGGAACACTTTGACCTAGATTACAAACTTGAGCTAAAAAGTCCAAAGCATAAAAATGTCCTTGCATTGTTGACTTCATTCAGGTAACTAAGAAATGTGACATGGGGTGGAACATAAGAGAGAGCTGGATTTGGAGTTAGTTAAGACCTGGATACCATGAACTTACCTACTGTGGGATCCTGGCCAAATTACTTAACCTTTTTCAGTCTTACTACTCTCATTTATAAAATAGTGATAATAAGAGCACCTATCTCAAAGGGTTGTTGTTAGGCTAAAATGGAATAATGTATGTATATGAAGTACTTCTCAAAAGCTTAAAAATTTAAACAAATGTCTGGTTTTTTTTCAGGAAGGTATCAGTCACTAAAAGGAAGGAAGGCTGATCCATTTTCTCGGCAAAGATACCGGAATGGTTTGCCATTTCTTTCTCCAGTTCATTTTACAGATGAGGAAACTGAGGCCAAAAGGGTTGCATGACTTGCCCATGGTCACACAGTAAGTATTCCAGGCCAGATTTAAACTCTCTAAAAGGAGTCTTCCTGATTCCAGGCCTGGTACTGTATCCACTGAACACTGTATCCACTGGCTACTCAAATGGGAATTACTTAAGATGAAAACAGCTTTAAATTGGCCCTTTCTTAGACATATGAATCCCAAACAACGAAGCAAACCTTTAGTTAGCCATGAAAATCATTAGGCATGTATTTCTATGTTAATGTATGCATGTATATGTTAGACCACCTTTAAGTACTACCAAAAGAAGGATTTAAAAAAAGTTGCTCAGAAGTGATTAATACAAGGAAAGTAATACAATTTCTGACAGGTACTTGTAGCACCTGGGGACGCACCTTTGGAATGACTTTAGGGGTTAGATTGGTGTGAACTTCTCCAATTGGTTTTTGATTAATTCCAGACAAAAGTCACTTACTGAAATGATATAGTAACTTTAGAACTTTAAAACTTTAGAATATATTATGCCCAAAGAGTTATTATTAAACTGCCTGTACCCTTTGACCCAATATAAAGTTGGAAGTAGGAATTATTTCTTTCTTTGTGCTTGTATTTTTAACACCTAACATACAGCAGGGGTTTAGTAAATAATTGTTGATTGATGGAAAAAAATAGCAGGAAAAATTTCTTGCCCCTCCCCCAAACCTAGGACATGTTCTATACAATATATACCCTAGCAGTGGAAAGCATGGACATGTATATGACATGAATATGAAGAAAAGCATATAGCTTTCAGGTCTGGTGCTGAAGGATAATACCTGTCTTCTGGTGATACAATTCACAGAATCCCAGAATTTTACATTTACAAGAGAACTCAATGACTTCTGGATCTAATTTGTGCTTGAAAGAGATTCCCCTCTACAACACACTTGGCCAGTGATTGATCACCTGGTCTCTATTAGAAACCTGCAGGGAGGAGCACACTTCCAGTCAGCCCATTACACTTTTGAGAAGTTCCCCTAGTTGGAAAATTTTTACAGATACCTAGCCTAAACTCAATTCTTTGAAACCCCCACACTTTGCTCCTATGACTGGCCTCTTGGATCAAGTAATCCATTTTTCATGAGAGCCTTTTAGGTACATAAAGGAAGAGATTATCTAATGGCCAAAGTCTTCTCTTCTCTAAATTGAACATTCCCAGTTTCTTTGGCTGATCTTCATATGACACACAGAGCCCAGGTGATCCTCATAAGGCAAAGAAATGGTTGCCTTTGCTCTCTCTAGCTTATCAATCTAAAATGCTATGCCCAGGAGTGAACACAATACTTCCTTTGTGGTGTGACCAGGGAGGAGTATATCAGTCACCTTGCTTCCTTATTTCTGACAGTTCTGCTTCTCTTAATATGCTCCAAGATCACATTAAAACTTTCTTGGCCCCCATATCACTCTGTTGATTCACATTGACTGAATTCTGATGTAACTCCCAGATCTTTTTCAGACAAAACTTGTAACTATGCTCCTCTTTCAAGTACTTCTGAAGTTAATTTCCTGACCCTGAGAGTAAGACTTTAATTTTAATCTTCCTTAAATACCCTCTTGTTGAATTTCAATCAATCAATAAGCATTTATTAAGCACCTACTATGTGCCAGTCACTGTGCTAAGCCCTGGGGATACAAGAAGAGGCAAAAGACAGTCCTTACCCTTAAGGAGCTCACAATCTAATGGGGAAGACAACATGCCAATAAATATATACAAATCAAACTATAGGGTAAAGAGGAAAGCATTAAAAGAGAGAAAGCACTGGAAATAAGAAGGGTTAGAATTTATCTCAAGGTTCTCATTTGTCAAGTTATTTTTGTATAATGAATCTGCTGTCCTGTGTGTCAGCTAGCCCCCCCTAGTTTTGTTTCATTGCTTGCAAATTATTGCTAAAACTGTTAAAAAGCATAGGGTCAAGCACAAATCTCTGAGTACTTCCTTGGACAATACCATCTGAGCTGACATACAACTATTAATGAATTATCTTTGACTGTGGCCATTCAAACTGCTTAAATCTATCCGATTGTACTAGTTTGCATCTCTCCATCTTTTGTACAAGAATACTGTGAAATATTTCATTTAAAAAAATTATAAGGGAGCCAAGATGGCAGAGTAGAAAGATTCACATATGCTAGCTCTGAACCCACAGCCCATAAAATAGCTGTAAAGAGGAACTCCCAACAAATTCTGGAGCAGTAGAAGCCACACAACAATGGAGTGGAGGAGATTTCTGTTCCAGAGAGACCTGAAAAACCAACATCAAAGGTCCATCGCGCCCTGGACCCGGAGCAGAGCCCAGCCTTGCCTTGGCCGCGAAGCACCGAGAGGAACAGATCCGAGCAGGCTTCAGGGACAGAATCTCCAGCGGCTGCACAGGTCCATCCACCCACAGATGCCAAAGGTTAGTGAGAGAGCCGGTTTAGCTCACCAAGAGGGGAGTGGGGTGTCCCCATAATTCAGGCCCCCTTGGGAGGCAGCAGTGGAAGCAGCAGCAGACAGGAGTTCCCAAAGCAGGAAGGGGCTTGGATCCATTGTTGAAGGTCTCCACATAAACCCCTGAGGGAACTGAGCCTGGGAGGCGGCCCTGCCCCCACCCAAGTACCAGAACTTAAGCTCACGCTGAATAGCAGCCCTGCCCCCGCCCTGAAAGCCCTGAGGCTGGGAAGCAGCATTTGAATCTCAGACCCCAAGCACTAGCTGGGCTGATCTGGAGGACAGGTGGGTGCGGAAAGGAATCTCAGAAGTCAAGTAACTGGCTGGAAAAATGCCCAGAAAAGGGAAAAAAAGTAAGACCATAGAAGGTTACTTTCTTGGTGAACAGATATTTCCTCCTTTCCTTTCTGATGAGGAAGAACAATGCCTACCATCAGGGAAAGACATAGAAGTCAAGGCTTCTGTATTCAGACATCTGAAATAAATATTCAATGGGCTCAGGCCATGGAAGAGCTCAAAAAGGATTTTGAAAATCAAGTTAGACAGGTGGAGGAAGAACTGGGAAGAAAAATGAGAGAGATGCAAGAAAAGCATGAAAAACAGGTCAGTACCTTACTAAAGGAGACCCAAAAAATGCTGAAGAAAATTACACCTTGAAAAATAGGCTCACTCAATTGGCAAAAGAGGTTCAAAAAGCCAATGAGGAGAAGAATGCTTTCAAAAGCAGAATTAGCCAAATGGAAAAGAAGGTTCAAAAGCTCACTGAAGAAAATACTTCTCTCAAAATTAGAATGGAACAGATGGAGGCTAATGACTTTCTGAGAAACCAAGAAATCACCAAACAAAAGCAAAAGAATGAAAAAATGGAAGAGAATGTGAAATATCTCATGGGAAAAACAACTGACCTGGAAAATAGATCCAGGAGAGACAATTTAAAAATTATGGGACTGAAAGCCATGATCAAAAAAAGAGCCTAGACATCATCTTCCATGAAATTATCGAGGAAAACTGCCCTGACATTCTACAACCAGAGGGCAAAATAAGTATTGAAAGAATCCATCAATTACCACCTGAAAGAGATCCAAAAAGAGAAACTCCTAGGAACATTGTGGCCAAATTCCAGAACTCCCAGGTCAAGGAGAAAATATTGTAAGCATCTAGAAAGGAACAATTCCAGTATTGTGGAAATAAAATCAGGATAACTCAAGATCTAGCAGCTTCTACATTAAGGGATCAAAGGGCATGGAATAGGATATTCCAGAAGTCAAAGGAACTAGGACTCAAACCAAGAATCACCTACCCAGAAAAACTGAGTATAATATTTCAGGGGAAAAACTGGTCTTTCAATGAAATAGAGGACTTTCAAGCATTCTTGATGAAAAGACCAGAGCTGAAAAGAAAATTTGACTTTCAAACACAAGAATGAGGACAAGCATGAAAAAGTAAACAGCAAAGAGAAGTCATAAGGGACTTACCAAAGGTGAACTGTTTACATTCCTACATGGAAAGACAATATTTGTAACTCTTAAAACTTTTCAGTATCTGGGTAGTGGGTGGGGTTACACACACACACACACACACACACATGCACATGGGCACACATACACACATGCATGCACACACAGAGACAGAGAGCACAGAGTGAATTGAATAGGATTGATCATATCTTAAAAAAATGAAGGTAAACAGTGAGAGAGAAATGTATTGGGAGGAGAGAAGGTGAAATGGAATGGGGCAAATTATCTCTCATAGAAGAGGCAGGCAGGAGACTTTTTAGTGGAGGGAAAAAGAGGAGAGCTGAGAAAAAAACATGAAGTTTACTCTCATCACATTCGACTAAAAGAAGGAATAAAATGCACACTCATTTTGATATGAGAACCTATCTCACATTACAGGAACGTGGGGGAGAAGGAGATAAGCAGGGTGGAGGGGATGATGGAAGGGAGAGCAATGGGAGGAGGGAGAAATTTGGAGTCAACACTCTTGGGGAGAGACAGGATCAAAAGAGAGAACAGAAGGAATGGGGGGGCAGGATAGGATGGAGGGAAATGTAGTTAGTCTTATACAACACGACTGTTATCAAAGTCATTTGCAAAACTACACAGATATGGCCTATATTGAATTGCCTGCCTTCCCAAAGGGAATGGGTGGGGAGGGAGGGATGGGGAGAATTTGGAACTCAAAGTTTTAGGAACAACTGTTGAGTATTGTTCTTGCTGCTAGGAAATAAGAAATCCAGGTAATAGGGAATAGAAAGTTATCTGGCCCTACAGGATAAAAGAGAAGATGGAGACAAGGGGAGGGAGGGATGATAGAAGAGAGGGCAGATTGGTGATAGGAGAAATTAGAATGCTTAGTGTATTGGGATGGGGGAAGGGGATAAATGGGGAGAAAATTTGGAACCCAAAATTTTGTGAAAATGAATGTAAAAAGTTAAATAAATAAATTTATTTAAAAAAATTAAAAGAATGATACACTCCAAAAACATCAGGAATAGTATGTAAAACTGTAAATTTCTCTTATGTACACTTTTTTAGGTATAAAGGCACACCTGGCCTCCCTTACCTGATTCAGGTGTGATCTTGAGTCTGTCTTGGAGCCTAAAGCTCATAGGTACACTTGACAAATAAGCAAATGGAAATATCTTTCCCTCAACCCTTCCTCCCTACCCTACCCTTCCATATTATTGTAGAGGTTACTCTCTCCCCCCAGTCCTTCAGGATTGAAACCTAAGAGTTATCTTAGACTCCTTACTATCTCTCACTCCCATACCCAAGCCAATACCAAGGCCTGTCCATGTGAACTTTGCAGCATCTCTTGAATATATCCTGTCCTCAGGTCTGACACTGTCACCACTCTAGGGCGGACCCTCATCACCCCATGCTTGGACAATTGCAATTACTTGCTGGTTTGCCTGCCAAGTCTCTCTCCACTCTAATCCTCCATTTAGCCACCAAAGTGATTTTCCTAAAATGCAGGTCTAATCATTTCACCCCTCCAATCAATAAACTCCACTGGTTTCCTGTTGGCTCCAGGAGCAAATACAAATGCTGTTTGGCATTCAAAGCCCTTCATAACTTGTCTCCTTCCTACCTTTCCAGTCTTCTTATATCTTATTCTCTGACATGTACTTTCTGATACAGTGACAAGTCTCCTGAATGTTCCACTAACAAGACACTATCTCTATGCTGCAGGCCTTTTCTCTGGTTCTCCCCCATGACTGAATTTCCCCTCCTCTTCCTTCCAGGCTACTGATTTTCCTGGTTTCCTTTAAAAGTTAATTATAATCCCACCTTATACAGGAAGTTTCCCTAAGTCTTCTTTATTGTAGGGCCTTCTCTGTATTAATTATTTCCTATTTATTCTCTGTATAGTTTGTATATATTTGTTTGCTTGTTTCCTCCCCCATTTAATTGTAAACTCCTTTAGGGCAGAGACTGTATTTTGTCTCTTTTCATATCCTTAGCATTCAGCACATAAGTAGGTGCTTAATAAATGTCTATTCACTGATTGATATAACCCCTTAAACTACACATACACACACACACACACACACACACATATACACACACACAATTACTACTCCTGGCTCTAGAGATAACCAAGAACCAGAGTACCTCTAGAAGAATCTGCCCCCGCCCAGGGAACTTCAAAAAATGTTAGAAAATTTAGTAGATCAAATAAATGGCAGAAAAACTACCAATAAAACCTGTGATAGAGGATTCCCCCTTCCCACCCTCTCCTTTTCACAAGGGAATTCACAACTTATATTGTGGGTTTACATTAACGATCGATGCTAAAAGACATGTTCTCCTGGAAATATTGCTTCTCCCTCACTTAGTCATGTCCAGCAGAAAATGATTTTGGACATTGTTTTTGGCTCTTTCCCTTCCCCTCCATACATTTGCCTCTACTATGTACACATCTGAGGTTGAAATCTTTCAGTCATGAAATGTGTGAGCTAGTAACCTCTAGTCATTTCATCCATCTGTGCCGCCTCTCCGCTATGTTATGCCTCATTATAAGTAATGTCCTTGTATATAATTCCATTCAGAATACAAATTGAATCTTATCAAAATGTAATCTCTTTCAATCCTTCTTGCAAATCAAAGCTACATTAACATGTTACTGCTTTTTTTTTTTTGGTAGGGAACATGCTAGGGAAGCTGATATAATTCTTCACTGGGTAAAATGTTGTAGAACTGGGGGTTGCTTAGATAACAGTAAGGTAGAAATCAATAACCCCCTCCATCATGGGACGGGGTTTGGAAATGATCTACAATAGTGAAAAAAAGCCTGGGAATGATGGATTGAAGGAAAGTCAAAATTCAAAGCCTGCTGGGAAGCAGATATAGGTCTAGATGCAAGGGTAGGGAACCTGCCTGTCTTGAGACCACACCTGAGAACCTTGAGGGCCTTGAGGCTGCAGGTTCCCCACCCCTGGCTCCAGGGAAAGAAATAAGATACTTATTTCAACACCAGAGGCAAGAAAAACTTTTTAAGAGCCTCCTATGTACCCAGCTCTGAGAATTCAACAGTGCTGAGAAATATAGCAAACAGGAATTGTTTGTAAAGAGATATTACTGTCTTAGTTGTCTGTGATAAGTGGCTGTGTTTGTATATGTTTATTTGTAGCTAGGCTTCAGCAAAGCTCCTGGATCACATCTGAATATAGACTGAGGGAGGCCAGGTGTTTGGATAAATTAGAGACATATGACTAGAATTACACTTTTAAGGAACTTAGCTTATATTCTTTCAAGATGAAACAAAACAAAACAACAAAATCTCCACTCTTTTTGTTTCGCTCTGCCCATGACAATTTTCAGTAGGCCCAATGCATCCTCCATCTACCCTAGGCCACAGTGATCTATCTCCTAAAATACATTTGGGCAGTTAATGATTTAGGCATGTGTGGTGATACACAGAACTGAAATGACTGAACATCAAATGGATGGCCTTGACTTGACATCTTTTCCAGGGTACAGTAACCCAGAAATCAAGGAGATCTGTCCTTCATACAACTGACCATTATTTTAGACTGCAAGTTTAAATTAAAGGCCTTATGGGTGAAGGAATACAAGGTTAACAAATGTCAAAAAAAAGGTACATTAAACTGGTTCATGGCCTGTATTTCTGACATCTTTACCAAGATAGTCACTAAAGCATGCTAATTAAGTGGAGGCAGTGAACAGGTTAACACTGAATCAGATTTTACTCATTATAGTATATTGGGCAGAGCCTTCCAAACTGTGGAGAATTCCCATGCTTAATTGTCTTGTGTATATACTGCCAGTCTTCCCAACTGGACTGAGTTCCTTGAAGGTACCAATGATGTGTTTTCCTTTCATAAAGAGAGGCAGCTATGGGTTAGTGAAATGGCAAAAGATACAGAAGAACTTTGCTCAGATTCCAGCCTTGAGACATTCTGTGTGGCTCTCACCAAGTCAGTCATTTATTTTCTGGGTACCTCACTGATAAAACAAGGATAATACTACTGTACTTACCTACCATGTTTATTAGTTTGCAAAGCTTTAAGTATTGATGTCATTGGCTTCCTTTAAGTCCAAGGTAAATTATCATCTTTCAATTAGGTGGTTGATAAAGCACTGGGCTTGGAATCAGGCAGACTAATCTTGAATTCAAATTCAATCTCAGACATTTATTCACTGTGTGACCCTGGGCAGGTCACTTAGCTACGTTTGCCTCAGTTTTTTCATCTTTACAGATAATGATAATTTATGAACCACATAAAAAACTGGCAAACCACTCCAGTATCTATACCGAGAAAACTCCAAATGACATCCTGAAAAGTTAGATGTGACTGAAAATGACTTAGCAACAACACACTTTCCATCTTTTACAGGGAGCTCTTTGCAACCTTTCTTAATTCTAGCACCTTCCCCCTGTTAATTATTTCCTATTTATCCTGTATATAGCCTGCTTTGCATGTATCTGTGAATATGTCATCTGTCCCATTAGATTATAAGCTCCTTGAGGGCAGGGACTGCCTTCTGCCTCTTTTTGTATCCCCAGTGCTTAGCACAGTGTTTGGTATGTGGTAGATACTTTATAAATGTTAATTATTAATCGATTGATCATACATAAATGTTACATTAATATCTCTCCTAAGGGTAGGTATATAATAGTGACTCAATAAGCACACATGAAATCTGCATGAGGGACGTGCAACTTGTTTGAGGTTTTATTATTTTAAAAAATCTCAATTAAATTATGAGATCAGCGGTTTCTTAGGTCAGCTTGGCTGACTTGTAAGCAAGATATTTACTGAAAATCAAACTCCTGCCAAATTTCACTCTAGACCTTGAGAGAGAAAAAAAAAACTTGCACTGCCAATTATATGAGCAGATTAAACAATATAAATTACTGCTGTTGTGTAAACAATTTACAACTTAAAACATGAATGTAGCCAACTACAGTAGATGGTTTAGATTAGATAATTGAAGCAGGTAATACATTGACTAGAGCATACTTTTTTTAAGTTAATTTATTTTTAGTTTTCAACACTCAATTCCATAAGTTTTAAATTTTCTCCCCTTTTCCAAGATGGCATGCAATCTGATATTAGTAGAGCCCAATTTTTGAGAGTACTACTGGTTCCAGGCAGCAACTAGATAGCTCAGTAAATAGAATGCCAGGTGTGGAGTCAGAAAGACTCATCTCCCTAAGTTCAAATCCAGCTTCAGACACTTATTAGCTGGGTCATCCTGGACAAGTCATTTAATCCTGTTTGCCTCAGTTTCCTCATTTGCAAAATGAACTTGACAAGGAAATAGCAAACCACTCCAGTATCTTTGCTAAGAAAACCCCAAATGGGGTCATGAAGAGTTCGACACAACTGAAATGACTGAAAAACTGCCTAAGGCACTCTTACTGTGATGGGACTTGTCCAGAGCATGAAGATAGCAATGTGAGAGAGATTCCAACGACAGACTTCTGGGAGAAGATATCCTGTGGTGGCCCAGCTGAGATCACCTCTTTCTGTCACCTGCCTGAATCTTTAAACTGATAGAAACACATTTACTCTCTTTCCAGTGGCATCCAGGGGTGATGGTCTTGTTCACCCATAACCTGGTTACCACATCCTACTCTGGGTGAGGAAAGATATTCTGGATTCCTTTTAGATCTTGGGGCCCTGAGACACATGCCTAGGGGTTTGGCCCTGTTTTCTTTGTCCTCTTCAGCTCTGTGTGTGAGAGTGAAGGCCCAGATGGGAGAGTCAGAGTTGTAGAAACCTTGGAGCCCAGGATTCCAGGTCATATGGAGTTATTATTTTAGGGGAGAAATTCCGAGAAGCCAGGGTCTCAAGAAACAAACCCAAGTGGGGCTGTGGGATCGGAACTTGGTGGGTCTAATGCTAGAAAGGAACTGAATTAATCTGTGAACCAATCCACTTTCTTCTTCTCCCCAGAAATCAAGAGGGTATGTGTGTGTGTGTGTGTGTGTGTGTGTGTGTGTGTGTGTGTGAGAGAGAGAGAGAGACAGAGAGAGAGACAGAGAGAGAGAGAGAGAGAGAGAGAGAGAGAGAGAGAGAGAGAGAGAGAGAAAGAGAGAGAGAAAGAGGGAGAGAGAAAGAGAGAGAGATTATATTGCTATGTTTTTTAGTTCTTATTAGACATTGGAAGAACATGTTCCTTTGTAAAACTAACCTATTAAGTGGTTAACTGGATCTAGAGTGCTTGGACCTCTAAAACTGGGAGAACACAATTGGTCAGGGCTTGAGTCAATGCCGTGAGAGACACTTCCAACCTTCTAAAGGCACTGAAGAATCATGTAGAGCAGAAATGAATTGTAACATACCTGGTACTCAGGTAGTGGGGGTCAGAAGATTCACGACTATATTAATCTGATCTGAAATTCCATACATAGTTATTGTGGATGATCTTCTGTAAGTCTTTCATTTTTTATTCTACTTTCTAGTTCCTTTGGAATACTTTAGAATTCATAACATTCAGAACCAGAAGGAACCTTAAAATTCATTTGGTCTAACCCATTCATTATACAGGTAAAGAAACTGAATAAGGTTATGTAAGTTATGACGCAGATAGTATTTTGCAGAGGAGATTTTGAAACCCAGGTGTTCTTATTCCAAATCCAGAGCTCTTCCTACCTCTGTTTTGGGAAATCAAACTTCTAGATAGCTCTTGAGTGATCACTATGGGCCAAATTTTTCAAGGTGATTCCTTCCTACTTTTAAGAAATACATAATAGTGAGGTACTAGGCTCCCCTTAGTATGGGTAAGGCAGAATGCACACAAACCTGTTTCACTTGTTCCCCATCAATACCTGCAAGGACTCATGTTTCAAATTAAGCCAAGCCTGATAACAGTGAGACAGGACCGTCTTTGACCCTCATACGTATGTATGTTTCAGCTTCCCAGTGGGCACATCTCCTAGGTGTCTTACCAATATCTATAACTGTGTCTATGGGGAAAAAAACCCAACCAAACAAACCAACCAAAAACAAATCTAAATTCAGCAGCTTGCCTAGTGGGTCAGGCTTTGCTTTTATGCTTGCTGAAATAGTATTTTTCCCCTTCTGTTTCAGATCTATGCTTTGAAGGACAGAGGTATCAAATTGGTTGAGAGAGTAAGATAGAGGTCAAATTGTCTTGGGGCTTGCCTTAAAGGCCGCTCCATCCTTATCTCCTAATTTAGTCATTTCAGTCATGTCCAACTCTTTCTGACCCCATTTGGGCTTTTCTTGGCAGAGATACTGGGGTGGTTTACCATTTCCTTCTCCAGCTCATTTTACAGATGAGAAAACTGAGGCAATCTGGGTTAAATGACTTGCCCAGGGTTATACAGCTAGTAAGTGTCCAAGGCTGGATTTGAACTCAGGTCTTCCTGACTCCAGGCCTGAGACTCTTTCCAGCATACTTCCTAGCTTCCCCAATATTATCTCGTACTGTACACATATATAACCTACTTGTACATGAATTCCACAAGGTTTCTTAATTTATAATCACATATAACTTTATAGGACAGTCACCTTTATACAACTAAGCCACATAATAGTCAGAAAGTTTTACATTATACTCCACTCAGGGACTCACAGACATTTCTATGTCAGTATTCAGTGTCTGCTAGACAAGGACATTCTTTTGCATTTATACCAGAAGTCAAATATCTGGTCTATACTTTCCCTAAATCAATTCAAGTTCCTGTTCCAGATCTTCTAGGACAGGGGTGGGGAACCTGTGACCTTGAGGCCAAATGTGACCCTGTAGGTCCTCAAGTTTGACCCTTTGGCTAAATCCTAACGTTACAGAGCAAATCCCCGTAATTAAAGGATTTGTTCTATAGAACAGAAGGACTGTAAAACCCAAGGACCTAAAAGGCCACATGTGACCTTGAGGCCACAGGTTCCCCCCTACTGTTCTAGCAACTGAAAAATCACCAGAAATTCCATCTGCACCATGCTAGCAAACTAAAATGAGCAAGTTAAACTATATGACTTCTAAGTTCCTTTCCAGATATAAACATGAGACCCAGTGATTTGAGTTTAAAACAGTTAGCTATTCATTAGAATAAATATTCTCTGCATATACATTTAAGGGAGACTCGTTCTTTCTCCGAGAATAAATAGTTGGGGTACTGGCTGGGAACTTGGGGATACATGTTGAGAATACTTGTGCTCCAGATGAAGAAACTGTCATTTGTGAGATCAGACAAAGTAGAGGTGGAGGGAAGGGGTCATAGTATCAGCAGTAAGAGACTTTAGGGGTAGTTAAGGCTGGTTACTAAAGCACAGAGAGGTTAAATGACATGACAGCTAGTAAATATCTGAGGAGAGATTTGGAGAGACCCCTACCCCCATTTTCTAACCTGCCCACTGGCAATTTAATTCCCTGTTGTCCAGAGCCCATAGAACTTTGTTTTGCCTTGTACTTGTTCTGTCCACTAATGTGGCTTTGACTTCAGGGCTGGGTGCTGTGATTAGGTTTGTCATGATGGAAAAAGATTCTACCCTGGGTCTGACGATTCCCACAGCCTGGGCAACCTGACCCTTCTGCTGACTTTTAGCTCCATTAGCTCCTGAATCTCTCACTCTTTCCCTGATTGCCTTTGGGGTTTTCTGGCAAAGGTATTTGTCTTCCTCTGACCCTTTAGTCTATCTCTAATATAGACTCCTAGGCCTGCTGGCCCTGGGAAATCCGGGACCCTAGGTGCCCCATGAACCAATTCTTGAAAACATTACTAAGGTCTCTCCTGTAAATATTAATCAGTCTCCTCCCAGACCAAAATAGCTCACAGCTGCTAAAACTCATTAATATATTCAATTAACAATCTTGTACCCAGCTTTAATCTCAGCATTTATGTTATTCCATTCCTCTTTCTCTGCACGTACCCCCAAGTCACAAAGAATTCAGGCCTAAAAGGTTAATAGTTGCCCAGCAAGAGGTTTCTCTCCTTTATTATCAGAATTCAAAATATCATCGGTAATCAAATATGCCACCCCCCTTCCTTTTCTTCCACTCACCTCCTCTCATTTCCTCAGGACAAATCTCAGACCCCATTAGCTTTCAAGGAGCTAGATCCCAAAGGCCAATTCTTACTAATCAATTAAAGCCAGTGTCTCTTCCCTCCATCCCTGAAAACACGGAGGGAGAAGGTTAGTCTGGGTACCAGCAGAAGGGAAGCTGACGGTAGGCAAATAGTCATTTACAAGGGCTGTGTCTACTAAGCCAACACACTGCTATCCAATCCATTCTCTGCATGCAAGGGAGGGTCATATATAGTGAATGGGATGTGGTGTAAGAAAACAAAGACATTATAAACCCTTCCAAAGCATGTCGCAACACACACGAAGGCTCCACCAATATTTTCACATCATGACATCATAACCAAGGTATCAGATATTCATTTGCTATTTGCTATATTTCATCAGAGAAGCATAACCAGGAGCATGATGAATAAATTTGCAAATGGTGTTTCCTTGCAACAGATACTAGTTGATATAATTTATTGGGCCATATGTAAATTTTTCATTTAAAAATAAATTAAAATTATAATATACAGTTTACTTTCTCTTTGGAGATGCTTGGCATTGCATCTGGGAGGTGGGACTGTGGAAAAGTATTACCCTTCTGGGAGACTATGACACTGGATAAATGAATATTTGAGGAGTAGGATGGGAAAGAATGCAATGACTTTTGCCCCTCGATCACAGATCATACTATCATTTTTTTTGTAGGCAGGTATAAGAAATATTAATCAATAATATTTGTTGCTTTATGTGTTATGGCACTTTTTTATTAAACATTTCTTTTTGGAAAACAAAGTCACTTCAGATATTTACTTTATCCTATAGCTAATTCCGTACATTTATTCCTGCTTATAGAAAAATCTTCCTAGCAGTCTTGTCAAAAAATGTAAACATATTAAGAGATGTTCATAACCAAGCATCACATTTTTCAATATATCTATTTGGAATGCAAATGTAAAGTTCCTTTTACTGAAGATAAACATAATAAATAAAACAGTGGATTCTGCCAGAGTTGTGCTTTTGAGGCATTTAGATTTGATATTTGATTTTGATGAGTGAGAAAGAGAGGAAACATCAAAGCTATCAATAACCACTAGAAAAAAAAAGCTTTAAGTCACTACTTATTAGAGAAGTGCAGATTAAAACATCGCTGATACCACTATCAAATTGACTAACATGACAGAAAAGGAAAATGACAAATGTTGGAGGGGGTGTGGAAAAATTGAGACACTAATACACTGTTGTTGGAACTGAGAATTACTCCTATACCCATAGAGCTATACAACTATGCATATGCTTTAACGCAACAATTCCACTACTGGATCTGGATTCCAAAGAGATTAAAGAAAAAGGGAAGGGACCTACTTGTACAAAAATATTTCTAGCAACTTTTTTTTTCGAAGTGACAAAGAATTGGAAGTTGAGGTGATCCCCATCACTTGGGGAATGACTGAACAAGTTGTGGTCTATAATTGTGATGGAATATTACTGTGCTATAAGAAATGATGAACAGGATGGATTCAGAAAAATCTGCAAACTCTTCTATGAACTGATGGAGAGTGAAATGAGCGGAACCAGGAAAACCATCTATATGATAATAGAAAATTGAACCAAGAACTTCGAATAACTTACCTATTCTGGTCATTACAATACTCCCAAGACTATTCCAAAGGACCTATGAGGAAAATTGCTATCCACCCCTAGAGAGAGAGAAAAATGATGAATTCTAAATGCATATCGGAGCATAATTTTTTACTTTCCATATCTTTCTTGTTTTTTTGTCTGTTTTCTTTTGCAATGTGATTAAGATGGAAATACATTTTATATGACTTCACATGTATAATTGATATAAAATTGCTTGTTTTCTCAGCGAGGGGGAGAAGGCAGGGAAAATAAATTGAAATTTAACATTTTAAATATGATTATTCAAAAGATTTTTAGATGTAATTGGGGAATATTTAATAAAATAAATAAAAAATATATTTAAAACAAGAAAGGAAGGAAACAAGCATTTATCAAGCACCTATAATGTGCCAGGTGCTAAATATTGTATTAAATGATTTACAGATACTATCTCGTTTGATCCTTACAACAATTCTGAGTAGTAGGTGCTATTATTATCCCTATTTTACAGACGAGGAAACTGAGCCCAACACAATTTGCACTTTATCTAGAGTTACATAACTAGCAAGTGTCTGAGGCTAGATGTTAAATCAGGTTTCTTGAATCCAGGCGCAGCACTCTATTGCAACACCTAATAAGGAAAGACATTGGGACTTTACTTATTTAGTCAAGAGTTTGTTTTGACGCTTTTAGTGACAGACAAACAATTGCAAGCGATTAGAATTATCTGAAATCATTCTCTGTTTTGACAGGGCTAACCAGTCTGCTTTTAGGCATGTAGTGCCCATCTACCTGTAACTAGGTCAGGTATCATGCATGAAATGGAGCATAAGTAGTTTTTAGATTTATTGCAAGCTTTGAGGGGAGGAAGGGGGTTGATGAAGTTTTGCTATCCATTATTCTCATCATTAAGCATTAAGTGTTCTCTAAATGTAGAATTTGGTGTTCATCTAACATTATGATGCAGAAATAAAATGTATGCAAACAAGCAAGGATCACTGAGAGCTGTTACTGGGTTTGTTATCACTGTTATTATTGTTTTAGCAGTGATTCAGATTTCAGGAACCAAAATTGAGTGCTGCAAGTATTTCCAGGAAGTCTGCATTGTTCTTCAGGTTTGTGGATCAGGTCTGTTGATGGAAAGCAGTAGCACAAAACTGGTTTTCTAGTTTTCCTTTATATAATGGAAATGCATATCCAAAGATATATATATATATATCTTTGTATACTGGATACATATATGTTTATATATATGTATATATATGTTTATATATATATATATATATATTTCTCTCTCTCTCTCTCTCTCTCTCTCTCTCTCTCTATATATATATATATATATATATATATACATATACATATATAGTGGGTCTTCTTTGGGGGCAGTTCTGTGGTCTAAGTGGATGGAACACTGAACCTAGAGTTAGGAAGACTCCTTTTCCTGAGTTCAAATCTGGGCTCAGACACTTACTAACTGTGTGACACTGGGCTTAATTTAACACTTAACCCTGTTTGCCTCAGTTTCTCATCTGTAAAATTAGCTGGAGAAGGAAATGGCAACCAATTCAGTATCTCTGCCAAATAAACTCCAAATCGAGTCATGAAAACTTTGAACAGCAACAAAATTCATGGTCTTGATTTGACACCTCCTAGAGTACAGTAACCCAAAAATCCAGGAGCTCTTTCATTCATACAACTGAGCATTATCTGTACATTTAGATTAGAAGTTTAGGTTAAAGGCTTTATGGATGAAGGAATACAAGGTTAACAAATGTAGAAACAAAGGTGCAATTAAACTAGTTCACGACCTGTATTTCTGACATCTTTACCAAGATATTCACTAAAGCATGGTATTTGAGTACAGGCAGTGAACAGGTTAACACCGAATCAGGGATTTCATTCAGCACTTCATAAAGTATGTTGGGGCAGAGCCTTCCAAACTATGGGCCATTTCCCTGTCCCAGAGAAGTCTGAGAGCTTCTCTGGGATTGATAGAGAGGGCAAATTATTGGATATATTCAAACACAATTCTCACATACTTATATCTACTTTTTTCAATGAAGATTATTCAAATCACAGTCAATATAAGGCCAACATGTTGAATTTGTTCCAATTAATGGAGAATATTATGGGATGTGCAAATGAAGTCAAATTTGACTCAGCATATGTGGAACCTTGACAAAAATATGAATTGCCACCATCACTATCAATCACTGTAGGTATATGACATAGATGAGTTGTGTTACCATGATGCTTCCTGCATTTTTTTGTCTTGCAACTTAATGTAGAAAAATCCTTGTCGGTAAGTTAAGAGTATCTTTAACAACTGCTCTATTTCTCAACACCATTTATTTTAAGTATAATATTTATTAGGTGGTTTCCCCCACAAAAAAAAACCTAAAAATGGAAAAAAAAAACCCTTTAAAGAATAGTTATAATCATTTGAGATTCTTGACAACTTAATTCAAGTGCAATTTTCCCAAACATTTTATTGTCTCTTGCTTTTAAAACATATTATATTGGAAAATACAAAGGGATAATAGATAAAAGGGATATGAAGGGATAAATAATTGATTTGAACAGAAAATCAGCTAGAGTAGTTGAAACTACTACAAGTGAAGACAAGAGAGATAGTTTAAGTCATGGAAATATAGCAATATAAAATAGAAAACTTCAATCTAGAAAATATCATATATATGTTATTAGAATTTAAATGTTGTTATTAATAGAGGGAAATGATTTCTGTGTTTACTTTGTACACATGTTTTAACTAAACATCATATAATCAAATAAAATGAAAATCTTTAAAATTATACACGCAGAATTTGAAAATTTATCTAGAAGGAAATTCATGTTTTAATAAGAAAAATGAACTTCATATGTGACATCAAGAGCATAGTTATGACATTAAAAGTATATGTGTGTGCATTGCATAGAGTTGTTTACAGAATGTTGAGTGTCAAAAAGCTTCATTTGAAAGGAAAAACATTGGAGCAAGGTGCAGTTATTGATATGGTCAAAATGATGCTTGTCAAATCATATGTAAAGCTTTTGAATGATTCCCCTGGCAGATAGTAGAGTGGGAAGGAAAACCTCCCACATGTCTGAAAACCTTTCCAAACCAGTAATAGAGAAACTATAATCTGTCTATTTTACACAGTAAGTGGATAAAGCAAGAGATGTAGTTAAAGATGTTCACTTGTTTATACATGTACTGTATGTCATTGACATTAAAATGAAAGATTTGTCATTTTGCAAAATACTGATGGCAGTGCCATATCAAGAAGAAATTCAATATAATTGATGGATTTTTAAAATAAAAATGACATAATGTGGGAGAATTATATTATACTCTTCAGAGATAAAGCTCAATTGATTGTAGGACAAAATACAGGCCTGCAAACATTTGTTAAAAATGCAGTCCCTTATTATTATCAAACTTGGGCACATCACTTTTCTGTATGAAGAAGTATAAATGAAGTTTTTCATGTTGTTACAAGAGTAGCTGACTTTGTTTTAAAAAATCACTAAAAGGAATGACCTTAGCAAAATTGTATGGTAATATGGAAGCAGAGGACAGGGCACTTATATTTTATGGCAAAACATGCTTGTTTTCTTGGGCTAAAATAGTTTGGCATAATTGCATTTGAATTAAAAGAAATTGTGGTGTTTTCTCCCTTAGTAATAATAACAAAGCTGAAGAAAATTCATCTACAACAAAATTCCCTCCCCAAACTTGTGTATTTATTGTATATTTTTGAAAAACTCACGGTAAATAAATTATTGCAAAATCTTTGAATTTAAACTCTGATATAGGAAAGTAAAAATATTAGATTTATAGAAAAGCTAGATTCATTCATAAAAATTTACATATTATATGAAATTTACATATCATATAAAATAATATTTTTATATTTTTCCCTATTTAATTTATTTCCCTATCCCCTATTTTCCTCACTCTGCAAATGGAGTCAAATTCAAAGTCACTTACTAGTCATTTGAACAGTATAGAGGAGCAATTCTCATTTTATTTTAATATTTTAATATGAATAATATCTTATTTAAATATGAATGGATAATGAACCAGTTTGCCATGGACAAAATATATACTTCATCTAACTTTATCTGAACAATAGTGGTTAATTATTTTTTCTTGTTATCATATATTAAAACCTGCATTTAAGCTGAAAATCTATTATATTTTGTCTAAATGTGAATAAGGAGTCCTCTGGTTAATCCAACAAAGTGGTACAAATCTTAAATGCTATTTTTAACATGTTATTTGTGTGAAATAGGGTGTTTTGTTTTTTTTACTGTAGTTGTTACAAAGGAGCTATTTTTATTAGTTATTGAAAAAATATGAGTAGCAATATCACTAATGATGCTATATTTTAAGAAATTTTGCACTGAAAAACAAACTCTCCCATCACACTATTATTATTTTACATTCCATAAATGTGAAAATTAGAAGTTTTTCTCAAAGAATAACTATTTGAATATCGCATAATTTTATTGCATATTAAAGTTTTGTGTTATAAAATTATTTACATGAAACTTTATTTACATAAAATATAATTTGGTGAAATTATTTATGTAGATTATTCTATGAAAATTTTAGAGTGGCTGATTTTTTGGCACACGTGCACATGTGTGTGTGTGTAAATTGGATAGCATTATTGCATAAATTTTTTTCTTTTTTTTCAAATTTATTTATTTAACTTTTTGCATTCATTTTCACAAAATTTTGGGTTCCAGATTTTCTCCCCATTTATCCCCTCCCCCCACCCCAATACCCCAAGCAATCTAATTTTCCCTAGCTCCAATCTGCCCTCTCTTCTGTCATCTCTCCCTTCTCTTGTCTCCATCTTCTCTTTTCTCCTGTAGGGCCAGATGACTTTCTATTCCTCCTTAACTGTATGTCTTCTTTCCTAGTTGCAACAACAATACTAAACAGTTGTTCCTAAAACTTTGAGTTCCAAATTCTCCCCATCCCTCCCTCCCCACCCATTTCCTTTGGGAAGGCAGGCAATTCAATATAGGCCATATCTGTGTAATTTTGTAAATGACTTCGATAATAGCCATGTTGTATAAGACTAACTGTATTTCCCTCCATCCTGTTCTGCCCCCCATTGTTTCTATTCTGTCTTTTGATCCTGTCCCTCCCCAAGAGTGTTGACTTCAAATTGCTCCCTTCTTCCATTGCCTTGCCTTCCATCATCCCTCCCTCCCTGCTTATCTCCTTCTTCCCCATTTTTCTGTACTGTAAGATAGGTTTTCATACCAAAATGAGTGTGCATTTTACTCCTTCCTTTAGTCGAATGTGATGAGGGTAAACTTCATGTTTTTTTTCTCAGCTCTCCTCTTTTTCCCTCCACTAAAAAGTCTCCTGCTTGCCTCTTGAATGAGAGATAATTTACCCTATTCCATTTCACCCTCTCTCCTCCCACTACATTTCTCTCTCATCATTTACCCTAGTTTCTTTTAAGATATGGTCCCATCCTATTCAATTCACTCTGTGCTCTCTGTGTGCATGCTTGTGTGTATGTGTGCATGCGTGTGTGTACGTCTGTGTGTGGTCCCACCAACTACCCAGATACTGAAAAGTTTTAAGAGTTACAAATGTCTTTCCATGTAGGAATGAAAACAGTTCACTTTTGGTAAGTCCCTTATGACTTCTCTTTGCTGTTTACTTTTTCATGCTTCTTCTCAATCTTGTGTTTGAAAGTCAAATTTTCTTTTCAGCTCTGGTCTTTTCATCAAGAATGCTTGAAAGTCCTCTATTTCATTGAAAGACCATATTTTCCCCTGAAGTATTATACTCAGTTTTGCTGGGTAGGTGATTCTTGGTTTGAGTCCTAGTTCCTTTGACTTTTGGAATATCCTATTCCACACCCTTCGATCCCTTAATGTAGAAGCTGCTAGATCTTGTGTTATCCTGATTGTATTTCCACAATACTGGAATTGTTTCCTTCTTGCTGCTTGCAAGATTTTCTCCTTGACCTGGGAATTCTAGAATTTGGCCACAATGTTCCTAGGAGTTTCTCTTTTTGGATCTCTTTCAGGTGGTGATCGATGGATTCCTTCAATACTTATTTTGCCCTCTGGTTGTAGAATATCAGGGCAGTTTTCCTTGATAATTTTATGAAAGATGATGTCTAGGCTCTTTTTTTGATAGGGAGTGCCATAATTTTTAAATTGTCTCTCCTGGATCTATTTTCCAGGTCAGTTGTTTTTCCCATGAGATATTTCACATTCTCTTCCATTTTTTCATTCTTTTGCTTTTGTTTGGTGATTTCTTGATTTCTTGTAAAGTCATTAGACTCTATCTGTTCCATTCTAATTTTGAGAGAACTATTATCTTCAGTGAGCTTTTGAACCTCTTTTTCCATTTGGCTAATTCTGCTTTTGAAAGCATTCTTCTCCTCATTGGCTTTTTGAACCTCTTTTGCCAATTGAATTAGTCTATTTTTCAAGGCGTTATTTTCTTCAGCATTTTTTTGGGCCTCCTTTAGCAAGGTATTGACCCATTTTTCATGCTTTTCTTGCATCTCTCTCATTTCTCTTCCCAGTTTTTCCTCCACCTGTCTAACTTGATTTTCAAAATCCTTTTTGAGCTCTTCCAAGGCCTGAGCCCACCGGACATCCACCTCAGATGTCTGGGATAGAAAGGCCCCGACCTCCACTTCTTTCCCTGATGGCAAGCATTGTACTTCCTCATTGGAAATGAAAGGAGGAAACATCATCTCTTCCCCAAGAAAGTAGCTCTCTATGGTCTTATTTTGCTTCCTTTTTCTGGGCATTTTCCCAGCCAGTTACTTGACTTCTGAGATTCCTCTCCACCCCTTCCTAGATCTGCCCAGCTAGTGCTTGGGGCCTGAGATTCTAATGCTGCTTCCCAGTCTCAGGGCTATCCGTGGCGGGAGCGGCTGCTATTCAATGTGAGCTTACGTTCTGGTGCTGGGGTGGGGGCAGGGCCACCTCCCAGGCTCAGTTCCCTCAGGGACTTTATGCAGAGACCTTCAGTAATGGAGTGGGTGGGGGCAGGGCTGTCTCCTAGGCTCAGCTCCCTCAGGGGGTTTATGCCAAGACCTTCAGTAATGGAGCTCCTTTCTGCTATGGGTGTCCTGGGCTGCCTCTGCCACTGCCTCTGCCCCTCCCTCTCCCGCTGCCTCCCAAGGGGGTCCGAGTCACGGAGACACCCCGCTCCTCTCTCAGCCAGCCCAGACGTCTCTCTCACTGACGTGTAGCGCCTGTGAGTGGAGGGACCTTCCCGGCTGCTGGAGATTCCATCCCTGAAGCCTGCTCGGATCTGCTCCTCTGGGGCCATGGCCAGGGCAGTGCAGGGGTGGGCTCCGCTTTCTGGGGTGCGACAGACCCCTGGGGACGGCTCTCCAGGACTCTCCGGAAGGGAAATCTCTTCCACTGTGTTTCTGTGCGCCTTGCAGCGCTCCAGAATTTGTGGGGAGTTCTTCTTGCAGGAAATATATGGGCTGTGGATTCGGAGCTAGCATATGTGAGTCTTTCTACTCTGCCATCTTGGCTCCTCCCCCTGCATAAATTTTGAAAACCACTCTTTTGGAAGTGTTCTGCATCTATGAGGTGGATCACCAGACCATCAGGGGGTAAAATAGGCCACTAGAATGATGCATACATGTGTACACACACAAACATATTATTTAAGATCTCATCTCTGTCAAGTAAGAAGTTGGGCACTTTGGAAATATTCCTTACAGCTATTAGGTCACTAGGGTAGCTTTAGTTAACAACAGTAGCAATTAACAGAATAATACCTTAGTGATGTGATTTAAGTCCTTGGAGAACAGGTTTCATTTTGTGCTTACTATTATAATTCTTTTTCCTATATTTATATCTAAATAGTGAAGCAAGAATTCCCTTCATTATACATTTCATGAGTTAGGGAGGGGAAAAAATATTATTCACATCGTTGGGTCATTATATTTTAGAATTTTAGAATTAGAAGAGGTCTTAGAAATTATCTAGTCCTTTGCCCCAATGAGAATACAAATGTTTTGTTTTGTTACTCAGCAACAATATTTGACCTCTTATGGAAAAACAGTACAGAAGGCTGATGTCATTGAGCCCAGCATCGACCCCTGACTGAGGATATAATGTGTATGACAAGTGATCATCCAGTTTGAAAAGCAGAATAAACTAGACAGTTCATTCTACATTTAGGCAGCTGTCATTGAAATAAAGCGTTTTTTGTGTATATGGAGCAAAATTTTTAATAGTCACCAATTTTTCCTGGTTTTGTACTAGTTCTGCAGAACAAGTTGAAAGATTCTTCCATATTACAACCTTTCAAATACTTGGAAAAATATGATGATATATGTATACATAAATATTTACACACACATATATGTCTATATGTATAGCCATATCTATGTATGTATCTATGTATATATGCATGTATGCATACATCTCTCTCTCTCCTTGCCTCCCTGCCTCTCTCTCTCTCTCTGTCTCAAGAAACCTTTCTTTGAGTTCTGTCTCTGAACCTCTGTCAGAATCCATGTAACCAATGGTAATTAATTTAATTTTTATGAACTTTGGACTCTTCCTCTATAGAAAAGGGATAATGATACTGATATTGCCCACTTTACAGGGTTGTTGTAAGACTGTAAAGAAAAAAATATGATGTATACAAAGTATATATATATATATATATATATATATATATATATATATATATGCAACATATGGATCTAATAAAACTGCAAATATTTAAATTGTATAAAATACTTTACGAATTTTAAATACAAATGTCAGTTATTGTTAAGACTATTGTTAAGACTCTTAAGTTCTCTCTTTTCTAGTCTAAATATCTTCAGGACTCCCACATGTTAATTTGAGAAGGAGGGCATGAGAGGTTAAGATGGGCAGGAAAGCCTTCATGAGAGGTGCTATATAAGCTGTATCTTTAGGAAAGAAAGGGATTCTGACATGTGGAAGTGAAAAGGGAGTACTTTTCAGGCATGGGGTAAAGCCAGTGAAATGGTAGGAAGACAGATCTGTTTCTTCTCTAGTTTATTAATGATATGACCTTTAACATTTAGCTTACTTATCCATTCTGAATTTATTATAGTTTATGGTTTTAGATGTTTGGCTAAATCTAATTGTATTCAAACTGCTTTCAAATTTTCCCATCAATTCTTATCAAATGGAGAATTTTTCCAATGATATTTATTTTTTAGAATGAGAAACAATGCTGGTCCTAACAGGATGGGGCACTGTGCCTTCTTCCTCTCTGCTAATGGACCCTTCTAGTTGTGGATTCATGCAAGTACTATCAGTTTCAGATTTGGAAGAGTCCAAGAACAATTTAGTCTAAGGAAAGTGTAACGTAAATCATGTGTGGGACAGATATTTCCTAACACAAAAGAAAGCCTAAATATAGAAGGCTCTCACTAACATTCATTCACAAACACTTAAACAAGCAATAGCACTTACTGTCATTCTCTCCCAAGAGGATGGGATTTAAATATGGAAATGTGAAGCAGTTTGTGGGACCACTAGACAGACATTATTACATTCCTTCTTGGTTCTGAAGTGTTTTAACAAATTGTCTCCAGGCTCGTGTGTTATATCAAGCCACAGGTGTTCATCTTCTCCCACCTGCACTGAACTAGTTGCCAGAGATTCTTCCCAAAGTACAGTTGGTTTTGGCTCAGAACCCAAGATCTCCAGGTCTCCAAAACTCACAAGCTTGGATATGTTCCTCTTGAATTCTGTATCAGTCACCTATGATCAGTCAAAGAAACACAAAACACAAGTGGTAGCCAGCGATCTGAAATTAAGCTCATCTAACTGACCCTCTTTTCCCTATCCCCAGGTGCCAGAGGCAATAACTAACATATACTAACACCATCACCACCCACCCTCTAGAAAGAAGCTGATATTCAGCTGATGAAAAGACAAAAGGTCCATGGAATCATCTACTTTTCCTGTTCAGTGGCTAATAATGGGATTGCCTTATCATCCTCAATGCAAATCATTCATAATCAAGTCAAGTAGGACCAGGTGGAAGCAGGAACTTTGTCATCATCAAGCATCTAAACACTCAGCTAGCAAACTTAATTTCCTGGAATTTTTTTTTAAGTGAGCCATAATGTTTTTAGCAAATAGGGTTAGTTCTGTTTTTTCATTGTCTTTGCAACTTAAATATCTTTTTCTTGTTTTATTGCTATTACTAACATTTCTATAGCTATATCAGATACATCCTTACTTTATTCCTCTATTTATTGGGAAAGTTTCTAATGTTTCTTCTTTACATATAATGTTAGCTTTTGATACTTTTTTATCATTAAGAAGGTCCTTTGTAGAATTTTTAGAATAAATATTTGTCAAAGGTATTTTCCACATCTACATAATCATATGATTTTGAAGTTTTGAAAAATAATTTCATTAATCATTCATGGTTTCCCTAATGTCATGCCATCCTTGCTCTGTTATATAAGGAGTAAACTTGGTAAAAGTGAATAATTTTTATCCAGAAACTATAAGTTTTTCTGGCCAGGCTTTTCTTTTAAAAATTGGACTCTATCTATTAATGATATTGGAACATCGTTGTCTTTCTTTGTTTTATCCTTCTCTGGATTAGGAATAGGCTATTTTGGTTTCTTTTGGGGAACAAAACAAAAAGAATGTTGTGATGATTATTTTTATTTCTTCTCTGATTATTGTGAGTCCATCTTATTTTTTAGTCTGTTAATTTTATTTTTTTCCCTTTCATTTTTAATTGGGTTGACTAAGAGTACACAAATTATATCAGTCTTTTCAAAGAATCGGCTTTCTGTTTTGTTTAACAGTTCTATACTTTTTGTTTTCTAATTTTTCTTTCCTTTGGTTTTTAAGATTTATTATGTTGTGCTCATTTGGGATTCATTTGTTGACTTTCTAAATTTTAATGTTTTGTATTCAGTTCCATGAGCCTCTCTTTTCCTATTTTGTTAATATATGTTCTTAGGAAAATATTTTCTCTCTAAGTATTGCTTTAGTGTTATCTCCATAATTTTGATATATTGTCTTGTAATTTTTATTGTCTTTCACATCATTATTGTTTCTATGATTTGTTCTCTGTCAGTCAATAAGCATTTGTGAAGTGTTTACCATGTGTCAGGTACTGTGCTAAGCGATGGGGAGGGGCATAAAGAAAGGCAACACCCCCTACCCAAATCCCAGCTCTCAGGCACTTCACAGCTGAATGGGGAAAACATGCAAATAACTGACTACAAACAAGACACATACACATGTGATAAACTGGAAATAATTTCAGAAGGAAGGACTAAGATTAAGATGAACTGGGAAAAGCTTCATGTAAAAGATGGGACTTCACTGTTGTTCATACTACACTTTTGAAGAGCACCAATGACATCGCAATGTTGGGGTAAGATGGGGGATCTTCCCATTTAAATTACCATTACAATGATGAGTAACGTCTTGACTTCACATGAACTAGATTTAAGTGAGGTAGAGCTGCACGAAGCCATCAGTCTCATTCTCTCTTCCAGAGTTATTGAAGTCCAGTGACAGGACAAAAGTCAAGATGAAAGACGATAGCCTGGGATACAGTGGATGACCTTGGTGTTCTTGATGTCTGACCAAGCTTTATGTGCTCCTGCTTTGAGTTCTAATGCACTTGTTTCAGGCACCTTTATGGTCATTGAAACAAATTGTTCTCATCTGCCCATCCCCCAAGGGTAAGTCTTCACACACTTGAAACTTTACCTGAGACTTGAAGGGAGCTAGGGAAGCTGGGAAACAGAGATGAGAAGGGAGAGAATTCCAGGTATAGAGGACAGCTGATGAAAATGCCCAGAGTTGAGAGATAGAGATTTGTTTGAGAGAAACAGTAAGGAAGTCAGCATCACTGTATTGCAGAATACATTAGTATAGGAGTAAGAAGACTGGGAAGGGTAAGAAGGATCCAGGTTATGGAGAGATTTAAAAACTAAGTGGAAAATTTTAAGTTTGATCCTAGAGGCAATAGAGAACCATTGGAGTTGATCAAATGGGGAGGTGTCATGGTCACATATGCTTTAGGATGATAGGTTTCACAGCTGTGTGGAGGATGGATTGAATGGGGAGAGGCTTGAGATGGGGAGACCAAATTGCAGGCTATTGCAGTAGTTCAGATATCAAATGATGAGTGCCTGTATTGGGTGGTAGCAGTGTTAGAGAAGAGAAGGGAGTATATGCAAGAGGTGTTATGAAGGTGGAATCTATAGGATTTCATGTCGAGGGTAAGGGACAGTGACAGGACTTGGCAACTAATCAGAAATGGAGAGAGAGAAAGAGAGAGAGAGAGAGAGAGAGAGAGAGAGAGAGAGAGAGAGAGAGAGAGAGAGAGAGAGAGAGAGAGAGAGAGAAGAACACTATTCTAGGTTGTGAGCCTGGGTGACTGGGAAGGTGGTGTTATCCCTCAAAAGTAATAGGGGTATTATTATAATTAGAGGAGGGTAAAGTTTGAACTAAAGTCTTGAACATGTTTAGTTTGAGATGTCCATGAAGCATTCAGTTTGAGATGTTCAATAGGCAAGTCTAGGGTTAGAGCTGGATAAATAGATCATCAGCAGAGATGATCACAGAATCCATGAAAGCAGATTAGATCACCAAGTGAAACAGTATCGAGGAGGAAGAGAAGAGAATTGAGGAGAAAGTAGTGTTGTAGAAAACCTGGAGATTAAGAGAGTAAACGAGAACGTGATTGACAGTGCCAATGGTTGCAGAGAAATCAAGGAGGTTAAAGATCTAGAAAAAGTCATTAGATATGGCATTTAAGGGATCACAGGTAAGGTTGGAAGGAGTAGTTGAACTGAATGACGTCTGAAGTCAAAGTGTGGAGATTTAGGGAGAGAGTGAGAAGAAAGGAAGTAGATGAAGGTATTTGGAGATACAGACCGGGGAACCCTCAGCTTGAAGACCTGCCATACCCTAGGCAGAATTAATGCACTTTCTCCTCACTTATGCCCATTCACTGATCCCAGGACCCTGCTGTATCCTACTCAAGAACACAATGGGCAGTTTCTTTCCAAGTTACATCCCTACAATTTCTTTCCAAGTTACATCCCTATTCCATTGTCCATTGGGAAAACCATCCGCTTCCTGAGAAGAAACCCTAATCCTAACCTCCAGGTGTTGGACATCAGAATCCAGCTCCCTAGAAGCAGTTTCTTGTTACCCCCAAAAGACACTGATGTGAAGCCAGCCACACCTTGACCAGCAGTCATTCATAACCACCCTTCTACCCCTCAGGAGACTAGGGCATCACTGCAAACTTCCAGATCTTTGAACTGGTCATTCTCTTGACCATAGCCCGGAAACTGGAGCCCATTGGGTGGCTGAAAGAGAAAGACCCTTGGTGCCCTGGCCTCCTTAGGACATTTGGCTTGGACTTTAGGGGATGACCTCAGTAGCTGTATACAGAGTCTGAACTGATGAACTCTACAGTTGCAACTCTCCCTCCATTCCTTTGGACGTTGTGAGCATTAGGTGGTCCTTGCACTCTGCCTGAACTCTTTGTAGACCTGTGTATCTCCTGATACTAACCATGGGATAACTACCAATCAAAATTCAGTTGTACCTCCCTCATTCTTGAGAGTGAACTGTGCCCCTACCAAGAAGCTTGAAACCCCACCCACCCCTCCTGGACACTACGAAGAATCTTTATTTACTCTGATTGGACAATAAGCAAATTTGTTAAGTACCTCTCTTCTATCCATTATTCTAAATCAGTCAAGAAATCAGTGTATCTAACATGGGAATCTTAATTTTGTAACATTTTAAATCAGTATACCTCTCATGGACTCATTAATTTCACAACACATTTTAAAATTGAATTGTTTATAAAAACCAGCCCTTCCACCATAAAAAACTGACAGTCTCCTGCACCTTAGAGTTGACTTTGCACTCCTTCCCCTAAGGCAGGAGAATGACTCCTGATTGAATGACACTTCCCTTCTCTATCAGAAAGAAATATGGTGAAAAGATGCTTATGAGAAAAGAAAAGTATGTTACAACATATAGGTATACTGACAAGTAATAGCGACATGATCTAAAAATTGCCTTTTCAGTTCCCAGTGTTAATCTTGTCTCTGTTTTAGTATTGCAGAGTATGACCATAGCATCTAAGCTGAAAAAACTGTGTATATAGAGTCACGTGAAGGAGTAATTACATGCTTTAAGAATTCACCTCCTATTTTCTTTAAATAAAAAGCTACCTTAGTGCACTTAACGTAAAACTTAAGAATTTACACATTACTTTATGTAAAGAAGGATAACCATGAACTTTGTAACTGGAATATTGTCTTGGCAACATGATAAGGAGGATGCTAGAAGCATATATAAAAATTCACTGGAAGTGTGTGACAGTCCGATTCCTTAAGGGAACAGGTCTTAATGTGGTAACAGTATTATTGGAATCCAAATATTCTTTGGGGACAGAGTTTATATGAAAGACACAAGCCAAAGAAATGGATTTTATTGTGTTGTTTTTGATCTAATATCTTTTTTCAAGTGCTGAAGTCATCTCTCCAACATAACAGAAATATTTACACCAAGTTTTACAATAGAAAAATTTTCCCTAGATAAGCCAAAAACAAAACAGAAACAACAAAGAAGGAAACAAAAAACAACCCAGCACTAAATGCTGACTCGTCACTCACACTACAGAGTAAGAATTTCTACTACAAATATGGAAAACGTAGGAATAAATGAGGTTCAAATTCAAAATGGGATGTCATTAGCAGGTTATTACCTTCTCGTGACACAAGGGGGCAGCAAAAATTAACTCACCTTGTAATTGTTGCTTAATGGAATATATAAGTAGATTTCATTCAAATAAATAATCAACACCCATCTAAAGCAACATCATACATGTAAAAATTATAATTTAGGTGTTAATAATTTTTTAAAATAGATATTTATTATAAACTTAACAATCAGTGAACTTTTCAACATAGAACAAAAAAAAGTATGTTAAATGACACAGAATTTCTTTTATGGACAGTTCAAAAACAATTCCAATAGCACATTTTCAAAGAATTATGTGCCAGAAATTCTCACTATTCTTTTTGAAATTTTTTGTAAGTTCTTGACGGAAGGTATTATGAAATTTGCCATTGTTCTCTTGTCTAAAGGAAGTACGTCAGTAAAAAGCTTTTCAGTAGGGCTGCAGGACTAAAATCCCAGCAACTCAAGATTTTCTAATATTTACTATTTCTAGGGAAATTACACTTTCATCTTCATTATTGAGCTGCTACTGCTCTCAACTTCTCTTCTTTACATTAAGATGTAATGGAGATTTTTTCAAGCACCAAACTTATTCAGTTCTGTTCTCTATATACATATTTGTATTTATTCAGCAAAGTAAGGTGAGATGTGAGTCTTCAAAAATTAATATCATAATTTAGATTCAAAAGGGAGAGTTAGGAAGAGTCAAAAATTGTATTTTCACTACAAGTTGTCTGTTATGAGTAAAAGGAAGGCAATTAATTTGTGCATAATTTATCTTAATTGTAAAAATAAAATTTTTAGAAACTATATCACATTTTTTTTCTTCATTTTTAGACAAGCAGTACTTCCAAAATTCTACAAGGTAACATATATATGATGATATCATATCATAAAATATAATGTACATTAAAGTTTACCTTTATTTTGAAAACTTTTTCATTGAACAGTGAAATTTAATAACAACAAACATTTAAAAGGCAATGCTTGAAATATGTAGGAACACTACTTTCAAGTGCCAGCTACTACAATACTTTAGAAGTATTATATACACCAAAATAATTAATATGATTTTAAAAATCATTATTTTCTATCAACATTGACCTCATGAATAGGCCAAGGAGAAAATTTAAACATGGAAATTTAAAACAATTTTATTTGCTTACTTTTATCACCATATATACTTAGAGGCATACTCAAAGATTTTAAGTTTCCAACAATGCTTGGAACCAAGAGAGGATCTCATTTGCTGTGGAAAATCCTTTGAACTACATGACCAAGAAAACTACATGTGCACTTAAAACATGGAAACATTATGTGAAGGATTTCTTATTGGGAGAAGAGACTCTGAAGAATACAGAACTTAAAAAGACTACAAGAGAATTGCAGATTCTTTGCATTTAATTTGGATATTTATTATAGTCAAAAAGACTTAGTTGTTCAAAGTTATTCTTAAAACAATATTGCTGGGGGTGGAGCCAAGAGGGCGGAGTAGAAGGACACACGTTTACGAGCTCCGAAACCAAAGCCCATAGAATTAATGTAAAAAGAGTCCCCCATAGCTTCTGGGTGAAAACAAGGTGTGCAGAAGCAGAGTGGAAGAGATTTCCGTTCCAGGGAGCCCTGAAGACCCGTCCCCAGGGTCCGGCACGCCCCGGAAAGTAAACCCGACCCCCAGCGCTGCCCTGGCCGAGGCCCCAGAGAAGCTGATCCGAGCAGGCTTCAGAGACAGAAGCTCCAGCAGCCGGGAAAGTCCCTCCGCCCACAGAAGCTACAGGTCAGTGAGAAAGAAAGCCGGGCTGAAGGAGAGGGGAAGCGGGGCGTCTCCGTGACTCGGGGCCCCTCGGGAGGAAGCGGTGGCGGCGGGGACGGGGGCAGGGAGCGGCGGAGGCAGAGGTGTGGGCGGCGGCTGAGGCGGCAGCGGACCGGGACCCAGGAATCCCCCAGCAGCAGGCAGGATCTTCATTACGGAAGATTCCCGCATAAAACCTGACGGAGCTGAGCCTGGGAGATGGCCCTGCCCCCACCCCGCTCTGTTACTGAAGGCTTCTGCTTAAAGCCCCCAAAGGAGCGGGATTTGGGAGGCGGACCCTCCACCCCGCCCCCACCCGTTCCATTCCTGAAAGTCTCTGCATAAAGCCCCCGAGGGATCAGTCTCGGAGGCAGCCCTGGCCCCCACCCCAGCACCTGAACTAAAGCTCACTGATTGACAGCCAGCAGGAGGAAAGCCCATTTAAATCTCAGAGGCCAAGCACTAGCTGGGCAGATCCAGGCGGGGGTGGAAAGGAATCTCAGAAGTCAAGTAACTGGCTGGGAAAATGCCTAGAAAAGGGAAGAAAAATAAGACTTTAGAGAGTTTTTTTCCAACAAATGCAAATGACCCCGACCTTTGGATCTGACGAAGATGAGGACTTATTCTTGCCATCAGGGAAAGATGTGGAGGGCGGGGCCTCAGTACCCCAGACACCCCAGGGGGGTGATGGGTGGGCTCAGGCCCTGGAAGAGCTCAAAAAGGATTTTGAAAAGCAAGTTAGACAGGTGGAGGAAAAACTGGGAAGAGAAATGTCAGAGATGCAACAAAAGTATGAAAAACAGGTCAATACCTTGGTAAAGGAGACCCAAAAAAATGCTGAGGAAATTAACACCTTGAAAAATAGGCTCACCCAATTGGCAAAAGAGGTTCAAAAAGCCAATGAGGAGAAGAATGCTTTCAAAAGCAGAATGAGCCAAATGGAAAAAGAGGCTCAAAAGCTCACTGAATTTAATAGCTCTCTCAAAATTAGAATGGAACAGATGGAGTCTAATGACTTTATGAGAAACCAAGAAATCACCAAACAAAACCAAAAGAATGAAAAAATGGAAGAGAATGTGAAATATCTCATGGGAAAAACAACTGACCTGGAAAATAGATCCAGGAGAGACAATTTAAAAATTATGGGACTACCTGAAAGTCATGATCAAAACAAGAGCCTAGACATCATCTTCCATGAAATTATCAAGGAAAACTGCCCTGACATTCTAGAACCAGAGGGCAAAATAAGTATTGAAAGAATCCATCGATCACCACCTGAAAGAGATCCAAAAAGAGAAACTCCTAGGAACATTGTGGCCAAATTCCAGAACTCCCAGCTCAAGGAAAAAATCTTACAAGCAGCTAGAAAGAAACAATTCCAGTACTGTGGAAACACAATCAGGATAACCCAAGATCTAGCAGCTTCTACATTAAGGGATCGAAGGGTGTGGAATAGGATATTCCAGAAGGCAAAGGAACTAGGACTCAAACCAAGAATCACCTACCCAGCTAAACTGAGTATAATACTTCAAGGGAAAATATGGTCTTTCAATGAAACAGAGGACTTTCAATCATTCTTGATGAAAAAACCAGAGCTGAAAAGAAAATTTGATTTTCAAACACAAGAATGAGAAGAAGCATGAAAAAGTAAACAGCAAAGAGAAGTCTTAAGGGACTTACCATGAGTGAACTGTTTACATTCCTACATGGAAAGACAATATTTGTAACTCTTAAAACTTTTCAGTATCTGGGTAGTTGGTGGGACCACACATACACATGTACACGCATGCACACACATACACACATGCACACACATACAGAGATAGAGAGCACAGATTGAACTGAATAGGATGGGACCATACCTTAAAAGAAACTAGGGTAAATGGTGAGAGAGAAATGTAGGGGGAGGGAAAGGGAAGGGGGTAACTATATGTCATTTAAGAGGCAGGTAGGAGTTTTTCTTAGTGGAGGGAAAAAGAGGAGAGCTGAGAAAAAAAAAAAACAAGAAGTTTACCCTCATCACATTTGACTAAACGAAGGAGTGAAATGCACACTCATTTTGGTATGAAAACCTATCTTACAGTATAAGAAAGTGGGGGAGAAAGAGATATTGCAAGGGGGGGGATGATGGAAGGGAGGGCAAAGGGAGGAGGGAGCAATTTGAAGTCAACACTTGGGGAGGGACAGGATCAAAAGACAGAAGAGAAACAATGAGGAGCAGGTCAGGAGGGATGGTAATCCAGTTAGTCTTACACAACACGACTATCAGGGAGGTCATTGGCAAAACTACACAGATATGGCCTATATTGAATTGCCTGCTGTCCCAAAGGGAATGGGTGGGGAGGGAGGGATGAGGAGAATTTGGAACTCAAAGTTTTAGGAACAACTGTTTAGTATTGTTGTTGCAACTAGGAAAGAAGACATACAGTTAAGGAGGAATAGAAAGTCATCTGGCCCTACAGGAGAAAAGAGAAGATGGAGACAAGAGAAGGGAGAGATGACAGAAGAGAGGGCAGATTGGAGCTAGGGAAAATTAGATTGCTTGGGGTATTGGGGTGGGGGGAGGGGATAAAAGGGGAGAAAATTTGGAACCCAAAAATTTGTGAAAATGAATGTAAAAAATTTAAATAAATAAATAAATTAAAAAAAAAAACAAACCAATATTGCTGTCAATGTATAAATTGGTTTTTTTGGTTTTGTCATTTAACTCTTCATTATTTCATGAAAGTCTATTCATGTTTTTCTTTTTCTTTGTTTCTTTCTTTATCTTTTTTACATTCATTTTCACAAAATTTTGGGTTCCAAATTTTCTTCCCATTTATCCCCTCCCCCACCCTAATACACTGAGCATTCTAATTGCCCCTATCACCAATCCGCCCTCTCTTCTAGCATCCCTCCCTCCCCTTGTCCCCATCTTCTCTTTTGTCCTGTAGGGCCAGATACCTTTCTATTCCACATTACCTGTATTTCTTATTTCCTAGTAGCAAGAACAATACTCAACAGTTGTTCCTAAAACTTTGAGTTCCAACTTCTCTCCATCCCTCCTTCCCCACCCATTCCCTTTGGGAAGCCAGGCAATTCAGTATAGGCCATATCTGTGTAGTTTTGCAAATGACTTCCATAATAGTTGTGTTGTGTAAGACTAACTATATTTCCCTCCATCCTATCCTGCCCCGCTTTGCTTCTATTTTCTCTTTTGATCCTGTCCCTCCCCAAGTGTTGACTTCAAATTGCTTCCTCCTCCCATTGGCTCCCTTCCATCATCCCTCTCCACCCTGCTTATCCCCTTCTCCCCTACTTTCCTGTATTGTAAGATAGGTTTTCATGCCAAAAGGAGTGTGAATCTTATTCCCTCCTCCAGTTGAATGTGATGAGAGCAAACTCCATGCTTTTCTCTCACCTCCCCTCACTTTCCCTCCACTAAAAAGTCTCCTCTTCTATGAGAGACAATTTGCCCCATTCCATTTCTCCCTCTTTCCTCCCAATACATTTCTCTCTCACCACTTAACTTCATTTTCTCAAGATATGATCCCATCATATGCAATTCACTCTGTGCTCTGTGTGTGTGTGTGTATGTGTAATTGCACCAATCAGATACTGAAAAGTTTCAAAAGTTACAAATATTGTCTTTCCATGCAGGAATGTAAACAGTTCAACTTTAGTAAGTCCCTTATGACTTCTCTTTGCTGTTTACCTTTTCATGCTTCTCTTCATTCTTGTGTTTAAAGTCAAATTTTCTTTTCAGCTCTGGTCTTTTCATCAAGAATGCTTGAAAGTCCTCTATTTCATTGAAAGGCCAGTTTTTCCCCTGATGTATTATACTCAGTTTTGCTGGGTAAGTGATTCTTGGTTTGAGTCCTAGTTCCTTTGACTTCTAGAATATCCTATTCCATGCCCTTCAATCCCTTAATGTAGAAGCTGCTAGATCTTGTGTTATCCTGATTGTATTTCCACAATACTTGAATTGTTTCTTCCTAGCTGCTTGAAATATTTTCTCCTTGACCAGGGAACTCTGGAATTTGGCCACAATGTTACTAGGAGTTTCTCTTTTTTGAGTTTCTTTCAGGCAGTGATCAATGGATTCCTTCAATACTTATTTTGCCCTCTGGTCCTAGAATATCAGGGTAGATTTCCTTGATAATTTCATGAAAGATGATGTCTAGGCTCTTTTTTTTTTTTGATCATGGCTTTCAGGTAGTTCCATAATTTTTAAATTGTCTCTCCTGGATCTATTTTCCAGGTCAGTTGTTTTTCCCATGAGATATTTCACATTCTCTTCCATTTTTTCATTCTTTTGGTTTTGTTTTATGATTTCTTGGTTTCTCATAAAGTCATTAGCCTTCATCTGTTCCATTCCAATTTTGAAAGAACTATTTTCTTCAGTGAGCTTTTGAACCTTCTTTTCCGTTTGGCTAATTCTGCTTTTGAAAGCATTCTTCTCCTCATTGGCTTTTTGAACCTCTTTTGCCAATTGAGTTAGCCTATTTTTCAAGGTGTTATTTTCTTCGGCATTTTTTGGGTCTCCTTTACCAAGGTGTTGACCTGCTTTTCATGCTTTTCTTGCATCTCTCTCATTTCTCTTCCCAGTTTTTCTTCCACCTGTCTAACTTGATTTTCAAAATCCTTTTTGAGTTCTTCCATGGGGTGAACCCATTGAATATTTATTTTGGATGTTTGGGATACAGAAGCCTTGACTTCTATGTCTTTCCTTGATGGTAGGCAATGTTCTTCCTCATCAGAAAGTATGGGAGGAGATATCTGTTCACCAAGAAAGTAACCTTCTATGGTCTTATTTTTCTTCCCTTTTCTGGGCATTTTCCCAGCTAGTTACTTGACTTCTGAGTTTCCTTGCCACATCTGCCTCGCCTCCTGTTCTACCCAGCTAGTGCTTGGGATCTGAGATTCAAATGCTGCTTCGCAGCCTCAGGGCTTTCAGAGGGGGTGCTGCTATTCAGTGTGAGATTAAGTTCAGGTGCTTAGATGGGGGCAGGGCTGCCTCACAGGGCTCAGTTCCCTCAGGGGGTTTATGTGGAGATCTTCAACAATGGATCTGAGCTCCTGTCTGCTTTGGGAACTCCTGTCTGCTGCTATCTGAGCTGCTGCTTCCCAAGGGGGCCTGAATTACGGAGACACCCCACTCCCCTCTTGGCCAGCCAAAAAGACTCTCTCACTGACCCTTGGTGGCTGAGGGTGGAGGGACCTGCGAGGTCCCTGGAGATTCTGTCCCTGAAGACTGCTCATATCTGGTCCCCTCGGTGCCGTGGCCAAGGCAGGGCTAGGCTCTGCTCTGGGTCCGGTGCGTGACGGACCTTTGGTGTAGGTTTTTCAGGGTTCTCTGGAACAGAAATCTCCTCCACTCCATTGTGGTGTGGCTTCCACTGCTCCAGAATTTGTTGGGAGTTCTTCTTTACAGGTATTTTATGGGCTGTGGGTTAGGAGCTAGCATATATATATCTTTCTACTCCGCCATCTTCTATTCATGTTTTTCTAAGGTGATTGGTCTCATCATTTTTTTACCACAACTTGGTCAGCAATTCCTGAACTGATGGATATCCTCTCAAATTTCAACTCTTTGTCACTACAAAAAAGAATTGTTATAAATACTTTTGTACACATAGCAAAAAGTGATAGTTTTATTTCTTCATTGCCTATTCTGATTCTTTCAAGTTATTTTTCTTCTCATTACTTTATGTAGTACTTCTAATATAATATTGAATAATAGTGTTGATAATGTACATCCTTTCTTCAACTCTTATCTTATTGGGAAGGCTTCTAGTTTATTCCCATTACAGATAACATTTGCGGATGGTTTTAGATAGATAAGACATCATTTTAAAGAAAACTCCATTTATTCCTGTGCTTTCTAGTATTTTTAATGGGAAGGAGTATTGTACTTGTCAAAAGCTGTTTCTGAATGCATTGAAATACTTATTATTTCTATTGGCTTTATTATAAATATATTCAGTCATGCTGACAGTTTTTAAAACATTGAATCAGACCAATTTTCATGGTGTTAATTCCACCTGGTCATAGTCTATATGATCTTTGTGATATATTGTTTCAGTCCCCTTGCTAGTACTTTATTTAAATTTTTGAATCAACATACATTAAGCAAATTGGTCTCTAGCTATCTTTCTCTGTTTTTGTACTTCCTGTTTTAGGTATCAACATGGTATTTGTGTTGTAAAAGGAATTTGGACATTATGGGAGGTACAAGGAATATAAATAAAGGACTCCTTTACTTTTTTTTTTCAAATAGTTTTTATAATATTGAAATCAATTGTTCTCTATATGTCTGGTAGAATTCACTTATGAATCCATTTGGTATGGGTAATTTTTTCTTAGGGAACTCATAGATGGCTTATTCAATTTCTTTTTCTAAGATAGTGTTACTTAAGTATTCTTTTTCCTCTAGAACTTTTTCATAACTAGAGATAGCTTTGATTTGTTCTTCTGAAAATTGTTCATATCCTTTGACTATTTATCAGTTGGGGAATGGCTCTTATTTTTAGAAATCTGACTCAGTTCCATAGCATTTGAGAAATGAAACCTTTATTAGAGAAAGTTGCTGTAAAAATTTTGATATTACTTCATTGTTTATATCTTTCAGTAAAGTGCAGTTTTCCTAATTCTTTTTTTAAAATTGGGTTTACTCTTGCTTTTGCTTTGCTATACCTTCAGCTAAAGCATAATAGATACTGCTCTGGCCCCTTTTAAAAATTCTCTGTATGTGTTTTTCTGTTTCAAGTGTGTCTCTTGTAAAGAAAATATTATTGGATTCTGGTTTCTAATCATTCTGCTACCCATTTATGGGAGACTTTATCCTATCCACATTCATAGTTAGGATTACTAAGTATATTTTTCCCTCCGCCCTATCATTCTCTCTCTCTTTATACCTTGTTCCTCCTCAAAACTCTATTTTGTTTCTGACCACTGCTTCTTAATCCACCCCTCCCTTTCTTCACCCCCACTTTTCTTATTACTTCTCCTCCTATTTCCCTATTGGATAAGTTGTATATATGCATACCGACATATATTCTTTGCTTTTTGAACCAATTTAGGTAAAAGTGAGGTTCAAATGCTGCCCCTCATTTCTCCCTTCTTCCTTTCATGCCTCTTTTATGTAAGATAATTTTCCCTATTCTTTTTTGCCCTTCCCCCTTCTCTCACTGCATTCTTTTTTTATCACTCTTTTGTTTATTTTGAGATCATCTCAACATAATTGATTCATACCCATGCTCTGGAGCTAACTCCTGTAATTATAATAAAGTTAACAGTATGTACTTGTATCATCTTCCCATATAGGAATGTAAAAAGTTTAATCTTATTAAGTCCCATATAATATCTCTTTTATGTTTACCTTTTTATGCTTCTCTTGAATCTTGTATTTGAATGTCAAATTTTCTATTCAGTTCTGGTCTTTTCATCAGGAATACTTGAAAGTCCTCTGTTTCATTAAATATACAATATTCTCTGGAAGGATTACACTCACTTTTGCTGGGTAGGTTACTCTTCATTGTAACTCTAGCTCCTTTGTCTTTTCGAATAACATTCTCCAAACCCTCTGCTCCTTTGATGTGGAAGCTGCTAAATATTCTGTGATCTTGACTGTGATTTCATGATATTTAAATTATGTCTTCCTATCTGCTTGTAATATTTTCTCCTTTACCTGGGAGCTCTTAAATTTGGTTATAATATTCCTTGGAGTTTTCATTTTGGGATCTACTTCAGGAGATGATTGGGGAATTCTTTCAATTTCTATTTTACCCTCTTTTCCTTTATAATTTCTTGAAATATGATGTCTAGGCTCTTTCTCTGATCATGGCTTTCAGGTAGTCCAATAATTCTTAAATTAGTTCTCCTTGAAGTGTACCCTGGGAAGATGGTGGAGTAGGTCAGTCTTCAAATTTCCTCCACAAACAGAACATCATGATGAAAGGAATGCAGAACATCAAAAATAAAGGTGCAAAGCAGTTGTCCTCCTAAAACAATTTGAGAGGATTTTTTTTCTATTTCTTCTTTACCCTCTTGTTCTAAAATTTCAGGGAAATTTTCCTTAATACTTTCTTGTAATATTGTATTCAGATTTTTTAAAGATCATAAATTTCAGGTATTCCAACAATTCCTGAGAGTAACTCTGTTAGGAAGCAGACTAGACCCCAAGAAATTTCACCTCACAAACTTCCATCTAACAAATAGCAGATGCCTTAGTGGGGAAAGATTGAAGGACCCTCTGTTTCCAGACTGCCAGGCCAAGTGGTGCTAACCAGATGTGAGCCTGGGCTGTGGCTATGAGTGAGAAGGGACACACACTTGGCAAATGCAGTACTGTAGGGAGCAAGAATCTTTTTGGGATGGCATGACTGAAGGCTCTAATTGTGGTTTAGGAAAGAAGAGCAGTCCCTGAGGTTAAACCCCAGGACAAGATTCATAAAATAACAGTAAGGAGGACCTTAGGTATGGGCAACATTCTTGGGAGAAAAACCTAATTACAATTAGAAACTGCTAAAATAAAATAAAACAAAATAAAAATCAGTAAGCAAGCAAAGAACCTAACCACAGATAGCTACTGTAGTGTAAAAGAATATCAGAGTTCATATTCTGAGGAAAGTAGTGAGGTTAAAAAAACCCACTCCTACCCTAAAGGGTAATGTCAAATGGTCACAAGACCAAAAATAATCCTTGGAAAAACTTAAAAAGCAATTCAGAGGTCAAATAAGAGAGAATGAAGAAAAATTAGGGAAAAAAACAATTCAAGAAAATTATGAAAAGAAAGTTATCCACTTGGAAAAAGAGGTGCAAAATCTTAAGGAAGAAATTGACTTTTTGAAAACTAGAATTATGCAAGAGGAATCAAATGATATTATAAGACACCAAGAAATAATAAAACTAAAAAAAAAATAGAAGAGAATATGAAACATCTCATTAGAAAAACAATTGACCTGGAGAATAGATCAAGGAGAAACAATCTAAGAATTGTTGGAATACCTGAAATTTATGATCTTTAAAAAATCTGAATACAATATTACAAGAAAGTATTAAGGAAAATTTCCCTGAAATTTTAGAACAAGAGGGTAAAGAAGAAATAGAAAAAAAATCTATCATTTACCACCTGAAAGAGATCCCAGGAAGAAAACTTACATGAATGCCATAACCAAATTTCAAAACACCTCAGTTAAGGGGAAAAGATTGCAAGCAACAAGAAAAAAAGAAACAATTAGAATACTGCAGAGATACAGTCAGGGATTCATAAAATTTAGCAGTAGCTTCTACACTAACAGATAATAGGTCTTGACACTAACAGATAATAGGTCTTGGAACATAATATTTTTAAGAGCAGAAGATCTGAGGTTGTGACCAAGAATAATTTACCCAGCCAAGTTGAGTATAATTCTGGATGAAAAAAAAAATTAGACACTTTACAAACTGAAAGGTATTTGTGACAAAGAACTAATAAACCAAAACTCAATGGAAAATTTGATATGAGATCTAGAAGAAATAAAGGGAAAACATTAAAGACTAATTTTAGGGAACTCATTAAGGTCAAACTTCTTAATTCTTATATATGACAAGGTTATCAATATTATTAAAACTCATCATTGCTAGAGTTTATTTTTTTTTAATTTGTTATGAAGGTCATCAAACTAGGATAGTCTGAAAGAATGGGACTGAGTTGTGTATGATGGGGTGATTCTAAAAAAATCAAAATTGGGTATGCAAAGGTAAAAAGGAGCAATTATCTCATAAAATGGGGTGTGAAAGGAAGAACGAATACAGAAGAAGTGGGGGTAATGTTGGAATCTTACTTTCATCAGATCTGGGTTGAAAAGGAAATAATATGTATATCTAGAGGGTGTAGTTTCTCCTGGACTTGTAGAAAGGTGAGAGAACTGGGGGATAGGATGAGGGCAGGACTTTTAGAAGGGTGTGTAGATTAAGATTTAGGAGGGTGGGAAGAGAGGATAAGGCTAGGGATTCTTAAAGGGGTGGAAAGAATAATGAATAGGAGGGTAAGGGAAGAAGATTAGGAAACAGGGATAGGTAAAAGGAGAGGCTGAGAGGATAATAGTAAAAATAAGATGGAGGGGAATTCACAAATAGTAATTATATTTTTGAATGTGAATGGGATGAACTCATCCATAAAATGGAAATGGATAGCAGAATGGATTAAAAATCAGAATGTGACAATATGTTGTTTACAGGAAATACATTTAAGTATGAGAAATATAGTTAAAGTTAAAATGGAAATTTGGAGTAAAATTTATTATGCTTCATCTGAAACAAAAAATGCAGGGATAACAATTAGGACTTCAGATAAAGTGAAGGCTAAAATACATATATGATTAAAAGGGATAAAGAGGGTAACTACATTTTTCATAAAGATACCATAGATAATGAAGCAATGTTAATACTGACCCAAATACTATGTGCCCCAAATGTGCCTCAAATACTGTAGAATCTAAATTTTTAAAAGAAAAACTAAATGAATTATAGGCAGGGATGGCTAATAGTACTATAATAGTAGGAGACTTTAATCTTCCTCTCTTAGAAATAGATAAATTTAAAAAAATAAATAAGAAGTCAAGGAAGTGAATAGAATTTTATATTAGTTAGATATGGTATCTATCTGGAGAAAAGTGAATAGAAAGAGAAAGGAATACACTTTTTTTCTCAGTGGTTTATGGTACCTTCACAAGATTGGTCATACATTGGGACATAACTATTTTATAATTAAAAGTAGAAATACTAAAAGTATCATTTTTATATCACAATGCAATAAAAATAATGTTTAATAAAGGACCATGGAAACATAGCTTACCAATTAATTGGAGATTAAACAACTCAATCTTTAAGAACGAGTGAGTAAAAGAAAAAATCACAGAAACAACCAAGAATTTCATTGAAGAGAATGACAGCAGTGATACAACATATCAAAACCTATGAGATACAAGAAAAGCAGTAATCAGAGGAAAATTTTTATTTCTCAATGCTTACATGAGTGAAATAGAGAAAGACCAAAACTGACCAAAGAATTGGGCATGCAATTAAAAAAAAAACTAGACAAAAGAACAAACTAAAAATCCTCAGTTAAACACTAAATTGGAAATCCTAAAAACTAGTCGTGAGATTAATAAAACTAGGAGTAGGCTGAATGAAAAAAAGACTGATAAAATAGATAAACCATTAGGTAATTTAATTTCAAAAAAAGAGAGAAGAAAACAAAATTACTGGTATTAAAAATTAAAGGATGAATATATCACCAACAAAGATAAAATTAAAGCAATTATAAAGTTATTTTTCCCAATTATATGTCAATAAATTTAACAATTTAAATAAAATAGGAGAATATTTACAAAGTATTAATTGTCTGGATTAACACAAGGGAAAATAAAATATCTAAATAAGCCCATTTTAGAAAAAAGAAACTTAACAGGACATAGATGAGCTTCTTAATAGAAAAGCACTAGGACAAGATAGATTTACAAGTAAATTCCATCAAACTTTTAAGAATCAACTAATTCCAATATTAAATAAATTATTTGGAACAATAGGTAAAGAATGGATTCCGTCAAACTCCATTTATGAAACAAATACGATAATGATACCTAAATTTATGAAATAAATATTGTATTGATATTGAAACCTAGAAGATTAGAAGTAGGAAAAGAAAATTATAGATGCATTTCTTTAATGAATATTGACACAAAAATACTATGTAAAGTACTAGCTAAATGACTACAACAATATATTATAGATTTTACATTATGACCAAGAGGGATTTACACCAGAAATGCAGGGAGGGTTTAACACAATGGAAATGATTAACATAATCACATCAGTAATAGAAGTAAAAACAGGAAAACAAACCATGCAACTATATCGATAGATATGGAAAAAGCTATTGATAAAGTACAACATTCATATCTATTAAAATATTTGGAAGTAGTATCTACCTAAAACCATCAGCAAGCATTATACGTAATGGGGACAATCTAGATGCATTTCCAATAAGATCAGGGATGAAACAAGGTGTCTACTATTATTACCACTATTATTCAATATGGTACTGGAAATATTAGCTTTAGCAATAAGAGAAGAAAAAGAAATTGAAGGAATTAGAATAGCCAAAGAAGAAACTAAGTTATCACTCTTTGCAGATGATATGATGGTATCCTTAGAGAATCCTAGAGAATCAAGTAAAAAAACACTTGAAATAATAAACAACGTTTCAAAGTTGCAGGATACAAAATAAACCCACATAAATTATCTGCATTTCCATATATTACTAACAAAGTCCAGCAACAAGAAATAGAAAGAGAAATAACATTTAAAGTTACAGTAGACACTATAAAATATTTGGGAGTCTACCTGCCAAAACAAACCCAGGACTATATAAACACAATTACAAAACACTTTTTTCACAAATAAAGTCAGATTTAAATAACTAGAAAAACATCAGTTGCTTGTGGGTAGGTCGAGACAATACAATACAAATGACAATTCTATCTAAATTAATTTACTTGAGGGGAGGAGGCAAGATGGCGGAGTAGAAAGACTCATGCATGCTAGCTCCGAACCCACAGCCCATAAATTTTCTGTAAAAAAAACTCCCCACAAATTCTGGAGCACTGCAAGTCGTGCAGAAATGCAGTGGAGGAGATTTCCGTTCCAGAGAGCCCTGAAAAACCGACACCAAAGGTCTGTTGTACACCGGACAGTGGAGCCCAGCCCTGCCCAGCCCTGGCCATGTGGCCCCAGAGGAGCAGTTCCGAGCAGGCTTCAGGGATGGAACCTTTGGCGGCCGCGAAGGTACTTCCACCCACAGGTGCACAGGTCAGTGAGAGACACTTCTGGGCTGGCTGAGAGGGGAGCGGGGTGTCTCCGTGGCTTGGGCCCTCCTGGGAGGCAGTGGCAGAGGCACTGGTGGCCTGAGACTCCTGGAGCAGGCAGGAGCCCTGCTCCATTACTGAAGGTCTCCACATAAACCCTCTGAGGGAACTGAGACTGGAAGGCGGCCCTGACCCCACCTGAGCACCAGAACTTAAGCTCACATTGAATAGCAGCTGCGCCAGCCACTGAAAGCCCTGAGGCTGGGGAGCAGCATTTGAATCTCAGACCCCAGGCACTAGCTGGGTGGATCTAGGCAGGGGTGCAGAGGAATCTCAGAAGTCAAGTAACTGGCTGGGAAAAGGCCAGAAAAGGGAAGAAAAATAAGACCATAGAAGGCTACTTTCTTGGGGAACAGATATAGCCTCCCTTCCTTTCTGATGAAGAAGAACAATGCCTACCATCAGGGAAAGACATAGAAGCCAAGGCCTCTGTACCCCAAACATCCAAAATAGATATCCAATGGGCTCAGGCCATGGAAGAGCTCAAAAAGGATTTTGAAAATCAAGTTAGACAGGTGGAGGAAAAACTGGGAAGAGAAATGAGAGAGATGCAAGAAAAGCATGAAAAATGGGTCAATACCCTGCTAAAGGAGACCCCAAAAAATGCTGAAGAAAATGACACCTTGAAAAATACACTCACTCAATTGGCAAAAGAGGTTCAAAAAGCCAATGAGGAGAAGAATGCTTTCAAAAGCAGAATTAGCCAAATGGAAAAAGAGGTTCAAAAGCTCACTGAAGAAAATAGTTCTCTCAAAATTAGAATGAAACAGATGGAGGCTAATGACTTTCTGAGAAACCAAGAAATCACAAAAGAAAACCAAAAGAATGAAAAAATGGAAGAGAATGTGAAATATCTCATTGGAAAAACAACTGACCTGGAAAATAGATCCAGGAGAGACAATTTAAAAATTATGGGACTACCTGAAAGCCATGATCAAAAAAAGAGCCTAGACATCATCTTTCATGAAATTATCAAGGAAAACTGCCCTGAGATTCTAGAACCAGAGGGCAAAGTAAGTATTGAAGGAATCCATCGATCACCTCCTGAAAGAGATCCGAAAAAAGAAACTCCTAGGAACATTGTGGCCAAATTCCAGAATTCCCAGGTCAAGGAGAAAATCTTGCAAGCAGCTAGAAAGAAACAATTCCAGTATTGTGGAAATACAATCAGGATAACACAAGATCTAGCAGCTTCTACATTAAGGGATCAAAGGGCATGGAATAGGATATTCCAGAAGTCAAAGGAACTAGGACTAAAACCAAGAATCACCTACCCAGCAAAACCGAGTATAATACTTCAGGGGAAAAACTGGTCTTTCAATGAAATAGAGGACTTTCAATCATTCTTGATGAAAAGACCAGAGCTGAAAAGAAAATTTGACTTTCAAACACAAGAATGAGAAGAAGCATGAAAAAGTAAACAGCAAAGAGATGTCATAAGGGACTTACCAAAGGTGAACTGTTTACATTCCTACATGGAAAGACAATATTTGTAACTCTTAAAACTTTTCAGTATCTGGGTAGTTGGTGGCACCACACACACACATACACACACACATACACGCACACACGTGCACACACATGTACATGCATGCGCACGCACACACACATACACACATGCACACACATACAGAGACAGAGAGCACAGAGTGAATTGAATAGGATGGGACCATATCTTAAAAGAAATTAAGGTAAACGGTGAGAGAGAAATGTAGTGGGAGGAGAGAGGGTGAAATGGAATGGGGTAAATTATCTCTCATTCAAGAGGCAAGCAGGAGACTCTTTAATGGAGGGAAAAAGAGGAGAGCTGAGAAAAAAAACCCATGAAGTTTACCCTTATCACATTCGACTAAAGGAAGGAATAAAATGCACCCTCATTTCGGTATGAAAACCTATCTTACAGTACAGGAAAGTGGGGGAGAAGGAGATAAGCAGGGTGGGGGGGGATGATGGAAGGGAGGGCAATGGGAGGAGGGAGCAATTTGAAGTCAACACTCAGGGAGGGACAGGATCAAAAGACAGAATAGAAACAATGGGGGGCAGAACAGGATGGAGGGAAATACAGTTAGTCTTATACAACACGACTGTTATCGAAGCATTTGCAAAACTACACAGATATGGCCTACATTGAATTGCCTGCCTTCCCAAAGGGAATGGGTGGGGAGGGAGGGTTGGGGAGAATTTGGAACTCAAATTTTTAGGAACAACTGTTGAGCATTGTTGTTGCTACTAGGAAATAAGAAATACAGTTAATGGGGAATAGAAAATCATCTGGCCCTACAGGACAAAAGAGAAGATGGGGACAAGAGAAGGGAGGGATGATAGAAGAGAGGGCAGATTGGCGATAGTGAAAATTAGAATGCTCGGTGTATTGGGGTAGGGGAGGGTATAAAGGGGGAAAGAATTTGGAACCCAAAATTTTGGTTAAATGAATGTGAAAAGTCAAATAAGTAAATTTATATTAAAAAAATTAAATTAATTAATTTACTTATTCAGTACCATACCAATCAAACAATCAGAAAATTATTTTGTAGAGGTAGAAAAATAATATCAAAATTCATCTGGAAGAACAAAATGTCCAGAATATCAAAGGAATTAATGAAAAGTAATTCTAGGGAAGGTGGCCTAGCCATACTAGATATCATATTGTGTAATAAAGCAGGTGTCATCAAAACCACTTGGATAAGAAATAGAGGTGTAGAACAGTGGAATATATTAGGGACTCAAGGCACAGAAGTCAATAAATACAGCAGTCTGCTGTTTGATAAACCTAAGGACCCCCATTTCTAGGAAAAGAACTCATTGTTTGACAAAAACTTCTGGGAAAACTGGATAACAGTGGGCATAGACCAATGCCTGACACCATACACAAGAATAACATCCAAATGGGTAGATGATCTAGGTATAAAGGATGATTCTATAAACAAATTAGGGGAATGAGGGATAGTATAATTGTCAGATTTATGGACAATGGAGAAATTTATGACCAAACAAGAGATATAGAACATTACAAAATGGATAACTTTGATTACCTTAAATTGAAAAGGTTTTGCACAAACAAACCTAATGCAACCAAGATTAGGAGACAAGGAGAAAACTGAGAAAGAATGTTTATGATTAGTATCTGTGATAAAAGTCTCATTTCTAAAATATATAGAGAACTGAGTCAAACATACAAGAATACAAGTCATTCCCCAATTGATAGTTTTCAGAGGCAAAAATTAAAGCTATCTATAGTTATATGAAAAAATGCTCTAAATCTCTATTGATTAGAGAGATAGAAATCAAAACAACCCTGAGGTACCACATGACACCTATCAGATTGGCTAATATGACAAAATAGGAAGATGATAAATGTTGGAGAAGATGTGGGAGAGTTGGAACACTACTTCATTGTTGGTGGAACTGTGAGCTGATGTAGTCATTCTGGAGGGCAATTTGGAACTATGCCCAAAGAGCTACAAAAATATGCATACCCTTTGACTCAACATTATTGCTTCTAGGGATGTATCTCAAAGAAATCATAAAAATGGGAAAAGGTCCCACATGTACAAAATATTTATAGCACCTCTCTTTGTGGTGGCCAAGAACTGGAAATTGAGGGGATGCCCATAAACTGGGGAATGACTGAGCAAGTTGTGATAGATGAATGTAATGGAATACTATTGTACTATATGAAATGACAAACATTTTGACTTTAGAAAAACCTGGAAAAATTTATAATGCTGAGTGAAATGATCAGAACCAGGAGTATATTATACACAGTAACAGCTACAGTGTGTGAGGACTGTGTCTGATAAACTTAACCCTTCACAGCAGTGCAAGGACCTAAAACATTCCCAAAGAACTCAAGGCAAAATGCCATCCACATCCAGAGAAGGAACTATGGAATTGGAACACAGAATGAAGCAGACTATTTTGCCTTGTGTTATGTTTTCTTTTCTTTTGGTTTTTCTCATCGTTTATCCCATTTGTTTAAATTCTTCCATGCAACATGACTAGTTTGAAAATGTGTTTAATAAGAATGTATGTGTAGAACCCATATAAGAATGCATGCCATCCCAGGGAAGAAAAGGAGAGGGAGGGAAAGAAAATTTAAAATTTATGAAAGTGATTGTTGAAAACTGAAAACAAATTAAATTTAAAAAATATTTGGAAATATAAGCATAAATGGCTTTCCCTTAAACTAATGAAAAGCATTTATCTAAAACCATCAGCAAGCTTTATTTATAATGGAGATAAGCTAGAACCCTTCCCAGTAAGATCAAATGTGAAACAAGGATGACCACTGTCAACATTAGTCAATATTGTATTGGAAGTCCTAGCAATAGCAGTAAGAGAAGAAAAAGATATAGAAGGAATCAGAACAGGAAATGTTGTAAGAAAACTGTCTCTTTTTGCAGATGATATGATGATATACTTGGAAAATCCCAAAGACTCAGTTAAAAAGTTGCTTGAAACAATTAATAATTTTAGCAAAGTAACAGCATATAAAGTAAATCCTCATTAATCAACATTCCTATACATCACAAGGAACACCCTACAAGAAGAGATAATAAGAGGTATCCATTTAATATAACTCTAGAAGCATAAGATACCTGGGAGGACATCTCCCAAAACAAACCCAGGAACTATATAAACACAATGATAAAAAACACCTTTTTATACCAATACAATCAGATATTAAAAATTAGAGAAATATTAATTGTTCATGGGTAGGCAGGGTAAGTATAATAAAAATGACAATTTTACCTAAACTGATTGCTATATTCGATGCCATCACAACTAAATTACCAAAAATTATTTTACTGAATTAGAAAAAATAATTATAACATCCATTTGGAAGTACAAAAGTCAAGAATATCCAAGGAAATCATGAAAAAGGATGTAAAGGAAGGAGGTTTGGCAGTACCAGATATTAAATTATAAGACAGTTATTATCAAAATCACCTGGTACTGTAAGAAATAGAAAGGTAGATCAATGAAATGGAATAGACACACAATTTCCAGGAGCAAATAAATATAGTAATGTTATATTTGACAAGTGTGAAGACTTAATTAAGATTTTGGGATAAGAATTCATTATTTGGTAAAAATTGTTGGGAAAACCAGAAAGCAGTACAGCAGAAACTGGATATACATCAATATCTCAAACTATTTACCTACATAAGGTCAAAATGGATACAAGACCTAAATATAATGAGAGATATTTCAAGAAAATTTGAAGAACATGGAACATATTACTTATCAGACATATTGATGGATGAATACTTTATGAATAAACAAGAGATGGAGAAGAGAGTGAATATGAAATGGATAATTTTGATTATATTAAATAAAAACTTTTTGTAAAAGTAAACAAATGTAGCCAAGATCAGAAGAAAAGCAGAAAGTTGTGGGAAAATTTTATAGATGATTTTTCAGATAAAGGTCTCATATTTCAAATATATAAAGAACTTTGCCAAATCTATATGAATATGAGTCATTCCCTAACTGCTAAATAGTGAAAGGATATGAATAGGCAGTTTTCCAATGAAGAAATCAAAACAGTCTATAGTCATATGAAAAATGCTCTTAACCATTATTGATTAGAGAAATATAAACAAAAACAACCTTGAGATATCATTTTATACTTATCACAATGGATAAAATGACTGAATGGGAAAGTTACAAATGTTGGAGGGGATGTGGAAAAATTGGGACACATTCATTGTTGGTAGAATTGTGAACTGAAACAACCATCTTGGAGAACAATCTGGAATTATGCCCTAGTCTGGCTCTCTAGCACATATTTATATCATTAAATGGATTTGTTAGAATTATTTATATCTGTCTTCTAGGAGAATTTCATATCATAATTAGAAATTGCTTTTTAAAAATGTTTAATAGAATTTGTACACAAATTCATCTGGCCCAAGATTTGTTTTATGTTCTTTATCAGTTCTTTCATGGCTTCCTTGACTTCTCTTCTTCATATGTTAGAAGGTTGTGTTTGTTTGAATATTTTGTTTGTTTTTTTGAATTCTCAGTTTTATTGGCATGTAATTTTATCTAATCATTTTCATTTCTTTTTTTGTTTGTTATCAACTGAATTGAAAATTAATTTATGAAATTATGGAATGGAAACAGGCACACAAGTTTTTTTTGGGTACTTGCTAGGAAAGACCACTCACTACTGGCAGTGGAAAATGGGGAAGCAAGGACTTTTTAATTAAACACAGAGGGTATGGAAGAAAAAAGCACAGAAATACAGAAACAGGTAAGGGAAAATATTACAGAAGCAGAAGGGTAGAGTGGGAATAGGCAATGGAAGTGGTGAAGGAAGGCAATATGAGGAAGAGAGTGGGGAGGGGTAGAGGTAGTAAATATCACTCATAATCATGGAATAGAGTTGGGAGTACTAGGCATCATGGACCCTATGGAAATGGAAAAGGGCTCATGGTAGGGGTGGCAGGGCAGGAATTTGAGTCTCATTTTTCTAGAATTTTTTTTTTGGAGGGAAACATTTGGAAGGACTCCTATCTATTCCACCTTGGAGTTAGTTCAGTAAAATATCCAAACCATTTCAAAGCAGTTGGTAAAACTTCAAAATCATCATCTGAAAGTTTTTGATGTTCTGTTGGAGGATTGAATTTTGTCTGGAATTTACATATCATAGGACTAGAACTTTGATAAGCAGCATCTAGATAGTTTCCCCTAATTTGGCACAGATTACCAGGATGTGAATTTTAGGTAATACATGATTAAGTTGTTAATTATGCTCATTTGATCTTTGGAATGTTTTGTAGATGATTCCAGGTTCCTCTCTGAAATCTGAGTGTGCCTGCCTTCATTCCATAATTTCATAAATTAATTAACAATTCAATTGATAGCAAATAGGAAAGAAATGAAAATAATTTATTTGAACTACTTAATAAACTTTCTTAGTATACTGACTAGAAGGGGAGGTAGTGGTCAGGGGCATGAGAACATGATACAATTTTAACATATCTATTCACTTTGTAAATCCTGATTTTAATAATTTTATCTTCCTCTTTTTTCCTGATCAGTATAGCTAATAGCTTATTGATTTGGTTAGTCTTTTTAAAAGATCAGTTCTTGCTTTTGTTCAACTCTATACTAGTTTCATTTTCATGTTTCTCTATTTCTTCTCCACCATCATATTTTAGTTCAAAATAATTTTGTGTATTTCTCCCTTTGGCCATTAATGAAAAGTAACAAGAATTTTTTTAACTTACATAGAATTTTTAGAAATGGAAGACACCTCTGAGAGCACTTAATCCAAACTCCATCATGTTGTGGGTGAGAAAATGAAGGACCACTGAGGTTAAGTGAATTGCCTAAGGTCACATGAGTAGTTTTAAGCAGAACTAGGACTGAAACAGGTCTCTTGACTCCCAATCTGGTGCTCTTTTCTCTACAACTCACTTCTTTTTCATTGCAACTAGAAAATAAGGGTTTCTTTTATTATCCTGCAGGTAAGAAAACTAATAATTCTATAAAAATAACTATTATACCATGATGACCTCCTAGGTAATCTGATGAAATATCTTTTGAAATACTCAGATGCATTCATATTGTGTTGTTAAAGGGAATCAGCACTGGACAATCCAACTATGTACATTTTTTCATTCTCTTTCTTCTCTTCTGTCCACATGGATTTCTTCAGGCTTTCTGGCCAGAATAGTAATGCCTAGTGGGTAGAAATTCATGGAATAACATGAATTTATATTATTAGCTCTAAACCTGAGTTAGTAACCATTTCTTCCATCCTAGAATGTGTTTTTATGTGACAGTGGGATGAATAAATGGAAAAGCATGTATTGAGTACTTATTAATTGCAAAGCAAATTGAAAGTCTGTCCAGAAAACTTATTAAACTGTGCATATCCTTTGACCTAGCAATACTACTTCTACGTTACTCTCCAAAGAGATAAAAAAGTGGAAAAAAGGACTCAAATGTACCAAAATATTTATAGCAATTCTGTTTTTTTTAACATTAACCAACTGAAACACAAATAGTAGCTATGTATTCTAACTTCACAAGCCCTTGACCTAAATGTCTCCACACTATTACTAAGAATTAAAGGTCCCTAACTTACTGTTGTTGTCTAATGTCCTAAGCCTGATAGCTTAATTTTAGACTTAACTTCAGATGTTCCCTTACCAACAATCTATAATTTAATAGATCTGGTATTAAGCTTACAAACCTTTTGTCTATAGGAAATTGCCACTAAGAGTAGGAACATTGCAGCGAAACAATATCTCCCCAACTGCATGTCGATTCCAGGCAGGAGTAGATTGTCAACTTACATTCAGTCAAGGTTAAAGTCTGCCAGGTGTCAGTGGGGAAATTAAGTCAGGAGAATCCTACCTCAGCCCAGGCTGAACAGCTGCTCTCCCACCCTTCCTATGAGATCACCTTTTTCAGTTCATACCAGCATCTCACAGGCTTACTGGAATCATGAATTGGAGGCTCAGACCACCTTTTTTTTGCTATTGATACCTGGAATAATAGTCCCATGGAATCTTGAAATGGCAAGTTCCAATAACCAGGTTTCAGATATGACTATAATTTCACTTTGGCTAAGGAACATCTTTTGAGGCATGTCTTAAGTGGCTTACATGCCTTTCTATACCTGTTCTAGTTCCTGCTTAAATAACAGTCATAAAATCAAATTTGCCATTAAAACCTTAGCTTTTCTATCGATATCAAATTTTATCCAAGGTTATCTGCCTCGAGGAGACTTAGACTAAAATTCTTTTCCCCAAACTAAAGATGTCTCTGATTTAGTCTCAGTAATTAACTCAGTCAATCATTTTAATTCTAATTGCTTTTACACCACTTTGTAACATGTCCAATTTTTCTCCCCGTCTCTCACCTTCCCCCACCCCCTTGCATTCTGATTACCCCTTCCCTCAATGTACCCTCCCTTCTACCATACCCCACTCTTTCCTTATCCATATCTTCTCTCTTTTCTTGTAGGGCAAGATAAATTTCTATACCCCATTACCTGTGTTTCTTATTTCCCAGTTATACACAATAATAATTCTCAACATTCATTTCTAATACTTTGAATTCCAACTTCTCTCCCTCCCTCCATCCCTCCCTACCCATCCCCACTGGGAAGGCAAGCAATGCAATACAGGCTATATGTGTGTCATTTTGCAGAAGACTTCCATAATAATCATATTGTGTAATCCTCTATATTGCCCTCTATCCTACTCTATTCCTCCATTATTTTTTTATTTCCTCATTTGACCTTGTCCCTTCCCAAAAGTGTTTATTTCTAATTATTCCATTCTCCCATTTGCCCTCCCTTCTACCATTCTCCTCACCCCACTTGTCACCTCCTTCCCTACTTTGCTGTAGTGTAAGATAGATTTTCATACCAAATTTAGTGAGCATGTTATTCCCTCCTTAAGCCATATGTGAAGAGAGTAAGCTTCACTTTTCCCCTCTCCCCTTCTCCCTTTTCTCCTCTATTGAACAAGATTTTTCTTATCTCTTTTATGAGTTATAGCCTGCCCCATTCCATTTCTTCCTTTCTCCTCCCAGCATTTCCCTCCCTCACTGCTTAATTTGTTTATTTTTTATGGATATCATCTCTTCTGATTCAACTCAACCTGTGCTCTCTGTCTATATATATGTGTGTGTATATGTGTGTGTGTCTGTGTCTGTGTATGTGAGTGTGTGTGTATGTACAATCCCTCCACATCCCCAAATACTGAGAAAAGTCTCAAGAGTTACAAATATAATCTTTCCAAGTAGGAAAGTAAACAGTTTGGCTTTAGAAAGCCTTTTATGATTTCTCTTTCCTGTTTACCTTTTCATGCAGCTCTTGATTCTTGTGTTTGAAAGTCAAACTTTGTATTCATTTATGGTCTTTTCATCATGAATGCTCAAAAACCCTCTATATCACTGAATGAATATTTATTACCTTGAAATATTATACTCAGTTTTGTTGGGTAGGTGATTCTTGGTTTTAGTCCCAGGTCCTTTGACTTCTGAAATATCCTATTCCAAGACCTTTGATCCCTTAATGTTAAATTTGCCAGATCCTGTGTTGTCCTAATTGTATTTCCACAATACTCAAATTGTTTCTTTCTAGCAGCTTTCAGTGTTTTCTCCTTGACCTGGGAGCTCTGAAATTTGGCCACAATATTTCTAGGAATTTCTCCCTTTGGGTCTCTTTCAGGAGGTGATCTGTGGATTCTTTCAATATTTATTTTGTCCTCTGGTTCTAGAATATCAGGGAAGTTTTCCTTGATAATTTCATGGAAGATAATGTGTAGGCTTTTTTTTTGATCATGGCTTTCAGGTAGTCCCATAATTTTTAAATTGTCTCTCTTGGATCCATTTTCCAGGTCAGTTGTTTTTCCAATGAAATGTCTCACATTATCTTCTATTTTTTCAAACTTTTGGTTTCATTTGTTAACTGCTTGGTTTATCTCATAGTCATTCAGTTCCCTGAACTCAATTCTGTCTTGCAAAGAACTATTTTGTTCAGTGAACTTTTGAACCTTCTCCTCCATTTGGCTAATTCTGCTTTTTAAAACCTCCTCCTTCTTATTGACATTTTAGATCTCTTTTTCCAATTGTTAGCCTCTTTTTAAAGGTGTTATTTTCCTCAGCATTTTTTTTTTTTTGGTTCTCCTTTAGCAAGCTGCTAATTCACTTTTCAAGCTCTTCTATTGCCTGAGCCCATTTCATATTCACTTTGGAGGCTCTGGAGGCAGCGGCCTTGACTTCCTGTGACAGTATGCCTTATTCTTCCTCATCTGAAAGGATGAGAGGAGACACCTGTTCACCAAGAATGTAACCTTCTATGGTCTTATTTTTTTTCCCCCTTTTTTGGGCATTTTTCCACCAATTACTTGACTTCTGAATCCTTTGTCAAGAGGATGGTCCTATTGCCCCTTCTCTCCCCAATACTGTGTTCAAGGCTGAGATTTGATTTAGCTGCTTGATTCCCCAGGGCTTTGAGTGGGGGCAGGGCCATCTCTCAGGGCTGAGGTGCAGATCAGCTGCTCCCTACCCCCAGAGGCTTTAAGATGAACTGCCTGGACAATGGTCCCAGGTAGCTTCTCAGTCACCATAGCTGCCTGCAGTCTGCTGCTGCTGTCATCGCCTGGAGCTATTGCTGGAGGAACCCCATTCCCCTCTTGCCCAGGTGGGAAAGCCCTCCCCTACTGACCATTCAAGCTTTCTTTGGTGCTTGTGGGTTGAGGGATCTGGGACCCTCTCTGCTGGAAACTCTGTCCCAGAGGTCTGTTCAGCTCCTGTTCCTCCCAGTGTTGCATGACCAGGGCTGAACTTTGCTCAGTTTCTTATGAGATAGACCTTTCCTGCTGGCCTTCCAGGTTACCTTTGACTAGAAACCTCTTTCACTCTGTTGTTCTGTGAATTTGTTGGGATTCTTTTTTTCCAGGTATTTTGTGGGCTGTGAGGGAGGTGCTAGAGTCTTTCTACTCTACTATCTTGGCTCCACCCCATCAGCTGTTCTGTTTGCTGTGGTGAAGAACCAGAAACTGAGGGGATGTCCATCAATAGGAGAATGGTTGAACAAGTTATGATATATGAATGTGATAGAATACTACTGTGATATAAGAAACTGAAAGTAGTGGTTTCAGGGAAAGTGGAGGGAGGAAAATAATTTATATAGTAATGACAATATTATTAAGACAATCAACTTTAAAAGTCTTAGGAAAGGAGATCAGATAACTTGTCAGAAGGAGCTTGAAAAACTTGCCAGAAAGTGATTACAGGGGACCCTGAGCTAACACTGTATATGCGACCCTGTTACATTACCCATATAGTTCTGGTTTGCAGTTCTGAGGTGGAGAGGAGCACTGATGGTGGCTCACAAAAAAGCAGAGACCTTGGTCCCAGTTTCAGGGTTCTGAAGAATGCAAATGCTTTCAGCTACAGGGAGGTAGGGTCCCTTTCTGGGTAATGACCAGAGTGCATGGCAGGAGAGCAGTGACTATACCTCTTCCCTGACCATACAATCTTGAAAGGACTGACAACTTGCAGACCTCCAGAACTACTTCTGAAAAGAGCAGTGCAAAAAACCTGAAAGACAGTCCCTCCTTACCCCCTGGTGAGCAAAGCTCAGCTTTAATATGAAGTTAAAAATCAAGAAATAAATTGGAAAATAAGCAAATACCAAAAAAAAAAAAAAGAAGAACTTGAACATCAAATTCTACTACAGTGACTGGGAAGACTAGGACACAAACTTAGAAGCAGACAACATAAAAACAGCTACGTAAAAACAAGCAAAGTCTGAAAGAAAGATATTAATTGACCACGAGACCAAAAAGAGATCCTGAAAGAGTTAGAAAAGAAATGAGTGGTAGAGGACAAATAGGGGAAACATATAAGCGTGATGTAAGAAAGTTGTAAAGAGAGAATTAACAGCTCAGTAAAAATTACCCAAAAATACTAAAGAAAATAATACCTCAAAAACCAGAATTGGCCAAACAGAAAAAAAGCACAAAAATTCATTGAAGAAAAGATTGCCTTTAAAAGCAGAGTTGACCAAATGGAAAAAAGAAGTACAAACACTCACTGAGGAAAATAATTCCTTAAAAATTAGAATTGGGAAGTGAAAGTGAATGACTTCATGATTCATGATGAAATAATAAAAAATAAAGTCGAATGAAACAAAATGAGAAATATTTCATTAAAAAATCAAATGACCAGGAAAATAGATCAAAGAGAGAGAATCAAGAATTTTCTTAATTTATTTTTAATTTATGGAATAAGAAGCATTTCCATAACATAGTATAATAAAAAAGGTGATTTCACATGAAACTGCAAATCTGTTATGTACAACTTACCATTCCTTTTAAATATGCAATAAAGTTATCACGTAAATTTCTTCTTGTTCCTTTTTTCTCCCCCACCCTAGAAATGGCTACCATTAGACACAAGTTATATATTTCTATATATAACCATATAGATGTAAGATATATATAACTATGTAAGATCATTCTACATCTATTTATTAGTTCTTTTTATTTATGTAGATAGCATCTTCTTTTATAGGTGCTTTGCAGTTAATTTGGGTATTTATAATAGTCAAATGACTTAATTACTCAACGTTGTTCTTAAAACAATATTGCTCTTACTGAATACAATGTTCTCTTCATTCTGCTCATTTCACTCTTGATATTTTGGGCAAGTTTCCACATTTTTATAAGATAATTGAGTTCATCTTTTCTTATAGCACAGTAGTATTTCATCACACTAATATATCCAACTTGTTCAATCACCCCCCAATTCACAGACAACCCTACAATTTCCATCTCTTTGTCACCACAAGGAGAGCTGTTGTAAATGTTTTAGAACACATAGGCTCTTTTCCTTTTTCCCTAATCATCTTTGGAAATAGACCTAGTAGGGGTATTGCATGATCATTGTGGTGTAATAGTTATTTTTATAGAATTATTAGCTTTCCTACCTGGAGGATAATAGAAGAACCCCTTATTTTGTAGACGCAATGAAAAAGAAGTGAGCACTAGATTGGGAGTCAAGAGACTTGTTCTAGTCCTAGTTCTACTTAAAACTATTCATGTGACTTTAGGCAATTCACTTAACCTCAGTGGTCCTCCATTTTCTCACCCGCAACATGATGGAGTTTGGATTAAGTGTTCTCAAAGGTGTCTTTCATTTTTAAAAATTCTATAGAAGTAAAAAAATTCTTGCTAATTTTCATTAACAGTGAAAGGAAGAAATACACAAAATTATTTTGAACTAAAATATGATAGTGGAGAAGAAATAGAGAAACATGAAAATGAAACCATTATAGAGCTGATAAACAAAAGCAAGAACTGATTTTTTAAAAAAAAAAAACTAACCAAATCAGTAAACTATTAGCTATGTTAATCAGGAAAAAAAATGAAGGTAAAATTATTAAAATCAGGATTAACAAAGTGAATTGAAGTGTTAAAATAGTATCATATACTGGGCCCCTATCCACTACCTCCCCTTCTAATCAGTATACTAAAAAAGTTTATAAAGTAGTGAGTATAAATAGGCAATGGCAGTAAATAAGATTTCAAAGGGGAACCTGGAAGTCATGTACAAACCATCTCAAAGATCAAATGACCATAATGTACAATTTGTATCATATATTAACTAAAATTCACATCCTGGTAATATGTATTAATTCAGGGGAAATAGTCTTATTGACTCAGGAAAAATAGCTGCTTGTCAAAGAACGAGTCCTATATGTAAATTGCAGACAAATTGCAAACCTTCACATCTCTGGGCTTTCAAGATGCTGATAACTTTGAGATGATGATTTTGTTACCTATAGCTTTGAGGTGATTTGGATATGTTATGAGCTACCCTGAGTCATATTCCATTTTCATAGTGTCCATGCTGCCTACTACTCCCAACTATGAGTGATATTTTCCATCTCTCCCCCTCCCCAGTCTGTTCCCCACACTGCCTTCCTTCACCACCTCCATTGCCTATTCCCACATCACTCCTCTGCCTCGATAACGTTTTCCCTTGCTTGTCTCTGCCTTTCTGTGCTTTTTGCTTCCATATCTTCTGTGTTTAATTAAAATATCCTTGCTGCCCCATTTCCCACTGCCCATAGTGGTCTTTCCTAGCAAGTAGCCAGAAAAACTGGCTTGCCAGCCACATGCCATAATTTCAGAAATTCTCCTTTCAGTTGATAGCAAACAAAAAAAAATGAAAATAATTATCGGATACCATTATGTAAAACTACATGCCAATAAAATTAATAATTCAAAAGAAATTAATATCAGCAAAGAAATAAAATAAGAAATAGAGATCTTACATAACCACCCACCCCCATTCGAAGAAGAGAAATCAAGCAAGCTATAAAAGAACTGACAAAGAAAATAAAACAAACCCTAGGCCAGATGAATTTCTATATGAATTCTATTGAATATTTTAAAAAGCGATTTGTACCAATGCTATGAAATTCTCCTAGAAATGGAGAAAGAAATAACTCTAAAAAAATCCACTTAATGATACAAATGAGAGCTGGACAACTAAACTAGGGAGAGACACAGAGAGAAAAGAGGACTATTAACCAATTGCCCTAGTTAATATTATTATAAGCTTTCAAAATATAATCCTCTTAATGAGACTATATGCCTGGTATAGAAGAATAGATAGTTCAACATCAGGAAGATAATTAGCATAATTCATCATATAAACAGAAAAAATACTGAAAACCACCTAATTATTTCAAAAGATGCAGAAAAAAGTAGAAAATATGACACTGATTTGTAGTTAAAGACCCTAAAAAACCTGGGCATGGAAGAATCATAGGATCATAGATCTAGAGCTGGACATGGTCTCAAAGGCTATCTATTTCAATCCCCCTCATTTTAGAGATGAATAAATTGCTCCAAGGAGGTTATGTGATTTGGCTATGGTTGTATAGGAATTAAACTCTAGACTGCTGATTTCAGAGTCAGCACTCATTCCACTCTGTTCTTCATTAATATGAACTAAAGCATATGTTCATAACTAAAACTTAGAATGTTTTGCAGTGTAAAAAATATATTACATAGAGGGATATAGTGAGGATGCCATCTTTCCCCACTTATATTGGACATAGTTCTCAAAATATTAGCTATAGCAAAAGTACAAGAGGAAAAAAATAAAGGTATAGTCATTGGCAAGGGAGGATACTATTATCCTTGTTTGTAGATGACATGATGATTTACTTAAAAACCCTATAGAATCAGTGAAGAACTAGTTGAGATAATTAATAGTTTCAGCAAGGTAGAAATATACAAAATAAATCTGCAAGAATCATCAGCACATACCAGCAGAAACCAGGAAGAAAATTGTAGTAAGAGAAAAATATCTACCAAGACACTTGGAAGGTATATAAAAATATGCCTGCAAAATACTCTTTACTGAAATAATTTGAGAACTATTCACTACTTCTGATTGGACTATCTCAATACAATTAAAATGATAAAACTACCCTAAATTGACTAATAAATTTAGAGTTATATGGGTCAAATTACCAAGGGAGTACTTTATAAAACTATATGGAATAATAAAATCGTTTGGCAAACAGAAGTTCTAGAGATTAAAGGGAAATAATGAGAAAGTGAATAAGACAAAGGGAGAATAGCCTTACCAGACATCAAAATGTATTATAAATATAGAAGCAGACATCAAAACTATTTGGTACTTGTTTAAATACAAGAAATTCATTTATTCAAATAAACTAAATAAGCAAGAAAGCAAAATCTTTGAAAACAGTAGCCCAGTCCATTTGATATACCCAAAAACATAAATTACTCTTCTTTTTGTAAGTTCTGTTGGGAAGAATGGAAGATAAAAACCTAGATAAAAGACTACAGATAAAAAATCTGTAGTCAACAGATGAAAGTAATCAATAGTGTCAAATGATACAAAGACATCAAGAATGAAGGATGAGCATTGAGAAAAGACCATTAGATTTGTTGATTAAAAGACCATTGGAATTTTGGAAACAGCAGTGTCAGTTGAGTGATGAGGTTGGAAGCCAATTTGGCAAAAGGTTCAGAAGAGAGTGAAAGAAGGGGAAATGAAGACTTCTAAGGATAGACCACTTTCCAAGGAGTTTACCTTGAAAGGAGCATAGAATAATAATTAGTGTAGATCAAGAGAGGATTTTTTTTTGAAGGATGGCAGAAACATGGACTTGTTTGTAGGCAACAGAGCAATGGATAAAGATAGCAGAGAGGCAGATATTGGGGCAATAAAAGAAAAGTTTCAGTGCATATATACTCTGAGAAATTTTTCTTAATGCATCCTATCAGAGCTCATAAGGATCCCAAATTTAGTTCCTTGGAAATTATAAGTAGAGTCAAAGTCAACAAACATTTGTTAAATACAAACTACAGTTATCACTTCCACATCATTACTTTCCCCATTGCAGCTTTGATATATTGTGGGTTGATATAAGAAATTAAATGGGAATTTTTTGGAATTTTGTGGAAGCTTCAGATAATACATGAAAGCCAGAAGGTAACACAGAAAAAGCTGAGAAACTAAAAAAATGAATAATATATATATATATATATAGTATTGTACAATATCAATATAGTTTATCTTTCAATACCATCACGATTCTCTGGTACAAAAGGAGGGCCAAAAATTTTTACTCAGATTTTCCAGATCACTGGGGTGCTGCTCCCCTAATCCTCAAATAGGAAGGAAATAACTGTGTATGCCAGGAACTTTGTTAAGTGGTGAAAATCAAAGAAAGACAAACATGATGAACCAAGAAGCTCACATTCTAAAAGGGTAAGCAACATGAAAATGACTTTGTGCATACAAGATATAGAGTGTACATAGAAGGTAATCTTAGAGCAAGGGTACTGGCAATAGGAATGGGGATCAGAAAAGGTCACAAGATTTCACTAAAAAGAAGTTAGGAGATCTGACCTTGAATCCAGGCCTTGGCTTAAACTTTCTAAATTTTTGTGTTCTCATTTGTGAAAGGGTCATGGTGATACACATACTAACTGTCTCACAAGTTTGTTGTCAGAAAAGTGCTTTGTGAACCTCAAAGTGCTCCATAAATCTGAGTGTTATTAAAATTAGTAGAGTTGGGAGTAACAAACAATTTTAATAGTAAAATAATGTTGGTGTATACTATTATCTGGAACACAGACATAGCTTGTTCACAGACACACATAGCAACAAAGTATAATAAAAAAAAAATGCAACTCTCCTTGTGGTCCAGAGACCAGGACTCTAATCCATGGTCCTGTGGTGAGTGGTGAGCTGTGTGACTTTGGATCATTGCTCTGTTCACTTCCATAAAAATGATTGGGTTGGTTTATTTGATCTCTAAGTTTTCTTACAACTCTAACATCCTGTGATTCTGAAAAAAAAAAATAGAATTAAAAGGATGGATTGGTTTCTATCTTTTGTGCTCAAAGAGGACCAAAATGGTATCACTATGTTGGAATCAGGGTACTGTGTGTCTGACTGTGGCTGATCAGATCAATATCAGCTCAGAGTTTCTACTACAGGTGGGACACAAATAGTTCATATAATGAAGGGATTAATCTAAAGGATGTAATTTCTTTGAACAATGGAAGGGAAGAGCAGGAAAAATAGGAAACAGACATAACCAAATTTGGGAGCCTGAATAGACTTGTTACTTGACTAGGTTAAGAATTCACTTTGTGAAGGTGAGCCAGGGCCTTTGATAGGCAAGGAGACCATTTATCTTTCCTAGGAACATTTACTTCTATGTTCCTGTTGTGCTTTTTAAAAGTTTATATTGACATCTTTTGTTGTAACTTTTCTACATATATCTTTCCCCTTTTTTCAGAGAGCTGCCCATTATAACTGACAATAAAAAAGAGAAAAAAATGTTAAAAAATTAATCAACATATCTAATAAGTCTTTTATTGGATGCAGTTTTCCATACTCATAGTACCATCACCTCTGCAAAGATGAAAGGGAGATAAAAGTGCTTCCTATTTGGGGACAAAATTGCTTATTATAATTGGATAGCATTTTTATTTGCTCTTGTTCTTTCCATTTCAGTAACTGTAGCCTTTGTGCATATTTTTTTTCTGGTTCAACATAATTCACTTTGTACCAGTTCATATAATTCAGCCTATGATTATCTGTAGTCTCCATATTGATTTTTTTTATAGAGCAGAATATTTCAGTGTCCATGTACCACAATTTATTTAGCTATTCTCCAATTCATGGGCATCACTTTTTTACATTTTTTGGATGCTACAAAAATGCTGCCATAAACATTTTTGTATATATAATAATTTTCTTTTGATACTTGACCAACTTTGGGTATATCCTTAAAAATTGCTTTCTAGAATGATTGGACCACTTCATAACTCTATCAGCAGACTATTATTGTCTTATCTTTTCACAATTCCTTCATATAACTTATTCCTGTCCTTTGTCATTTCTGCCAGTTTTCTAGGTATGAGATGAAATTTTACAGTTGTTTTGATCTGTCTTTCTCTGATGTTTATTGATTTAGAGCAATCTTTCGTGTGATTGTTAATTGATTATAATTTGGGAATTGTTCATATCCTTTGACCATTTTGCTATTGGAATTTGGTTTTTGATCTTGCTTTTGTGCTAGTTATTAGCCCCTTATCAGATATATTTGATACAAATAATATTTGCTAACTGACCACTTCTCATACTAAATACATTGATTTTGTTTGTAAAAAAAACTTTTAAAATTTCACAGAGTTGAAGTTATCTATTTTAATTTTTTGTGGTTGGCTAAGAATTTTCACCTAGCCACATCTGTGTAAATAATGATGTATTTTATTTGTTTAGCTTTTATTTTTAATTCAGTTTCATTAATAGTAAATTTAATTATTCTTTTTCATAGTGCATTTAATGGACAAAATAATTCTATTTTCCTTTGGAAGTCCAAGGGATATAACTACCAAGTGAATAAACACAGTGAGTCAAAAATCAGCTTTCATGTAACCTGATATTGCTACATTTACTTAAAATTAATTCATATATTTTGAAATCTTTTTGATCAAAAAAGCTCTGTGAGTTGAATAGATCAAATATCATTGTCTCCAGTTTACTGATGAACAAACTCAGAACCACACATGGTAAGTAATTTGCCCACAGTCACAGAGCAAATAAGTATTGGAGTCTGTAAAAATCTGGGCTTTCTGACTTCAAGATCTGTATTCTTTCCATACTAACCTGACTTCTCCCCCCTCCCCCATTGGATAAACAACATGACGTTTGCCATGATCTGGTCCTGATGAAGCCAAGCTGAATCTTAGTGACTCCTGCTTCCCTGTATAAATGTTTGCAAACCATTTATTTTATAATCTGCTGCACGATTTTGCTAGAAACTAAAGTTGAGTACACAGATCTGTTTGAAGACTTGGTTTTCCTTCTACAATGCTATGATACCTCTGTGCTCTTTCAAATTTCACTGACAGTGGTTCAGCAATCTCATGCTCCAATTCTTTCCGTACTCTCAGGTATAGTTCATCTGAGTCTGGCGACTTGAACTTATCCAGTGCTCTCATTACTATCTTCTTACTTATTTTTAAGTACTTGCCTATTACCCATGCTGGTTGTCTTGCTCTGCCTTACTGTCAGTGTCCACTTTAAAATGTGGATCCCAGAGTTGAACAATGTTCCATTATAATTTCCCTACTAAAAAGCCCCCCTTTTGAGATCATTTAAAATTTTTTTTGTTAGATGTAATAGTTGGACTTAACCTAATTGACATCATTTTAATTGCAACTAATATACTTTTTCCTGAGAACTTTTCAGCAGGGAAATGCTTCATTAATTGATCTGTGCTTCTTGGACATTTCATTCTAAATTATCTTATTCTCTTTTTCTTATTCCTTTTCAAGTTCATTGCTAACTCCAGTTAATTTGGTTGTCCTTGAGGGGACCTGCCAAAAATATACTTCCCCAGAAATTCTCTGTAAAGTTGCTGTTCTAGTGATATTGGACCTAATATTCAAGAATTGAAGTAGACAAGATTAAAAAGTAGGAGAGCTTTAAGAATATTGATATCTTTTCAGTTAACCATAATGAAGATCAAGCCAAAGAGTGCCAAAATGACAAAAATATTTTATAAAAGCTCATACTGTGATCTTAGTGCTAATATTAAAAGACAATTTTTGACTGTACATGCAAAAGAAGTAGAAAATTGAGGCAAAGATCTTGATATTTCAAAGCTCTCAATTGTAATTTTTGCCTTAATAATATGAGTATTTTAGGCAAACACGACAGGCATGACAGGAAGATGACAACCTCCTCTTCAGATCATGGAATTTAAAGTTGGTCAAGGAGTCACAAAGCTTGGGTTTGAACTCACGATCTTCCTTCATGTCCTATGAGGTCACCATTTCTTTGTTGCTGCTGTTCAGTCATATGACACCGTTTGGGGTTTTCTTGGCAAAGAAAGTGGAGTGGTTTGTTATTTCCTTCTCCAGTTCATTTTACAGATGAAGAAACTGAGGCAAACAGGATTAAGCGTCTTGCCCAGGATCACACAACTACTACGTGTCAGAGACTGGAACTGAATTCAGGAGATGAGTCTTCCTGACTCCAGGTCCAGTGCCCTATCCTCTGTGCCACCTAGCTGTTCCCTTCTGCTCACCATACTGTCTCTCCTTTGGTTATCAGTCTGAAGCACCTACTCACAACCTTGTTCAAAAAACCATATTGCATCTTGCTCAGTTGATTTTCAATTGAGTCCAACTCCCCATGCTCCTATTTGTAGTTTTCTTGACAAAGATACTGGAGTGATTTGTCATTTCCTTCTCCAACTCACTGAGGCAAAGAGGTTAAGTGTCTTGCCCAGGGTCGCACAGCTAGTAAGTGTCTGAGGCCAGATTTGAATTCGGAAAGATGTATCTTCTTGATTTCAAGCTTGGCACTCTGTCCACCAGGCAGCTAGCTGTCCCCCTCACCCTCCCCAGAGGAAAAAAAGTCCAAAAAGAATTATTTTTTGATTTTTAAAATAACTTGCAGATTTCCAAAAATGTGTCACTTTAAATTTAAAATAATTCTGAAATGGCTAGTGAGTTATACAGTCTTACAAAGAATATGTTCATAATACTTTTTGAAGATTAAAAATATTCTCCATCTAATTACTCCACAAAAATTGTAAAATATTTTTTAATGAATGTAAGTTTCAATTTCTTTCAAAAACATTTGAAATGATGTATGATCTGTAAATGAACTAGACTAACAGATTATTGAACCTCCAAAGTCTTTTCTAATTCTAAGATATAAAGAGTCTTAGTTTTTCAAAGGAAAAGGAAAATAGGTTTCAGAGAAAAGGTGGTTTCTGGGATAGGTGGTGAGGTGGATAGGGAACTGTGCCTGGAGTCAGTAAGATGTGAATTCAAATCCAGCCACAGACACTTACTAGCTGTGACCCTGAGCAAGTCCCTCAGCTTCTGTTGGAACAATAGCACTTACCTCCAGATTTGTGATGAGGCCCAAATGAGATCATATTTGTTAAGTATTTAGCACATTCTGGCTTATAGTAGGTATTTAATAAATGCCATTTCCTTCCTTGTTCCCATCTAATACTCAAATATAGTGGACTTGGAGTCAGAAGAGACTTGGGTTTGAATCTTTGTAATGATACTACTTTTGTGTTCTTGAGCCAATAGTTTAATCTCTCAGACACAATTTTTTCAGCTGTAAAATGTGAACAAATCTGTAGTGCCTACATTATAGGATTATTATAAGAAAAACACTTTTAATTGTTAAAAGCTCTATGTGAATGAGTTGTCATTAACACTATTATCAGAAACTAAAAGTCATCTATTACAAAATATGGACTGACCTCTAACATAAAGTTGACTTCAGAAAAAGGTAGCCCCTCAAAAAGATCTATATAAATATCCAGAACAGCAACGATTGCTACCAGTTTACTAAATTGTGATTGGTCTTATTCATACTTTTCAGTGTCCATTCATTTTCCCTCCTAAAAGAATCATCCTCTTTTCATTTCTACATGTTACTAAAGCAAAAAGAAAATAAGCATCCAATTCTACTACTAACAAGTTGTATGATCCAGAGCAAGGCATTTAAGGTCCTCTGGGACTCATTTATGAAATTAGAAGCTTGGATCCAATGGGCTAAATAGTTTTTTTTCAGTTATAAAATTCTATGATTCTACAATAGGTAGACAGAAGTATTAGGAGAAGAGAGGATTTTATTTTGAGGGGGAGACACATTTGAAACAGAAAGACATACACAGAGTTAAAATAAAGGGTTAGAGAAGAATCTATTATGCTTCAGCTAATGCCAAAATCAGGAGTAGTAGTCATGATCTCAGACAAAGCAAAAGCAAAAATGGAACTAATTAGACTAATTAAAAGACATAAGCAGGGAAATTACATTTTCCTAAAAAGGTACCATAGACAATGAAGTAATATCAGTACCAAACACATATGCACCAAATAGCAAGGCATCCAAATATTTAAAGGAAAAGTTAAATGAGTTATGGAAGAAAACAGAGAACAAAACTGTATGAGTGGGGGGAATCTCAACTTTCCTCTCTCAGACTAGATATATCTAACCATAAGCAAAAAAAAGAGAGAAAGAAAACTATAGGTCAAATTTCCTAATTAATATTGATGCAGATTTTTAAAATATTATCAAGGAGATTATAACAATATATAATAAAGATTATACACAATGGCCAGGTGGGAGTTATACCAGGGCTAGTATAAACATTCTTATATATGTGTGTATATATACACATACACATATGTACTATACAAAATATCACCATATATATTTATATAGGCATAAATATATTTATATTGAACCAGGGCTAGTTCAATATTAGGAAAACTTTCAGTGTAATTGACTATAAAAATATAAAAACAAAAAAAATCTGATTTTCTCCATAGATACAGAAAAAGTTTTTGATAAAATATAGCACTAGTTTATATTAAAAACACTAGAAAAAAATGGCATTTTCCCCTAAAATGATTAATACCTATCTGAAACCATCAGCAATCATTTTCTGTAATGGGGATAAGCTAGCCGCCTTCTCAGTAAGATCAGAGGAGAAGCTAAGATGTCTATTATCACCACTATTATTCAGTTTTGTACTAGAAGTACTAGCTGTAGCAATACAAAAAGAAAAAGCAATTGAAGGAATCAGAATAGGCCATGAGGAAACAAAACTATTACTCTTCAAAGCTTATATTATGGTACACTTAGAGCATATTTGAGAATAGATAAAAAAAATTAGTCCAAACAATTAACTTTAACAAAGTTGCAGGATATAATAAAAACTCACATAAATCATCAGCATTTCTATATATTATCAACAAAATCCAACAGGAACAGATAGAATGAGAAATTTTATTTAAACTCACTGCAGATAATATAAAATACTTGGAATCTACCTGCCAAGACAAACTCAGAAAAACAATTACAAAACACTTTTCATATAAAGATAGCTCTAAACAATTGCAGAAATGTTAGTTGTCCATTGATCGGCTGAGCCAATATAATAAATATAATAATTTTACCTAACTTAATTTATTTATTCAGTGCCATACCAATCAAACTACCAAGAATTATTTTATAGGGTTAGAAAAAATAATAACAAAATTCATCTTGAAGAACAAAAGGTCAAGAATGTCAAGGGAATCACTGAAAAAAATGTGAAGGAAGACAGTCTAAAAGTACCAGATCTCAAACTGTATTTCATCTATATCTACTCATCCATCCATCCATCCATCTATCCATCCATCCATCCTCCATCCATCTATCCGTCTATCCGTCTATCTATCTATCTATCTATCTATCTATCTATCTATCTATCTATCTATCTCTATCTATCATCTATCTATCTATCTACCTATCTATATTTCTTTGTTTCTTGTTTGTTTGTTTCTTTCTGTCTATCTAACCATATTCTCATACTGGCTCAGGAATAGAGTGATAGATCAGTGGAATAGATTACATACACTATACAAAGAGTAAATGGCCATAGCAATTTATTATTAGATAAACTAAATGTTCCAATGACTTGGGACAAGAAGTCACTATTTGACAAAAATTGCTGAGCAAACCAAAAAGCAGTTAGGAAGAAACTACGTATATCATATACCAACACACCATATACCAAGGTAATTTCAAAATGGACACATGATTTAGATGTAAAGGGTAATATCATAAGCAAATTTGGGGAGCATAGAATATCTTATCTTTCAGAGCTAAAGATAAGGAAAGAATTTATGACCAAACAAAGATAGAAAGGGTCAAGGTAAAATGATTAATTTTTATTATAATTAAATTAAAAAAATTTTCTTACAAACAAAATTAATGCAGCCAGGATTAGAAGAAAAATAGGAAATGAAAAAAATTTACAACTAGTTTCTCTGATAAAGGCCTCATTTCTCAAATATATAGAGAATTTTCATTTATTTAAATTTATAAGAATATTTGTCATTTTCCTCTTGACAAATGGTCAAAGGATATGAACAGGTGGTTTTCAAATGAAGAACTCAAAGCTATTTGTAGGCATATAAAATGTTCTAAATCACTATTGATTAGAGAAATACAAATTAAAACAACTCTGAATCAACATTTCACACATATCAGCTTGGTGAATACAACAGAAAAGGAAAATGACAAATATTAGAGGCAATGTAGAAAAGAACTCTGAAGGAGAGCAAACAAAAAGGAAATAGACCTATATGTACAAAAATATTTATAACAGCTCTTTTTGTGGTGGCAAAGAATTGGAATTTGAGGGGATACTCATCAACTGGGGAATGGCTGAACAAGTTGTGGCATATGATGGTAATGGAATACTATTGTGCTGTAAGAAATGATGAGCAGGATGCTCTTAGAGAAACCCGGGAAGACGTACATGAACTGATGCGAAATGAGTGAACAATCTAACCAGTAAGAGCAATATGGCACAGTGATAAACTGAGAATGTCTTAGCTATGCTGATCAATGCAATGATCCAAGACTATTCAGAAGGACTTATGATGAAAAATGCTCTCCATCTCTAACAACTACCCCCCAAAACCAGACAACTGAAGGAGTCTGAATGCAGATTGAAGTATACATTTTCGCTCTATTTTTCTTGCAACATGGCTAATATGGAAATCTGTTTTGCATGATTTCACATGTATAATTGATATTACATTTCTTGCTTTCTTAATGGATGAGGGAGAGAGGAGCTCAAATCTCAAAATTTTTTTAAATGAATGTTTAAAATAAAGATCTAAACAATTGGAGAAATATTAACTGCTCATGAGTATGCAGAGTCAATATAATAAAAATGGCAATTCTACCTAAAAATCAGGGGAAGCTAGATTGTACAGAAGATAGAGTGCTAGACTTGGAGTCAGGAAGATTCATCTTCCTGAGTTCAAATCTGGCCCGAGACACTTATTGTTGTGTGACTCTGGGCAAGTCACAACCCTGTTTGCCTCAGTTTTCTCATCTGTAAAATGAGCTGGAGAAGGATATAGCAAACCACTCTAGTATCTTTGCCAGAAAAACCCCAAATGAGGTCATGGAGAGTTGGATATGACTGAAAAATAACTTAACAAAAACAACCACCTAAAAATAAAAATTTGAGATGGAGAGTGGATGATTGAGGGGGAGTGGGATAAAGGACACATACACAAGAGCTGGCCTTAGCAAGAAAGAGAGAGTGGGTAATGATATTAAAGGGTTTTAAAATGACAAGGAGAGAAAAAGTACTTCATGGAGACAATCTTAATTTTCTCTGTAAATCAAGTAATGAGATCCTCAGCTGAAAAGGAAGATGGAAGTCTTCAGGAGAGTCTTTGGGACAGAAGAGAAGTTTCAGAATAGCTTCTATGGGAAGTGAGATAGGGATTCAATTATGGAGGACAAAAGAACTGTCTTGTAGCAGTAGGTACCAAGTGGAAGTTAAAGTAAATTTGTAGAACACTCAGTCAGCATGGCTGTATGACTTCCTCTAGCTCCACCCAGCAGCATGCAAGTAGAAGCAAATAAAGCAGATAGTAGAAATAATCCATGATGAGGTGAATGATAAAAATAGTAGAAACTAAGGGTGAGAGGGATTGCAGGGCAAAGAACAGAGCATGTAGAGCTGAATTGATTAACCCTAGGGTTAAGATTGGGAAGGGAAAAACATAAAATCAGTGTGCCTAATAAAAGACTGAGGATTGAAGACCATGATAAGAGCAAAGAAGATATTTAGAAGGGACATGGAATGACAAGAGGTTGTGGTCAAATAGATGAACATCAGAGTTCTTAATCAATGAAGCATAACACTTGTGTGTAATGGAGAGACTCAGAATGTACAAGGTCTGACCTGTAATTTTCCTGCTCAAAAACCTTCAATGACTCTCTTTGGGATAAAATTAAATTTCTACAATATGGCTTCTATTTACCTTCCAAGTCATATCTCATGTTACTCCCCTTTACATCTGCTTCTGCTAAATTGCACAACCCATCCTCCCAAGCCTGCATGACTTATTTGCATTTCTCCAAATCCTTATCTTTCTACCAGGCTCAGCACAATTATCATCGCTCATGAAGGCTTCTGAGATCTCCCAGGTCTTTGTGCTCTTTCCTTCTTCCAATGCCTTTGCATTTACTTGTTTGTGTGCATATTGGAAAAGCAGCCAAGACTCTCCTTTTTCTCTTTTAATCCCCAGCACCTTGTATAGTGCCTTGCACATAGTTGTCTCCTCATAATTATTTGTTGAACTGAATCAAACTCAGACCTATGGGGAAAACACAGTGATTTTGGTTGCTGTTGGGAAATAGGGTAAAAGTTTTCTACCTAGCCCTTTTCAAGCTGGTTTCTGAATTTAATTGCATGGGATTGAGTAACATATGGAGAGGTGAGGTGGTGATGGGCATTGAAAGGAATATCCTTACCCTATTTCTACACATCTTTTCTACACATTTGGTAGGTAGAGTTCCTAGAATGACTTGAAGGTAACCCAATCTACTAACTTGAGAATATGATCGGAGTTTGAGGGCATTTGTCACATAACTCAGAAAAGAATTTAGACTAACTTATCCAGAACAGCAATAAGAGAAAAGAAGTTCACAAAACAAACTTAAAAATGCTTACAATTTTCTCCAGTAGGCTGTAAGTAGTTAGCTAGATAGAGTGTGTATCTCAAAAAAGCTAAAGATGGCCCCTGGGACTATTGAGCTAAACAGCTGGTTCTTGAAGAAGGGAGAAGATAGCAACAGGAACAATATTCAGCTGAGAACAGCACAAAGGAAAGAAGAGAGGAAATCACCTCAGCTCAATGGAGAGAGCAGCTTGGTTACTGACAGCTCCGGAGAACAGATATCATTGGCCCTGCAGAATCAGAGGCATGAATTGACTTGGCCATATTTTTCAGTTGACTTATTTCAGTCATGTCCAACTCTTTGTGACCCTAATTTGGTTTTTTTTAGGCAGAGATACTGAAATGGTTTGGCATTTCCTTTTCTCACTCATTTACAAATGAGAAACTGAGGCAAACAGGGTTAAATGACTTGCCCAGGGTCACACAGCTGGTAAGTATCCAAGGCTGGATTTTAACTCATGTCCTCCTACCTGTTCCACTGTATCACCCTTTCTTCCCATTTGTGTTCCCTATATATATGCCCATTATTCTTGTAGCTAGGGTCACTCATATTTCTTACACGTGTGCTCTAAGATGTATATTAATTGATCATCTGTGCTATATATCTATATCCATATCCTCTCCCTAACTTTGGTATAGTTGCCTGCAGTAGAGTGTACCCCAACATAAATAGGAGCTCTTTGTTATCACTTATTTTGTTATGCTGTTAGGTTAAAAAAAAATTTTGCTTCAATCTAAAATGTCCTCTATTTGGCCTGGTAAAAGTAAACACGTTGCTTGAAGCTCATGAGCAATTGTTTTGAATGAATGATCCACAAAGGGGCTTGAAGTTGGGGTAGATTTCTTGGGGCATGTGCATGAGGGTATTCCTTAAGTTCTACACTAATTGGGTGAAAATATTCTAGATTATGATGCACAGAGTGATGCTCTCTTTGTCTTCCTTTTTCCATTTAGACCACTGTAGCAAGTATTTGTGGAATGAAAATTTTTGAGATTTCTCAGATGTATGTTTGCTAAGTGGCATAACAATGACATATATATCACATATATATCATATATATCACACATATCATATAATATATATCTAGAGATATAGACACAGAGAGAGGGAGAGAAGCAGATAAAGAGAGAAAGAGAGGGAGAGAGAAGAGAGATGAAGATTTAAAGATTTTATAAAAACATAGTTGTTTGGATATATTCTAAATGATTGATTTTTCACATTTCAACTGCTAAGAAAATGCCCAGGAAGTTCAAAAATGTCTTTTATTTTCAAGTAGCAAATTGGGTATCTGTGCATATGGATAGTAACTGAAGACTGCTAAGAGTACCCCATCAGAAGTAAAATTCCCTTTGAAATAATGAGTATGCGATGTTTAAAAATAGCTCTCACAACATGAGTCCAAGGCAAGTTACCACTGACTCTGAAATCCACTCAGGGCTCCTGTTGAAGTTTTCATTTTCTAGAGAGGATTCAATTTAAAATTCAAACTCTAAGTACAGGAGGATTTTTTTATAGTTCACATATTATTTATATTTCCTCTCAACCCCCTTAAACTGTTTGAAAATCTTTGAGCCAAGGCAGCCACAGCCTGAAGGATTTCAAAGTCCCCATAGCCATTTCAGGTTGTTCGCAATGCGTTTTCCAGGGGCGCTTTTGGACAATGGACACCTGTGGCTTATGTTGCATTCTCCCACCCCTCGTGGCTCTTTGATAGTCATCCTGCCGCTAAAGCTTTGCTTTATGGATCTGAAACAGCTAGCTTTTCACTGCCAAGTTATCAATTGAGACCAACTGCTGGTAAAGGGTTATAACAAATGAGGGAACTGGTTCTTTTCAGTGGAATACATCAACACATCGGTCATTTATGCCTTCTCTTTTTGAATTCCCATGAATATGCCTATCACATCCTCTCTACACTCAGATCCCACTCAGCAACATTTCATTTGCACTTCTGAAATAAACATGTATCCTTCAACACTTACTGCATCCTCTTTGCCCTTCTCTAAGTAATGGTAGGGCTAGGGTTCCTCAAAGTTTATAGCTTTATTCCATTAAAGAGGGCAAGGGTTGGGGGAGATACACTACACAGGGAAATTCTAATGCTCATGCATTAAATTCTGTATTGAGAAGAGTTGCCTGGGAAACCAAATTTAAAATCTCATTTGGTCTGAATTTTCAAATGACTGGAGGTTCTGCTGTGTTTAAAAAACAAACAAAACAAAAAAGCCACCACTCCTAAGCTTCTGAACTGCACAGAAAATTCCTACTTCACATAGGCTTTCTGTGGTAGCAGCCATCAAATAGCTGCAAATGAAAATGTGAAAGAGGAAAACAATAAATTGGTTTTCTGGGGTTGGGGTGTGTCTTAATGATCAAACTCATCTAACCATCTGATTTCAGACCTTAAAGCTTTTGCACACATGACTTAAAAGTAGATATTTCTGACAGATCCATCTGTGTGATTTAATTCAGGGTCCTAAAATGTGCATGTTATTGGATGGATCCATTGCTGCTTGCTGAGAAGAAGTGCTTTTTGCTTGAAATTGGCTAGACTTCTTGATTTTGTATTCATTTTTGGAGAACCATAGAGTAGCAAGTAGAGAGTTGGCTCTGAGGTCAGGTAGACCTGAGTTCATGGCTTGTTCCTGATACTTATTGGCTCTGGGTTTCTGAGAAAGTAACTACATCTCAGTACTCCAGAAATCTCTTATACTCTGAGTTGCAGAGATCAAGATGGCAGACTAGCAGGAGGAAGTGCAGCCCAACTCCCCCACTACATCTCCCTGAAGATCTAGAATATGCACCACACCAAATTCTGATCAGGAAATCCAAGAAAATAATCACACTAAGCTATTTTCTCCAGCCCAGGTCCACAAAGGAAACAAGACAAAGAAATCTACAGATATCAGGTCCATGGGCTGGCCAGAAGCATGCTTCACAGAGCATTCTAGCCCATAGGCACTAGAAGAAGATCAAGGGTATGTACTAGGACAGGAAGCACCAGAACAAGAAAAGATCCCAGTGGGTCCCTGAACTCGTGCAGCATACAGGGGTGGGGGCCGTTTAGCAGCTCTTTTACTAACTAGCCAGTTCCAGGTAACACATGAGGAAGGAATGAGAAGAGGACTTGAACCAAGGGGTAGCAGAGAGGAGCAGGTTGGGAAAAGCAGTCTAGATTAAGTAGAAATAAGAAGAGGTCCATGCTTGAGGCAATGCTGTTTTGAGGGGCTTGGGGGATTTATTCTGAAGACATCTTAAAGATGGGAATATATTGAATGATTTGAAAAAAATCCTTCTACTAAAAAAAGGCAATTGGGACTATAGTCATAATATGAACTCATATGCCTTTCTCATTTCTACAAAATCTTTATGATAATAATTCACATGTGCATTACAAGGCATCCTAAATGAATATATTAAAAAGGAACAGGCAGTCAAAAAGCATCTACAGTAGCCCATATTTTTTTTTATTTTCACAACTGACTGAAAGATGTACAAAATACAAAAAGCTATAGTATATTTTATTCGTTGTTTATTTTTGAAGGCATTTTATTCAGTAGAACAAAATGGGCTCTTTTCCAATGAGTTTCTCCTAAACACATTTTAACATCATAAAGATTCCAAGATAGGCTCAACAACAGACATAACATTGTTCCATGACCTGTTGATTATTAATATCAAGCAAGAAATGAAAAAGGGCAAAATTCGTTTATCAAAAGTGTTTGCCACTGTCATGGAAGATGTGCAGTGAAAATTCAAATGCAAAAGGGATTCCCTATAGAGAGTGAAATCCTGAAAATGCTCCTTTGCAAATGACATCATGAATTGAATCAAGCCCTGGAATTCTGCAGAGATAATGAGATCCATTGTCACTAAAACTGGTTCAGCCAAATTAAGGACTCTATAATTATATACTTTCTGGTTTCTTCAGAAAAAAAGTTCACCTTAGGCTGGCTTCCGTTTTATATATGATTTCTCCAGTTTTTCTTTGGTGTGGACCAGCTGAATATTTTGCTCATTTCAATACATCAAGTAGCTAGGATTTTGTAGAAGCATGTACTTAATACAGTGTCTGACACATAGCTAAGTGCTTAATCAATGTTTGATTAACAGATTGTTGATTTCTTTATCTCTAAGTTACAGCTGAAAAATTTCATCACTCAGTAGCAAATTTCTGGTGATGATCTTCTCTGACCTTAACTTAATTCCAGCCAGGCTTAATCAGAAGTCTGGTTCCCTCTACGACTTCTGGTCTCCTTTTGGACCTCCACTTCAGGCACCTCTTTCACCCTTCTAGTTCACATTCTCTGTCATTGGAGGAAGCACTTATACTATTCATGCTAATTCCAAACTGGGATCAGCCCATGACTCTTTGGATGCTTTCTAGACTTTGCTGAGTACCTTTTAGGGATCCTTCTTGCCCTCCCTATGCTGTACTCCCACTGGGATGGGAACCAGCTTTTTTGTGCAAATTTGTATTCCTAGCATCTAACACAGTGCCTGGCATAAAGTAAATGCTGGATAAATGGTCCATTTGTCTATCATCTATCTATCTATCTATCTATCTATCTATCTATCTATCTATCTATCTATCTATCTATCTATCCATCTATTTATCTTTCTATCTGTCTCTATATTAGTCTATCCATTCATCTATCTACCTGTCATCTATTTCTGTATCTATCCATTCATCTGTCTATCATCTATCTATCCCTATGTCTATCATATAAGTCATTGCTCAGGCTATATTCAAAAGCTTTCCATCTTGGAAGGACTTTCCAGAGATTTTTCTCTTCTGGTATAGCCTCTGAGACCATGATGAAAGATCACAATAAAAATTTTTTGTGGAGAATCGCTTTAATAACATTTAATAAACTAGAAGTAGTTAGCAAAATAATCTACAGTTCATTTTCCCTCACCAAACATCTAATGTTTTTGGAAGTTGAAGTAAAAGTTTTAATATAGGGCTTTACCTATTTTATTTTGTTTGGTCCACTGACTGCTAACATATATAAGCAGAGAGAGAATTGAGTTTTTCCTTTTATCTTATATTGTTGGTCTCTTTGCTGGTCCTTGCATGTGACACTTCATCTCCTATCTGTATTTTTTCACTGGCTGTCCTGCATGCCTTTAATGCTCTGCTTCCTCATCTCAAATCTCCTGACTTCCTCGCTTCCTTCAAATCTCACCGAAAATCCCACTTTCTAAAGCATTTCACTATTTCCCTTAATGATGCTGTCTTCTTTCTGAGATTATTTCCAATTTATCCTGTATGTATCTTGTTTACACGTAATTGTTTGAATATTGCCTCCCCCATTAGACGGTGAACTCATTAAGAGCACTTATTATTTTGGGGGGCATTCTTTGCATCCTCAATCTGTAGTATCATATATCAGGGGTGGGGAACCTGCTGCAGGTTCCCCATTCTGGTAGTAGGTGCTCAATAAAAACATTATTGACTTGAATTGACTTATTGACTGAGTTATCCTTGAAGTCATAAGACCTGAGCACTAGTCCCAACTCTGTACCTGCTTTTCTGTGGCCTTGGGTGATTTATTTAGCTTCTCTGAGGCTGTTGCCTTATCTATATGTGGGTGTGTTCTTCCTTCATTGCTGAAGAAGACCATGCCATCAGAGAAATGATGACATGACTTGCACGTGACTTTGTTTTGAGTGAGGGAGAGTAATGCAGGTCACCAGCCTCACTTCTCCTCCAGAGTCATCTGAATCCAATGACAAGATATTCATGAGGATGACTGGAGATGACCCAGGATGAGGCAGTTGGGGCTAAGTGACTTGCCCAAGGTCACACAGCTAGTGAGTGTCAAGTGTCTGAGGTGAGATCTGAACTCAGGTCCTTCTGACTCCTGCACTAATGCTGTATCCAGTGCACCACCTAGCTATATAATAGAAGTAAGAAAATAATATCTCAAGTTGGGTTGTGTGACAGACTTTGAAAGGTTTATCTGAATCGGTATTATTGAAGGTTACACACAGTTAATAGAAAATTAGGAGAGAAATATATCTTTACATATGTTTTAAAGATAATCCTCTCCATTTCTGCCCAGACAGATAAGATATGCAGTGTTAATCTCACATTTACTTCCTGACCTGCTTAAAGTAATGCGTAATGATTACTTTTCTGGCTGATTTCTTGAGGCTCCATATAAGTCATTAGAGAAGAATTTAGGGACTAGTAGGTCGGTTTTCATCACCTCTAAGCAAATTTTTGTTTGTTTATATGACTAAATGACTAGTAAACACTGAAGTCATCGCTGGAGATTTGCTAGTGTAATTACTACTATTACCTACTATTACTTAGTAGATCCTAGCAAAAATGAGTTGTGTTGAGAATGCTTAAGAGAAATGTTGGACATTCTTACCCTAACCATATTTATCTTTATTGTACTTTTTTAATTTATGAAAGTCCTTAGCTAATAAGCTAATACCTTACCTTCAATTAAAAATTTACCAGAAATGAAACATTTAATCAACTATAAATAGTAGACCTGCATACTGTACACTATATATTTTTCTGTATTTGATAAAAAAGTAAACATAATAAAATTGCTTAATTTAACTTTATTTAATTGGCTGTTAGATTCAGTATTATCCAGGGTGAGGAAGTGATAAGAGGTTCCTGATGAAATAATAAGGGCAGGCTAAGACCAGCAGTCAGAAAGAGCACTCAGAGAGATAGACTCTATGCAGAATATAAAGAAACTTCTTGAAGTCCAGAGCCAATAAAAACTGAGTTTACAAATCTCTTTTGCTTAAAGTAATAATATGGGTATAAATGACAGCACTGTAAAGATGGATCACAGTAAAAAATAATTTGCTATTAAGTAAAGCACTACCCCTTTGTTTCTGGGTATTCATTAACAAATAGAATGATGTAATAGAATGGTTTATGTGGAGTTAGATAGACTTGACCCTGGCATTTAGTGGTTGTCTGATCTTGGGAAAGTCACTTAAACTATCTGAGTTTCAGTTTCCACATCTGTATGATGGAGATGACAACTATTTTACCTATCACATAATTGTTGTGAACCTTAACCTGAAAATAATTTTATAAAGTGCAAAGTATTTTATTATACAAATTTTTAAATGGTTATACTGAAATCACTTATTATTCTTGTTATGAGAGGCATATGACTATATAAAATATTTTGTTAATGGTGTTACTATATAAAGATAATCTTTCTTTTACATTCTCCTGAGAAGTGATGTCTAAAATATATAGACAACAGAAATATATAAGATCAAAATTCATTCTCTAATTTTAAAACACGGTCAAAATGTATGAACTCAGTTCTTGAAAGAATTACAAGTTATTCATATCATATGAGAAAAAATGTTCTGAATTACTGATAATAAGAAAAGTGCCCATTAAATCAACTCTGATTTGTTACCTGATAGCCAGTAAATTGGCAAAGATGACAAAAGATAAGAATGATCAATGTTGGAGGGGTTGTGCAAAGACAGGTACACAACTGCATTCTTCGGAGTGCTGTGAATTGGTGAACCCATTGTGGAAAGGATTTTGGAATTATGCAAATAAAGTGAATAAAATATCCATAACCTTTGTTCTAGTGATAACATTGCTAGGCATAGATCACAAGGAGCTAAATGATAAAAAGGTAAGACTCCATATACACCAAAATACTTATAGAAGAGCTTTTTTTTATAGTTCTAAATAATTGAAAATAAAGTAGGTGCTAACATTTGGGGAAAATTTTAAATAGTAATACGTGAATGTAATCAAATCTTACTGTACTATAAGAAATGACAAAAATGAAAGATACAGAGAAGCATGGAAAGACTTTTATGAGCTGATGCAAATCAATGTAAGCAGAAACCAAAAATATTCACGATGACTACAATATAAATGGAAAGAATAGGAACAACTGAGATCGGTTATTCACAACAACTGAATGCTGTAAAATTAAAAGGATCAAGCTAAGTCTTAAAGAAGAAAACTTTAAGGAGACACCTCCTCTCACTCCTTTGTGGAAGTTGGGGTCCATTGGTGTGGAACATCACATGTACCATGTTGATTGACTTTGCTGAATTAAAAACAAAATCTTCCTCTTAAAAAGCAACAACAACCAAACCTTTTTGTTATAATGGATAGCTCTCTATAATATAAAAGAAGAAAAAACCAAAATTGGATAAAATGTATACAAAGAAATACTGATATAATTATTATTAATAATAATCATGGTCATTATTTTACTTTTTACTCCACCCAGGATACAAAAACATAATTTACTCAAAATCATATTCTTCATATTTGACTCATCATAAATTTGATACAGCACAACTTAATTTTCAATACACAAAGTAAAATAAAAATTATCTTAACTTTAACACATCCAGAAAGCTCACAGAGAGTGAAATTTTTAGGGAGCAACTGGGGAATGTCTTTCAAATAAACTTTCTGAGCTACCAAAAGTAATTGCAGGATGCTGTGCTGACAATGGACATGAGGAGGGAAAGGACAGTGAACTCCCAAAGAAAACTGATGCGCTTAGTAGGCTTAAAGATAATTTTACTAATGTAAAAAGAGAAGTCATCTTGATAATCTGGCCTGTTGTGCCAGTGATAAGGCTTATAAGGCTTTGGGAAACAGAAAAGAAAAATAATCTATCTTAGAGATTAAAATTAATTCTATTAACTCATGAAAAGTTGCTTAGCACAACAGGAAAGAAGAGAAATAACTGGCAGATCTAAAGAATTCTGTGTATAAATTCCTACTTAGTTTAAAATAAGGTAAAGAATCACAATTTTTATGAAAAATAAGCTTAATTTTTTTTCCTGCCAATCAAATGAAATAACTTTAAAGTGACCTTTATTAACTGACTAGCAGTTAGAAAAACTGAAAAAAAAAATACATTGGCATAGGCAAGAGGAATTTAGAGAAAATCTGTAAATATATTTGCTACCATGTTTAAAAACTCAGTAATTAAAGAGTTTCATTGGGTTCCTAATATACTGCTGACAGGTTAATATAGGCAGCTCATATATATGTGTGTGTATACACATATGTGTGTGGACATGTGTGTGTGCATGTGTGTGTAAAACCCTGAAGTCTTGAACTTCAGAAATTGTATTTCTGAGTCTGTTAAATTTGTATTTATGTGTGTTACAGATGCCAACCTATGGATTTTGTTTTTATAAATTCCTGCTTGACTATTTTTACTCTCTGGGCAATTTTTTTTTCTATGAAAGATTGCCATTTGGTGAGCAGGTTTGTTGTTGTCAATCATGTTTTGGGGGAGGAGTTCATTGTTGCTTAAATTCTATCTTCTCACCCTGTCTTCCTCAGACTGGAGTGGCAAAACTGGTGTCTTTTCCTCTGAGTGGTTCTGGGTCCTGGATAATAGGGACACTGAAATGAATGATTATGGCTGTTACCTTTCTCTCTCAGGCTTTTCTTAGAGGAGGGACTGGCATGAGCCAGGAGACAGAGACCAACTGTCTTCCTCTCCAACACTGTTGTAGAATGGGGACCATTGTAGCCAGAAGATAGATTACCTTCACCTTTGACACTGTTTCAGAGCAGAGCCACTTGGTGGGTCAAAAGCATGGATGTGGTTGTTCCGTATCTGTTTTTTCCAGAGCATTGTCAGCATAGATTCTTTTCATTCATTCTTCTAATTTCTTGATTTTTTATTTCATATGGTATACTTACTGTTCTGGAGGTGTTTTTAAAGGGATTCTTGGGCTGTTTCATCTAGACTTTTCATAACTCCATTTCTCCTGGGAATCTCTTCAATAAATAAGTAAATCCCTACTGTTTGTAAAGAAGGCACTGGTAGAGTTATTGTGAGAAATGCAAAGAAGATATGGCACCTGCCCTACATGGAGATTATTTTCTAATAAGAAAGATCAATTGCATTATATATGTAAGCTTAGTAGGTTATGTTGGAAACCACCTGAAAACAATTTATCAATTGGAAGTAGCTCTTATTTTTATAAATTTGATTCTGTTCCTGATATATCTTAGGAATGATGCCTTTATTTTTTATTTTTGGGGAGATGGAGGCGGTTGGAGCTAAGTTATTTGTCCAGGGTCACATAGCTAGTACATATTTGAGACTGGATTTGAACTCAGGTCCTCCTGACTCCAGAATGAGACCTTTATTAAGGAAACTTTCTTCAAAGATTTACCTTGTTTTTTATTTTCTTAGAATTTTAATCATATTGACTTTATTTGTACAAAAATATTTTAAATTGTATTATCCATGTTATCTCCTGTAAATACCTTCTTTTTGTTTGGTGATGAACTCTTTCCCTCTCCATAGATCTGACAGGTAATTTCCATGCTCCATTGATTTACATATAATGTCATAATTTGACATTATAATTTGCTTTCATGTCTAAATCATGTACCCATTGTACACTTACCTTGTTAAACAGTGTAAGATACTGGTGTAGACCTAGTTTCATGATATATTATTATTATGATATTGTAAAGACAAAGCAAAATGTGCTGAAGTTGGCTCATGACAGCCATTGGTTGAGTTTTCAGTGTGAACATTTACACCTTTGATATTGGAATAAACTTCAAATCAGAAGTTGATTTATTGTTCTAGTTACTGTCTAGACTTAGGAAAGTAATGAGTAAAGTATTAATAATCAGATCAAACCTAAAAATGTGTCATATACATGTCCCTACCCTCACAAAACCTCTGATTGTTAAACATATGAGCACACCCCTGAATATAGTCATTATTTTATGTCATAATCAATATAGGTGATTATGGTAGGGAGAACCTATCAAATTATGTCTTTCATATTTTGTTTGAGAGGTAGGGATAAACTAAAACTACAGAGTCAGCCTTGCATTCTCTGACATGGTCAACATGCTAACTTGATTTTCAGTATGGCATAGGGTACTGGATTTGTAGTTCAAATTCTGTCTCAGACACATAGTAATTGTGTTACCTGGGCAAGTCACTTAGCCTCAATTTCTCATCTGAAAAGTATGTGGAGAGATATGGCTTCAAAGGTCCCTTCCAACTCTAAATTATAATCTTATGATCCTGAGTTATTTATCTGTCATAGGGTAGTGCTGATACATAGGAGAATAGGAAAGAGTGGGTAGGTGATGATATGAAAAAAAGATGGGATAGCATAGTATTTAGATAAAGATAAATAGAGAAAAAATGTCCTTTAGAGGTCTCTAGAAATTGCTCTATATTAAAGAAAATGCTTTTTACCATATGATTTCTCAATTTTGATTTGGTAATTTATGTCAATGAAAGATCAATTTTTATGGCAATTTTCTAAATGAATTAGGGATAGAGGTAGAGATAGGATCTGTGATTTTATTCTCTAGAATGAAGTAACTCCCTTTACAAATTCAGGTTGGCACCTCCTCTGAAATTTATACTTTAGAGAATTACTTAGTAACTTGCCCAGAGTCAAATAGTCAATTTGTATCATGCTGTCTCCCATCTAAATGAATTAGTGTATTTTTTTAAAAAGAGAAATTTGTCAGTTGAAAATTGAGATGCAATTAACTTAAAACAGATGTTATTAATAGTGCTAAATCTTCAAACAACAAGAAAGCCTTCAAAAATAATCTCCATCTTCCTCCCGTCAGCTTTGTCAGAAGACATATCCCTACAGCTGGCAGAAAAATGGAGAAACCAAGGGTGGATTTGCTGTGTAACTGGAATTTGTTTTCATGAGTAAGAATATGTTCCAAATCTGTTATCTGTTATTTCAAAGCATGTTATCTTCTAATTGCAGTGAAGATATCATAACATGGGAAGACCCAGGATGAAAGAGGACAATAAAGGTGAATAATATGCAGAGTAGTAGTGACAAAAACATGATTAAAACATTTTATTTGAATAGAAAGCCCTTAAAAGCTTTCACTGTAAGTATGGTGATAACAGAACTAAGTGGTTTTGGAGACAGAAAACCATGAGTTGAAATCTCCAGTCAAACTTTAATTATATCACCCTGAGATATTAGTCAACAATTCTTTGTTTCAACTAGCTGGCATGGTGGATATGGGCCTGGGCCTGGAGTCAGGAGTCAGGAGTTTGTGAGTTCAAACCTGGCCTCAGACGCTTAGTAGCTGTATGACCCTGGGTAAGTTACTTCACCCCGTTTGCTTCAGTTTCTTCATTTGTAAAATGACTTGGAGAAGAAAATGGCAAACCATTCCACTATCTTTGCCAAGAAAACTCCAAATGAAGTCCTGAAGAGTTGAAAACAACTGAACAGCCACAAAATGGATATAAGGATTGAACCTGTGATATTTCATTGATAAAGAGAACTCCCAGATGAGGAAACTCCATCTCCTAGTTCTAATCAGCCTCTAATCTATTACTTTATATTGGAAAGTGGCCTCATTGAGGGTGAGGAGGATAAGTGACTTGATCAGGGCCCCAGAATCACTGTGCTGTGCTTGGAACCCATGTTGTTTCACTGGCCCCAGGGTCAGTTTCCTATTCATGATGCTCTACTGCCTGTCTGAGACACAATAATACTTTACCTATTTGACAGGGCTGTCATGAGGAAAGTGCTTTAAAAACCTTAAATATAAACGTGAGTCATTCTAATAATTATTAATTAGTAAACATATTTCATGGGGTATATTTTGCAATTATTTTTCACTATATAGTACTTTTCTTTCGAAGATATTTCCCCCACTGTTTTGTTTTTCCTTAAAGTAATGTAGTTTAAATTTGTTATATTTATATCCAGTAGCTATTATGTTTATATCCAGTAGCTACTATGTTTATATTCAGTAGTACAAGTAGAGAGGGAAAGGACAAAAAGAGAGATGCTAAGTCTTTGTTAGTTCATCAGGAGAGTGATTACTTCCAGCTGGGGGGATTCAGCATCTTGAGTTAGGCCTTGATTGATGGGTGGAACAGTATAAAGACTTCCTCAGAAAGAACCAGAGCTTTTTGATCAAAAGCACATCCCTGTTGGTACTTTCTTTCTGACTTTTTGTGAGGTCTTTCACCGAGTCCTGCAGATTTGACTCCGAGAATTAGATGTGGTGCTAATTCTCCAGTTTAGACTGAACCCAGTAATGTGAATGGGAAACATCCCATCCCTCTTACTGTTTCTAGCCATGTCTCCTGATGAATTGTCATTAAATGTCAAATGAGGATAAAATGAAATCCACCCCAAAGAGTTGTGTGGGGGATCAAAGGAGATTATACCTGTAAAGTACTCTGTGAACCTTAAAGAGCCCTGTGTAAGTGTGAGCTACTACTAAAAAGAAACTCTTTGTATTTCTTTTTCTTGGTTTTTGTCCTTGCCCCTGCTGCCTTTTATTTGCTTTTCTGGGTAGCCAGCATGTATATAGAGAGCACTTAAACATTTACAAAGTACTGTAATGTTAAGGGAATTTGAAGATCTTTCCTGCCCCTAAATAGGCCCATGTGACCTGCCCTGAGCTCTGGCTGAACTCACAACCTGAGTCACAAGGAGCTGATGGTGGGAGGATCTTGCTGAATGGATGCAGCAGGAGGCGAGAGTGAGGTAGAGCTGAGAGAGAGGAAGCAGAGCAGCTAGCCTGGGTGAGAGAGGCACATTTTGTCTAAGGGAGCTTGTCTGTAGGGAAGCCTGATGGAGGGAAGGCTTGGGGATGGCTGTGCTCCTTTTATTGGTAATGTGTACAAACTTCCTTGTTACTGTGGTGGAACTAGCTTTCTGAATTGGTATCTGAATAAATATTTGGGTTTCATCTTTGAGGAAAAGTGTTTATATTTTGCAAATTTACCCTGGAAATATGCATGCAGATCCATAGCAGCTGCTACAGGTATCACATTATCACAAGTACTTAACACACAATATGTCATTTAATCCTCTCAATAACCCTGGGAGGTAGGTACTATCTTTACCTTCCTCTTATAGAGGAGGAAACTGAAGGAGAGGTTAAGTGACTTGCCCAAGGTCACATAGCTAGAAAGTATCTGCAGCAAAGTTTGAATTCAAGTTTTCATGACTCCCACTCCAACATTTTATCCACTGTGGCCAGAATAATGTGGGCTCCTTGAAAGAGGAGATTGCTTAGTGTTTGTCTACAGTGTCTTGCATGTCAGTCACTAAATGAACTGAAATGTAATGAATTGTGCAAAACCCATTGAGGGAATCCTGATGTGTAAGGAGTATTGTGAATATTAAACAATATGGTCAAACTGCTCAAGAATTAGTCTTTGCTTTCAGCTCTAGTTTTGCTATGGGCTAGAAGTATCATCTTAGAAATTTCCATTTAAACATATTAAATTAGATATATTTAAAATATATAGCTAATTATATAATAAATATAATAATAAATAATGTAATAAAGTTAATATCATTAAATATATTTAAAAGTTGAGGCAGCGAAGTAGAATAGTGCATAGAGCACTAGATCTGGAGTCAGGAAAATTTGAGCTCAAATCTGGCTTCAGAAACTTGCTGGCTCTGTGATGCTGAATGAGTCACTTAGCCTCCATCTGCCTCAGTTTCCTTCCATGAAAAATGGGACTAATAATACCATCTACCTCCCAGGATTGTTATGAGAACATAACAAGATGATATTTATGATGCATTTACAAAAAGCACAACATTAAAACCATTATTATTGTTTTATTATTATTACCTAAGAGATCATTTGATCTCAGTCACCTTATTTTGCAAATAAGAAAATTGAGATGCCAAAATATGAAGTAACTTGTTTGAAGTTACACAGTTTGTAGCAGAGCTACATACTTTGGTTTCTTAGCTTTGGTGATAGGAAGTGATGGAAGGCAGAGATGGGGCTGGTGGAGGCATCTAGAACTTATTAGGTCTTAGGTTTCTCTATAACATCATCCATGATATTATATCTAGAATGGAAAGTCAGTTCAGCGCTGTTTCAAAACACTAAATATTGATGTGATAACCTCATCATGCCACAGTTTCACCACTACCCATAAAATACAATTAACTTAATTATCTGTTTTGTGCATTATTCATGCTGTATAGTATTTGTCATTAAATTTTAATCCCAAACTGATTTTCCTCTGCTACCTCCAGGCATCTAGACTATCCCCATTTATATTGTCCACATCATGTGTCTCATGAGTAGATACTAATTTTAATATTTTAACATTTTGAACTATATAAATGTTAATTATCATTAATTGCCTTAAGTCATTATCATGTAATTCCTATACCAATAGCAAATAGTTATTAAGTTATTACATGCAAAGCACTTAATACAAAATTTAGACAAACTTTTAGATAAAACAAATTAAGTTAGATACATCTGTCATCAGATAGACCAATCTGGTGTCAGACATCAGATAAAATTCTTACCCTCTTAATGCTCATAGTCTATTATCAAGATGAAAGAATACCTGTAATCCATAGCTGAATAATTTGAAATTCTATTGGTCTATATATATTTTTCCACTGTTAATGTAACTTTGATATTAATTTGTAAATGATCAAATATTTCTGTGACTAAAAACATCATCAGTCCAAGGTCAAGTTGATGATACACCTCAATAAACTCAGCAAGGTGGTTCTAAGGACAGGCAGTCAGACTGTCCTCAGACCACTCCTGTAAGTCCCATGCAGCCCTCAACTCAGTGATGTTACCACAGGATCTCAACTCCAGAGCTAGGAGAGACTCAAAAGGCCATCTTGTCTAGCCATTTTATATTGTGCAGAGCAGCAAATGGAGACAGAGGTACAGTAAGTATTCTACACAAAGTCACACAGGCAGTAGGGTAATTGAATCCAAGTCTGTCTCCAGAGTCAATATTCTTTGCATTGTATCATACTTCTTCCTTTCATAGTTCATGTTTTGGTGCCATAGCTTTTGAGAACCATGTTATGGAATAAAATAAGCATTTTTATTACATTGTATAATAAAAAATATGATTGCACATGAAGCTGCAAATCTATTATGTACAACTTTCTATTACTTTTAAATATATAAATATATCATAAAGTTATCATGCAACTTTCTTATTTTCCCTGTTTTTGCTTACCTCCCCCCAAGCTGAAGATGGCCACCATTAGACACAAATGGGTATGTGTATACACACACACACACACACATGCACGCATAGGTATGTATATGTATGTAAAATTATTCTATACATGCTTCTATTTATTGATTCTTTCCCTAAAGGCAGATAACATCTTCCTACAGAGGTCCTTTAGAATAATTTGGGTTTATATAATAGTCAAAATGACTTATTTGCTCAGTTGTTCTTAAAACAATGTTGCTGTTACCATATACAGTGTTCTCTTGGTTCTGCTAATTTTACTCTTCACTATTTCATGCAAGTCTTTCCATATTTTTCTAAAATCATTAAGCTCATTATTTTATTTCTTTTTTAAAAAATATTTTTACTATTTTATTTGTTTTCAGTGTTCTACAATCACTTCCATCTATCTTAGATTTTTTTTTCCCCTTCCCCTCCTTTCCTCTCATTCCCTCCCTGAGACAGCATACAATTTTATATAGGTTCAACACATACATTCCTATTGGGAGATATCATAAAACAAACCAAAACATAATACAAAAGAAAATGATCTGCTTCATTCTGTGATCAAATTCCATAGTTCTTTCCCTGGATGTGGAAGACATTTTGCCTTAAGAGAATATTGGGAGTGTTTTAAGTCCTTGCATTGCAACGAACTACTAAGTCTACCAGAAAAATTCCTTGTACACTGTGGTTGTTTCTGTGTGCAAAGTTCTCCAGGTTCTGCTCCTTTCACTCAGCATCAGTTCATATACATCTTTCCAGGTCTCCCTGAAGTCTTCCTGTTCATCATTTCTTACAGCACAATAGTATTCCATTACATTCATATACCACAATTTGTTCAGTCATCCCCCAATTGATGGGCATCCCCTTGATTTCCAGTTTTTGACCACCACAAAGAGAGGTGCTATAAATATTTTTGTACATGTTGGACCCTTTCCCATTTTTATGATCTCTTGGGGATACAGTCCTAGAAGCGATATTACTGGGTCAAAGGGTATGCACATTTTTGTAGCCCTTTAGGCATAATTCCAAATTGCTCTCCAGAATGGTTGGATCAGCTCACAGCTCCACCAACAATGAATTTAGTGTTCCAACTCTCTCACATCTTCTCCAACATTTATCACCTTCCTGTTTTGTCATGTTAGCCAATCTGATAGGTTTGATGTAGTACCTCAAAGTGGTGCATCTCTCTAATCAATAGTGATTTAGAGCATTTTTTCATATAACTATAGATGTCTTTAATTTCTTCCTCTGAAAACTACCTATTCATATCTTTTGACTATCAATTGGGGACTGACTTGTATTCTTGTACATTTGACTCAGTCATTTGACTCTAACATATTTTAGAAATGAGGCATTTATCACAGATGCTAGCTGCAAAAATTGTTTCTCAGTTTTCTGCTTCCCTCCTAATCTTGGTTGCATTGGGTTTGGTTGTATAAAAACTTTTCAATTTAATGTAATCAAAATTATTCATTTCGTACTTTGGAATGTTTTCTATCTTTTATTTAGTCAAAAATTCTTCCCTTCTCCATAAATCTGATAAATACACTATTTCTTGCTCCACTAATTTGTTTATAGTATCAATATTTATACCTAGATCATGTATCCATTTGGATTTTATTCTTATGTATGGTGTCAGGCATTGTTCTATGCCTAGTTTCCGCCACACCATTATCCAGTTTTTTCAGCAATTTTTATTGAACAGTGAGTTCTTATCTCAGAAGCTGATATCCTTGGGTTTATCAAGCAGTGGATTGCTATATTCATTGACTACTGTGTCTTAAGTAACTAACATATTCCACTGGTCTACCCTACTGTTTCTTAGCCAGTACCAAGTGGTTTTGAAAATTTCTGCTTTATAATACAATTTGAGGTCTGGTAGAGCTAGGCTAACTTCCCTAGTATTTCTTCTCATTGGTTCCCTTGATATTCTGAACATTTTGCTCTTCCAGATGAATTGTGATATTTTTTCCAGCTCTAGAAATTAAATATCTGACAGTTTGATTGACATGGCATTGAATAAGTAAATTAATTTAGGCAGAATTGTAATTTTTATTATATTGGTTCGACCTACCCATGAGCAACTGATATTTTTTCATTTATTTGGATCTGATTTTATTTGTGTGAAAAGTGTTTTGTAATTGTGTTCATATGGTTCCTGGGTTTGTTTTGGCAGATGGAGTCCCAAATATTTTAAAGTGTCTACCCTACCTCTAAATGGGATTTCTCTTTGTGTCTCTTGCTGTTGGATTTTGTTAGTAATATATAGAAATGCACAATATTTGTGTGTGTTTATTTTATAAACTGCAACTTTGCCAGAGTTGTTTATTACTTCAAGTAGTTTTTTACTTGATTCTCTGGGATTCTCTAAATATGTCATCATATCATCTACAAAGAGTGATAACTTAATTTCTTCTTTGCCTATTCTAATTCATTCAATATTTTTTTCTTCTCTTATTGCTACAGCTAACATTCTTAGTACCATATTGAATAATAGTGGTGATAATGGACACCCTGATCTTATTGGAAATGCATATAGCTTATACCCATTGCAAATAATGCTTACTGAGGGTTTTAGGTAGATACTGCTTATAGTTTTATGGAAAGTTTCATTTCTTCCTTTGTTCTTCAGTGTTTTCAATAGGAATGGGTGTTGTATTTTGTCAAAAAAATTTCATTATTTCTTTTTTAAAAATTTTATTTATTTATTTGTTTTTAGATTTTGACATTCATTTCCATAAAATTTTGAGTTCCAATTTTTCTCCCCATCTCTCCCCTCTCCCCACTCCATAATGCCTTGTATTCTGATTGTCCCTTTTCTCAATGTACTTTTTCTTCTATCACACCTCACCCTTCCCTTGTCCCTATCTTCTCTCTTTTCTTTAGGGAAAGATAAATTTCTATACCCCATTACCTGTGTTTCTTATTTCCCAGTTATATGCAATAATAATTTTCAACATTCATTTCTAATACTTTGAATTCCAACTTCTCTCCCTCCCTCCCTCCCTACCCATCCCCACTGAGAAGGCAAGCAATTCAATACAGACTGTATATGTGTCATTTTGCGAAAGACTTCCACAATAATCATGTTGTATAATACTAACTATATTGCCCTCTATCCTACTCTGTCCCCCCTTTATTTTTATTCTCCATTTGACCTTGTCCCTTCCCAAAAGTGTTTACTTCTAGTTACTCCCTTCTCCCATTTGCCCTCCCTTCTACCCTGCCCCTCACCCCCCGTGTCCCTTCCTCCCCTACTTTCTTGTAGTGTAAGATAGATTTTCATACCAAATTTAGTGAGCATGTTGTTCCCTTCTTAAGCCATATGTGAAGAGAGTAAGCTTCTCTTTTCTGCTCTGCTCTTCTCCCTTTTCTTCTCCATTGAACAAGATTTTTCTTATCTCTTATATGAGTGATAGCCTGACCCATTCCATTTCTCCCTTTCTCCTCCCAGTATTATTTTATTTTTTTAAGGATATCATCTCTTCTGATTCAATTCAACCTGTATTCTCTGTCTATATGTGTGTGTGTGTGTGTGTGTGTGTGTGTGTAATTCCTCCACCTACCCAAATACTGAGAAAAGTCTCAAGAGTTACAAATATTATTTTTCCACATAGGAATAAACAGTTGAGCTTTAGAAAATCTTTTATGATTTTTTTTTCTTGTTTACCTTTTCATGTTTCTCTTGATTCTTGTGTTTGAGAGTCAAATTTCCTATACAATTCTGGTCTTTCTGTCATGAATGCTTGAAAGTCCCCTATATCACTGAATGACCATTTTTTTCCCCCTAAAGTATTATACTCAGTTTTGCTGGGTAGGTGATTCTTGGTTTTAATCCCAGTTCCTTTGACTTCTGAAATAGCCTATTCCAAGCCCTTTGATCTCTTAATGTTGGTCATGTGTTATACTGACTGCATTTCCACAATACTCGAATTGTTTCTTTCTAGCTGCTTGCAATATTTTCTCCTTGACCTGGGAACTCTGAAATTTGGCCACAATATTCCTAGAAGTTTCTCTTTTTCAGGTCTCTTTCAAGAGATGATCAGTGGATTCTTTCAATATTTATTTTGCCTTCTGGTTCTAGAATATCAGGGCAGTTTTCCTTGATAATTTCATGGAAGATAATATATAGGCTCTTTTTTTTTTTTTTTTTTTTTTTTTTTTTTTGATCATGGCTTTCAGGTAGTCCCATAATTTTTAAATTGTCTCTCCTGGATCTATTTTCCAGGTCAGTTGTTTTTCCAATGAGATGTTTCACATCATCTATTTTTTCAAAAACAAAAGTTTGAAAACTTCTTGGTTTATCTCATGGTCATTGGCTTCCCTGAACTTGATTCTCTCTCTCTCTTTTTTTTAATATTTATTTATTTATTTAACTTTTTTTACATTCATTTTCACAAAATTTTGGGTTCCAAATTTTCTCCCCTTTTCTCCCCTCCCCCACCCCCAATGCCCAAAGCATCTAATTTTCCCTATCTCCAATCTGCCCTCTCTTCTGTCATCCCTCCCTTCTCTTGTCTCCATCTTCTCTTTTCTCCTGTAGGGCCAGATGATTTTCTATTCCTCATTAACTGTATGTCATCTTTCCTAGTAGCAACAACAATACTAAACAGTTGTTCCTAAAACTTTGAGTTCCAAATTCTCCCCATCCCTCCCTCCCCACCCATTCCCTTTGGGAAGGCAGGCAATTCAATATAGGCCATATCTGTGTAATTTTGCAAATGACTTCCCTGATAGTCGTGTTGCATAAGACTAACTGAATTACCCTCCATCCTAACCTGCCCCTCATTGTTTCTCTTCTGTCTTTTGATCCTGTCCCTCCCCGAGTGTTGACTTCAAATTGCTCCCTCCTCCCTTTGCCCTCCCTTCCATCATCCCCCCCCCCTTGCTTATCTCCTTCTCCCCACTTTCCTATACTGTAACATAGGTTTTCATACCAAAATGAATGTGCATTTTATTCCTTCCTTTAGTCAAATGTGATGAGGGTAAACTAATTGTTTTTTTTTTTTTCTCAGCTCTCCTCTTTTTCCCTCCACTAAAAAGTCTCCTACTTGCCTCTTAAATGACATATAATTACCCCATCCCATTTCACCCTCTTTCCTCCCACTACATTTCTCTCTCACCATTTACCTTAATTTCTTTTCAGCTATGGTCCCATCCTATTCAATTCACTCTGTGCTCTCTGTCTCTGTGTGTGTGCATGTATGTGTGTGTGCATGCATGTGTGTACATGTGTGTGTGTGGTCCCACCAACTACCCAGATACTGAAAGGTTTTAAGAGTTACCAATATTGTCTTTCCATGTAGGAATGTAAACAGTTCACTTCTGGTAAGTCCCTTAAGACTTCTATTTGCTGTTTACTTTTTCATGCTTCTTCTCATTCTTGTGTTTGAAAGTCAAATTTTCTTTTCAGCTCTGGTCTTTTCATCAAGAATGATTGAAAGTCCTCTGTTCATTGAAAAACCATACTTTTCCCTGAAGTATTATACTCAGTTTAGCTGGGTAGGGATTCTTTCAATACTTATTTTGCCCTCTGGTTCTAGAATGTCAGGGCAGTTTTCCTTGATAATTTCATGGAAGATGATGTCTAGGCTCTTTTTTTGATCATGACTTTCAGGTAGTCCCATAATTTTTAAATTGTCTCTCCTGGATCTATTTTCCAGGTCAGTTGTTTTTCCCATGAGATATTTCACATTCTCTTCCATTTTTTCATTCTTTTGGTTTTGTTTGGTGATTTCTTGGTTGCTTGTAAAGTCATTAGACTCCATCTATCTGTTCCTTTCTAATTTTGAGAGAACTATTATCTTCAGTGAGCTTTTGAACCTCTTTTTCCATTTGGCTAATTCTGCTTTTGAAAACATTCTTCTCCTCATTGGCTTTTTGAACCTCTTTTGCCAATTGAGTGAGCCTATTTTTCCAGGTGTTATTTTCTTCAGCATTTTTTTGTGTCTCCTTTACCAAGGTATTGACCCGTTTTTCATATTTTTCTGGGACCTCTCTCATTTCTCTTCCCAATTTTTCCTCCACCTGTCTAACTTGCTTTTCAAAATCCTTTTTGAGCTCTTCCAAGGCCTGAGCCCACCGAGGCCCCGCCCTCCACATCTGTCCCTGATGGCAAGAATATGTCCTCGTCGTCGTCAGATCCGAAAGTCGGGATCATTTGCATCTGTTCAAAAAAACTCTCTATAGTCTTATTTTTCTTCCCTTTTCTAGGCATTTTCCCAGCCAGTTACTTGACTTCTGAGATTCCTGTCCACCCCCTCCTAGATCCGCCCAGCTAGTGCTTGGGGTCTGAGATTCAAATGGGCTTTCCGTGGCAGGCGCGACTGCTACTCAATGTGAGCTTTAGTTCTGGTGCTGGGGTGGGGGCAGGGCCGCCTCCCACGCTCAGTTCCCTCAGGGGCTTTATGCAGAGACCTTCAGAAATGGAGCGGGTGGGGCAGGGCTGTCTCCCAGGCTCAGCTCCTTCAGGTGGTTTATGCAGAGACTTTCAGTAATGAAGATCCTGCCTGCTGCTGGGGGAGTCCCGGACTGCCGTGGCCTCCACCATCACCCCCACCTCTGCCTCCGCCGCTTCCTCCCGAGGGGGCCCAGGCCACGGAGACACCCCGCTCCCCTCTCGGTCAGCCCAAGCTTGTCTCTCACTGACCTGTAGCGTCTGTGGGTGGAGGGACCTTCCAGGCCACCGGAGCTTCTGTCCCTGAAGCCTGCTCGGGTCAGCTTCTCTGGGGCCACGGCCAGGGCAGCGGTGGGGTGGGGTCCGCTTTCTGGAGTGTGACGGACCCTGGGGATGGCTCTCCAGGGCTCTCTGGAACAGAAATCTCTTCCAGTATGTTTCTGCACCCCCTGCAGTGATCCAGAATTTCTGGGGAGCTCTTCTTACATTAAATCTATGGGCTGTGGGTTCGGAGCTCACAAACGTGTGTCTTTCTACTCCGCCATCTTGACTCCGCCCTTGATTCTCTTTTTTAAAGAACTCTTTTGTTCAGTGAGCTTTTGAACCTTCTTTTCCATTTGGCTAATTCTGTTTTTTAGGCTTTCTTCTCCTCATTGGCTTTTTGGACCTCTTTTTCCAATTGAGTTAGCCTCTTTTTAAAGGAGTTATTTTCCTCAGCATTTTTTTGGTTCTCCTTTAGCAGGCTGTTGACACACTTTTGAAGTTCTTCTATGGTCTCAGCCCATTTCATATTCATTTTGGAGGTACTAGAGGTACAGGACTTGACTTCCTGTGACAGTATGCATTATTATTCCTCATCTGAAAGGATGGAAGGAGACATCTGTTCACCAAGAAAGTAACCTTTTATGGTCTTAGAGTTTTTTGCCTTTTTTGAGAATTTTCCCAGCCAGTTATTTGACTTCTGAATCCTTTGTCAAGAGGAGGGTCCTAGTGCTCCTCCTCTCCCCAGTATCATGCTGAAGGCTGAGATTCAGATCAGCTGGGCAACTCCCCCAGGGGCTTTGGGTGGGGGCTGGGTCACCTCTGGGGGCTGAGGTTCAGGTCAGCTGCTCAATTCCACCAGCTTTAAGCTGAGATGCCTGGACAATGGACCCAGGCTGCTTCCAAGTACCTGCGCACTGCCTACTGCTGCCACCTCCACTTGGGGCCAGTGCTGGGGGAACCTCATTCCGCTCTCACCCAGCTGGGAAAGCCTTCTCATACTGACCTTTGGAGATTTCTTTGGCACTTGTGGGTTGAGGGTTCTGGGACCCTCTCAGTTGGAAACTCTGTGTCAGAGGTCTCTTCAGGTCCTATTCCTCCCAGTGCTGTGTGGCGATGGCTGGACTCTGGTTTGCTCAGCGTCCCATGAGATAGACATTTCCTATCAGCCTTCCAGATTACTTTTGGCTGGAAACTTCTTTTGCTCAGTTGTTCTGTGGCTTCTGCTGCTCTAGAATTTGTTGAGAGTCATTTTTTACAGGTATTTTGTGGGCTGTGGGGGAAGTACTAGAATATATGCATCTTTCTACTCCACCATCTTGACTCCGTTCCCCGACCTCATTATTTCTTTTAGCACAGTAATATTCCATCACAATCATATTCCACAACTTGTTCAGCAGTCCCCAGTCCCCAATCAATGGGCATCCCTGCAATTTATAATTCTTTGCCACCATAAAGAGAGCTTCTATAAACATTTTAGAATAGGTTTTCTTCCTTTTTTTCCTAATCATCTATGGAAATAGATATAGTAGCAGTATTGCTGGATCAAAGGATATATATGCAGTTTAGTAACTCTTTGGGTATAATTCCAGATTGTTCTCTAAAACTGTTAGATCAGTTCACAATTCCACCAACAATGAATTAGTGTCCCAATTTTTCCATATCCCTTCCAACAATTGTTGTTTTCCCATTCAATAATTTTAGTCGATATGGTATCCAAATAATTTTGGTTATAGGATGATGAAGGCTACAATAAGACTAATAGAGACAACTATAAAACCTAACATTAAAAGATAAGTGCATTGGACAGCTTCATAACCAGATGTTCTCATGTTGTGGGATAAAGGTCATTAATGACTGGTATAAGAGTGGGGGTCATCGAGCAAATAGACAAAATTATCACACCCCATGTAAAACACAAAATGCTACACCCTTCACTCACTTTTCTAAGAGCCCTAATCACTGAATGGGTGTTGATTCACTCAAAGTGAGACTTTGAAAAGACCTTAGCTTAAAAGGACCAAGGATCTTCACCCCACCTCCACTGCATCCAGGGCCATCTCTAGTCATCCTGATCTGTGTCTTGCCACTGGACTCAGAAGACTCTAGAGAAGAAAGTGAAGCTGGGGCTTTTCAGAGCCCTCCCTCCCTCCAATCAGAATCAATTGCTAGTCATGTCATCATCTCCCTGATGTCATAGTCCTCTTTGAAAATGAAGGACATGATTTACACATACAACCACAGTGTCAAGGAGATAGAGCCACTTTTATGAAGGAATCATTTTGGAGAAAGAATGCCTGGGTTTTAGCCTTGACCTACTCCCTACCCCTACCTCCCAATTATCTTGACTGGTAGGGGACCTTGAGAACTTTGGAAGTTTAGAGGACTTTTCTTCTCATCGGTGTCCTAGCAGCATTCACAGAACAGCTTGACTTCTTGATGGATGATCCATAATTATGGAGGGAAGTTCACTAGTTGGGGCTTGTAGAATATATTACTAAAAATATATACCTCACCTTATTCCCAACCTGTAGGGCCCATCCTTGAGCCCAAATAGACCCAGTAGTCACACACTGGGGATTTGAATCATCAGAATGAGCATGAGTTGAGATATTTACCTCAGGACATGTGCTGTACTGGGTAAATGAAGCAAGGTTTAGTGGGGGAGGTGGCATTTATTTTTTAAGGAAAGGTTAGGAATTCAACAGATATAGAGGTGTTCCAGGTAAAGAGAACAGCTAATGAAAAATGTTCCACTTGTTTAAGGGGTCAGGAGTAGTTTTTTTGGAAGATGTTACATAGAAGTGGGTAACAAGAGAAAAAGTTGAAAAGATGGGGTATGTATACATATATATAGGGTAATTTTACATACATATATTTTATATGTATATATGTGTATATATGTATGTATATAGTATATGTATATGTGTATATATGTATGAACATATATGTGTAGAATATGCATATGTAAAATATATATGTGTGTATGTACCTATTTATGTCTAATGGTAGCCATCTCTGGGGGGGAGGGGAAGGAAGAAAAAAGGAAAAAAGAAGATGGAGTGGTGCAAAAATTCATATGAGGGCCTTCAATACCAGGTATATGGTGGGATTTGAATGTATTCAGTGGGTAGTAAAATATCTATAAATATTTTTAAAATTATAGGAAATCTCCTTGACTTTTATTATGCATTTAAAATAGCATACTTGATGCTTCTTTTCCTGGATATCTCAAACAATCAGAAATTCCACATGAAAAGTAGCCTGCAGTAGTAGAGAGAAAGCTAGCCTGGAAGCCAGGAAAGTCTATGTACCTTCAAGTGTTGCCTTTGTCACATATTACTGCTATAATCTCTTTGCTCTAGATAATTCTTTAAGAATCTCTGTTATAGAGAAGGAACTGACCTATACTGGTAGAGGGACTTTCCTCAACTGGGATCTATGGATAGGTCTATCCCTATCTTTATTCTATATTTTAATACAGTAGTTATTATCACTGTAGGTGCTATGTCTTTATCTTGGGCTAATGACCACAGTGCCTCAAAATTTATGTACAAATCACTATTACCTTTTTTAGGAAAACTCAGACAATACTTCTTGTCTCTGCCTACCAGAAAAAATATATTAAATATCATGGGGGTGGTAGGAATTGCAATAAAAATAAGGTTAGAATATCTGGGTCCCACGTTCATCTCTGCCATTGACTGCTAAGTGGGAGAGCTTTATGTGAGTAATTTCTACAGTCCTGCCCTGAATTTTCTCATCTGTAACAAGTAGGAATTGGACTACATTGGACCTTACAAAGGATTTCAAGCCCTTTCCAGTTCTCACACTCTGACCATTGTTAGTGATGGTACAAGTAATCTTGAGATGGTACAGTGGGCAGAGCTCAGGACCTGTAGACAGGAAGATCCAAATTCAGATTTAGCCAAGATAGTTACAGTTGTGTGACCCTGGACAAGATATTTTAATCTTCGTGTGCCTCAGTTTCCATATCTAAAAAGTGGAGGTAATAACGGTACCTACTTCCCATAAGGGTTCTTGTGAAGAAAAAAAGAAATGCTATTTGTAAAGTACTTTGCAAAAGGTTAAAGCACTCTTAGTATTAGTATTAATCTACATACAAAGGTTCCCAAAGTAGTGATACCACCCCCAAGGGGGGTGCTGGAACAATCCAGGGGGACAGTAGTAGCCTTGGGTGAAATTGAGGGGCATTGAATAAAAACAAGAGAGTGGTGGAAGCATAGGGAAAGATAAAAAAAATTTAGAAAAACCTTTTGTACATGTTTCATTTGCTGTGTAACAGAGTTAAAGTCATAATGATTAGATTATTTTCCAAATAAACCCACAAAATGGAAATTATAACTGATCAGTGGTCAAGTCCACTGACAGATCTTAACAAGCAAGTGTTGGCATTTGGTAAGCATGTTACACTTTGTCAGGAAGTTCAGTGTACATAGGCAGCAATCTGTATGTGTAAGAATTTGTTTACAATACAATACCATATAGTTACATGATGCAATGTTGCATCATCAAAATTTCAATGCAAGAAAAAACCCACAAATTTAAAATAAATTATTAAATTTAAGATGCATTTTTTAAAAAAAATTATATTTTTTTGAAATGATACAGATTTCAAAAAAAAAAAAACATTGAGTTAAAGAAAGTAGATTTCCAGGGGGTGTTAAGTAATTTAATTTGGAATAAGTTTGGGAACTTCTGATCTATAAGGACATCAGGTGATTTGCCTACACTCAGAAATTTTGTGTCAGGATCCTAAAATTCTTACCCTCTCTCTATCTCTATCTATTTTGTCACTGCATGCCTCTGAGGACACATAAGATTTTGTTTATAAAGGATTTGGAACTTCTTGGATGTAAGGCACAAGATAAACTCCATATATAGTATTATGGTCATTCCAGTAATTGGCAGACAGCATTTCATTTTCATACCCAAGATCATCATTTCAAAAATAAATTGAATGAAGTGATACAGTGTATTTGGTAGCATTTGGAGCTTTTCAAAACAGGTGAGGGCAAAGACAGAAACCTGGTGTATTTTCTCTGCCTTGAGAACTTATAAAATAATACTTAGGAGATTGTGTTTACCCTTCATTTTCTTCAAAGAGGGCCATGACATCAGGGAAATGATGACATGACTTGCAGTTGACTTTGATTTGAGTGAGGGAGGGCTGTGCAAGGTCACCAGCCTCACTTTCTCCTCCTGAGCCATCTGGGTCCAGTGGCCAGATATTCATCAAGATGATTGGAGATGAGCCAGATGCAGTTGGGAGACCCTGGATACTCTGGCCCTTTTAGGCTAAGGCAAAGTACTTTATAATAATACTGATTTTTTTTCTACACAAGAACTCCTCTGGAAAGTAGGTGCTTTATCCTCCCCACTTTTTAGATATGGAAACTGAGGTTCTCAGGTTTTAAAAGGAGTTGTCCAGGGTCACACAACTAGGTTGGTTTTGGGTTAGGGATCTGCATGGATGGTAGAGGGAGGTAGACAGAATTCTTCAAAGCCATATTCATTGTGAAAGTAAATCTTGAGATGCTTTAAAAATCAACTCCAAATGATTAATTGTCCCTCATCAAGACAAACTGTAACTTAGACCCACTAAAATTTAGTGATAATATCAGGCCAAGTGAATCATTCAAATGAAAGTACAATGTAACTGTGAAGCAATACTGGATTTTGAGTCAAGAAATCTGAGTTTCAGTACCAATTCTGAGACCTACCAACTTTCCTTTAGACAAGTTACTCATGAATCTTAGCTTCCATTTTTGTAAAATGGGGAAAATAATATATTGGACCATTTAACTGAAAGTGCCCTCTCCAAAGTTCCCATTGACTGCCAGATCTTATGGCCTTTTCTCAGTCATTAGCTTCATGGATTTTTCCACAGTATCTGACACTATTGATCATTCTTTTTTCCTGGATATCTTCCTCTTTTCTTCCTTTCTGTCTGGGCAATCCTCTTCAGCCTCCATTGATGGATCACCATCCATATCCCCTTAATTTAACCATGGGAGCATCTCAAATTACTGTCCTGAATCCTGTTCTCTTTCTTTTCTCTCTACATTCTCTCTTAGTGAATGCATCCTTGTGTAGATGACTCCCAAAACCATATATCTCTGGCTCTAGTCACTCTTCTGAACTCTAGTCTTGCTTTTTGGACAATTTCTACTGATTTAGGGGCATCGCAAGCTGAACATGCCCCCAAATCCCCTTCCTTAACCTCACCACTGCTCCATTACCTTGGTATTGTCTTTGTATGCATTTGGTATGGACTTCTGCATGTAGAATATAAATTTCTTGTTTTTAACCTTTATTTCTCAGCCCCTCACACACAGTGTCTGATATATAGTAGGTGAATAATACATGCTTGTTGAAGATTGGCTCACTGATTAATCAGTAAAATTGCATGCCCACACTAATTAAAATACATATCCTTGAAGTCCAAAGTAATCATAATAACTTACATGGGTATAGTATATGCATAATTTCGTTGGATTGTTCTTTCATTTTCATTGGACCATATCTTCACAACAGTATGCTGAAGATAGTGCAAGTGTTGTTATAACATTTTGAAAACTGAGGCACAGACAGGTTAAATGGTTTATCCAAGATTGCATGTCTAGTAAATTGAACCAAGTCTTTTGATTTTAAATTTTTCATTATACCTCCTTGTTTTTATTTAATATTTGCATAATATCTATTATGAAGGTAAACATAACATTCCTTTTTTATTATAAATATATATTCCATGTATCCTTGTGCAGAAAAATAGGGATCTAAAAACTCGTTTTCAATTATTGTCCCAAACTAAATGTCCATGAGTCATTTTACCTATAACTATATAAAGAAATAGCAGAAACAGAGAATCAAGAATTTATGCTAGGTTTGCCTTCCTATTGCAAGAAGCCGTCACCATGAGTAGATTTAGTAGGAAACAAGACAAAGCACTAGAAAACACCTTAGCATAATCTTTTCTGAGTACCTAATTTGACATCATGGGGGTCCTACTGCTGTACTCTTAAATATCTATAAAATTATAAGGGACATGTACATCACTTACTTTTGTCAGGGCAAAAAATAAAAAAAGGCACCAGAATTATTGTGAAAATGGTAGTCTTCTTGTCTGATAGGCTGAGAGCAAAAAATAATTTGATAAATTCTTGATATTGAAATAAAATTGAATTTCAAATTTCAATTTGAAAAAAGAATAAATGTTAAAATTTTGACCCTATTAAAAATTATGCTACTGCAAGAGACCAGCTTCGGAACATTCCAGAGAATCTTAACCGGGGCTTCTTGTACCTTCCTTTTAAAATATATATTCATAGAAACACAAGGCCAAGCTTGAAGCAGGCATTGGAGTGTAATCCAAAATATGCCCACAGGTATCTTGCCTCCATTTTACTACAGTTACTGAGTGGGAGTTTAATTTCAGTCATTTACTACATTCCGACCCCCATGAGAGATTATCTTTCCACCTCTTCATTTGTATCTCAAGGTTCTGATGAGCCAGGTGACTGGAAATATCCCTGTGTTGGTTGATGCTAATTGTGCTGTGACCTAAATTCATAAAACGATTAGGGGACTATGAACTATCTGTGGAGTTTCTCAAGGAACCTTTCAGGGGTGAAATTAGTCTGTTACTGACAACTGAACATTTCTCCCAGGGATTCATTTAAAATACAAAAAAAAGGAAGAAACCTCAGCATGAAAAAAGTAGATGTATAAATATAGACATCTTTTGACTTGTGAAATCGTTACTCTTTGATGTTTTTGTAAAGGGACATGTTACTTGTGGTCTTAAAAAAAGAAATTTGGTCTGGAAACAAAATGATTTCCTCTTTTATATGGCATCCAAGGTCAAGTAGAAAATATGGAGGTAAAAAGAAATTTTTTTTTCTTTCAATCTGTACATGTATGTATGGGGAATTGGGGACGGCGGGGGGTGGGGAATTGGGGAGAAGACAGAGGAGACATCAGTGAATGTAGTTAAGTGAAACAGAAAAGGTAAAATTTTTATCTTCTTTCTTGCTTTCTTGTTTCAGTCTGAGATATTAAGTTGCAACATAACATTCCTTGCTCCTTAATTAATGATTAAACAATGCAATTCTTGATTTAACTTAATTAAACAACTAATGAATTGGTATGTGTAAAGATCATGAATGTGCTGTTTGAGGCATGTCCCTGGGGTTTGGTTAGCTCCGTTCTTTACAGCCCAGTAAATAGTTATATGGAGCCAAACACTTCTTGGCTTTTTTGTGATGGCCTGTTTAGTGTAGTTTCTGTTGGTTTAGATTAATGAATGTACTGTATAATATAAGTGAAAATGACACTATCCATATACCAGTAATAATCACAATATCCCATATCTACGTGGCATACATATCTACATATGATACAGATATACTGTGGGATATACTGTATCTGTGGGAATATATAGATGTGTGTATGTAGTTTACAGAGAGGGCTGAATTTAGCATCAGAGGACTTACTACCTAAAACCTTTTGCACCTTAGTTTTCTCATCTCTTCCTGGCTATACTTCTGATTCTCCTGGACTTTTCTACTTTGACTCAGCTGCCTTCTAACCCTGGATCTTCCCTCTGCCATACAAGCCCTCTTCTCCTACTGGGAAGTCCTTTCTAAGGATCCTGTATTTTAGGGATGTGCCTACATTGACCAAACTTCATTCTCCTCCTAGTTTTGCTTCTGCCTCTCCCAGACTTTTGCCACCATGTCTTTGAGAGGGTATCTCCTTCCTTTCCCTTTCAACTTTATTTTATATGTTGCTTCTCCCATTATCATGTAAGCCCCTTGAGGGTAGAAATAGTCTTTCTTCTGGCTTAGATTTGTATCTCCCCAGTGCTTAGTGCAATGCCTGGTACATAGTAAGTACTTAATAAATTCTTGTTGCCTGCCTTCCATCTGTAAAGTTTGGAGGCTGGATACGATGATCTCCAAAGTCTCTCCAAATTGACATTTATGATCCTATGATACAAACATTATTATCCTTATTTTTCAAAAGAAGAAACTGAGGAAAAGTGATATTAAGTGAATAGTCCAGGGTCCTACAGCTAGGAAATGTTAGAAATGGAACTTGCAAATTCAACATTTTTTCTGACATAACATGGTGAAACACATTTTGAACTATTTTCCTAGTATTGGTGATAGACATCTTTAGCTATGTATGCTGCTTCCCAGAGTGCTCTTGTGACCAAAGACATAAATGTAACAGTTGGCCAAGGTTAGAGGACGGAAGCCATGCAAATGAAATGAATATAACTGTCATATCTATGAATGTAACTTTTGACCTTAACCTCATTAGCATTTCTTATCCTGGTAGTCTAGTTTAGTGGAAAATACTTGGTAGCAAGCTAAACCCCTCCCAATAATCTTAATTAACCTCTCATGTACATTAATATGAAAACCTTACTTTGTGTGTTTTTATTTAAATCTCACAGAAATGCTAATGCAACTCATTCAAGAGGAGTAGATAGACTGGTTTATTAGTAAGAAATCTTTCATTTCTTCCTCCCTCTTTTTTCTTTCTTCCTTTCTTTCTTTGCTTCTTTCCTTCTTTCCTTCCTTCCTTCCTTCCTTCCTTCCTTCCTTCCTTCCTTCCTTCCTTCCTTCCTTCCTTCCTTCCTTCCTTCCTTCCTTCCTTCCTTCCTTCCTTCCTTCCTTCCTTCCTTCCTTCTTTCCTTCCTTCCATCCTTCCTTTCTTTTCTTTCTTTTTTGCTTTCTCTCTGTCTCTGTCTCTCTCTCTGTTTCTCTCTCTCTGTCTCTGTCTCTGTCTCTGTCTCTGTCTCTCTCTCTCTCTCGCTCTCTCTCTCTCTCTGTCTCTCTCCTCTCTTTTTTGTATGTGATACTCTGGGCCTGTGATTTCAGAGAGAACAACCCTTGAGGAAACTTTCTCTGTCACCAGAGATTGGCGACCGTTTTGCAACTTATTCTCTTAGAAAGTTGTTTGGGAGTACTAAGAGGTTAAATAACTCACCCAAGGTAACGCAGTCATAGTTCGGAACTTGAAGCTAGGCCATCCTAACTGACCATTGTGGCACCTTGATTCTCAAACAGAGGAACAAATCAAAGTGAACACAGAAACCCCTGTCTAATTCAGATCAGATTAGAATTAAAGGCAACCCTAAAGACAGGAATTTTGAAAAGAAATAAGATTTAATTATATGCACTCACTTTAACCAGAATTTGTAAGAAGTTAATAGTAGAGATCCTGTTCCTGAATACATCATTTCACATGTGGGAGAAACCTTTCTTGCAGTAGGGATTCTAACTAGTTTATAACTCTCAACTCATGTAGAAGTTACATTGCTAGAGAGATGCCTGAGGTTCAAAAACATTATACCTGCGATTACTGAGCTAGTAAGTATCAGAGACAGGATTGGAACCCAGGGCTTCTTGGCTCCAATCCAACATTATAGCCATTATAATGATACACTGTGTCTCTTCTCAAATAGATGTCATTAGCTTATGATGGTGCCTATGGAAGCAGTGCCAGCTTCTTTTCATATGTGTCTAAAGATCTTGAAAATAATCTTTCTTAAACGGGCATAAGTTCCTCCACTGAAATTTATGATTGACTACTTACTGTTGATTTTTGTTGTTGTTCAGTCATTTCTCAGTTGTGTCCAACTCTTTGTGACCCCATTTGGGGTTTCTTGGAAAAGGTACTGGAGTGGTTTGCCATTTCCTTCTCCAGTTGATTTTACAGGAAAATGAAGCAAGCAGAGTTAAGTGACTTGCCCAGAGTTAGATCTGAGGCTGGATTTGAACTCAGGAAGATGAGTCTTCCTGATTCACAGCCAAGTACTCTATCCACTGGGCCACCTAGCTCTAACCCTCCAACTCCAACACTAACCCTCTCACTCTAACCTTCCAGCCCTAACCCTATTAATGTACTTAACAACTTCAACTTTCTTTGACTTTTTTTCCAAAAGGGAACTTCAGAAAGCCCCTGTCTACATGGTTACAAATCTGGAATTAGTGAAGTCTAAATTAATGAGGGATATTGTAGAACTGAATGAAAGGGACCCAGAAATGAATGGGTTATTGTTCTGGGAAGACCCAATGTTGGAATGAGAGGGTGGAGGAATGGCCCTGAAGAGAGAGGAGCTTGAACTTCAAGGTTAATTTAATTCCATTTAGCAAATAACAAGTACCAACTTTGCCCAAGACACTGTGGCGGAGCATGTGGGCAAAGGAAAGGAATAAACAACATTGAATGTGTTGAACTTGATGTTTCTGTGAGAAGGTCAGTCTGATCATTTCAGGCTTCTTTTTCCATAATCTTTTTGGTCTTGTCTGAGTTACCTGTCGAGGTGCCTCTATTTCATTCAGTTTTTGTAAATGGAGCCACAGGGTCTTGTGCCTTCTGAATTTAAGATGAGGAAGCTACCCTTGCATGCCTCTCCTATGACTGTAGCAGGGGCTAGCCAAAGACATGAGCTAAGGTCAATCAATCAAAAAGCATTTATTAAGCACCTCCTATGTGCTGGCTTACACATTCAAGAAGTGAAACAACCTCTACTCACAAAGAGCTTACATTCTAATGGGAAAGACAACAAGAACGTATGTAAGTATAAACAAAATAAATATAAACAAATACATTTTTTATATTATAAGGCTCTATCAGGGAGAGAGAGACAGAGAAAGAGAGAGAAAGAGGCAGAAAGAGAGACAGAGAGAGAGAGAGAGAGAGAGAGAGAGGAGAGCTATACTTTAAATGCATCTTGAAGGAAGAAGACAAGGATGTGATGAGGTAGAAGGAAAGAAGAAATTCATTCCAGTCATGGTGGATGACCAATGAAAAGGCATGTAGAAGGGAGATGGAGGGTCCTGTGAACAGAGAGGACACTTGGGTTTCTTTGCAGTCTGCAAAGATAGGGATAGGGATTTATGGTCTAAATGGTAGAAGATGAGCTGAAGTCAGGGCTAGTGATAACATCCTACTGGACCTCTTTCTTTCCCTGATATTCCAAATTCTAGGCAAAGGTCAAGAAGCTACTTTGTGGATGTGGTACATATTAGATCCAAATGTTCTATTCTACCAAGGGACAGGGCCATGGTTTACAAGGGAACCCATGGGACCAAGAACATGATTGCCTTACTTGAAAGGATCAGCCTACCAAGGGGGTTGAAACCTCAAATCCCTTCATCAAAGAAATGATATGAGAACAGTAGCCAATATTTCAGATCCAGTCAGGCTGAAAAGCAGAAAGCAATAAAGCTTTGGGCTACTGAGCTCATAGGATGAGCTACTTTAACTCATGGGATGAGTTAAAGAACCAGGCATATAGAATAAAAAGGGACAGTGAGCCAAACAACCTTTCATAGTGTCTAGCTGGGTCCCAAGTTGCATGATTATCATCTTGTATTTGGATGCCAGCTATGTTTGAGTCAGAGCAGTATAGAGTAGGTACCTTTAAAATATTTGGTTTCCTTGGTCTTGGCATGTGATGTACTATACAGGAAAGAAATTCATTTAACTTGGAACCTGAAGGAATGAGGGCCCAGGATGGTTGTGCTTTGATTCTGTTATAAGGACAGTGATGATGCATAACTGGTATCCTTTCCCTTGGAAACTTCTCCTTCTCTACTGTCATTTAAAAGAAAATTTCAGTTGCAACATCAAATCCAGGATCAAGCTGGAGAGACAGGAGCCTGTCCAAAATGCCACCAGGCTAGGGGGTAAGTGCTTTTCAATACAGGCAAAAATCAATAGAGTTGGAGATCAGCATTTTTTTTCCCCAATGAGGGCTGAAGAGATTCTCGCCCATTAAGTGCAGCTATGAGTCTGAACACAAGGCAGCAAAGAAGGTTCATTGTCTTTTTTTTTTTTTTTTAGCAGTTTGGATGCTAAGAATAAATGCTGCATAAAGATTTGAGCATATATGTCTGCCTTGTATGATTTGTTTTTTTTGGTCTTTTTGGTCACATCTGACTCTTTGTGACCCCATTTTGGGTTTTCCTGGTAAAGCTACTGGAGTGATTTGTCATTTCCTTCCCCAGCTTGTTTGAGAGATGAGGAAACTGAGGCAAACAGGGTTAAGTGACTTGCCCAGGCTCACATAGCTAATAAGTGTCTGAGGTCTGATTTGAGGTCAGGTTTTTCTGGCTCCAAGCATGATACTCTATCTACTATGCCATCTAACTGCCATATTATATGTGTTATCAACTCTATCATACCATAGCTACATGACTAGGACTGATTGAAATATAGTAAGTTCAAGGTCAGTAGATGAGAGTTCAGAGCTGATTTCTGATTGTTTATATACAAAATCCCTACATTCTTTGTTCACAAAAAAGGTAGAACTGAGGGAAAGAAGATCACTCACCCTCAAAACCATAGGAAACGAATCACTCTGCTCAGCAGGACACATATACTTAACTTCTAGAAGAGGCAAATTCAACACCAGATTTTTTTGTTTCTTTCTTTGTTTAACAGAGTCAAGTGAGTGGCTCTTTACACCACCTGGTGGTTGCCTTTACTCTGTGCAAGAGGCTGTTTGATAGAACCCAGGGAGTTTTAATGAAACAACTCAATCTGGTGAAATTCCGTTTGTCTATTTCCTTTTCAAAACTACTGTATTATGCTTTCACTCTATCAGAGAACATAGGCTTTCCCCAGGCTTTTAAACTGTTACTTAGCTGGCTTACAGCTGTCTTTCACTGTCTAGACTCTGGGCTTAACCATCATTAACCTCCAGTAAGGATCTGCACCTCATGCTGAGTTCAAATTCAATTCCAAGTAGTAAATTCCTGCCTAGGAAACTGAATTACTTCCTCTATGCTTTTCCTTTCCCTAAATGTAGTGTAAACAGCTGTCTAACAGCTGGGAGGAACTTCTAAAAAATCAAATGACTCACATGTATCTTGACAGAGTACACGCAACACAGCCAGCTTAGTTTCTCTTTAAGTAAACACTGAGATAAATGCCTGGCACTTCCTTTGCTTAGTAACCCTCTGGCCCATTGCCTTGATGTTCCTCCTTGGAACCTGAAAGTCATTTATCTCCTCACAGAAGTGTGGAAGAAAATGGAATGAGCCCTCAGATGTTTATGTGGAGCTCTTCTTGCCAGAGGGTGCCTTCTGCTTTCCCTGTTCAGTTTCATTCTTTTAAAAAAAAAGCAACAGAAATGTACGGAGATTTAAACAGACAGTTCCTTCTTTTTAAGGAAGTGAGGCAAATGACCTGAATGATTGTCTAAGTAGTGACTTACAATTCTGGATTGGCAATGGTAGCGTGGTCATCTATGGTAATTAGGAAAACAAATATATACATAACATATGTATCATATTATCAGTGCTATTGAAAGATTAGGCAGATTTACTGTAATAAAAATATCATCACTATATACAGTCTTGAAGCTAGGTAGCACAATGGACAGAGCACTGGGCTGAAAAATGGGAAGACTCATCATCATGAGTTCACATCTGGCCTCACTTACTAGTTGTGTAACCCTGGGCGAATCGCTTAACCCCTCAGTTCTTCATCTGTAAAATGAACTGGAGAAGGGAATGGCAAACCACTCCAGTATCTTTGCCAAGAACACTCCAAAAGGAACATGAAGAGTCAGACACAATTGAGATAATTCAACAACAGTTATGTATGCAGTTTTCCTTTTCGTTTAAATAATTATTTAGCAAATACACTGCATTTCTTCCTCATCATCATCGTAACTGTTGTCATCAACCAATTACGAATGACTTAGCTCTTCTCAGAAATAAAATGATCCAAGATAATTACAAAGGTTCCACATCCAGATAAAGAACTGGTGGCCTCTGAATGCAGATCAAAGCATGCTGGTTTTAATTACTTTATTTTTTTCCCCCCTTTTGGTCTGTTTCTTCTTTCACAACTATGACTATTATGGAAATATGTTTCACATAATTGCACATATACATCAAATTGCTTATTGTCTTACAGAGGGGAGAAGGGAGGAAGGGAGGGAGGGAACAAAATTTGGAAATGAAAATTTTGCAAAAATGAATGGTAAAAATTGTCTTTACATATTATTGAGAAAAATACTACTAAAAACAACTGTTTTCATTCTCATTATCTCCATCATCCCATACCTTTTCTAACTGACACTTTTCCCTATGCTCTGTAAGTTTACAATCCAACCTTAATAGGACTGACCCAAACAAATATCACTACAGAGATATTTTTACAACATACAAATCTGGAATAAGTATATCTTAAATATGGCAGATGAAGACCAAACAAATTTAGAATGATTGTGGAAATTAGAACAAAGAAGGTAAGGCACTGGAGATCAAGCCATAAATGATCAGTAGAAGGAACTGGGGTCTTTAAGGGTTCATTTCATTTGTTTCCATGCTTTTCCATGAAGACAAATGGCTGTCAGTAAAGAGAAAGAAAAGAATACTTAAGGGAACATGATAGTTGCATCTCAAGTATCTGAAGGAAGAAGGATTAGGCTTGTTCAACTTGATCCCATAGGGTAGAGCTAGGAACATGGTATAAAAACCGAGGCAACATGGTAGAATAAATAGAGTGCTAGACCCGGAGTCAGAGGGGTCTAAATTTCAATTCTACCTTGGACAGTTACTAGTTGCGTGGTCCTACAGAAATCATCTAACATTTCATTTCCTTCACCTGTAAAATGGGAGGGAGTTAAGGTCTCTCTGGATACATGATCTTATATAAAGTTTGTAAAAGTATGAATGTAAGCAAATGTTTCCAAACAATTAGAGTAGTTCAAAAGTGAAATGGGCTTCCCCCTTCCCTGGCAGTCTTCAAACAAAATTGCTAAATGACTCATTTGTTGTTGTTCAAGGAATAGAATGGATTTCTGTTCCAGTTATCATGACATCAAACTCAAATAGAAACTGATCTCTGAGGCCGCATATTGATTTACAAACCACAGACTAATGTTATCTGTGTGGTATTGTATTTTTTATTTATTTTATTAAACATTTCTCAATTACATTTTAATCTGTTTCAGTTATACTAGGGTGTTTTGCCAGGAGTTTGCCACCTCTGGATTAGATGACCTCTCATATCCTTTTAACTCTGAGATTCTCTCCTTCTGTGAGAATAAGTAGATACAATTCAAGTCCAGGCAGAAAGGAATGAGAGGAAAAATAATCTATTTTTCCTTGATCAGTCCTGAAAAATCAGTCCTGGAAGATAAGAAACTGGCAGCCAAAAATAATGGAGGAACTTGCATAGTTGTATAAAAACTATCAATATAGTGGATGGAACCAGAGAATATGGCTTTTTTTGGCTTCAACTTTAATTTTTTTTACTCAGGGAAGGTTAGGTTTTGCTATATGTTCTGTGTGGAAAATGACAGACAGAGAAATACAAGAATATCAGTTATGAAATGTCAGGTATCTTATGTGAAGGCATCATGATGCAGTGGAAATAATAGTGAATTTGAAGGCAGAAGCACAACTGGATCATGCACCTATCTATTGTAACCTTGAATATGTCCCTTTTCACATGTAATGTTGCCTTTATCTATCTTCTGAGCTCCCTTATGTGTTAATCTTGTATCTATAAAACATTTCATTCATTCACATCATTTCTCTTTTTTTTGTTATTCCTCCCACAATATCCCCATCACCAAAAAAGTCCCTTCCCTGTAGCAAATAAGTATAGTCAAGTAAAAAATATGCCGTATTGGTCATATCTAAAAATTGTGCATTTCTTCTGTATATATAGTTTATTTCTACCAGCCAAAAAACAGACAGCATCCTTCTCCATCAAGTTTCTGGAAGTGTGATTGGTCAATGCACCAATCATAGCTGTGAAGTCTTTCAAATTGGCTTTCACTTACAAAGTTGCAGGTATTGTGTCAATTAGTCTTCTTGTTCTGCTTTTTTGTTCTGTTTCACTTCATGCAAGACTTCCTAGTTTTCTTTGAATCCATCCATTTCTTATGGCAAAATAACATTCTATTATATTTATGAATCATAATTTGTTAAACCATTCCTTAACTGATGGGCACCCACTAGGCTTCCAATTCTTTGTTAGAGCAAAAAGTGCTGCTACAAATATTTTTGTATATATGGGCCTTTTCTTTCTGTTTTTCTCTCTTTCAGGTATAAGTCTAATAGTGACATTGATGAGTCAAAAGGGTGTGTGTGTGTGTGTGTGTGTGTGTGTGTGTGTGTGTGTGTGTGTGTGTGTATACACATAAATGAATAGATAGAATTTAGGCATTTTTAAGTCCAGCTCCAAATTGTTTTCTAGAATGGCTGATTTACTTTATAGCTATATCAACATAGCATTAGTGCGCTTATCTTCTCAAAGTTCATCTAACAACTGAACAACTATAACTTTCTTTTGTTATCTTGTCAATCTGATGCATTTGAGGTGGACACTCCAAAGTTGTTTTAATTTGCATTTTTATATTAGCAATTTGCATTTTTTTCATGCCACTGTTGATAGCTAGCCTTTCAACTTTTGAAAACTAGCTATAAATATCCTTTCACTACCTCTCTTTTGGGGAATGGCCCTTGTTCTTATACATTTACATCATTTCCCTCTATATCCTAAATATCAGACTTCTATCACAAAAAAATTTCTGCAGAGAATTTGTTCTCAGTTCTTTCCCTTTTAATTCGGACTTCTTTGGTCTGATTTGTACAATATCTTTTCAAGTTAATGTAGATGAATTATTTATCCAAGATCTTTTGATCCTTGCTGTCATGTTTGGTCAAGAATTTTTTTCCTATATCAAGTTATGAAAAGTAAATCCTTTCCTTTTCTTTTAACTTGTTTAAGATATGATCCTTTATATCTAGGTGACATAGACATTTGGATCTTATTGTAGTATATAGTGCAAGATAATACTTCAAGCTCCTTGTATGAGATAGAGATTAAAAAAGAGACTTAAATGGAGCTCTGCTTTCCCAGAGATAGAATTGATGAGAACCTTCAAGGCATAGAGAATAGATGTACAAAGTCATAGAGTTGGAAGATGGAATGTTGTGTACAAGAGACAAGTAGGTCATTTTGGTTGAAACATAGAGTACATGAGGAAAAATAGTATGAAATAAATTTAGAAAACAATTTTGACTTATTTGAAGAAAAGTTACAAGACTATTAATTCCCTTAGATTCACTTGTTTCAGTATGAAGCATATACTAAAAGTCAAAGACCCAAAATACAAAAAGACATGCCCTTTAATACTTATAGAACCTTTTTATGGGGGGAGGGGGAGGTAGTTGGGATTAAGTGACTTGCCCAGGATCACACAGTATCAAGTGTCTGAGGTCAAATTTGAACTGAGGTCCTGCTGACTCCAGGGTCAGTGCACTATCTACTGCGCCACCTACTATGCCACCCCCATAGCAACACTTTTCATGGCAGTAAAAGAAAATGGAAGCAAAGCAGGTGTCATTCAATATTAAAGTTGCTGAACAAATGATGGTATGTGAATGTAAAGGAAAATTATTCATTTTATGTTGCAAGAAATGTGGAATATAAGATATTCAGAGAAATATGGAAATATATATGAAAAATAGATTAGTAAACAGAATCAGCTGAAAAATATGCAAAATGATACAATAATGACAATAATAGCAATTCTAAAAGACAGCTAACTATGATTAATTGCATCGACCAACCTTGGTCCCAGAGAATACATGATAAATCTCGTTTCTCTCCTCTTAAAAGAGACAAGGAAGACTAAAAATTCAAAATTTCATATGTTCTTTTGGAGGTGGTCAACTGTGTCAGTTAGTTTGCTTAACCATTTCGCCTTGTTAGCAGGGAAAGTTCAATGAGGCAATGGGGATAGTAATATCAGGAATTGACTATGTTGTGAAAACAAAAGGCACTGAAAATACTTTAAAATTTAATTATTTTTAAATGACCTCCATGACCACATTCCTCCACAGGCTTTATTAAAGGCTAGTACTCTTTAATGCAATGGATAATAGTACATTTAGGTGAAGCCAACTGAATAAATAGACATTTTTTGAGAGGGAAAAGATGAGAGGGAGGGATAGGGAAGAGAGGTGAAGGCAGGAAGGGGGAGATTTCACAAGAACAAGAAAGCACTTGGAATTTGGGGAATATTGCTAAGTCTTACAAATTTAATTCAGTTTCATACATATTGTGCTGTCGTATGCACTGGGTTACAAAGACAAAAGTAAAAATAGTAATTGACCTCAAGAAACCTACAATTTTACTAGGGAAAATTTACATTCAGATAAACAAAAAATGTATATAAAATTAATATAAAGTAGTCCAGAGGGAGGTTAGCTCGTTGGTGAAACGGAGAGAGCACTGAGCTAGAGTCAGGAAGACCCATCTTCATGAGTTCAAATCCGGCCTCAGACGCTTAATTGGCTATATGATCAAGGGTAAGTCACTTAACCTTGTTCGTCTCAATTTCCAAATCTGTAAAATGAGCTGGAGAAGGAAATGGAAAATCATTCTACTATCTTCGCCAAGAACATGTGACCCTATATTGGGTCACAAAGACTCAGACACAACTGAAATGCCTGCATGACAACAATTCGGGGGGGCGGGGCGGGGGGCGGACTTTAACAATTAGGTTGACTCAGTAAAGACTTCTTTTAGGAGGTGGCCCTTGAATTAGACATTGAATGGAGTTAGATTCCCAAAGATGGAGCTGATGAGAAAAAGCCTTCCAGGCATGAAGGAAAGTCTGTGCAAAGTCATGGAAGTAGGAAAAGGAATGCTGCATACAGGAAACAGTAAGTAACTCTTTTTGGGTGTAAAATAGAACAAACCAGAGGGAGGAATACGGAATAAGTTTGGAATACTATAAATCCAACAAAAATGTCTTCTGTAAACTTGAATTATAATTCTTAACAGTAATCTGAAAGTTACAGATATAGACAGAGGGAGAAAATGGAATTCTGTGTTTTGCTTCTCCTCTGCCCACCAGAAAAGTACCTCTGACAGTTATATACACACATGTATGTATACATATATATGTATGTGTGTGTGCATGCATGTACATAAATACATATTTATGTATACACATACAGTAATGTAAAATACACATATACACCTATACTCATATGTATGTGTGTTTGCACACACAAATTATATATATACACATACAGGCACACAATACAAACATATGTATACACACACTTATGCTGGAAAGAGGGTGGGTAGATGTTTTTGTGAAGTAGGTATGGGGTTGTGGGTTGTGAGTTGAGAGGAAATGGAAAAGGAGTCCCTTCTCTCAGAAGATTTATGTCTTTAAGGCTTATTTGCCTTGTAGTCAGATGATAGGCCAGGTTCCTGTTTCCTAGAATCTATGCCTTCACCTTAGCAACCCTAAAGGCATCCTAAACAGGCCAGATCTGAAAGCCAGGGAATGGATCTTTCAAGGAGCAAGTTAGTTTTGAAAAAATCGAGCCCAATCTTGTTGACAACAGAAGCCATCTCCTCAATCCAATCCTAGGACTAAATGGAGCCCATTTGCCTAAGGCCAGTCTTCATGGCTTGATTCTAGTGGGGGAGGGGCAAGTTATTCCTCTTCTGTCTGAGATAGTCAAGAGATGTCGGTGGTAGTTACATTTCCAGGGATGGCTAAGCAGATAGGAAACTAACAGGTTTCTCTCCTATAAAAGGAAGTGGCTGAACTATACCTTAAACATCCTTCAGACGTTATAATCTTTTCTATATCTTAAGTACTTATAATTCTTATCCATTTTGCATATTTAATTAATATTAATGCATGAGAATGATGATGATTTTGAAAATGAAGATGCTAAGCATGTCCCCACTTAAACACATTCCAATCACACCAGTTCACAATTTTGGAATTATACTCAGTCTTCCTCCTCTCTTATTCAACCATATCCAAATAACTGCCACGTCTTCTCTATTCTGCCTTGTCAACATCTCCTGAATCCATCCCCTTCTCTTCTTAAAGCAGTTTCTATTCTCATTCAGGTCTCCATCAGTTCTCTCTTGGACTCTATTGTAATTGGCTTCCTAGCTGTTCTCCTTGTTTCCTTATTTCTACCCTTTTTGATACATTCTCCATATAGCTGCCAAACTAACATGACTTATTGCTTAAGTCTGACCGTACACCTCCTTTGCAAACTCCTCTGATATCAAGGACCTTCACAATCCTGCTGAATCTCTAAATATTACTCCATCTCATAAATTCTTATCTCTAGCCATAATGCCCTACTTGCTACATCCTTTATGCTGTTACGTTCTGTCTGTCTCTTTGCAAGGGCTGTTCCCCATGCCTGGAATGATCTCCCATCCTACTCCCATGTCTTCAAACCACTAGCTCCCTTCAAGGCTCAATTCAAGTGCCACACTTTAGGGAGACTTTTCTTGATTCGCCCCCTTGACCCCCAGCTTCCAAATTATTTTGTATATTTATTTTAAATAAGTATGTATTTATTTGTGAACAAGCTGTATTCTCCCAAGAAGAGTGTAAACTCCTTGAGACCAGGGACTCTCATTTTTGTATTTATGTGACCCACACCTACCCTAGCACTTGGCACAGAATAGGTGTTAATAATCACTAGTTCTTTGATTATTTCTGCTGGAAGGCCTAAGAAATAAAGCAACCATTAGAAAGTAGAGGCACAGCCACATATATGGTAACGCTAAACACTAAGACTGGTCCTCAGTGATGCTGTTGACTCTATAATGTGACAGTACAATCCACTGGGAAAATAGACACATCTGTTCAGATGAACTTGCAAAAATCAAGGTTGATTCTTTCTGTGGAGCCTTTCAAGCTCTGCTGTATGACAGTGTCAGAGGACAATCTCCAACAGTTAGGTCAGGAAACAAATATTTCACAAGAGGAACATGTATTCCTGGGAGATTGGTTAGTGCATTAGAGCTCACTTGCCCTGGCAAAGCATCCATCATGTTTATGAACATATTCAGAGGAGACAGTATTTTTTTCCTTGGTGAATTCAAGTCAACATAAGCAAACCAGACTGAAAACAGGCAGTTGATACCCCATGTGTTTTTATACCATCCATCAAATACACTCTTTTTTTGAAGCCATCAGCCACAAATTCCAATAAAGCGAAGCTGAATCCACATTGTGTAATAGAGCCCTGGATTTTGTTCCATGTGAGCAAACTGCACAACCCAGGGAAGCTTCCCAGCAATTCGACAGATCCCAGACTGCAGAAGGCAGAATTTGAATTTTCCATTGGGAAAAGAACACAACTTAGGAGATGTTGCCGTCAGGAGCAGGAGGCAAGCTAAACCATACCAGGCATGGTAACAGTTCTATTTCATCTGTATTAAAAATAAATTGATTTATTTTATTTTTAATTTGTGAAATAACACAGACATTTCCATTATATGATAGAATATTAAAGATGATTACACATGAAACTGCAAATCTGTTATGTACAACTTGCTATTCCTTAAAGTTGTCTAACTTTTTTCCCCTCTTCCTCCATCCTCCACTTTAGGGATGGCAACCATCAAACACAAATATGTGCGTATATACATATATGTGTGTATGTATATATACACATATATACACATGTATATATATATACACATACATACATGTATACAAATATATATGTACATATGTGTATGTATATAAAATCATTCTATACATGCTTCTATTTATCAGTTCTTTCTCTGGATGCAGGGAATGTCTTCTTTCATGAGTCCTTGGTAGTTAATTATCTCATTTCTTTTTATATTTATTGTTTCTAATATCTACTGGGTAAAATGATTCTGTAAAATATTATACTTCACCTAACCTTGTTTACAGGGGTAGATTATAATAGCATAGCAAATTGTCAATAATTAAATATGATGGCTAAAATTTAAATCCCCTATTAGAATATAAGCTCTTTGAGGGCAGGAATAGTTTTGATTTTGTCTTTTAATCTCTGTCATCTATGAAAAAGTGTTTAATAAATCCTTGCTGGTTGGTTGATTAATTGATCAAATTGTCTTTTCTCTGCCCTCCTTCTTCTTGATGTCATTGAAGATGCTTACACTTTTTTTTAATTACCATGTCTTCCTGGATACTCTTACCTTCTGTGATTTCAGTGACATTTTCTTTCTTACTATACTATTATTCTTACTATACTTTGCATTATACTATGTATGTATATAATATATATAATATACTTGGCTCATTATCTTTTTTAAATACATTCAGCATTGCTTTTCCCTAAGACAATGCCCTAACCTCTCTCTTCTCTCTATATATCTTCTTCAGTGATTTTATCAGTTTCTGTGTGTTCAACTGTAATATCTAATGAGATGACTCCCAAGCATATATAACCACCTCTAATGAAAAGGGGTAGCTAGATGGCACAATAGAGTTCCCTGCCTGGAGTCAGGAAGACTCATCTTTCTGAGTTCAAATCTGGCCTCAGACACTAAGTAACTATGTGATCCTGGGCAAGTCACTTAAGCCTGTTTGCCTCAGTTGCCTCATCAGTAAAATGAGCTGGAGAAGGAAATGGCAAACCATTCCAGTATCTTTGCCAAGAAAACCCCAAAATGGGGTCATGAAGAGTTGGTCATGACTGAAACAACTGAATAACAAACAAAACCCCAAATCTCTCTCCTAAACTCCAGCAACACATCAATTCTGATGAGCATCTCCACCTGCATGCTCCCAAAGGCACCTCAAGGTCAACATGTGGTGAACTAAACTCATCATATCCCCCCTCCATCTTCCTCACTTCCTTTTTCTGTTGAGGGCACTGCCAACCTTCCAGTCTTCCTAGTTGCCAAACTAGGTGTCACTTTGATTTTCCCGAACCTTTACCCCATATAGTCAATCAAATGCTGTCTCAACAATTGTTATGGTTCCAATATCTCTGACACCCATTCCTCTCCTAATTAGTCTTTCCCCTTTCCAACTCAAAGTCTGAACAGCCACCAAAATAATCTTTATAGTGCCAACAGAATAAAATACTAACTCTTCAATCTGACACCCAAAGCCCATGACAATATGGCTTTAGCTTTCCTTTCCAGAATTACTTTCAATTACTCATATACTCTTTTTTTTTTCATGTACTCTACATTTCAATATTCAGAATACAAACCAGTTCTGGTCTATTTACTACTCCCTGGACCTCTCATTTGCCTTTCACCTCTGTGGCACAGGCTGCCCTCCATGCTTGGGATGTTACTCTCTTCCAATCCATCTCATTTTTCTTTAAGGCTCAGTTTCAGCATCACCACCTCTGGGAAACTTTCCCTCATCCATTTCGTTGTTGGCATATTTATTCTCTTTCCTCAAATTATTTTGTTTTTATCTATTTACACATTATATGCTCTGATAAAATATAAGCTCTTTGAGGGCAAGACCTATGTTTTGTTTTTATCTTGGAATTATCACCCAGCAGAATGCCTTATACGTAATAGGTATTTAACAAAAGTTTGTTGAATGAATGAATGAATGAGTGAGTAAATATCCTGATATAGTAGAAAAATATATGAGTAATTATCTAGAGTGCTGTTAATTATCTGTAACCTTAGCCAAATCACTTTACTATTTTAGGTCAGTTTCTTCTAGAAAACAAATGTGTTGAAATAGATGGTCTCTTAAGATACTTTCTGGCTTTGAAATTTAAGACTCTAGAATGACCTAGACCACTTCCTCTCATACCCAACCCCCCACAAATAAAAAGAGCAACTGTGCAAAAGCTCTGTGAAGTCTAATGTGCTTACTCACATGTCACCTTCCTTATTAATCATTTGACATATTTTAGTTCATTAAGGAAAGCTTAATGTTCTTGAAAAAGGATCTGGTATACTCCTGTGTTCTGTGTCCCAACCCCAAGAACTATTTTGTCAAGTGGCTATTTTTCTTCTTTCTGAGTTAGGGACTATAATCTATATAAAGCCTATGTATATATGTATACTTACATACATAAATACACATATACATATACACACATACATACATATATACATAATACATACATATCTCTATCTATCTATCTATCTATCTATCTATCTATCTATCTATCTATCTATCTATCTATCTTTTTACCAAGGAAAGGAAAAGAAATATTCCTAAGCATAGTTCAGAGTGACAAATCCAATGCTGCATTGAACTGAGCATAGCTAATGTCAGCTCAAACTAGTCACTAACTTTAAATGGAAAAAGTCAAATTTAGGTAATTAAATAACCTTTATTTTTAACTGATCCTGCTAGACATACTCACTATTAAAAACACACACACAGACACACAGATACACACACACACACACATGCACACGGACACACAAAACAGAATCTGAAGAAGGCAATAAAGATAACCCAGCTAAACTGTCTTAAGGATAGTATGCTGTTGTTTGGCTGCCTCTGACTCTTCATGACCTTATTTGGGGTTTTCTTGGCAGAGGTACTGGAGTGGCAGCTCCTCATTTCCTTCTCCAGCTCACTTACAATTAAGGAAACCAAGGCAAACAGGATTAAGTGACTTGCCCAAGGTCACAGAGTAGTAAGTGTTTGAGGTCTGATTTTAACTCAGGTTTTCCTGACTTTAGGCCCTGTGCTCTCTCCCTTGTACCACCTAGCCACCCTATTGAAATAATATACCAACTCACTATTTGAAGAACATTAAAGTTCTAATAAATAAACTTAATCAACCTAAAACAAGAGGTCACATTGATGCTTACTCATGAGATCTCCTAAAGTTCCTTAACTTAGAAAAACAACTTTTAAGGGCACATGGTAAATCAGCGGCATGCCTTTGGGTCAAATACAGTGAGTGAGAAGACAGAACTCAGGTCTTACCCTTCAGGGTAATATTGCTTCTCTAATAAACAGTAAAGAAAAGAGACTTGGAGTTGAAGGATACTAATTACCTCAGGGGGAGTAATTTCCAAATCAGTTCTCTGTAAATAGCAACATTAACTTGTCTGAGTAAAAATCAACAGCATATCAGAAAAAATGAAAAATAAAAAAATGAGAGGGTATAGGGTACAACTGAGGCAATTCTTAGCTGATTTGCTTAAATATGTTGTTGATGCTGGAAAAACTAAAACTAAAAATAAAAAAAGAAACTTGATGATAGTTTGAAGAATACCAGGCCACTGGAGCCAGATGGCTCTGGAGGACAAAAGTGAGATTGGTGACCTTGCACAGCCCTTCCTCACTTAAATCAAAGTCAACTGCAAGTCATCTCATCATCTTAATATCATGGTCCTCGTAGAGAACGAAGGACAGACACAATATATTATAACAATAGCAACATCCTTAATCAATACCAAGTATCCAAGTAAAGTCCTTTTTTCAAAATACCACACTATCTACCCCTAGGTCACAGTAAGAACAATCACCTTAATCAGTACCAAGTGTCCAAGTAAAAGTTCTCTTTCACCTTAACTTGAGATTGATTTCAAAAGTCCCATGGCTCTTTCTTTGTGGGCTGACCACTCCTGACTCTCACTTGGATTCACACATAGGCATCTTTCCGCTCCTGCTCTGCGTCTCAGCTCAGGGGGACTGCTCCACTCAGCAGCTTCTACCTCTGGGAAAACAAAGCTCGACAGGCCAACAATGTTAACACACACCACCAGCACCACCTTCATCTCAATTCACCTCCAAAGTCCAGAGACTCTGTGATAACAGCTCAATTCACTTTAACAGCTCTCTAAAGGGGTTAAGCCTCTTACTCATGGGCGGGTTTCTGCCCTACAGCTCTATTTACTTTCAAAGTTGAAGGTTCCTTTAGTAAGTCTCTGCCATCAAAGGGCTTTTCTTTCCACTCTCAGAGATCTCCTCTGGGTTCTCGGGTCCTCTCAGCTCTTTTCTTTTCAACGCTGGCTCACCCATTCCGCGCTGGCTCTCTTCATGTCTGCTTTCCAATACTGGCTCTCACTTTATATATAGTTCTACTCAGTATCTGATTGGTTAGAGCCCACATGTATGTATCTGGTTGGCTAGAGCCCACATACACATATCTGATTGGTTAAAACTCAATCTAGAAAATCAGCCAAGATCCTACTTTGCTTGCTGTTCCATCCCCCTTAAATTGTAAGCTCCTTGAGGCAGGGGCTATCTCTTGCCTCTTTTTGTAACCCTAGCACTTAGCACAATGCCTGGTACATACTAGATGCTTAATGAAATGTTTATTGATCAATTGAAGCTTAAGTGAGGAAGCTAATGGGAAGTTTTGAGTAGAGGGGAAGAAAGAGAGATGTCAGAGTCCCACTGTTGCAGTGTGATGCTAGCAAAGTGGCTGTGACATCTGCAGTTTCTCTAAGACCATGAGAGATGACCTCCAAGTGGAACAGTAGAGAGGTGTGTGGCTATCTTTACAGTAGTTGCTCATTTCAATAGTTTAAACATTAAGAGAAAACACAGACACAAAGAATGGGCAGTTGTCCCACTCCTACCTTACTTACTAACAGTATTCATTCTGTTAAATAATATGTGATAGTTTTAATATAATTTCATATAAATATCTGTGGTCGATCCTATCCTTTTGTTGTCAAATGCCCTTTATTTCATGTCACATAGGTGCAGGACAGGTCTGGGACCCAGAGTAACCTTTCTTAGTACAGTTCTGAGATCTCAATCTCCCAGCTCATTGCTAAGAGAGTTTTTGCTCTCTAAAACTAGGACACCCAAGAACTAGTCATTGTATAACTACATTTCCAAGAGCAGAAATACTACAGTTTGGGGCCATTTTAAAATAAACCTACCTCATAGATGAGATCCTAATGGTAACTGGGGGTAAAAATGTGGAAATATTTTTTACCTAATATCTGAATGGGTGGCAGCCTTATATTGAAGGAAAACATTAGGAGATGAGAAGGAACTTAAAAAGACTAACATTTAAAGTGTTCATTTGAAATGTGATCACCTCTCTGACAGGTGGAGTTCTATCAATCTTTCAAGGACCCATTCAAATTCTACATTTGCCACGTTCCCTTCCCTTATTGGATGAATCATTTCTTTCTTTTAAATGTAAGCTCTTTCAAGGAAGGGATTCTTTTTATTTCTTTGTAAACTCATTGCCTAACATTATTCTTGGTAAACAGTAGATATTTAATAAATGTTTAGTGACTGACTTATTAAATGATTTGAGCTCTTGTAGCATTATATTTCATTCATTCACTTCCAACCTTTACTTTCTAACATATTTTTGTGCATGTGTCTTATTTTTTCCTTAGTCAATCATAAATTTTCTTAAGGTCAAGGGTTATTATTATTTATCTTTGTTTCCCAGTAAGTACTTAGAAGAAAGTCAAAGATCTGAGATACCAGGCAATACTACTCCTCATTTTATAGATAAGGAAAATGAAGGTCAGAGAGTTGAAATAATTAGCTCAAGGTCATTCAGTTAGTAAGTGACAGTACTGGGGCTTGTACCAGGTCTTATGACAACAAGTATAAGACTTTTTCTTCTATATTAAGCTGTCTGTGGCCATAGGTTCTCAGAATAAATATTTGTACTGTTTCACATGTACTCCATCAATCAGAAACCATGTAAAAACTTTATTAACTAATCTCAACCTCTTAGATGAGTTGTTCATCCATCAACTTTGTGCGTTGATGTCTTGACCATGAATTGGATTTAAGTGAGGCAGAGTTGCCCAAAATTATCGGCATCACTCTCTCTTCCAGTCATCAAAGTCCAGTGATGAAACCAAAGTCAGAGCAATTGGTGATGGTCCGGGATGCAGTGGATGATCTGATCTTAGTGACTTTGATGTTTGAACAAGCTCTAAATGCTCCACAATACCTGCTTCAGCTGCCTTGATAGGTGTTGGAACAACTGTTCTTATCCATTCATTCTGCTATGGGAAGTCTTCACATTATTTGGGTAGACATCTCCCTAATTCACCCATAGGTTTGAAGCCTGAATTTTAGTTAAATACCTTGAGCGAATAAATTTCCTGGGTGTTCCTTCTGATAAGACATTATATATTCACTGGTAATTTCTTGTATTGTTAGGCATAGACTAGGGGGAGGGATTTCAGAATTCCATGTACATCTAACCAGATTAGTTAGATACTAATTCTCATCAGTGTTCCCACTACTGGCAATTTGAACAACTTAGTTAATTCCAGTGGATCCCTGTTGCTTTAGAAAAAGATATGAACAAGAAATAAAATTAAGACTCTACACAGCCTGGCCCCAACCTATCTTTCCAGATAAAGGGATATCATTACTCTTCCCACACTCTGTGATCCAGACAGACTGGTCTTCTCTCTGTTCCTCATATACAACAATCCAACAGTCATTTCTAAGCCTTTGAACTGACCCTCTCACATGCCTAGAATGGTTTCCCTCCTCATCTCTACCTCAGAGAGTCCCTTTCTTCCTTTAAAATGGAATCCAAGAATCCTAAGTCTTTCCTCATTTTCCTAATAGTTTGTGCCCTCCCTCTTAAGCTACCTTGCATTTAATTACTCTGTATATTTGTATTTAATCACTTTATATTCCTACTACATTTTACATATAATTTTGCCTCCATTGTTGGAATTTAAATTCCTTGCAAGTAGAAATTGTTATAGTCATTGTATTTGTATCCCGACACTTATTATTTACATCACCCTCATGGTAGGTACTTAATACTTATTGATTAAATGATTGATTTGGATTTCCTCCTAAATTACTCAGGCTTGCAAACAGATATACTCAGACCAGTGGGCTCCCACTAGGAAGTCACCTTCTTTTAGAGTTGTGGAAAATATAACATTTCTTCCCTAATGAGGTGCCCATAGTACTAGCTTGCACACACACACACACACACACACACACACACACACACACACACACACACACACACACCTGAGAGAGTATGCTATAGTAGAAAAAATGGATTTGAAATTAGGAAACATCTGAGTTGGTACTTTACTTTTGATGTTATCTGTATGGGCATAAGCAAGTTAATTAACCTCTTTAAGACTCAATTTACTCAACTATATAATGAGCATGATACCTGTTAAGTGCCAACCTAACAGCATTATTATGCAGATAAGATGAGACTATATATTTAGAGGCACTCCCATGTTATGCATGGAATGTATTTATTCCTTTCTCACCTCGGCCTCATGGAATCCCTGCTTACCTTCAAAACTCAAATGCCATCTTCTGCATGAAACCTTGCCTAATTCACCCAGCTGCTGGCACCCTACCTCCCAAAGCTACTTTGTATTCATTTTATACATGTACTGTATAGACTTACTATATTTATGTTCATGTTGCCGTGTTGTCTTATATCCCCTTATTGGGATACAAGATCACTGAGAGCAGGGCTTGTTTCCCCTTCTTTGCATCTCCAGTGCCAAGCATGATGACTGCCATATTCCATTAGTAGATATTTAATAAGTTATTGTTAACTGATAGATTTCCAATAACTTTTGCATTAGGATGTGTCTAGGTGAAATAGACACAAAAATGACTGATGATGAGATCAGGATTAACATTTTCATAATCCAGGGTTACCTCTCTTTCTGGTCCCATCTTTGTTTCCTGATGCTAGTTTGGTGAAATCTATTTCTGCTCTACCAAGCTTGTATTCTCCTATTGAGTGCATCTCATATTTTTGTTGTATGGCTATCTAGTTTATATTTGCAGTAGAAAATAGCTCTGCCCCTTTGGTTACCCTTTGTTAATGGTATCTCTGCATCAGGCTATTATGACTGCTAACCCCTTAGTCCTTTGTTACTTAATTCCTCAGTTGTCTTTCTGTAAACTCCTGTTTTCAGGTGCCTTACTTCAGTGGCTGCCATTTGAAAAGATGGTCTGGAGGTAGTCTGATTTGGATTTTCCTACTTGAAGACTTGGACTTCTGCTTAAACCATTGTGCTCTGTTCAAAATCTAGCTGTTTCTGTTCTACCACATACCAAATATGGCCTGATTCCTGTGTGGTATACCTTAGTTATGCCAGTATAACTTCAAATACTTTCTTGGGCTTCATTTCCCTTTTCTATATTGGTCTCTGCAGTAGATGGACCACACAAAGTTATCATGACATGCAGTATAAATCTGTTGTGCTGTCTTACCACCACCAAATTTTCCCTCTTGTCTTTATAAGTATTCCTGTCATGTGACTTCTGGATTGGCAGCCTATGAATTCTTCAGAAGTCCAAAGGCTGACATTTCAATACTTTCCAGTAATGTTTCCCCTTTTTCTACATCTGTTTCTTGTTGGTTTTATGGTTTTGGTTATATGACTGATCCAAGAGCTAACTGTTCATTCCTCAAGAGTATGTGGGTCTGTTTTTCCTAAGCAGGTTTCAAGCTTAATCTGGTCATATTTCCATTGTAAGGGAAATCCAGAACCCCCCAACCATCTGTGAATACATCTTTTCCAAGCATAAAGTTTTTATTAATCAGTTGCTTTAGTCTATCCGCTGGCATAGTTTCCCTCCCGCCCCTGCCCATTAAGGCTCCAAATTGGCTACCCTAGATCCATCTTCAGAGAGAATCTTAGTGATCAGTTTCCAATTATCCTGCCCAATTCTTATCTCAGTAGGAATTTTTGAATGATAAACTATTTTCAGCAATTTACAGAAAGCAGACTAGGTTTGGTTTGCCTCCATGAACATATCTGTGATTATTTCATATTTCCTCAAATCCATAAGTGTGCCCTTTAATGGCTTATAATAGTCTTATTTTTAATGCTAAGATTCTGTTCCTACAATGAAATGATTTATTGCTATGCTCATTACTACACATCATATTTCTAACCTATGACCTTCATTTTGAGCAAAATTTAGTCCAAACTGTACTTAAACACAATAGTGTTAATGCAAAAAACAATGTGCCATAATACTAATAATTGTAAAGCATTCATAAGGCAGTTATCATACAACATGATAAGCTATAGCAATGGAATCAATTCCATATACATGTAAACAATAGTATAATCAATAAGACCAAATTCCAAACTGTACTGACCAATAGAACTCAATAGCACCTTAGGCAATAATTTATTGGCAATTACAACACACTTAGAAGTCAGTGCTTTGTGCTGAGTTGGTTAGAAGAATTAGAATCCTAGTTGGGGGTAGGGAAAGGGGAGCATCAAATCCCAAAAGTTAAAGAAAATACTTTCAGTAATGAAAAAGACTGTTTAACAATCTTTATCATTATGAAAATATAAAAAAATAAAATGAATTGATAAATAAAATATAAAACAAATTTATAAATGAAATATAAAATAAATTTATATCACAATATATTTATATGCAAGGTGGTCATGCAATTAGAAAAAGCATTTCAGTTGAAAGAAATGAATATTTTTCAACCCAAATAAACTCATAAAATTCCAAGAATAAAATCCTGACAGAGAAGGTCCCACATGTAATAGAGTTGAACAGTTGCTTTACATTGCTACCAAGGGAGGATGGTTCAGCAGATAGCCACCTGCAGTACTGTAACTCTATGAGGCACCAGGTGGTGCTCCAAGCTCAAGCTGCTCCAGGTCACTTGTACAGCCCAGGTAGGGGTAACACCTTGCAGTTTTAAATTTTAAATTTTTGGTCCTTCTGCACATGCACAGATGGGAACTGCCTTTCCTCCTCGTCTTAAATGGTGAATCCTGAAGAGTATTAATCCATGAATTCTTGTGCCATGTATTATAAACATACTGGCACCACCATCTTTTTCAGTATTTGCAGTGCTTGGCAATGCCCCAGAAACTTGCCAGATTATGACTGTCAGAAACACCACCTCTCTTTTTAGGGTGATGAGTTTAAAAGAGTACCTCACCTGGAATGCTGCCCCTGATCTGATTAAGGGTGTCCATGGGAGTGCAAGTGAAGGATACCCACCAGTAGTTCATATTTTCAGGCCCAAAAAATGTTGCTTGAATAGGAAAAGAGTGGTATGACCTAGAGGATGCACCCTACCTTACACGGTGCCACATTGCTGACCTTTGCCAAGGAGAGACTGATGACCTATGATGCTCACACGAATTTGTTGGTCTTACAAAAGGGCAGGAGGATGGAAACTTTGTTGGGATAACATGAAATGTTTAAAGAGTATTGAGAAAATCCATGCATTCCAGTGAGAATTTAAATAATGGTACAATGCTTACTCTTCTCCCTTTCCACCTCCCCCCACCAATCAAGGAAGTCATTTACAAGCTCCTGTGACTGAGCCCTCCAGCACATCACGACTCCCTTGAGGCAGCCAACAGGAGCCAGTAACAGCTGAGACAGCTCCAAATCCTCATCACTAGGTGAACTAGAACGGATGTCACTGTGGCTTGTCCACCTGACAGCAAACGGAACAGGGACCCATGGAGTCACTAACAAGCCACCTAACAGATTCACTACTGTTCCTCTCCTGTGGTTCACACTGACTGCTGCTTTCTTCCTCATTCCTCTAAAAATAACCAGTGTGTAGGCTAATTCAGGGCATACCAGGACAATTGCCACTGGTGGGGCTCTTTGAATTCTTCTCTTTTTGTCTCTGGTCACTCTTTGATAGAGATGCTATTTAAGTGGGGAAGTAACTAAAAGGTGGGTAACTAAAGATAAGGCCCTAGAAAATTCACAAAGTGGAAAATAGAAGGCTCAGTATGCCTGAGAGTTAACTTTACATATATTCTTGCAAATGACATGAAAATCATCAATAACCACAGCATAGAGCCTACTGTTATCAGAAATAGCAAAAATATCAACAGGGACAAGAAGTGAAATGATCTCTCTCCTTTTTTCAAATTACTTCATACTCCTTAGAGGCCAGCTGGTAATCTCAGTTTCTTTCTTCACTTATTAAGAAGGTTCAGAAAGGTTCCAGATTCATCCTAAATGTTCTCCCCCCTACCCTATCTCTCATCCAGTATTTTAATCTTAATTATATAAATACATGATCACACATTATCAGCAATGCTACAATCTTTACCCCACAGCTTCAGATATATGGCTGCTTTGGTTGGCAAACAACAAGAGTAGGTCATTTTCTGGATGAGTATCAGGCAAAAAGAACATCGCAATGGCTGATTTTAAGCTGCTGTTCCTCATTTAATCAAATCAAAGCAGATACAGTTGATTACATGGACAAAAAAGCTACTGAATAAACACATTTGTTCAGGAGTAACTAAGCATTAGATATATTATGTAATGTGGAAATAAGTGACTGCCGAGCTTAATGCTATGGTTTCCATGGAAACCCGTTCCTTTGGGTGAATAAATGGAACATCTACATTTACAGGAGGTTTGGCTAGCTTATCATTCTTCTCATTTCTAGTCTGAATAATAGACTGATTAGAGAATAGCCTTAGTTAATAATAAGTGGGAAATATTTGGACTTCAGTTTTAAAATAGTTTGCATTGCTTGCTCTGAATTCTGCTGGTAGAGGGATGGTGCTCACGTTGAGAGAGGGAGAGAGAGAGAGAGAGAACTACATGAATTTTACATGTGACATGGGGAGATTGGCATTCAGCTGCCCTCACATGTAGGGGCCATGAGCCACAGATTTTTATTTCTTTCCTTTCTAAAACAGAGACAAGGACAGCCCACTAATAACAAATTAAAACCTTAAATTCCAGACAAATGCTAAATAAAACAGATTCTGGCTTCTTCAAAAAGCAGGAAAGATTGATGATGAGGAGAGGAGGAGAAAGAAAGGGAGGATAAGAGGAGGTAGAAGGAACAAAGGAAGAGGAAGGAGAGAACGAGGAGGAAGAATTTGGTTTTGCATTTAGCTGGGCACCACAACACTCTCTCCTTCCTTTATCTGCAGAAGTGCAATTACTAGGCAGGAAGGAAATGGGGGATGGGTGGTGGTGGTGGGGGGGGTATTGCATTGCCCAAAGATCAGAATTGAGTTCCAGTGTGTGTGTGTGTGTGTGTGTGTGTGTGTGTGTGTGTGTGTGTGTGTGTGTGTGTTTATCCCTCTGGGTAAGATGACAAATAAAGTTATGCATGCAGAGGCCTGAACTGTAAGCAATGCTTAAATAACACTAAGAGAATGCAATTATATTTATTCTATAGTTGAACAGAAAATGCACTCAGGTAGTTAAAGCAAAGGGCTGGGAGCCAAGACTGCTGAGTTCTGTTCATTGGTCTTTGCCCTCACTACTCTGCAATGGCCCGGGGATGTCTCTACCTAAGGACAGGAGGTTGAGTAAGTGACCTTTTGACACTCTTTCCAATTACTTTTGGATCTTGTCTCCAGTTATTCTTCTTGAACTCATCTTTAAAGAGGTTAGTGGAGAATAAATATATACTATTCATAAGGAATTTTAAGGGCAGGTTAACTGGAAAAGAAAAATGGAACCCAAGGTTAGAGATTAGCCTGGGAATTTGGCTTGTGTACAACAAAGCCACAGTGGAAAAACTCCATTTTCTGCCACTTTGAGGAAAGTGTGTGAATTCACCCTCTACAGGGTCACGTTCACCAGACCTTTTAGTTTGTGCTTTGTTGTAAAGTTCTTTTCTGAGAGTACTTCTATATTGTCAAGCATGGCAGCAACAAATTCATTAATAGAATGTAAACTTCCAGGACAGCAACTGTTTCATTCTTGCCTTTGTTTCTCCAGTGCCTGGCACAGTGTCTGGCTTATAGTCAACGTTTTAAAATGCTTGACTGCTTGATTGGTCGATTGATTAACTCAGTCTTAAATTCCACAGAAGAATTTCCATCTTTATGGTCAAACTAGAATTTATAGTGGAAGACAGTCAAAAATTGCCCACCTGAGTTCTCATTAAATTAATATCTTAGCCATAACTGTGATACTACAACAGTCTGTGTTATTGTTCAAATTTCTTAGCAAGTAAGTTGTAGAGTCTAGTACTGAAAATTAGCTCTGTAGACTGCAGGTCCAGATGGGAACATATCTTTACTGTTGCTTTCAGACCATTCTTGTATCAATTATCCTTTTTGCTGCCAACGTTCAGGGCATAGATCTGACATCAGCAGATGTAAGTTCAAATTAAAATCTGCCTTTATTTTCTTAGGTTCTCTTCATTTCTCTAGGACTTGATTTCCTCATCTTCAAACTGAGGTTAAACTAAATAATCTGCAAAGTCTCTGCTGTAATCATTCTCTCAATTTCCCCAAAAGATTTGCTAACTCCTCTTGACATTCTAGCAAAATGAAGGATTTCTTGATTTCAAATTCCACTTTAGACACTAGTTGTGTGACCTTGAATAAGTCACAACATTTCAGTCTCATTTCTTTACTTGTATTTTGGGGTTAACTGTAGTATATATCTCACAGGACTGTTCTAAGGATAAAATGATATTATATACATATATATGTGTATATATATATATATACACACTATATATATATATATATATATATATAGTGTATTGTAAGCCTTAAAGTTCTCCGTAAATGCATACTATTACCATAGTGTTTAGGGACATCGATATTCATATGGATGACCATCCTAATAATGTGATCTCTCAATTCCACTAACTCCTCAATAGTAACCTTCTTTTCCATTGCAGCCACAACTTAGATCTTATCATCTCTCAAAAATGGAGAATTTTGAAATTCTATTTCATGTCCACAATTTCCTTTTCTTCTCCTCCAAACCTTTTTTGCCTTTGCTGTGACCTTTGGGCTCTTGAACAGTCATTTTTTCTTTGAGTCCTTATTTCTCATTCTTGTTTTGCTTGCCTCCATACTTAGCCTTAACCCCAGTGGTACGCTGTTTTAATGTTTCACTTGCTATTACTCCAGAGTCCCTTGCTTCTCTTTCTTTTCTGCATGCTAAACCAACCAACTCTCATCCCTTAGTAATACTTACTGGATTACCCTAGACCTGCTCCCAGGCATCATCTCTAGAGAACATTGTGACAAAGAATCAATTTCACTCACTACAAATTTATGTCACATAACCCAGCAGGGACCTTAATATTGCTCATCAATCATTCTGTTCTACTCTTATTGACCTCCTTATTTCATTCCTCACAGTGGTGATTTCAAACTATTTCTTCTTTCCTCCTTTCCTTTCCTTTCCTTTCCTTTCCTTTCCTTTCCTTTCCTTTCCTTTCCTTTCCTTTCCTTTCCTTTCCTTTCCTTTCCTTCCCTCCCTTTCCTTCCCTTCCTTTCCCTTTTTCCTTCCCTTCCCTTTTTCCTTTCCTTCCCTTCCCTTCCCTTCCCTTCCCTTTTTCCTTTCCTTCCCTTCCCTTTTTCCTTTCCTTCCCTCCCCTTCCCTTCCCTTCCCTTTTTCCTTTCCTTCCCTTCCCTTCCCTTTTTCCTTCCCTTCCCTTCCCCTCCCTTCCCTTCCCTTCCCTTCCCTTTTTCCTTTCCTTCCCTTCCCTTCCCTTTTTCCTTTCCTTCCCTCCCCTTCCCTTCCCTTTTTCCTTCCCTTCCCTTCCCTTCCCTTCCTTTCCCTTCCCTTCCCTTTTTCCTTTCCTTCCCTTCCTTTCCCTTTTTCCTTCCCCTCCCTTCCTTTCCCTTCCCCTCCCTTCCCTTCCCTACCCTTCCCTTCCCTTCCCTTCCCTTCCCTTCCCACTTCAAGGTCATCCATAGCTACCATACTTAGATAATTTAGCCTACCACTTCATTGATAAAATAAGACTCATCTCATTTAGGTAGAGATTGGGTAAAAATATCCAACTGGAAGTTTGCAGGTCTCAGCCATGTTTCATGTTACTCTTGATTACTCAGCCATCTTCTCCAGCTACCTTTTCACTCTGCCCCCTACCTCATCTCACTAGTGATCAGTCTTAGAAGGTTTTAAGTCTTTCATCAAAGGAACATAACCCTGTGGCCCTGCTGTCCTTAATGGTATACACCTCACCTGTTCTATTTAAAAAAAAAAATCCATGTCGATGATCATTTATTAAATTAGAAGACCAAAATATATGTGTGACAATGAGAGAAAAAATGCAGATGCTGGATCCAAACAACAGAATCACAGTCCGAGGTCTGACAGTCACCTCAGCAAAGCCTCCTATTTCCATTGAAGCAGGAAGAAGGCCCCACTGCCAAAGTTACCGCTGTCTCCACCCCAGGCCCTCAGCCTGACACAGGCTGGTGCTGGAAGCCATCCAAGACACCCACAGGCTGTAGGACCCTCTGCCTTTGTGTGTCACAGGCTCCTCAGGCACTCCTGTCATGCCTTTCCACAAGAACCATGGGACTTGGAGGAGAAAGACCCATTGCACATTCTCTAAGTCCATCCTGGCCCCATTTCCTGATGGAGAAGCACCTTTGCAAGGCCCTGCCCCCACATTTTAGTATTCCTTAAAATCAAGACTCCCGATCCAAGGTAAACTAAAGATAAAACAATTCTATATAGTTGGAAGAACAATAGAGTGTGCTTGGGACCAGTACTTTGAGGATCAAGGATCCTTGTGTGAGCCCAGAAGATGATGCGGAAGCAACTGGTCAAGAATTTGTCACCGCCTACAGTGATCTCATAGTGACCCCAGTATTTACTCCCTGCTGCCACTCTGGGTGTACACCAGAAACCATGATCTAATCAATTCCAGCATATCAGTCTACTCCCCAAGGGCCCCACTCACCGCTCCTATAACCTTCAGCATCAAAGTTCTCCTCCCTGGTCATAACTTTATTATGTGTATCATCTCCCCCTATCCAAATATAAACTCCTTAAGGGCGAAATTATCCTTATGTTTATGTTTGTATGTGCAGTGATTTGCACAATGCTTGGAACATAGTAAGATGCTTGGTAGATACTTTTCATGTTTTTTTCTTCTTTCTTTCCTTCCTTCAGTGCCTTCCTCCATTCCTCAAATATTTCCAGCAGCACCACCTTCTCTGTTCCCTTCCCCTTCAGTCACAGAAGAAGAGATATCCCTACTATTTATATGGGCAACATCTATTACTCACTAGCACCTTCTCCAGGACCTGAACCAGCGATGACTCTAGGAAGGCTGTGAAGGTAGCTGGGATTGTTTTGAGTTGAATTCTGAGAGGGAGAGACTAGAAGAACCCATGGTGAAATTTGGGCTGCCTCCATCTTGAGGATATGTGTGGACTTTTCTTAAATTAACAAGCATTTACAAAAATTAATCTATCCGTCCCATTTCCCTTAGCAATTAAAAAATAGAAATCCTGAAAAAAAAGCCCTCAAATCATAACTTTATGGTCCATCAAAACAAATTCTCACATTAGTCATAGGTAGAAAAAAATGTTTCTTTCTGCATTTAAGTTGATCATCTCTCTATCAGGAGGTGGATGGGATGTTTCATCTTCATTCTTCTGGACTCATGATTTCTTTGCACTGATCAGAATGTTAAAGTTGTTTTTTCTCTATAATTATGCTATTTATTATTGTATTAAATATTTTCCTAGCTTTGTTCACGCTCTTCATCAGGTCATAGAGGCCAATTTCCTCTGAAATTGTTCATTTGATCATTTCTTATAGCACAATAATATTCTATTACATTCATATACTACCATTTATTTAGTCATTACACAATAGGATGATAGTCCCTTAGTGTCCAGTTTTAGCTGTCATGAAAAGAGCTGTTTGCGCACGCGTGTGTGTGTGTGTGTGTGTGTGTGTGTGTGTGTACATACAGGTATACTTTGTTTTAATGTGATACTTCTGAAATATTACTTTTTTAAAAAAAACAGATCGAAGATTTGTGGTAATCTTGTGTTGACTAAGTCTATTGGCACCATTTTCCCAACAGCATGTGCTCACATTGTGTGTCTGTGTCATGTTTAGTAGTTCTTCCAATGTTTCAAGCTTCCAAAATGATTATATCTGTTATGGTGATATCTAATCAGTGTCCCTTGGAGTTACTATTGTAATTTTGGGGGCGTCATGAGCCACACTATATAAGACGGTGAATTTAATCACTAAATGTTGTACATCTTCTGACTGCTCCACCCACTGTCTGTCCCCCATCCCTCTTCCTTTCCTCAGGTCTTCCCACTCCCTGATACACAACAATACTGAAGAATGTTACATAAATTAGTTCATGAAACAACAGCAGGATCTGAGAGGATAGATGCCAACTTGGAAAGGAATTCTACTGTGGGTAAAACGCTATCAAACAATACAGAGAAAATTTTTGTGAAAGGAAGAAGCAACAGATACAACAAACTTCATTGTTGTCTTATTTTAAGAAATTGCTACAGTCATCCTAATCTTTGACAACCATCACTCTGGTCAGTCAGCAGCCATGAACATCAAAGTAAGACCCTCTATAAGCAAAAAGGATTATGACTTGCTAAAAGCTCAGATGATAGCTTTTTTTTTTTTAGCAATAAAGTATTTTTTAATTAAAGTATATACACTGGGACTTTTTTGGGACACAATACTATTGTACTCTTAATAGACTACAGTATAGTATAAATATAAAATTTATGTGTACTGGAAAACCAAAAAAAGTGAATGGCTTGCTTTATTGCGGTGGTCTGGAACCAAATGTGCAATGTCTCTTTGATATTCCTGTATACATTTGTAATTTTTCTTTAATTTCTTTGGGGTATAGTTCTAGTAATGGTATAGCTGGGTCAAAGGATGTGCATAGTTTGGCAGTTTTATGGAAATACTTCTAAACTGCTTTCTAGAATAGTTGGACCAATTCTTAGCTCCCCCAGCACCCACTAATAAAACTGTTTTCCCGAATTTGCTCCAACATTTGTCACTTTTCCCTTTTGTCACCTTTGCTACTGTGATAGATGTGAGGGAGAACCTCAAACATAACTTTGTCAACATTCTCTAATTATTAGTGATTTTGAGCAGGGATTGGCAACTATAACTGAGCAAAACTGCCTTTGTAAGAATTTTTTTAAAATTTAAATTAAATTTAAGAATTTCTAAAAAAACTTTAAAGAAATACAGTGAAACTTTATTTAAAAATGTAAAAGAAAACCATTCTTGGCCCATGGTACCATAGAAAAACTGGCAGAGGACCTAATTTGGCCTGGAAGCTGTAGTTGCCCTCCTTGATGAGCATGTTTTTCATATAATTTTTAATAGTTTAATTTTGAATCAATATTCAGTAGAGATATTAGTCTATACTTTTATTTTTCCTTTGCTTTATCTCTCCCTTGTTTAATTATCAATATCATATTTGTATTTGAGAAAGAGATTGAAAATTTCTTTCTTTTTTATTTATTGCAAATAATTTAGGTATTATTGGAATTAATTATTCTTTGAATGTTTGATACAATTCACTTTTAAATCCATATGATCTTGGAATTTTTTTGAGTCCATAAGTTGTTCAAATTCTTTTCCTGATATTAAATTATTTAAATAAGCTGCTTCTTCTTTTGGTAATTTGATTATTTTATACTTTTATAGATATTTATGTTTTTGTTTGATATTATAAGTTTTGTTACCATGTAATTAGGGAAAATAGTCTCTAATATTTTCCTTTTCTTCGTTCTTCCTATGAAAAATTTGCTTCTTATTTTTTATCAGGTCACAACCTTATTTTATTAATTTATTTTAAAAATAGTTCTTAGTTTTACTTATTAACTCAATGATATTTTTTGATTTTATTAATATCTTCTTTAATTTTCAAATTTTCTACTTTACTAATTACTTAAGGATTTTTTATTTTTAGCTGTTTTTCATTGTGTGCGTAATTCATTGATTTGCTCTCTCTTTCTTTCTCTCTCCCCCTTCCTCTCTCTCTTTCCCTCCTTATCTCTCTTTTTTTGAGGAAAGTATTTGAAGCTATAAATTTCTTCCTCAAGAGCTTCTTTAGTTGTATTGCGTAAGTTTTATGTTGTATCATTGTGATTATTTTCTTTGATGAGATTTTTCTATTTTTCTGTAATTTGTGCTTTGATCTACATGTATGACAAGGATATTAATTATTCAAATGTCATAATAAAGCAAATAACAAATACGCTATAAACAACAACAGTGACAAAAAGTCTCTCTATGCATTTTCCAGCTGTCATTCTCTCTCCTATTTCAATCCATATACTATATTTTTGCTGGAATAAAATAATAATTTTAATGCATTGATCTCTTCACATAACTCCTTTACTTAAAATCTCCATTGGTTTTGCCTCATGAGTAAAGTTCAACTTATGTGCCTGACTTTTAAGAACTACCACATGTGACATTACCCAACCTTTTTATCCTTTTGTCATATTCTTCCTTTCTGACTTTTTGTGTTAGTCAAACTGGACACTTCTCTGCTTCTTAGAGTCTGAATTGTAAATTCATGCCTCCTTGCTTTTCCCTGTGCCTGGAATGCTTTCCTTTACCCCTTTCACATGTTGGATTGTTTATCTTTTAAGGTCCAATTCCAATGTTATCCCCACTAGGACCCTTAACAGCTTTCCCCATTAGATGTAATTTACCACTTTGTTTTGTTCATTCCTAATGTACTTATGACATAATAATGTGTGTTTAGATCTATTTTGGTATATTATATCCCTACTAGTCTATAAGCACCTTAACTATGTGTTATATGAATTGTATATCTTCCTCACTGGGAAGATGGTCAGTTTGCTGTCATAGACAGACAGTTGGTCTTGAAGCCAGGAAGATCTAGGCTTAAGTCCTGTCTCTGATTTATACTGGCTATTTGACCCCAAGCAAATCACTTAACCTCAGACCAGTGGTGTCAAATTCAACTAGAAACAGATTCCTACAGGCTACATATTGACTTCAAAAACTACAAAATAATATTAATTCCTGTTATATTGTATTTTTATTTAATTTTGCTAAAGATTTTCCAATTACATTTTAATTTGGTTCTGGGACACTCAGAAATTGGCCCCCTGGCCAAAGGCGTTTTGACACCTCTGCTCTAGACAAGTCCTAAAACAGAGGTTCTTCATCAGGTCAGAAAAGTCTGTGGACTTGCAAGGGAAAAACATCACATCTTTATTTTTACTAACTTCTAACTGAAATTTAGCATTTCCTTTAATTATTTAAAAAAAGTTATTCTGAGAAAGGGGTTCTAGACTCTGCTAGACTGCCAGTGAGGTCTATGACAGAAAAGGTTAAAGACCTCAAAGAGGGTGCCAACCTATGTTAGGAGATGTAATTTCCTCCCCTTGGAGTTCTGTCCATGGTTATGAGTTAAATGTTTAACAAATGGATCACAGATAAAAAAAGGTACGGAGAATATAATTTTAAGTTCAAACTGTTACTAACATCTTCTCTCACTTGCCTCACTAAGTCTACAAATCAATAAAATAATAACTCAAACTTTGATTTTTAGTGTTTGCTGATTTCTGAGGTATAAATGCTCACATTAAAAATTTAACCTCAAGCTCTCTCTGAAGTATGAATAAACTCTAGTACATCATGGCATATACCAATGAAACCTCTCTCCGTATCTCTATATTTCAGTGGTCTTCACATAGTACTCATTGGAGAAATATTGTTTGATTGGTGACTGACTCCACTGTTTCATGCTAACATTTTCTAATCTTACTTGGATGTGCAAGGCCACAGAATGTAGAATGATAGCTCAAGGGTTCAGGAACTCAATGAAAATGACTTATTCATTAATCCCTTTAAAGCGGAACAAATTGTGTGTGTGTATTTTCCCTATCCTTTTTCACATCATTCTTTAACAAAAGACAGAGAATGGGAACATTCTTCTCCATTGGGATCGTTTGATTTGGAGTCTCTGGTAACTACCTTCAGCCAAAAGAAGATTTATAATAACAATCCATTCTCTTGCTACCCCCTTTGAGACTACACTGTCTTCATATATTGTCTTCTTAGAGGAAAGAGTGAGGAGTGACAAGAAATCTTGCCAAAAGCCAGGGGAAAAAGTTGAAAAAAGTTCAAAAAAAAAACTATAGAAAGTCAATTGAAACTCTTCACAAGAAACCTAGGCATCCAATAGAAAACAGAGTCACAGCTACTCAGTAGAGGTTAAATGTGAATCAGTGTGTGCAGATCAAACAGCATGTTGTAAGCCTGAAAGCATTATGCCGTGAAAGGTATAACACCCTGAAGGACCCTCAGGAAAAAAGAAATGTTTCTTGCTAATGGCCAAGTTTCTTAAAAATGGTTATTTTAAGAAAAGGCACAACACTTAAGAAAACATACATCAACATTTCCCTTTTCCCTCCTCAACTTTTCAGTCATAAGGAATAAGATCTTTTGACAGAAAGGGAAGCTCTCAAAGTACTCTTCCCCTACTACATATATTCCACACAAGTTTTCTGGTAAATTTTATTTTCTATCAGACAGTGAATGTCTCTCTCTCTCTCTCTCTCTCTCCGTCTCTCTCTCTCTCTCTCTCTCTCGCTCTCTCTCTCTCTCTCTCTCGCTCTCTCTCTCTCTCTCTCTCTTCTCTCTCTCTCTCTCTCTCTCTCTCTCTCTCTCTCTCTCTCTCTCTCTCTGTCCCTATCTCTCCCTTTTCCCCTCTCCTTCCTTCCTTTTTTTCTTTCTCTCCTGCCTCTTTCCTTCTCCATATGCCCCTGTCATTTCACCTTAACAGCAAGTACTGGTCTTAACTTTACTGATGACTGAACAATTAACTATTTTTTTCTGATGACTTAAGTGACCATTTTATAAGATACTTGATGTACTGGCTGTAATGGGAGGCAGCAGCAATTACCATCTTCTCATTTTACATCTCAATGCCATGACATGGGCCATTCTTGTGGGTGGAGAAGAGGGGGCAGAAATGAGATTGAATATCTTGGTGTCATGAAACCTTGGAAACAAATGTAATAGCACAATAATAAATAACCAGGTTGCAGTGATGTTTGAGTGATTGAGAGAGGGAGATCAGTGTTTAGAGAATAACACTCTAGAATAAGCATTCGGAGAGCATTTTGTGTCAGCAAAAACTCATCCTGGCCAATTTTAGCAGTTATTTCTTACAATATCTCTGAAAGGCAGACTTCCTGTTAACCATCATCAAGACAAGGGACCTATAGCCTCACAAAGGATTTAAATAATTTAAGATTGTATGGAATAAAGAGTTTGGTTTAAAACTTATTCTTTCCTTTGGGTTGTCGCTTGCCCTCTCCTACATGGATCTCTCCTGCTCTGAGTTTAAGATTCCTCACCTATAAAAGGAGTATACAGATATTAGTGCTCTTTACCTCACAAGGATGCTATGAAGAAATAACATGCTAGGAGTATTGTGTCCAAAACTTTAGAACAAGTAGCAAATGAAAATTATCCATTCATTTGATGGTTTTAGCCAAGAGAAATAATTGATTAATTTAAGTTACTGCCCTAGGTGTCAACATATAAAAGTTTTGGTTCACATTGTTTCTGCATCCTTCCTCTCTCTCTCTCTCTACACTGGGTAGTGAAAAGCAAAGACACATTTACTTACTAATATTCCTATTAGTATAGATGTTCTTTTAAATTGCTCATTGTTCTTCCCTAGAGGCATCATTTAGCCTACATTCTGAATTTACAAGACCACAGTCTTAGAGTTGGAAAGGATCGGTGATATTAACCTATATCGTGAAGGGGAACTTGCTACCTTTAGAGGAGTCCTTTCTTATAATTCAAGGGTTCATAATCTTTTTTTTAATATGCTATAATCTCCTTTGGCAGCCAGGTTAATTCTTTGGACTTCTTCTCTGAATAATATTTCAAAATGCACAGGATTATAAGAAACTAATTATTTGTGTAATACAGTTATCAAAATATTTTTTAAAAATCAAGTTTATGGACCCTAGGTCAGAACCTCAGTTTTAGATGACTCTTTGGTAAGAATTATTTCTTTAAATGAAGCCTAAATATGCCTTTTTTTCACTCAATGTTCCTACTTCTGAGGCTAAAACCAAAAAATCTAGTTCCTGTTCCTTATTTCAAACCTTCAAATTGGAATTAGGGCCAAAGGTCATGGAGTTAGATTTAGAAAGGATCATACAGGTCACCTATCCAATATCCTCCAGGACCACAGAGGTCATCTAGTCTAATACCCTCAGTTCACAGGTGAGGAAACTGGCCTAGAGAGGTTAATTTGACCAAGGTCAAATTAGTACTAAGAGGCAGAGCTTCGATTTGAAATAGGTCCTATGACTCTAAAACTCTTTTCCACTTCAATCATTTTTCATTCTTTTAACAGATTCTCCTAGAGCATAATCATGAGCATCTTTAGAGTCCAGAAAGTCCTTCCCAAACTGTTTTCCAGTTTATGAAAAAGATGATTTTTGTGAATTTAACAATGTCCCACAAACTCAAAATTTCTAGAAAGAACAATAAACAACTTTCTAGTAAGACCTTGTTGTAGAAGAGCAAGAGAGAGAGAACTGAATAAGAAACTGGATTTCTATTATACGTAGTATTGTTTTTTAAATAAAATATACACAGATATAAAATTTAACAAGATGTCTTTCCTAAAATGTAATGTTAGAATGTTATATAATCCTCCATATGTTGACCAAGGCAAGTACAGTGAAAATATTATCCACATATGTCTTGGAGGCAGCTAAGTGGCTCAGTGGAGAGAGATCTGGGTCTGGAATTAGCAAGGAATGAGTTCAAATCTGACCTCAGACACTTATGAACTGTGTGTCCTTGAACAAGTCACTTAACCCTTTTTTGCCTCAAATCACTGAAAAAGAAAATGGCAAACCACTCTAGTATCTTTGCCCAGAAAACTCCATGAAGAGCATTCGTGTGCTCTGGTCCACACAATCACCAAGAGACAGATGTGATTGAATGACTGAACAATAAACAGAAGTGAGATAGCCTGAGGTCACATTCATTTTTTATGTTGCCATATTACACTGTTGACTCACTGAATTTGTGATCTATCACAATCCCCTGAAATTATTTCTACTTTGAACCATTAGTCAAATTTCCTCAATCTTGTATTTGTGAAATTTATTTTTAAAAGATATAAAGCTAACATTTTTTCCTATTACATTTAATCTTGTGTGTTTCAGTTCCATGATCTAGCCAGATGATGTACTTTGAATCTTTTTTCTGTCATCCAGTGTATTAGCTATCCCTCCTAGCTTTGTATCATTTGATAATTATGTTCTCTTTGCCCTTGTCCAAGTCATTGCTAGAAACATTGGAAAGCAAAGGGTCAAGGAAAAATCTCCGGGGTTCTCCATTAGAGAACTGCTTCCATATTGACATAGACCTATTAACAAACCTTCTTTGGGTGCAGTCACTCAAATATCTCTAAAACAATTGAAATATACTATTGTCTAATCCAGGGATCAGCCCATGAGTCAAATCTGGCAAGCTGCCTATTTTTTTATGCTTTGCAAGCCAAGAATGGTTTTTACATTGTCTAATAAAGTTTTATTGCATTTATAAGTATAAAAAACATTCTTAGTGCACGGGCCATACCAAAACAGATGGTGGATGAGATTTGGTCCTTTGGTCATAGTTTGTCAACCCTTGGACTTTAATCCATATCTCTTTGTCTTATTCTCAAGAAAATAAGATTTTGTCAAAGACTTAGTAGAAACTAGGTAACTTTCTCTGCAGTATTTATAAATCTACTAATCCAAGTAAAAAAATCTAATGAGTCCAACATGACTTCTTTTTAATGAAGGCCACACTGTTTATGATAATCTTTTCTTCATCTAGATGATCACAAACAATCCTTTTAATAATATGTTTTAAAATTCTACCAGAAATCAGAGTCAGATTCTGTGGTCTACAGTTTCCAGGCCCCATTATCTTCTCTTTTTTGAAAAATAGAACATGTGCTTTCCTCTACTCCTGAAGCGCCTTCTCATTTTCCACAGCATTTCAGAGACTGCTTCAGCAAACTCATCCATGAATTATTTCAGTACCCTGGGATATAAATCATCTGGGTCTGGTTACTTGAAATCACCAATGTGCTCTTTTATTATCTTGGTTATCAACCAACTCCCCCTGTCACTTTGTGTTGTCTCTTCAGTTCAAAGATAGTTCTCTTTGGAAAAGGAAACAAAATTAAAACAATAACTGAGCAGGTCTGTCTCTTTGCTGTCATTTATTATTGCCATTTCTCTGCTGACTTCCAGTCCTGCCTCTCCAAATGCCTTTCAGACATCTTGTCCTATAGACAACTTAAACTCAACATGTCCAAAATTGAACTCATTATCATTTCCCCCAACCCCTTTTCTCTTCCTACCTTCCATATGACTATAGAGGGTACCGCTATGCTCCTGGTCACCCAGGTTCACAACATAGTTGTCATCCTTAATTCCTCACTCTCTCACCATAGCCTCCACTTCTACTTCCTGCCCTCAATATCCAGTCTCTTTCCAAGGCCTGTTGATTTTTACCTTAGTAACATCTCTTGTACATGCCCTCTTCTTTTTTCTGACATTGCCGCCATTTTGGTACACGCCCTTGTCACTTCATGCCTGGACTATGGCAATAGGCCGATCACTGTCATACCTCCCATGAATTGCTCCCCATTCCAGTCCATTCTCCGCTCAGCTACCAAAAATATATTCCTAAAGTGTAGATCTAACCATTTTCATTCCGACATGCATAAAATAGACTCCAGTGGCTTATTATCACCTCTAGTATCAAATCTAAAATTCTCTGTCATTCAAAGCCTTTAAGGATCTGCCTCACCCTTACAACTTTCCAGTCTTCTTACACCTCCCTCACTCCTTCCAATTTCTACATTCCCTGTGATTTAGTGACACTGGCCTCATGGTTATTCCTTGACCGAGACACTCCATCTCCTTACTCTGGGCATACTCACCTGATATTACCTATGCCTGGAATTTTCTCCCTCCTTGTTTCCACTTCCTGGACTCCCTGGCTTCCTTCAAGTCTCAGTTAAAATGCCATCTCCTACTAAAGAAAGATTTTCTCCATCTTTCTTAAGTCTAGTTCCTTCCCTCTGTTAATTATCTCCAGTTTCTCATGATTATAGCTTGTTTGTCCATAGTTGTTTGTACACTATCTCTCCCATTAGATTATAAACTCCTTGAAAACCAGGCTGTTTTTTGCCTTACTTTGTATCCCTAGTGCTTAGCACACTGACTGGAATGCTGACTGACTGACCAGAGAATCTTCTCTATAAGCAGTGGCCCTAATTCTCTTTAAAACCTCCTCTTTCCCTGATATTATTTTTTAAAAAATCTATAAACACCTCACCAGTTGAAGTTAATTCTAACTGCTAACATTTTTCACATTATTATTTTTTCCCCCTTATAGTATTTAATTTTCCCCAATTACATGTAAAGATAGTTTTCAACACTCATTTTTGTAAAATTTTGAGTTCTAAATTTTTCTCCTTCCTTCCTTTTCTTCCTTCCTTCCTAAGATGGCAAGCAATCTGATATAGGTTATACATGTACAATCATGATAAGCATATTTCCATATTTGTCATGTTGTGAAAGAAGAATTGGAATACAAGGGAAAAACCACAAGAAGGAAAAAAACAAAAAAAAAGTGATAATAGTATGCTTCCGTCTCCTCACACTATTCTTATAGAATTATGTTTTCATTCTGAATTACTTGCCTTTGCTTCTGTCTCCTGAATGTTTTTTTAAGGGTTTATGGTAACTTTCATTTTCCCATCGTAATCATTCCTGTATTTACCTGCCCCATTTCTACCAGTATGCCTTCTTTTGTGAAAAAGAGAAAAATTATTTAATAAAAACACACAGCACAACAACCCTATCTGACAAAGTATCCAGTATTCCATACCTATAGGCACCCTCCTCTATGACGAAAGTATGTTTTCCAAATTTGTTCATCATGATCTTTACTTGCCTTTTAAAAAATCTGTTACTCATTGTCCACCTTGTACACTCATATCATTCTCTTTAGTCACTTCCCCTTTTGCTCATCAAAAACTGATTCACTTTAGCTCTTCAGAATTTCATTCCTTACATCTTTCCCTCTCTTTTTGCCAATTTTCATGACAGAATTTTAAGTCATGTAATTCTACTATGTAGCTTTTCTCTGAACCTTTGGAATGTGGTGTTCTAAAATCTAGGGATTTTATCAGACTATATTCTTTCTGCTTTTTAAAAAAAATCTGTCACTATTTCGAAGACAGTATGACCACTTACCTCAAAGATCTCATCATTTTTTTTTCAAAAACCAGTTCTTCTTCAAGGTGAACAATAAGTTCCTAGGTCTCCTCAGTGCTTCTTGCACAGGTAAAAGTTTGGGCCCTCACCTATGTAATTTCTTGAATCTGTTAGGCAGGTGCCAGACAAGAGAAGGAAATGCCCAGGGGCACAGGAGTTGGATTCCTTCACACAGTTAACATAAAGGATGTTTGGCAAGGACAATGTTACACTGAGAACTTTTAGAACAAAGGCAGCTGGAGTCTTTCTACAGTAACAGTGTCAGATATGCTGGAGAGAGATGCAACATGGACACAAACCTGCCACATGGTGCTGAGTAGAGTCTCTCTGTCTGTGAAATATGGTGGCCATTGGGCTGACTAGCTTTCAAATTGTTGGCGAGGTCTTCTGGATAGGAAGGACATCAGTTGGGCCCAGGAAAAGTTAAAGACAGCATCTGCATGGTGATAGATTTTGGGAAAGGTAACAAGCCATGGCTGCTCCTGGGAGAAGTCCAGGTGACTTTGACATGGAGTCCTCTAATAGCCTGCTCACTGAGGAACCAGCAGCAGGACTGAATATAGGTGAATAGATTATATTTTATTTTCCTCAATCTTTTGGAAAGAAATGTTGGGGGTGGGATGGGGGAAGGAATGTTGGAAAGAGATTTCCTAAAAGGTCAATCTGATATACCTGATATACCTGTAAATAATCTTCCAAAGACTTAGAGGGGGAAAGTAGAGATTCAGACCTTTACCAAAGTCGATGACACCATTTGGTATTTTATTGTTGTGTTTGTTTCTGATTACATTGTATAAACTTAATCTAATCTGTGTATGCTTTGGGGTCATACAGAATTAGGAAGGAGATAACACTCTTAATGGGGTAGGACAAACTGAGCCAATTTTAAGAAAGGTATGAAGTATTATAGTATGAAGACCTTTACACTCTAAACTATAGATTGAGCCAAAATAGAAACCAGGAGGACATATTAGGAAACTAGGAACACGTTGACGCACACCTGTGCTTGAAAGACGTCCAGGTATGGAGTCACTATTTACACATGCAGCTTGAGCCCAGAGTGCCACCTGGTGGCTAATGCAGATTCCACTCAGAAGCTATTTCAGTCATGTCTTTGGGAAGCAAGTGGGCATTACTTGCCCACATCTCTGTCTTTTCACCTTCCAGATGTACTTATGGGCAGGTGCTTGCACATAGAGGAAAATTACCCATGCCTACACAATTAACAAAGGAAATATTCTGGGCAGAAACAGCGTCATCATATGTCCAGATAATGCTTCTACCTCAGACCGTTTTCTATATTATCCATCTATTTACTCTTTTTGTCCGAGTAATCCATATTCAATATTACTCCTGTTTATGCCTTTGTGAATCTTCAGTCAAATTTTTTCCACCTCCAGTTCCTGAATTTCCTCATATGAATTAATCTTATTAGGCAATGCTATTTACCTATGCTGCCCCTGTATTGTAACTTTTGAATAAGATACGAATCACAATCTAGTCTCACACTAACAAATTTTAGTAATATTTGTGAGGTTGAGTTTTCACCTTTAGTTAGAATCTCAAGGTTTGCCTTATTTGTTATCTCTGCATTATGTGTTTGTGTAAAGACATGAGATGTATTCCTCTCTCCTTTCTTGACTGTTACCTCCATGAAATCATTAGATATCTTCACTGTTATTCTTCCATCATGCTATAGCTCCCTTGTTCATGTATGTAGCTGGGTAGATCTATGTAGGTAGAACTGTCTGCTCCTTTTCAGTTTAAAGTCCTCTTGATTCGATTTTTGAGAATATAAAAAAGGACTTTTCTATATCCTTTTTGCATACATATCTACCCCCAAGATCTCAATTATTCTATAATTTGGGCTGGTATCCAGAAATTCAAATCCTTGTTTCAGATGTCACATTTTTAACCAGCTGTTCAGTTTCCAAATTTTATTATTTGTAAGCTTTTGCCTTTGGCAGTAGGGAGAAAATCACTAGTGTCCCCGAGAGCTTCAATTTCTTGCCCACAACTTCATAATTCTTAGTAGAGTTCTAGATTTTATCCTTCTATTGCATTTGTTCCCACATGAATCAGAAAAAATTAATTGTCATTTGGCTTGATTAGTCTTGAGAGGTTCTTTGTCATATTCTGGTTACATGCATCAAGGATGCAGCAGACCTCTCTACGCTTAACATTAAATTGGCAGAGTTGACTTCATACCTTGAGCCATCATGGTACAATGGAACTAGTACTGGCTCTGGAATCAGAAAACTCTGGTTCAAGCCATGTTGGATGTTTACTATCTGTGCAATCTTTACTTTGGGGCGGCTAGGCAGCACCTGGCCTGTAGTCAGGAGACTCATTCATCTTCCCAAATTCAAATCCAGCCTCAGACACTTACTAGTTGTGTGACCCTGACCAAGTCATTTAAATCTGTCTGCCTCAGTTTCCTCATCTGCTTAATGGACTGGAGAAGAAAATGGCAAACTACTCCAGTATCTTTGCTAATAAAACCCTAATGGGGTCAGAAAGACTCAGACACAATTGAAGATGATTGAACATCAACGTCAGTGACCTCTATCTCTGTGGGTCTCTTAAGGAAAATGAAAAGATTTGACTAGAGGTTCTCAGATATCTCTTCTAGATCTATGTTGTTATGATAATTCAGGAGTCTCCCATTACTGCTACTCATCTTTTTTTTTCTGACTCTAACTGGATAAATCTTACCTGATTCTCACCTATGGGTACACATACTCATCCTTTGCAAAATAAGCAGATACTTCCTTCTTTCAAGGAGTTTCCAATTTTCCACTCAGTGGGGTAACCCTCACATTTACTTCTTACCTCCAAGTATTCCATAGTCCTTCTTTCCTTTGTCCTAAGGACCACCTTCTTTCACTCTCCAATCTTCTCACAAACTCTCCTCTTCCTTCCTTAAGATTTTTCTTTTGTTTATTTCTTCATATCTCCTGATGCCAGACCCTCCAAAGCCATCAGTATTCATTGCTTAGTGTCTGCTCTGTTCACATCTTGAGGTGACAAAAGAGATGATAAATGTGGGTCTGAATAGGAGGCTATTCTATATGGTATAACAGAAGTAGATTGACAGAGAAACTTTTAAAAGGATGACACAGTGCTTTGCGTCTCTATCAGTGCCAATGTTCTTTCCATTGGTGGACTCTTCTGGAAATTCCAACTTATAGCATGTGACCAGAGAATGGTTGGTCTTTCAGTTTGAGGCAGTTAGCAATTGCCTCTATTAGAAATGCTGAGTCAAGGACTCCCAAGGTGAGCAAGAAGGCAGAGGTGATATTTGACCATGTATTGGGATAGTGGCTCTGGGAATTACATGGTGACATCCCACTTAATAATCTTCAGTAACCAGCCTGTTGAAAAATTGTACCTGTTTTCACCTGCTAATTGGCAGAAAGAAAATGGCAGACCTACAGGGACTAGCATGGCTAGTCATCAGCTAGGGCTGTAGTAAACCACAATAATCAAGATAGTGGTGAGATGGCCCCTTTCTCCTAATACGCACAAACTTTAAAAATGACGAAACCAAGTATTGCTTGGCATAAAGCCTTTTGGAGGCAACTGTACTCAAAACACATTACATGAAGTTGGGAAGAAGATGAATATCTTGTGGTATGGGGGTGAACGTTAGCCAAGCAAGTTATAAATGTTGGTCAGTTACTTAACAAGCATTTGCTATTAAGCACTTGTTTTGCATTAGACATTGTACTACGTACTGGAATTACAGAGCAAGCAATGTCTGTTTTCAAGGAACTTATGCTGTGATGGGAAAACAGCCCATCCATAAATATATCTTTACAACAGCACACAAACACAGACACAGACACACACACATATGCATATACACATATATATATATCTATATCTACATATATCTCTATCTATCTATATATCTATAGACTAAATCAAAGATAGCCTTAGATAAAAATACAGACGGGGCATCCAGGTGATTATGATTTAAGAGTGTTCAATTAATGGGAGTAAATTGTTCATCAGAAACACTAGAACTTCTCATACATACACTGCTAATGTGAGCCAGAGTGGCTCAACCTTGGGGCACCACATGGTAACTTGTGATGGATGATATGGACATTTGGTCATCCTCTGTTAGTATCAACTCAAAAAGAGTGCTCATTTAAGTGGGGCACAGGTCATTTACATATATACATACAAGATATACCAAGAGTCAATGGAAGGAAACCTCAGAAGGGAATTACTAACAGCTGAGGGTCTTGAGAATGGCAGGATTGGAGCTGAATCTTGAAGGAAGTCAGGGAAGCTAAGAGGCAGAGATAAGGAGGGGGTTCATTCCAGGCATGGGGAACAACCAGTGCAAACACACAGAGCTAGGAGATGGAAGGTTGTGCGCAAGGAACAGCATGTAGACTAGTGTTTGCCCTGGGCAATTCTCTAAAATTAAAAGTTGCAGGGATTGTACTGACCTACACTGGTAGAGGGAGTTTTAGTAGAGGGAGTTTTCCTCATGCTGGAGTACTCTTTACCAATAAAATCACAAGTCAAATTCCTGAGAGAATTGATTATTTCTCTGTTGTATTTAATAAGTAATTATTGAATTAGGACCAAGGTTTTTCCCTTTTTCTGCTTCCTCATTCAGAAATCAAACAGTGTGGGAAATCTCTCTCAAAGACTTACCCAGGCTAAGATCTAATCAAAGACAGTACAAGAAATTCTAAATTTAGGTGCATTGGTGGATTCCTTCTCATTGCATTTATTCAGGTAGGTCTGGGAAAACACAGATTCTTACTTTTGTCAGATGGATGATATGGAAATTGACGTCTCTTTGACCAAGACTTGGGTGATTTAAGACACTACCCCCAAGACCTTCATTAGAATGAACTTACATCTCATTATAATATTCACTTTTTTCATTAATTGTTAACCAATTAGAGTTGATTACCATTCTCAGGAACACACACTTTTCCAAGGGCATATAAATTGTGAGTTTGCCGCCATGAGGGTCTTTGGCATTAGAGAGTGCCACTGACCTCTTTCATGAATAAAATGCTAGCACTATGAATTAATTGACTAATTAGCCAGAAACTATATCTTTTGAAGTTTTTAAACATCACACTCCTCTCACTATCCTTTTCTAGAGATACTTCATTTCCCTCTATAATTTGGACAATGGAGAAATGTCCCTTGAACTCCTTTATTCCTTTTTTTTTTTCTAGCAAGGATACCAACCTGCACCCTCAGCATAGAAAATGATTACATGGCACAGAATGCAGGCAGGAATCATATATTCTATGGAAGATTACTGCAACATTCTCTTCATCCCCATATTTGCTGGAAGAGGATTCTTTGTCATCTCTACTAATAGCTGTGATAAACTGATGTGGCAATAGGTCCTAATACAGACTCTCTATTAAAACAAATACAACTGGTTCAGTTACTAGGACAGTTGGGACATTGGTGTTTCAGTGAATAGAGAGCAGTTTGTTCACTAAGTTTAGATTCCCTATTTTTCCTCTGGTTCCCCATTGGACAGGATTCAGAAAATGTGATGTCCAAGGATTTAGGGGAAGCCAGGACTAAAGGATATGTGGAGTCCCCCTATTCATGCATTCCATCTTCCCAAACCAGAAGATTTCAGGGAGGACATACTGAGTATTTGACAAGCAATCACATGGAAGAGTGATTAGATGGGTTGCGCTCAGCCCCAGAAAGTAGAATTAGAAGCACCAGACAGAGACTATTAAGAGGCAGAGCTCTCAATAACCTTCATTATCTCAGGGGCTCCATGTGCCTATCAAAACTTAACAAGAGACAACTAGAGAATAAAGTTGCTTTCTGGGAAGTAAATCCAGGAATGAGGTTTCAGCGCCTTTTCTAAGTGCTCCCTAGCCTCTGTCAATGCCTACAAAGATTTCCCCATTGAGATTCCATTTAGAATTCAGGATCAGAAAAGAAGTGGTTCAACAACTGTTCTCTGTTCAGGGGGTTTCTGAGTTGCAGAATAAATATCACAAACTTTCTTATTTCCTATCACCAAATTGACATTGCCAGAAATTGTGTGTCCCCATCCTTTGATGCTGATTCTAAATACTTCCCTCTTCTTTGGCCACTTCCCTTGGCCCATTAGCCATTCCTGACCTTCTAGTTCCATCCACTTACCCATTATTTCTCCTTCTATCTTCCATGAATCACTGTTAGTCTTTAACGTGTTTCTTTTCCACTATTTCTTTTAGTTTTTACTTCCTTCTTCTTCCAGTTCTATCATCCTCCCTGTTCTTCTTTGTTGTTGTAGAGGAATGCCATGAGGAAGGCATCTTTTACAGGGGTTATGATCATAGAGAATTGGAAAGAATTTTAAATGGCATCTAATCCAATCCTCTCATTTTACAGATGATGAAACTGAGGCAAAGACTTTGAGGCAGAATTTGAACTCAGTTCATCTAACTCTAGACCCAGCATTTTCCCACTACATCACACTTAAAATTACCTCATGAATTTGTTGCTTAGCCATGTCAGACTCTTAATGACCCTGTGGACCATAGCATGCTAGTGCTGTCCATGGGGTTTCCTTGGCAAGGATACTGGAATGGTTTCCCATTTCCTTCTCCAAAGGCAAACTGAAATTAAGTGACTTGAACAGGCTCCCACAGAAAGTGCTGTATGAATTACCAAGGAGCAGCCCATCCTCATGCTACTCAATGTTGGTGAGTGGAGCAGATCATGGGAATATAGGATATAAAGTGAAAGAATAAGTCTTGAAAGATAGGCAATGGAGCAGTTAATTTCCATGAAAAATAGGTAGACTTAACTGTGAGGCCAGCTTTAAGCTATGATAAAGGAAAGCCAATGAAGACTAATTAAAATACACCCAAGGAATCCAGTCCAATAGGGAAATTGGTTTAAGCCCTTGAAATGGGGGCAACCATTGTACTAAAGAATTAGCTGTGATGAGAAGCAGCTGGGAGCAGAGAGTGAGCCCCTGGGGTCTTCACATAAAGGAAGAGCTGATCTTGTGAAATACAGTGTTACAAGCTCAATTTCAGTGTTTAGCAGTATTTTTTTTTTTATGTTTATATGGACAAATAGTAATGGGGGAAAAATGTCTACTCATTGAAACTAACTACTGTCAAACCATAGGATAATGAAATCCAGGACAAATGGCCATGTGGGTTTGTTAAGAACAATCATGCCAGACAAACTTAATAGCTTGCTTTAATAAAAAAACTAGAAAATCCAAAATGAATGGCTAAAGGGAACACAGCAGATGTTATCTATTTGGATGTTAGTAAAGCACTTGATAAAAATGTCCCATGAAATTTTACTTGCAAAACAAGTTCAAATTGGCTAGGAGAGGAAGATGGTGATGCAGACTGAAAACTGACTCCAAAACTATAAACCAAGGGTAATGGAACTGCTGAATAAATACCATTTGATCCAGCTACGGGGAGGTGTTTCACAGAAAGCCCTAGGGGTTGCTGAGGATCTGAATTTATTAAAAAATCTTTATCAATGAATTGGAAGAAGGAGTCAACAGAGCACCAATGAAGCCTGCCAGGAATATTAAATTAGGGAGCATTATAGACAATACAGAGTACAAAATTATAATGTAAAAGCATGTAAAAAGAGGACTGGGATATGTTTAGGAAGGTGAAAGGAAGGAAGAAAAAATGTAAATCAATGCATCTGTGGAAAGCTAGGTGGAATTCAAGTGTTCAGTGTTGGAGAGAAATTTTGGAAGTAAGAATTCACAGAGGGACTTAGGAGTGAGAGGAAGCAACAAATTAAGGCATTACTTTACAATGCTAATAAGTGGTCAAGAAGTCAGTTGAATTTCTTGCAAAAGGACATTGTATTCTGCACAGATAATATTAATGAAATCCTCCCACTTTGTGGTTTAGGTAGGAAGTTGGGAGAAGGGGAGGAGTGGGAGGCTCAGCAGGGAGGCAAGATCTAGAAATTTTAGAGAGGTCAACACTAGACTGACTCCCCATAATGTTACCTTATTCTATGTAATCTCCTTAGGAGCATGAACAATGCCTTACAAACTTTAAAACTTACAAATATTAAAAAAGATAAGGCTGACTTTGCGATTTTGTGGTTGTATGGGTCTCAATATGAAGACTTCTACCCTTCTACCAGTGTAGGCCAGCATCTTCTCAGGAACTAAGTTTGAGCAAGTAGCCTGGGAGCACTAATGGTTTAAGTGATTTGCCCAAGGTCACACAGTCACTCCTGTAATGTGTAAAGAGTGAGGCTTGACCCTAGGTCTTTTTGACTTAGGTCTTCCCTCTGTCTACTTTACTATACTACCTTTTGAACTGACCCCAATACATTCCCTGACTCTAGGTGTTATATGTCTCAGAATGAAAATAGAATGATATACACTTTTTTAGGTAAGAATGACACCTTCCTTTCATGGTTATTGCAAAGATTAAATGAGACAGATGGGCAAGGTGCTTAGCGCACTGCCTGGCACAAAGTAGGTGCTGTTCAAATTCTAGCTAGTATTAGCATTCTATAAACATCCAAAACATTTATTGGACATCAATGGAATTGGATAGTCCTACATATTTATATAGTTTTAGTTAAATGCTTTCCTTTTCCTTCAAGGAATTTAGAGTTGAATGAGAAGGCAGAATAGATGGCAGAGATATAATATATTAGAGTAAGTAAGATTCACAGTTAAATACAGACAATTCACAGGCGACATAGAACACACTGAAAATAATCACAAACGTGTATACATATCCACACAAGCAAGGTGTGTTGCATGCAGGAGCATGGTTTTGGGTGGTAAATGGTAATTTGGTAATGTTTACAAGAACAGATGGTTGGCAAGATGAAATCTAAAGTCTGGAGAGTTTCAGATTGGTGGGGAAAATGTATTCCAAATGTAGATGGTGGGGTCGCCAAATGATTTGGAGGTAGGGGGGAGGATTGTGCCCAGATGACAAAAGAATAGATGTGTTATAGTGGAAAGAATTCTTGACTGGGAAATAAGAAGACCTGGGATTGAATCCTACTTCTGTCTCTTGCCACCTGTGTAACCTTGGACAATTCACCAGAGGTCTAGAGTTCAGTTTCCTCATCTGTGAAATGAGAGGGCGGGATTAGATGATTTTTAAGCTTTTGTCTAGGTCTATATCCTATCATTCTATATCCTGTCATCCTAAGATTGACCTTTCATAAATTAAACTACTTAGAAAAAAGGCAGGATTTGGAACTATGATTTCATTGTTATAGGAAATTCTCTGAGAAGAAAAAACACCACAATACATATTACAGGGGAAAAGAAATTAGTTAAACAAAGTACATGAGTTTATTGTGTTCTTTTTCCCCACAATGTAAATGTTTCAAGAAAATGCATTCAGATCAGAGAGACTGCGTCTTTAATTTACCTATTGCCAAAGTCAGGGAGCATGTATAAGAGTACTTAAGATGGTCCGATGAGATGCTTCCAGGCTGTTCATCCCTGAGTTGAAAAACCTCTTGAAATTGTCATTCACTTTGATTCAGGAAAACTCTGGTGAAGCAAGCTATTTTTATACCCTAATCAAGGTGTGAAAATTGTGCCTACATTCATGTTTGATCCTTCACCATAGCATATCACAAACTAAATACCTCATGCCTCAGAAATCAGCTATTCCCACATCTTTTCCACATAGTCCATCTTCTCCACTTATACTACCACCACTCCAGCTCATCTCATAGACTTTCTTTCGCTTTTTTGGAAAGGCCATCTGCCGATGCTCTTTGCTTCAAATTTCTTCCATTTGAATCCAGCCTCCTAAACTCCATTGACTCTTTAGAACAGGAGTTCTTAGCCTTTGGGGCAGTCTGGTAAAGCCTATGGGCACATTCTCAAAATAATATTTTTAAATGCATGAAATAAAATATATGAAGTTCAATTATGTCTAAGTGCGGTCATCACAATGCATATTTTTTTAAGTTCACTGACCCCAGATTAAGGGTAAAATATGGATTCTCTTATCTGACATTTCAATCTCTTTACACCCCTTCCTGTCTTTTCACTGCCCCTCCTCAAATGATGTGATCTAACCATAATAATCTAGTCTGTTCTCCACCCACAAGACTCCCTAGCTCTGTCTCTTCACACTGGCTGTCCCCATGCTGTGGATGTACCACTTCCTTCTTCAAGACTCAATTTAAGAATCATTTAATGCTTCACCCAGGATGCCTTTTCTGATCTCCCTCCCCCATGCTACTATTTCTCTTGCCAAGTCACCTTGTATTCATTGTGTACATAATATTTATAATTCTTATAGATGTATTCATGTTGTCTCCTTATTAGAATTAACCTAAGCTCCTTGAGGACAGGGACTATTTTTTCTTGTGTTCTTAATTCCTCAAGCTTAGCATGGTGCTTGACTCATAATGAGAGCTTAATAATAGCTGATGTACATAGTGCTGTAAAATTTGCAAAGCACTTCAACAATATTATCTTGTTTTATCCTCTCTATAATCCTGGGAGGTAGTTGATATTATTATCCCCATTTTACAGATAAGAATATTGAGGGAATCAAAGGGTAAGTGACTTACACAAGGCCACACAACTGGTCAATGTCTGAGGCAGGATTTAAATTCCACCTAGTCACCAATAAATAAATGTCAATTGAAGATGTATTAACATTAAATACAGATTTGAATTCCACGTAACTGCCTCTGATAAATGTTAATTCAAGAGATGTGCATTAATACAAAGTTTTAAAAAGTGCCCCCCATTTGTGCTGTGCTTTAGCTGTCCACCTTGTTGAACCCAGTCCCATTCTGTCCAGCAAGTAGTGGGAGTAGAGCAAATCCTTTCTTTTTTAGAAATCTCTTGGTAGTCAGGAACACTTCACTTGGACAGGGAGGAAGTATGTTTTAGGACTTGACTAAATTAATTCCTCTACAATCTCAGACTAACGGTTCTCAGAGCCGTCTGATCCTGGACCCCTACGTCTATTTAGCATTTGTGGTATACCCTTTTTTCAGGCACTGTGGTATTGCCCTGCTTCATAAAATAAGTATCACAGTATTTATCCAAGAGACAGCACTTTCATCTCGCTTAACAGTCATGCTAACTCAGAGTCTTTCCAGTCGGATGAATACCATCTGTTATGGTGTGTGATTTGCCTCAGTGGAGTAAGTGGTGCTTGCCAAATCCTTCTGCACGTTCACAGAGAAAGATATTTTCCTTATATTGGTTTATTTAAGGTTCATCGTGATCAGCAAACCACTGAAGAACTGATAAGAACACTAGCCGCTGCTACCAGAATCCTCTAGGTCTTCTGTTTGCCTTTCTTTCTCTTTCTCCCTCCCATTTCATTTCCCTCAAATCTGATCCTTTTATTTTCTCTGTGCCTTCATCCTCTTTCCCTTTTACCACTTTCTCATTTCTACCCATCCTAGAAAGGATCAGGAAGACTTAAGAGCTGCTCCAATTTGATAATATATTTTCCTGGAAAAAAGCTCCCAGTCTAGTCCTTATTTCCCATTAGCATTATTTATTTGTCTTGTAACCTTTTTTCAGATATGGCCTCTCTCTCTCTCTCTCTCTCTCTCTCTCTCTCTCTCTCTCTCTCTCTCTCTCTCTCTCTCTCTCTCTCTCCCTCTCCCCTCCCTCTCTCTCTCCCTCTCTCTCTCTTTCTCTTCCTCTCTCTCTCAAAATTTCTATTCCTTTTTTTACTTTTTCTCTTGAAATTTCTTTATCTCTCTTGAAATTTCTCTTTCTTCCTTCCTTTTATCCTTCCTTCCTTCCTTCTTTCTTTCCTTCCTTCCATCTTTCCTTCCTTCTCAGATGAGGAAGGGATTAGGTACCAAAGTGCCTTTGATCCATTAAAAATCTGCCCTAGAAACTTGTGTCAGAGAAAGATACTTCCCTTGTTCATAGGGACTTCCTGTTTCAAGTAAGACAATAAAGCCTCTGAGAATCCCTTTCTTTCATATATTCTGAGATAATAGGCATGGAAAGGCTTTGAAAACAAGTTAAAAGTATCACCCAAGCACAAGTTACTGGTTTCTGCTGCTGATCTTGTTTACAACCTAGTTGCACAGAGACAGAGGAAAATAGGATGAAAAATGTTTTGGTTAAGGTAAAGGAGTGAGCCAAAGCTTGGTCAAATTTGAGCAGAACTTTAGCTGAGATTTCAGATAAACCTGATCTTCATTCTGAGTGGTTCAGTGGTTAGACACATCTATTTCATCTAAAAAAACCCACCCCCATCATGAGTAGATACTGGTTTCCTTTGATCAGGTACATTCAGAGCTTATCAAGATCAAAACTATGAACTGAACATTGAATATAGAAAAAGACCAAAGCATAAAGAAAGGGGAATAAATGACATTTCATCATGCCATGGAATCTGAGAACTAGAAGGTTCTAGGTTTGTAATTATTATTGAAATAGAGACACTACACAAAAATAGGAGACACACACCATGAGCATAATTGCAGGTAAATTCAGCAGTCTTTTGAGAACTTATTTAATACATCTTCTTCTTTGTACAGATTGCAGACTCAAGGTCCAAAGTAACAAAATAAGTATCTAAGGTCATGAAGAAAAGTTAGCAGCAGAATTAGAAAAAAAACCCAGGTCTCCTCACCCCTATTTCAGTACTCTTCTTCTGGAAAACTGTGAAAGGAGGAATTGAATTTGAAACATTTTTGAACTGTTATCACCAAGACTGCATAACCAATCTGGATATTACATAAGAATGAGATTTTCTCATGAATCTTATATTATTGTCCTGTGCTTTCAGCTGAGCTAGAAATATCAAAAGAAAAGCTTTTGTTTTGCAACATTTTGAAAAATTCTATGCTCTTTGGATTTCTCATCATAAGCAAGGGGCAGACATCATTCTTGCAAATAATATATTCATGGCAACATAACCATAACTTTCATCTTTTTCACTTTATCCTCCTTGAATTTTTACTTCAGTAATAGATAACAGTTTTTTACAGGGCCCTTTTCTTTCTATATCAATGTCAATCAATGGCAACTGACTGATAAAACCCAAATCTCATGTTTATCATGTGCCAGGTCTATTATAGGGCTTAATTTTTCTCTTTTTCCAAGCTGTGCAAGCAAACTAGCTATGGACACCAGATGTTTTTGCATGTTGATATTTTGTTATGTATGCTTGCTCTGAGATGCTCTGAGGCTGGACTGGGGTAGTAGGGTTACTATAGTTACCCTAGTTAGGATCAATTTCCCTCCTTTTGCCAGCTTGAAAGAATTTTCTGTCTAGCAAATTCTGGAAGTCACTTCCTTTAAATATCCCAGTGTGCTCTAAAGCTCTAGGAGAAGTCTCAAATTCAAGTAAATATTAATAAATGATTGCCATGTTGCTCACTCTTCCTGCCAATTCTATAATTTGAAAACAAAAAAAATCAACAGACAAGGATATATAGATATATACACACATATATATATATACATATATATACAAATATATATTTTATATAAATTATATATATGTAGAGAGAGAAAGAGAGAGAGAGAGAGAGAGAGAGAGAGAGAGAGAGAGAGAGAGAGAGAGAGAGAGAGAGAGAGAGAGAGAAAGACTCTTATAATGTGAGTTTCTCTGCATGAGTATAGTGGACATCAGGGGGGACTTGGTGTGAGGAAAACTTGGGTTCAGATACTGTCTTTAATACCTATTGGCTGTGTGACCCTGGAAAGTCATTTATTCTCTTAACCTCAGTTTACTCATCTGTAAAATGAGAAGGTTGAATTGGATTGTCTCTAAACTCCTGCCTAGCTCTAACCTAAGATCTATGTTAAAGTATTATTATATCTTTCTTCCTAATCTTTTTTTTTTTTTGGCTTCAAAGGTTTAGAGAGTGTGTCTCCTCTACAAGGTCTATTTCAAAAGTCTTAGAGTAGTTTTAAAGTTTAATAGTTTTGGAGCCAATATGGTGGAGTAGAAAGACACACATACACTAGCTCTTGTACCACAGCCCATAAAATACATGTAAAGAAAGATTTTCAACAAATTCTAGAGCAGCAGAAGTCACAGAACAAAGGAGTAGAGGAAATTTCCAGCCCAGAGTGACATGAAAGGCCAACAGGAGAGATCTGTCGCACTGGACTCAAAGTGGAGCCCAGACCAGCCTTGGCCAAGAGGCACCAGGAGGAGAACCCAAGCAGGCCTCAGGGGCAGAATCCCCAGCAGCAGTGTCAGTGGTTTGCAGATCCCTCAACCCACAGGGAGCAAAGGTCAGTGAGAGGGTTTTTTCAGCTGACCAAGAAAGGAGCAGGGGGTCTTCCCATAGCTCGGACCTCAGGTGGTGGTGGCAGAAGCTTCATGGAGCAGTAGCAGCTCCCGTAGCAGCCCACATCCACGGCTGGATCTTAAACCTGGGGGCCTGGGGGCATTGACCTCAGCCCTGCGCGGCAGCCCTGCCCCCACCTAATGCTCCTGGGGAAATTGAGCAACTGATCTTTATCTCACACTGAATGGTGGCCCTGCCCCCACCCAAAGCCCCTGGGGGAATTGAGGAGCTTATCTGAATCTCAGCTCCCAGTACTGGCTTGGTGGAACTGGAGGCCAGGTGGTTGTGGAGATGAAACTACTACTCACAGATTCTGGGCACAAAAGTTTCTGGTTGCTCTCAGGCCAGTGAACATACTTAATTGTGCCACCTTGGAGAAACTGAGATCTTACAGATCTCCAGAGTAAATCCTACTCTTGACAAAGGACCCAAAAGTCAAGTAACTGGTTGGGAAAATGCCCAAAAAAGGGAATAAAATAAGACTATAGAAGGTTACTTTCTTAGAGAACAGATATCTTCTCCCATCCTTCCAGATGAGGAAGAACAATGCTTACCATCAGGAAAACACATGAAAGTCAAGGCTTCTGTATCCCAAACATCTAAAATAAATATTTAATAGTCTCAGACCATGGAAGCACTCAAAAAGGACTTTGAAAATCAAGTAAGAGAAGTGGAGGAAAAATTGGGAAGAGAAATGAGAGAGATGCAAGAAAATCATGAAAAGTGGGTCAACACCTTACTAAAAGAGATCCCCCAAAAATGCTGAAGAAAGTAACACCTTTAAAAATAGGGTAACTCAACTGGCAAAAGAAGTTCAAAAAGTCAATGAGGAGAAGAATGCTTTCAAAAGCAGAATTAGCTAAATGGAAAAGGAGGTTCAAAAGCTCACTGAAGAAAATAGTTCTCTCAAAATTAGAATGGAACAGATGGAGTCTAATGACTTTATGAGAAACCAAGAAATCACAAAACAAAACCAAAAGAATGAAAAAATAGAAGATAATATGAAATATCTCATTGGAAAAACAACTGACCTGGAAAATAGATCCAGGAGAGATAATTTAAATAGTATGGGACTACTTGAAAGCCATGACCAAAAAAGAGCCTAGACATTATCTTTCATGAAATTATCAAGAAAAACTGCCCTGATATTCTAGAACCAGAGGGCAAAATAAATATTGAAAGAATCCACAAATCACCACCGGAAAGAGATCCAGAAAGAGAAACTCCTAGGAACATTGTGGCCAAATTCCAGAATTCCCAAGTCAAGGAGAAAATATTGCAAGCAGCTAGAAAGACACAATTTGAGTACTGTGGAAAGACAATCAGGATAACACAAGATCTAGCAGCTCCTACATTAAGGGACTGAAGGGCATGGAATATGATATTTCAGAAGTCAAAGGAACTAGGACTAAAACCAAGAATCACCTACCCAGTAAAACTGAGGATAATACTTCAGGAGAAAAATGATCATTCAATCAACTAGAGGACTTTCAAGCATTCATGATGAAAAGACCAGAGATGAAAAGAGAATTTCACTTTCAAACACAAGACTTAAGAGAAGCATGAAAAGGTAAACAGGAAAGAGAAGTCATAAGGGACTTACCAAAGTTGAACTGTTTACATTCCTGTGTGGAAAGACAATATTTGTAACTCTTGAAACTTTTTTCACTATTTAGGTAGTTGGTAGGATTATACACACGCACACACACACACACACACACACACACACACACATAGAGAGAGAGAGACAGAGAGAGAGAGACAGAGAGAGAGAGACAGAGAGAGACAGAGAGCACAGGGTGAGTTGAATAGGAAGGGATCATATCTAAAAAAATATTAAATTAAGGGGTAAGAGAGGAATATATTGGGAGGAGAAAGGGAGAAATGGAATGGGGCAAATTATCTCTCATAAAAGAGGCAAGAAAATGATTTTTCAATGGAGGGAAAAGGCGGGGAAGTGAGAGGGAAAACATGAAGCTTACTCTCATTACATTTGACTCAAGGAAGGAATAAAATGCACAATCATTTTGGTATTAAAACCTATCTTACAATACAGGAAAGTGGGGGAGAAGGGGATAAGCAGGGTTGGGGGCGATGATGGAAGGGAGGTCAATGGGAAGAGGGAGCAATTAGAAGTCAGCACTAAATGGGGGGCGGGATAGGATGGAGGGAAATATAGTTAGTCTTACACAACATTACTATTATGGAAATCATTTGCAAAACTACACATATATACCCTATATTGAATTGCTTGCTTTCCCAATGGGGATGAGTGGGGAGGGAGGAAGGAAGAGATGTTGGAACTCACAGTTTTAGGAATAACTGTTGAGTATTGTTCTTGGATAGAACTGGGAAATAAGAAATAAGGTAATGGGGTATAAAAATTTATCTTGCCCTACAGGACAAACAGAGAAGATAGGGACAAGGGAAGGGAGGGATGTGAGAAGGGAGGGCAGATTGGTGGTAGGAGTAATTAGAATGCTCAGTGTTTTTGATTGGGAGAAGGGGAGAGATGGGGAGAAAATTTGGAACTCAAAATTTTGTGGAAATGCATGTTGAAAACTTAAAATAAATTAAAAAATTTAAAAATAAAAAAAAATTAAGTTTACTAGCTTCAGATCATGCTTAACACTCAAAAACTACCTAAATCTTTTGGAAAACCCTGTATTTCATGCCAAGGTACTTTAGTGGGTGCTCAAATAATTATTGGTTAACAATTATCTCTCATATCACCTAGACCAATCCTGTGCTTATATTAGCATACCAGAGACTATTTAGGGAAGAAGATGATAATGCACAAGCTTCTGAGAGGTCTTGGAGAATCTGAGAAGTAGAAAGTTCTAAATTTGGCTTTCTTTTTTTGGAAGGGGGAATGATGTCTTTTGATTTGTGCATAAATTGGATTTAAGTGAGGCAGAGTTGCAAGAAGTTGTCAGCCTCACTCTGTCTTCCAGAGTCATCACAATCCAATGGTAGGACAGAATCAAGATACCTAGTGATGGCTCATGATACAGTGGTGACCTTGGTATCTTCCATGTGTAACCAATCAATCTTCCACAGTGCCTGCTTCAGATGCCTTCATCGTGGTTGGAACAAGTTGTTCTCAAGCTCTTATTCCACCAGGGCTGGCCTTTACATGCTTGGGGTAGACAACCCCCTAACTCTCCAACAGTTGAAACCCCTAGGTTACCCTCAACCTTGTTTAGCCAATCTGTAAGATCGTTTATTGGGTGTGGCTGCTGAGCATGCTACAGCTTCTTAGAATCACAGGTGAGGTTTAGGTGGATCAAGTGGATACCCAAGGTAGAAAGGAGCTCTTATACAAGAGGTATTTGTAATCATTGAGATGGAACAAAAAACTGTGAAAATAGTTACGGATGACATGCAGAGCCTTTTTAGCAATGTTGGTACTACTTTGAAACTGAATAAACAATGAAAATGAAAGTTTTATGTAGATGAGGACACAAGTTATAACTAATATAGTGATAGTAATTATACTGTGGTCTTGATATAATCATTTATAGATAACTTAAAAATGTTTTTCTTAGCACTTCCCTCCCTCTCTCCTTTCAGTCTCTTTAGAAGGAGAAAGGGAATTCAAGGGTGGTGAACCTGTGGCCTCAACACCACATGTGGCCCTCTAGGTCCTCAAGTGCAGCCCTTTGACTGAACCCATACTTCACAGAACAAATACGTTTAATAAAAGGATTTATTCTGTAAAGCTTGGACTCAGGCAAAAGGCTGTACCCAAGGACCTAGAAGACCACATGTGGCCTAGAGGCCTCAGGTTCCCTACCTCTACTTCTAGTAGAAATTAACATGTAAGAGTTCTTGAATACCATCTGAGGGTGTTTAGCAGTGGAAACAACATGAAAACTTTATTACGATGTTTTATAGATTGGACCCAAGAAAGTATTTACTAATTGTAAATTTATCTATTCTCATGCAAATCTTAGACTTCAAGATCAAGACAACTGAAGCTTCTCAAAAGTTAACCTTAAAGTTGAGCATGCCCTAAGAACTAAAAACAAAAAAAGACCCACACTTACAACTTCCTGAGAAATCAGCTGTTTCACAGTTTCAACAGGTTGAGTCTTGAGTCTGACAGATTGAATCTTGCTATGAAAGCCTTCTCTCTGAGACAGGTGCGGGGGGAAGAGGGGAAGGAGACAGAGAGAGAGAGAGAAAGAGAGGGAGGAAGGGAGGGAGAATGGCACAGTGGATCCACTGGACTTGGAGTCAGAAAAATCTGAGTTCAAATCATCCCTCCAATACTTCCTAGCTCTTCAATCCCAGGTAAATGCCTTAAAGTCTCTGAGCCTCTGTGTTCTCATTTGTAAAATAAAGATAATATGAGTACCTATCTCACAGGCTTGTGAGGGCCAAATGAGATGATTTGTGTAAAATGCTTTGCAAATTTTAAAGCACTCTATAAATACTGTCTATTTTTATTATATTAACATAGGTTTTTTTTAAGTGGGAGGAATCCTTGGCAACAAGTCACTGAAATAGCGATACATGCAGTCTCTCTTCTCAAAACCCATTTTTTTCTCCAAATCTCAGTTGACTCAGTTGACCCCAACAGCATTTTTCCAACTGCCTAGCAGCAAAATTATGAAGGTACTTTCTTTAAAACTACATCTTAGTTGGAAGTTTGTTAGTTTGAAGTGAATATCCAAGCCAAGCTCTGGCTTACCAAACTCATTTCTCCTTTCTTTTGGATGAAAGTTAAGATTTATGGTTGTTGAATCTCCCCCCTTAACATCCTCTTCCTTGTTCATTTATCCATTGGATAGCATCATTTTATTATTCCAAAAAGGTACAAGAGGATAGATAATTTATCACATCCATGAAAATTTACCTTTTCCAGAATGTCCAAATACTCAATCTATTTCACCATTTAAATCTCTCTGGGTCTCAGTTTCCTCAACCGTCAAATGAGAGAGTTGGAACTGATGATCCTTAAGGTTCTTCCTAACTCTGACATCGAATGTTTCTAAGTAAGAACTCCTTGGAACTTTCCTGTTAGGTAGTGTATCCAGTATCATGAAATTTACTATTTTTCTATTTCTTCTTATTCTGTTACCCTTCAAGGTCCATGTCTTTTAAAGCTTCTGTCTAACAAATATCAAATGAACAATCTTATGCATTATTATTACTATAGTTTTTTATTGTTAGTAGTCATAAGAGTAGAAGTAGTTTCACAGGGGAAGGGAAAGGAAGGAAAGAAGCATTTATACGTTCAGTCATTTTCAATTATCTCTAACTCTTCATGACCCCATCTGAGGTTTTCTTGTCAGAGATACTAGAATGGTTTGCTGTTTCCTTCCCGAACTCATTTTACAGATAAGGAAACAGAGGCAGATAGAGTTAAGTGACTTGCCCAAGATCACTCAGCTAGTAGGTGTCTGAAGCCAGATTTGAATTCAGGAAGAGGAGTCTTCCTGACTCCAGGTCCAACATTTTATCTGTTGTGTCACCTAGCTGCCAAAGCATTTATATAGCACCTACTGTGTGCCAGATACTGTGCTAACTCATTTATAATTTTCATCTCATTTGGTCCTCACTACAATCTGAGGAAAACAGAGGTCAAGTGACTGGTCCAAGGACAAGACAGCTAGTAAGTGCCTGAGGTCTGATTTGAACTTATATCCTTCTGATTCCAGGCTTAGTGCTCTTTCTTCTCATCAGATGAGAAGGAAGAGTACAACCACGGCATATAATACAGGTCATTTATAAATACTGGGAGAGGAATGCATTGCATCAACCCTGGCAAGGGTGTCCAGATCTTATGACAAGGAAACAACAAAACTGAGATCAAGGAAGGACCTTAGAATCTATCTAGTCCAAACTTTGATGAAAAATAAGAGGCTAAGAGAAGAAATTTATTGGCCCCGTGTTCACATAGGTAAGAAACAGAGCCAAAATTCTATCCCAGGTCTTCCGACTGAATCCAGTGCTCTTCCCACTACGATTTACAATATATTCTGCCTCTGAATCTGCACCACACTGGGGAAAACAATATGGTGGTATTTGACATTTGAGAGGCAACATAGTGGAGTAAAAGGAGAACTGGTTTTCAAGGCAGAAAGACATCCATTGAAATCTCCCCTCTGACCCACACTTGGCTGCGTGATCCTGGCAGAGTCATGTCCTGCTTAGTGCCTCAGGTGGTTCTTTAAGCCTGTAACTTGAAGAAGAGTTACAAATCTGCATAAGTGGAGAGAATTTCTTCCTTCAGGTGTGGCCAACACCAATCCAGAAAAAAACCCCAAAATGAACAAAACAGAACCAGAACCAATGAGTGACATTTAGAGAGGCATTATGGTTTAGTTAATAAAGTGCTGGATTTGCATTCAAGAAGACCTGGATTCAAATTCTGACTCTAACTCTTATCAGCTGTATCATACTGAATAAACCAACTGACTTCTCTGAGCTCTCGGAGGGTTGAAACTTACATTGTTGAAGGGAATTCTTACATGAACAAAAATAACAAATTATTAACAAATATAACAAAAGCAGCAAATTAAGGGAAAGGAAAGGAAGGGAATCAATGTTTATATGGAGTTTTAGGCTTACAAAGTACTTTACATACATTATCTCATTTAGTCCCTTTCTTAGCCTGGTTCATAGTAGGTACTTAATCAATGTTTATTGATTCAATGAGTGGATATTATCTCCTTTATTTTACAGAGGAAGTACAGAAAGGTCATAAAAGTGGTTTATTCTTATTCAACAAGTAAGTGTTGGAGGCAAGATTTGAATTCATCTCTCCTAACACCAAGTCTTATACTCTTTCAACTACAAAACACTCCCTTTCTCTGTAGAAGCTGATGATCAGGTGACTAAGCCTCTAGAACATAATACTTGGCCACTAAAATTGGAGGAAATTCATAACTGGATCTCAAGAGTAGGAAAGATTTCATCTGCCACTGAATATAATGAGTGAGCACATTTTCACTCTCCATATTTAAAGGATTTTGATTATGTACTCATTCATCTTCATATATTCCTACACATATAAAAATACTGTAAAATTATAGTTTAAATATCATATCTTGACTTATCAAAATAATATATCAAATATATAAATATTTATTTAAATCAAATATAAATGCATTAGGAAGTCTTTTCCTTGAGAGAACTCCATGAAAAGACCCTCTCTGCAAATAAATGATTCATCCTGTCTCCTCTTGTTTATAAATTTGGATTTCTATATATTGTATTTTCTAAAATCAGAGTGTGAGAATGCCATATATAGGCCATCTTGATTTGGTTTTTTTACAACAATATAATTTAATATAAACAAAACCCTTCTGTCACGCCCTTTATCTGTTGGCTCATTTATTACATTATTCCTATCGAACCACCTACCTTATATAACATTGTTTTACCTTGCATTATGTTTTTGCTTGACAAATGTGAATTGAATTGAATTGAATTGTGTGAGAAATCTGAAGTTCAGAGTGTAGAGGACAACTCGATTTGACATTTAGAAAGTCAATGGAGGAGCCAGGAATGGAATTTATGGTCCCAAGATTTCCATTTCACTACTTTGCCCTTTGCTACATGACGACTCTGGGGAAGTGGTTTGAACACAACTGCCATTCTCTCAATGTCCTCTTCATAGCCTACACATATGATGAATTGGCCCCACAAGTTAGGACATGGATAGAGCAGCATTTCTCTGGACATTAAAACAATCATTCTCCTGTTAATTTGTCCTTCATGATTCGAAACCAAATATCCTTTCTCTGAATGAGCAACACACAAAATTACTTTAAAACATGAGTGAGTAAGTGTGCACTGGGGAAAGTGCATCCAATACTAACTATCACAGAAGATGGGATATTATTCTTATTTCCCTTGAAACCCCTTCTGAATATCTTAAGCCACATGAAGTTGATTGTTATTAGAGAGTCTATACAAATTTGAGCCACAAATTCACCTTTATTCTTAATTTTGGAATGAGAGCATATTCAAGTTAGAAGTTGAATGCATTTAAATGTATATAATTTGTGTAGAATAATCCACTATAGAGCCATGCTTGTACTAAGTGCTAAATAAATATTTGATCGATTAATTGATTAATAGACAATTTCTCCATAGAGATTTACTCAAGAGTTAGTTTCAAATCAATTCAATATTATACACATGAAAATATCTACTGTATACAAAATACTCTGTTAACTATGCTGTGTCAGAAAATTTTTTCCAGTTATATTTCCATGAGATGGAACCCAGCTGGTTGGAAATCCAGGTCCCTTCCTTATTACAGTTTCATAGCTATATAGGCCATGTTTTCCTTCAGGGTTTTGATGAGATGAATGTAATCATCACAGAGCATGTGACTAAGTATTTAGGTTTTACATATTTATCCAGCAAATGGTACCTTAGGATTTTAAGAAGACATTATGGAATGAATGGGAGGAAAAAATAGATGTGAATATAATTCAGCCATGAAAAGTCCCCCAAAACAACTAAAACAGAAAACAACCTTGAAGCCAATTTTAGGATAGATGGTAGGGGGTGGGATGGGGGAAGAAGAAAAGATATTACTGAGAGTACCATTGTCATTTTTATTTGGCATGCTTCTTCAGGGACCGGCTCTCAGAGTTAATT